>CM053580.1:587913994-588096478 GCA_028627135.1 Pseudochirops cupreus
AGGTAACTGATGTAATGGTCAGACGCTGGAAGCCGTCTGCTGATCTGTTTTTCTGTTTGTTTGTAACTTCTGTTTGTATTCTCTGAAGTTCAGGGTGCCGACTTTTCCCCTGAATTAGGTAAATGATATGCTTGATTAAAGTAAGATTGTTAACCCACTTTGAGTTGCTTTCCTTTAGAAAAGCAGATCTAAGAACCTGTGCTAGTAGCCGCCCTAGGTATGCTAGGGAGCTTGCTGATACACCTGGTAACCTAATTGCATCACTCCCAAGAGCACAGCAAGAGTATCCTGGTGTTTTCTTTGGGAGCAAGAAGAGACACTGTTCTGCTCAAACGCTGTCAAACCCACAGCTGCCCACAAGGCCCACTTGGACATAGACAAGCAACACCTTCCAAGTACACGATTTGTTGTTCAATGCCATTCTATTTGCTCAATCCCAGCCATGTGGGTATACATGGTGAAGTGCCCCACTCACCCACCCCAGTATTTCTCTCCTAGGTCCACATTATGAGGAGGCTATGGCGCAGACAGTGCCTGGGGCTCAGCTCCAACCTGAGGATGTGGCTGTGGGCCAGGGGCCTCCCACCTCCTTTGTCCCTTTGGTCTCTGAGCCCCAGGGAGGCAAGGCCCCACCTGCCACCCCACACCCCGCCAATTCTCTTCCACACTGAAGCACAAGGTGATGTACCTTCTCAACTTCTCCCCTAGTCTCCTTCTGAGTTAACAGGCTCCTCATGCTAGTACCGCAGGTAATTACAGAGAAATGGGACAAAGCTAATGAAGATAAAATGACAAAGAAGCCTCAAAAATAACGTTACAGAGGTGCCTCGTGGTAAAATGGAACGCGCCGTCCTTGGAGTCAGGGAGAGGCAGACTCAGCCCTGCCTCCAACAGCAGCTACACGACCTTGGCACAATCACACCCGACATCTCCCGGGCCCATAGTGTCAGGTCCACACGGGCAGGAAGGAGCTCCCCACGCCAAGGAGAGCCTCAGCCATTCACAGTCCGTTTTCACTAATGGACCACGCTGTCAAGCTGCCCTCCTTCCTGGCTGGGAGATGTCCCATCATCCTCCAGGCTCTACACCAGTCACTCGAGGCTGCACTTCTTACACTCCTGACTCGCTTCCCCCCAAAACTCCCCACTGTGGAAAAGAGGCAGAGAAACCCCACTGAAGGACTGTCCAGTTCTGAGCTACAGGGCCTGGAGGGAAGTGAACAAGGGGCATGCGGACAGCGTGCTCACACCAGTCTTTGTGGCTGGGGAGGTAGGAGCTCTTCCTGCCACCACGCTACACTCAGCCCCTAAACTTGGGTCAGAGGGCTCCCCTCCTTTTCTGGCTTGGCATGACTCCTCCCAGTGCCTGGATGGGAGGTCACGCTCAGGAAGGGCTTCCCTTCACTGGCCCCGGACAGATCCCTGGTCCTCTCTTTTCTACTAAGCAGCCCTCTGCCTTTCTGGGGCAAACAAGGCAACTTTGACCCAGCAGGGATGTCCTGCAGAAGTCTGGGAGTTGGGCACTGCAATGGGCTGGAAGTTCAGACACCCAAATCCTCTTCTGGGCTACATCTTCACCTTAACTAAGTCAAACAGATGGTTTCACAACCACTTGGCACCTAGCTCTCCCCTGACTCAGCTGCTGGGGCTCCCACAGAGCTCTAGCTCCTCTTCTCACCCAGCAGCCCACCCACCTGCCACTGCTGACGTGTCTTATAAAGGACAACTTTTCCAAAACAAATTTGTCAACAACAAAAAAGGGCAAAACTTTGAAGTAAATTAAGAAAGTAAAGCCCTTCACTGAGAGAGCACTGCCATCTCTATCACCTAATGAGACCTCAAGGTCTGCTGCCTTGGCTATCCTTCACTGGTCATTTACAACACTGATTTAAGCTCAGACCACTGGGTAACCTTAAAGTTCCCACTCCCTATTCAGAGGAGAAAACTGATGCCCAGAGACCTTCATCAAGTGACTTCGCCAAGGTCACACTGGCCTGACTCTTCCTCTACTGCCCTTTCGTACCTTTACCCAAGTGTCCATAAAAAGGTCTGTCCCTAGTTTGTTCCCAAGGATGCCTCGCAGCGCGTGGGAATTCCCCAGACTCAATAAAGGGCACCAAGAATTTGTAGGAGGAAGCAAAGGCAAACACTGGGTACCTATGGTCCCCAGAAGCTCACACGGGTACACACAGATACCCCCCCCCTCCCCAAACCAAGTCAATCACTTTACCTCCAAGGCCAAGGCAGTTTTGTCATAAGCACATGGGACTCTCTTCTGAATTGCTTTTGCAAAGACAGGTCCGTTCTGGGTGGAGGGCAGGGGGCTCATCACTGCCCCCGGGGGACTGGAGACGGCCGGGAGAGGATTTGCTGTCTGGGGCTGGGCATAGGCGTGAGCAGGTTCAGGGATCCCATAACTGTTGGAATTCCGATTTCCATGCTTCCCGTGAGGGGAAGATCTCACCAGCTTTTCGACATAAGGCACAGGGATCATCCCAACCTGCCCATCCTTGTTGCGCGCACTCCACCACTGCTCCTCGGGCTTCTCGACAATGGCCAAGATCTCACCCTTCTTAAAGGCCAGATCTTCGGGGTCGTTCCCAGAAAATTCATAGAGAGTCCGCACATATTCCACATTTTCTTCCATGGGAGGCAGGTTGGGTGCTGCGGCAGAGCCCATAGGTGGGCTTGGATACCTGAAACAAAAGAAAACAAAACCAAATGGAATTTAGTAGGACTCTAAAGAAACACTGCTATTAGCAACGGAAGCTTGCTTGGAGAAACTGAAGATCAGAGAGGTGAGATTATTCATTCAAGGTCACAAAGCCAGGAAGCTTTTTAGTCCCAGGTATCCTACCCAGGCCAAGACCTGAATTCTCTCTGTGACACCTCAACACGAGACATCCCCCTCAAGGGGAACCTTGACCCTGACAATTGAAAATGAATTGATACAGGTCTGTCCAAATGAAGTAACTTCCTACTTCTGAAGTATGCATGCACGCGCGTGCGCATACACAAACAAACACACACACACCCCTTTCCTAGAACACGCAGACTTTACTAGACATCCTAAGGGGGATGCCAGTAATGCTATAGGTCTCAAGACCTAGACCTCAAGTGCTGACTTGGAATGAGGAAGACGTGAGTTTTAAATCTGGTCTCAGACACTTAGCAGCTATGTGATCCTGGGAAAGTCACTTTACCCATCTGCCTCCGTTTTCTCGTCTGTAAACTGGGTTCAATAATAACAATCCCTGCCTTCCAGAGTTGGTAAAAGGATCTAATGAAATATCTGCCACATGCTTACCACGGTGGCCAGAGCACCGTAAGTTCTCCATGAAGCCAGCCTTTCTCGTTATCATTGCTGGAGCGGGCACCGCTTACTGACTACATGGACTCTCACTAAGTCGGTGACCTCTCTGACCCTCCCTTTCCCTACCCCTAAAATGGGTGCATGGTTCCTGATGTACCACCTTCCCAGGGATGCTGTGAGAGTCAAACAAGGTCATGTCTGTAACTTCCCCAAGCACAGGTCACTGAGAACTAACAGGGCCTCGGAGGCCCTCCCACAAAGGTGACTGGCCCACTTCGGGATGGCTCTCAGGGTTCCAAGTCAGGCTGAGATGTGCCTCTCTGTGGTCTCCACCGCTGCCCTCCCAGGTCAGAAAGCAGGCCCAGGCCCTCCTCCTGTCCCCAGAGCCTTCTCTCGGCCAGGCTACACACGCCCAGCTCAAGAGCTTTTGCCACCCTCAGTGCCCCCTCTGGACACTCTACAGCTCAATGTAACAGCATGAAGGCAAGTCTTAAACACTGTTATCTGTTGTCTACTTCCTATACATCTATCAGATACATGAAGGAATGAATTAGGAAGCTGTTGTGGGGCAGTGAGGGCTCCAGAAGGGAGACATCAGGATGGATTAGGCAGGCAGGAAAAGTCTCAAAGGATGAATGGATGTTAAGTGAGGCCTGAAGGATGCCTCTGACCAAGGGAGGAGGAAGGTTCATTTCACACAGAGCAGAGGCCGGCCAGGAGCCCAACGCGGCAGGAGCTACTTCCTCTGGGTGTTTCTGCCCAGCTTCAAAGTGAAGAAATCGCTGCTCAGGCAGCCCAGTCCACGGGCCATACATATTAGGCCCCTGACCCGCCTCCCTAGACATTTTTCACAGCATCAGGACATGAGAGCGGCCAGGCCCTCAGAGAATCTCCTTCATTGCCTGGTTTTGTGGAAGGGGAAGATGCGGAGGCTGGAGAGCCAAGGGTCCCACCTTAGGCCAAGTTAAGTGCCCAGAGGCAAAGCTGGGTTGTGACTCAGACTCTCCTCTGACTGTCTCTTGTCAGTACAAGGGAGCAGCCTCAGCCTGTCACCTACGGAAGGACAGCACCGCTGCCCTCCTCCCCCCAATGCTGGGATCCTGTGCTCTGGTTTTACTTTCGGTTCCCTTTTTATAGATAGCCAACAGACTATTAAGGGACCATAGAACTATACGTGGCCAAGGCACAATCTTCCGAGCCTCTAAGTTTGTCACCCAAGCACGGCTTGTCCCCCACATTCATAAAGGAAGGAAATGCTCACTCTCTGGTAGAGGTTAAGGAAAATCAGGTGCCACTAGGACTCCCCGAAATCCACTCATGGGCCCCAGAGTTAAAGGCTCTCTTTAGAAAGCCTTTAATCAGGCCAATGCCACACCCTCCTTTATCTGCCAGGCAAACAGAAGGCCCAGTTCCTGGGTGAACGATGGGATCCAGGATTAGAATCTCAACCTCAGAGGCACAAAGTACTTTGTGAATCTGAACCCCCCCAGAACATTCTCCCTACAAAGTATAAGCCAGGATTAGTTCAGTCCATTCTGGAATCCACACCCAGGGAGATTCAGTTTTGGAACATCTTTCAAATAAAAATGAGTCAGGAGAAAGTTCAGTGTTTACAAAATGCTTTACAGCAGATACAACCCCAGAGCGAGGGCTTGCACCCCAAGCTCCTTCTCAAGATTCTATTTAACCCCATTTTACCCAGGGTGGGGGTGAAGCAGAGACTTCTTTCCACTCTTAGGCCATCTTACAACATGGGGGCGGGGAGAAGGATGAGAAAGAGAGAGAGAGAGAAAAGAGAGGAGAGAAGAGAGACAGAGAGAGGGAGGAGAGAAAGGAGGGGAGAGAAGAAGGAAGGGGGGAGGGTGGGAAAGAGAGGGAGAAAGAGAGGAGAGGAGGGGGAGAGAGAGAAAGAGGAGAGGAGAGAGAAAAAGAGAACTAGAACCATAGGAAGGTCTCAGGTATCCTCTTAAAGAGCAAACATTCACTCTGCTGAAACTTCAAGGCCTTTCTGGTCAAACGCTAACCTCCCAATTGCAAATGGGGCCTTAAATGAAAATCAGCTCCATTATTTTGGCTTCATCACCACATTAATTACAACCCAACTGTCAACACTATCACGGTCTTCTTTAGAAAGCCCTATTTAAAAACTTTTAATTGGGCCAAGCTTTAAGTAGGCCACTGAGTAGACCTCAGTGCAGATGGGACCAAATACAGGCCAGCCTGAGCTTACACAACCGATCAATACAAAAAGGGGCCACTGTGCCTGCTGACAAGAAGTCCCTTGCATCCATCCATCCATCCATCCAGGGCTGTGAAATCACTGAAACATCTAAGAATTAGAGTCATGCTTGGGAGAGTAAGATTCTTTATTTTTGGAGAGATTTAAAATATCCCAACAGAAATGTGAGTGATTTAACCAATGGACATATTATTCTGTATGGGAAATGGCTGAAACGTGGCAGTATAAAACATGGGGAAAGGGGGAATTACAGTCATCATCTCCTTTGGGCAGAATGGCCAGCAGCTGTGGTGTATTTAAGAACAAAACTATCTGGACCCTAGCCTTCCAAAGCCTTCCTCAAGTGCCTGTAATGGTTCAAGTCCTGAAAAGGGAAAGTGGAGGAGGAAGGGAGGCCACCACGCTCCACAAAGTTGTACCTTAAGGATGACAGACAAAAACAACTGAGAAGACAGGGATTCTACCCATGGAATTGGAACTGCTTATTTCACTGACCAGAAAAGAGCTGCTGCCCAATCCATAAAAGGCCAGGCTCGAAGATCTAGGCTCTTAACAAGGCAACAGCCTGTGAGCTTTTTAAAAGGATTCCAAGGGGCAGCTAGGTGGCGAAGTGCATAGAGCACCGGCCCTTTAATCAGAAGGCCCCGAGTTCAAATCCAGCCTCAGACACTTAATGCTTACTAGCCATGTGACCTTGGGCAAGTCACTTAACCCCAAATTCCCTGCCTTACCCCTCCAAAAAAACAAAAGACTCCAATAACTGCACTTCAAGAGAATTGGTTTCCTTTGCAATCCTCTATCTTATGCACTTAAAACCATGATCTAGCGCTGCTAGCACAGAACAGCTGCCAAGGACCTTGGGAAACCGGCAATAGCACACTGCTGCCTGCCTCAGGATGGCGCCACACAACTCTGAGACAGCAGCACCTGTCACCAGGGAGGAGCACAGAGACGAGAGCTCACTGTGAGAGGGGGCAGAGGAGACCGGCACGGGAAATAAAGGGGGCACAGAAATCAAAGATACCAATCACTTTTTCTTAAAAGAAAACTCTAGTACATAAAAGGTTAAATATCTAGGAAATCCTCCTGTCCAGGTCAGCACATTCCAGATGACATTCCCTGACAGGCTAAGACAGGCTTCAGCCAACAAGCTGAGACGGAGAAGGGTGCCCGGAAAATCACCTCCACCAGCAGCATGGAGGGCTAAGCAAGAGAAAGCCCTGGCTCAAAGAGAACTCCCTGAACCTGGAATGAAGTAAGGGCCCCCACCCCGCAGCACTGACCCCCTGCCTTTCCCCCAGTGCTAGGCCCCCTGTCCCCCAGCCCCCAGCACCAGCCCCTCTGCTCCACACCCCCCAGAGCCCCAGGGGTTTAAAGTTATGAGGGCACTGGTTCAATAGCTAAGGTCCAGCAAGGGCAAGGCCTCTGGGACTCAAAGGGAGAGGACAGGTGGACATGAGGCTGAGCCCCTTGGAAGGGAAGGCAGGTCTCACACTATGGTGACTTCAAGTAGGTGAAGAGTGAATGAACCCAGCCTAGAGAAGCAAGATGGAGGCAGTGCCCAGTGAGGAGAACCAGAGGGGACCAGCAGCAAGGCGGGCAAAAATGTCCTGAAAAGAAGACAGAGAGAGTGTGCCCAAGTACAGCGGGATCATAAGCCCCTGTGTTCAGAGGCTCTCGGCTGCAGCCTCTTGGATGTGACCCTGAACAAGTCACAGCCTCCTCCTCCAGGCATCAGTTTCCTCAACTGGAAGATGAGGGAGTTAGCTGGCCTTGCTGACCACTATGAGTCCTTCTAATTCACAGTCTGTGATGAACTCCGTTACTCTGTTACTACTCCCATATCTGAAGAAATCAGGAATTACACACTTGAAAAAAAAACCCATTAAAGTTTCATAATTTAATTTAGGAATAAACTAAATAAGTCAATGCATAAAATACTGACAATAGCAAAAACAAAAACAAGACAGATCCCAACAAAATTAGAATAACTGAAACTGGTTTCAACTCCCCAGCTTGGCGGCACCCAGGCGGGAAGCCTTGGCCGACTCCAACTCTTCCTTCTCCCCTTGGAATCCACCCAGGGTCCCCTCACTCCCAGGGCCACATCTCCTACTGGCTCATTTCAGTTGTCAGTAGCCTCCTGAGGCATTGTTTCTAGAGCCTCTCTTCTAGCCAGTCCCTTCTGCACAAGGTAGTCAGTCATCTTCCAGATGCAAAGGACAGCTCCAACATTCACTCATACCCTCAGAAACCTCAGCGACTCTCACTTCCTGCCTGAAAAGACACCAAGTGTCTGAGGCTAGATCTGAACTCGGAAGATGAGTCTTCCCGATTCCAGGCCTGTCTTGACCTTGAATGGGCTGGGGATCATCTGACCTGCCTCCTGTGCGCAGCGATCAGCGATCAGCAAGCAGCGACTTTTGTTAAAAAGAAAATTAAAGCCACATTAAGTACTGGAGGAAGGAAGTGGGAACATGCAGTCTGAAGAAAAGATTGAGAGGAGGAGAGACAAGATACTCTCCAATATTTGACAAACTGTCCCTTAGAAAAAGGCATGGCTCAGATCGGTTCTGCTTGGTCCAGGGAATAGAACTAGCCAGATGCCAGTGACAGAAGTTAGAGACAGAAGAGACAAACTGAGGCCTGAGGTGTAGAAAGGCTTCTTCCCACCAAAGGCAACTTGCCCTCTTGTAATAAATCTGGAGGATTCTGATCCCTGAACGTCTTGGCTCCCTACTCTGCAGTCTGAGACCTCATGGTCTACCAATGTCACCAATCCCTGAAGATCTAATAGCCAAAGGGGAACCTAAGCTCCCCAGAGTCCTGACCAGTCTCTGACAAGAGAAGGCCAGGCAAAGAAGGGGCAGGCTGGTTCTCCAAGCACAAGGCAAACTTTCCAAATGAAAGCTTGGCCCAAATGAACACACACGAGACCCCAACCAGAGCTCTGTGTGAAAGGACAAAGAAGCACTAAGTTGTGAAGTAAAGCTGGACATCTTAATGGCACAGACCTTCAAATTACCCCAAAGCCCTTTTGTGACCTTGAATCCCAGAGCAGCAGGGGACTGTGGAGATTGTGGAAGTTCATCAGCCCTTGAAGCACAATTATTTTTCCTAACATTCCCCCAAGTATCTGCCCAGCCTCTACTATAAGCCCTCTAGTTGCCAGGGAGCTCACTACCATAACTTCCCTCTGAATTACCATCCTGGGACACTGTGTGAGGGCAGGGGGCCCTTCACCCTTTCCTTGGGGCAGGCACAGATTAAGCACTCCGAGAAAGCTTCAGGACAGACTTCCTCTCCTTCTTCCTCCCCCAGTGACTCCGGACACCTCCAGCTATTAGGTCCCTCACCCAAGGTGGCCTCAAAGACACTTTTATTAGAACCAGCTGTCTTGAGGCCAAGCATAGTCTCATCTTTGTTCCATAAGGCATCATTTCTTCAAATATCTGAAGACCATGAATGACCATGTGCCTGACTAGGAAAATGTTATTTCTTTTAATGGCCCCCAATCTTTTCCCTGGAAAAAAGAACATCTATTAAGACATCAATGGTTTCTGTGTTGTTGCATGGAATGTTACCGTCTCCAAAGAGGTGAGAATGTACACAGCCCAGACAACAGGTCTTGGAAGGAAATGTGGTGTGAACATGATGTCACACATGACAAAGAGAGAACAAGGAGGGAGAGGAATGAAAAGCTGGGCTTGCCAGGTACCAAGAGGCAGGGCTAACAGATGGACACACGGCC
This sequence comes from Pseudochirops cupreus, assembly GCA_028627135.1. Taxonomy (NCBI): domain Eukaryota; kingdom Metazoa; phylum Chordata; class Mammalia; order Diprotodontia; family Pseudocheiridae; genus Pseudochirops; species Pseudochirops cupreus. The sequence continues at coordinate 587,923,297 of CM053580.1, forward strand.
TGTGACTGTGGCAGTCCCGGTGAGTCAGGAGAAGGCCAGCAAAGCTCCCCACTCCTCAGCTCTAGAGGCTGTGGTGGACACACTTACGGGAGGACTGGTGCAGAGCCCCACAGGGCAAGGGTGAGGGGCAAACCGGGAAGAACATTCAGGCTGATGACATCACATTACTTTATAGCAGGGCTCAGCAAAATGCATTAGGAAAGAACATCTTCTCCTGTTTAAAATGATAAAAACCATTCTTCACTCTTGGGCAGAGCGCCAGGCGTGGCTGCAGGCGGTAGTTTGCTATCCCCAGCTTTAAGAAGATAAAGGAAAAGCAGCCGGATCTCCTGACAGGGCAGGCATTTCTTCATCTTGCTTAGCTGAGGAAGTGCTCACAGTCACAAAAGGCAGACCAGGAGACTACTTGAGGAAATCTTTCCATTACAGCCCTGACGCTCTCTGAGGTCCCTTCACCTGCCTGAGTACTGGAAGCCTTTTAGTCTTGCTCCTACCTACCACACAACTCCCCAGGACTAAATCCAACCAATATGGGGCAAGACCCAGTCAAGACTGACTGTCCCCCAGTCAGTAAGAAGGCCCCCCTTCCTTCCTCCCAGGAGAGACTTGGCCTCAAGTATGGCTTCTCCTTTGGGCCTTCAGGGCAAATTCTGTCTGGGGCTTTGGACTTCAGTCCAATTAACAGGATCACAGACTTAGGACCCTCCCTTCCAACCTGCTTAAGACCAAAGGTCTACACATCTACGGGGAGATGAAGAGATGCCCATATAAAGGACAATCAATCCAGAAGCAGAGAAGTGCTGAGCTGGGAGTCAAGCCTACTTGGTCACTCACCCCACCCCCCCAGCACCATTCAATAAATATTTACCAAAAGCACCTATCTCTGGCAGGCCCCTCAAGCAAGCTCAAACTGTCCAATAGCTTTTGCCAGATTCCTACCACCCCAGAATCCCTTGCCTAGTCTTCCCCACTGAGAACCTCCTTCCTTCCACTATTCCTTCCAAAACCCTGCCATGTTGGGAGGGCCATTCCCAAGGTTTCAGCGTGTCATGGGAAGACCCCTGAAGTCTTAGCTGAGTCTTAGCTCAGATACAACAAACGTCGGTCCCTCAGTGTCCCCGGCTATGAAAGGAGGATGACTGGGACGCCTGCCCTCCCCTCTTCCAGGGCTACAGGCTGAAAGGCCTTCCTAATTCTGCTGAGGGCATCCTCAAGGCAGCCAGGACAAAGTCTACTCCCTTCTTCCCATGCATCGGTTCACTTGGTGAGTCCTGTCCGATCTATCTTTGCCTCTTCTCTGCTCTGTGCCCTTTCTCCGTTCCCAGAGGCTTCCTGTCAGGTCTCACCTGGCCTACTACTCTGCCAACCTATCCAATCCATCCTCACCAAGGGGCCCAGGGGATTTATTTACCTACAGTGTAGGTCTGAAGGTCACTTCCCTGCTCCTTCGCCTCCAATAGCAACTCCCCTGTCTCCAGGATCAAACTCCATCCACTGGTTGGCATTTAGATTCTGTCCCAACCTGGCTCCAATCTCCCTTTCCAGGCCGGCTCTTCTGGCCTTCCTGTTGTCCCTCACACATATTCATCTACCATCTCCAAACCTTTGCACAGGTCCCTCCCATACCTGGAAGGGTTTAAAAATGGTTGTTGACTGATTCTTACCTCCACTCTTAAAACCCATTTTTCTCTCCAAGGCTCCACTCAAACACCATTACTTACAGGAGGAATAATCCTGTATCTGCAAGTGCCCCACACTAAAATTACCCTACCCACCTAGCACAGTGCTAGCCACACAGCCCTGAACATCTGCTGGAATGATAACTTTAACACTTCCTGTAGCTTAGGGACTGGTTTCAGGTGCTGCTGAGGACAGAAAACCCCCTTGGCCAGCGGCTAGCCCAGCTGTAAGTTTCTCTATCCAATCAATGAACAGTTAACAAACATTGGTTAAGTGCCCACTCTAGGCCAAGCACTCTGCTAAGTTTGGGGAAGCAGGAGGTGGAGCAGGGAAAGAGAGTGGTCCAGACTGGAGGGCACCAGAGAGTGCTGAGAGCTAAGAGTGAAGCTAAACTCTTGTTCATGGAACAGCCAGAAGAGGCCGTGGCGGGGAGGGGCTGTGGTGGGTAAGTGTGCTATAAGAAGACTGAAAAGGAGGAGACAAGGTTAGAGAGGGCTTGGAAGGCCAATTGGAACATTTTGTATTTGCTCCTGGAGGCCACAGGGAGCCACTGGATTTACTGAGTGGGGGGACAGCAGGGCTGGAGCTGCATTTTGGAGAATCCCTCTGGTGCCTGAGTGGAGGCTGGACTTGAGGCAGGCCCCAGGGGGCAGCTACAGCCATAAGTCAGGGACAAGGTGATCAGGGCCTGCACCAGAGCGTGGGGGCTGTGGCAGAGAAGAGAAGAGGGAGCATCAGGGAGATGGTACAAAGGTTAAACCAACAGGTCCCAGCAACACCTGGGGGGCGTGGGGGGGTGGAGTGAGAAGCCCAGGGAGACACCAAGGGGTCAAGCCAGCACTGAACTGCTCCTCAAGGACTGTCAGCAGGCCCTTACTCAAAAGGCCTTTGCAGCTGGAAGGCACCTACAGGACAGGGTTAACAAAAGCAACATACAATCAACTGTTTCTGATCTCCTTGAATGAGACCAGACCAAAGCCAACTCTGGCTCTCCTTATCCATATATTACTGGTGTATCAGAAAAGCCTCTTCTTTCTAGAACTCTTACCAAGGCAGGCCCACCCCACTCTAGAGGGGCAGAAGAGTTTTCAAATTCCAACAGTAAAATCACACTCATTCCTCTGAACTCTCCTCTTATCAGATCCCACCCACCCTGCCTGTCGGGATGATTTTGAGTCTACTGTACGATTCCCTGGCTTCCATCTTAGCCTTCCCAGTTGTGTGCCTCCCACAAAAATATGCCTCTCTCTCACTGTCCAATCACTGCTAACACTGAACAAGACAGGCCGGACCAGCATGCAGAGCCCAACCCTAAATAAACATCTGCAGGGTAGCAGGCCATTGGGCTCTCCGGAGGAGCGACCTCACTCTGTTTTTTTTACAAGTATGTCCCAGCTATAAAAACCATACAACTTCTCCCTTTGGTGGGCAGGATCTGGGCATAGTAGATAATACACAGGCAGAGGCTGGCACCTGGGGTTTAACAGACTAATAACATACCTTCACTAATCAGGGGACTGATTTACTTATACACTGATAGAAATGAAATCTCATTAACTCCAAGCCACTGTCCTAATCTTCTGTTAGATTATGCTGGAATTACGCTGTATCCAGCCTTGCCTGAAGTAAACACCATCTGCTGTTGCTTAGAGATGACTGGTACCTAGACATATGTGTTCTAATCATCTCTGCTGTCTCAGAATTCAGTCTGTGCTCCATTCTCCTCACAGAGGGATCGATCTTGGAACCCTCAGCCTTGGGCAGTGTGGTCTTCTCTTGGGCACCTTTCTGCAGAGGTTCAGAGTAGAGACAAAGCATTGTAACTATCCAAGAAATACCAGCCACCAGACCACAGATGCATGGATTTAAAGCAGGAAGGCAGTCTCCTTTGAAAGATGAAGCCACCGAGGCTCGTCCTCTTTTTGGAGGCAATGCCTTCATCCTTGAGAATCTCCTCCCCACAAGTGAGATCACCTCACTGGTCTCCCCCAGCTGCTCACGTGATTTTCCTCAACAAAGATCTGACCGTTTCACTCTCAGTGGCTCCCTACTGCCTTTAGAAATGAACAAAAACTCTCCTTTGGTCTTTAAAATCTTTCCCCAAAAGGGTGAATGTAATTTTTCAACTGTGTTCTACTATATCCCTCTCCTGTTCTCTGCAGATTGGCCTCCTTACAGCTGTCTCCAGTCACTATAGCTTTATCCTTTATTACCCTCCCCAGCCCCTGCCCTGGGGGGCTCTTAAGAAGCTCCACTTCTTAGGATTCCTGGTTTCCTTTCCAATTAAGCTCAAACACCTGCCTTCAAAAGGAAGCCTTTCCTGACTTCTCAGCTCCCAAGGTCCTTTCCCTAAATGATTCTATTGATTTTCTATTTCCTTGTAAATGTATGGGGTGATAGCAAACATTCCTATCACACTGTGCTCCATCTTGTCTGATTCCCCTCCCAACTCTCTTCTCTGGCCCCACTCCTCCAGCACAGTCCCACACACATAGTTAGGTCTTAATAAAAGGGAATGGCTTTAAAGACTAAAATGGCATTGCGGGTGGGGAGAAAGGAGAAGGGCCTTCACCCCTCTATACCTAAATGTCAGCGCATTGACTAATATAGCTAGGAAACACACAGAACAAAGCCATACAAGCTCTCCCAAGAAATAAAGATGCAACAGCAAATGGGCTCCCATCACACTCTGGGGCATTTCCCCCGCACCAGGTCCAAGCCCTTTCTAGGCTCAAGGCTTTAGCTCTGGGACAACTGAGGGCAACATGAACTACCCACAGCAGGTTCACTCCAATCCCAGGCCTGCCTGGGGTGGGATTCTGTTGTATGGAGTCAGGCAAACATGTCAATCCAGTGGGAACAACAGGCAGATCCTGCCATCTCCCTCAATAAACCAGGGTTGTTCGAGTCTCAAGAGAAGCTTTAGGGAGGACTGTCTAGGGAGCAAAAGAGCAGCCCCCCATTATCTCTGGGATAAGCTTCAACCTCCTCTGCTCAGCATTCAAAGCCCTCCCTGTTCCAGCTCCAGCCTCCCTCCAGACACTAAGCTACTTAGGAGTTGACCCCCGAATTCATTCATTCTTTCATTCATTCATTCATCTGCCACTTAGCTCCTGAGCTTCAACTACTTCCTCCAGGAATTAATTCCCCCCCCCCCCCCATGGTCTTTCTCTGTGTAGAATGAAAGCTCCCTGAGGCCAGGAAGTGGACTCCTTAGACTTTGTAAGTGCAAGATTAAAGTTTGCAGAACCGAAGTGAAATTGAACACAAAGTCTAGGGAGGAAGCTCCCTAAAACAAAGAGTTTCCTTCCAAACCTGAGGTCCCCCCCCCAACAGATGGGCAACTGCAACTAATTTGAGGAGGTGACTGGTTGGACAAGTCCACCTCTGAGAACCTAACTTAGATTCTGACTACTATTCTAACTAATAAATTATCACCCAGTGTGAGGCAAGGCCGACTAATCTCTGCATCAGAATGCTCCCCTGATGCCAACTGGGTCCCTGAGCAAGTCACTTACCTGGCTTCAGTTCTCTCCCCATACCACCGGGTTTTTGGGGAAGGAGACAGGTTTTGTAAAACTGACAAGCATTACACGATGGGAATTAACATCGTTTCTATTCGGATCATAACCTGGCTTGCCATAACCTCCCTATGCAAAAAACCCATTTTCTGAAACAAGCTCTTAATTAGGCCGAAGCATCAGGCCACCCTGCCCGCTTTGGGAGTGAGATGATAAAGACCTTCCAAAACAGGCCAGCCAAGAACAGATTCCTTAAGCAGACACCAATCCCAAATCCGTGGCAGAGGCAAGTAATCCAGATTTTGTTTCTGCACACACTGAAATCTCCTTTCATTTGGCAATTCTCCAGTCTGGGATCCAGATGGAGACAGTGATGAAAGACAATTAGAATTCGATTTAACTAAGCAGTTACTCAGTTACCTCAAAGCCACAAATGACAGAGTCTAACACCCTCATCTGCTCAGAGCAGAGGTCATCCCCGTCTTCAGGCCCTCCTTCCTTCCAAGCTGATCACACACCCTCGATCAGATCCCATCCCTCTGCTCCTCCCAACAAAGCGGCCTCTCTACTTGCTCTTGGGCCTGCCGGACTGCCCCAGACTCAGAATGCTCTCCCTCCTCAGCTCTGACTCTGGAACCCCAAGCTTCCTTCTGAGTCCAACCCAAATGCCATTTCCTTCAAGAGGCCAAGCTTTCCCAAGCCCCCCAGTATGTCAGGGTCTCCCCACTTTAGCCTGTGTGTAACTGTCCGCTAGCTATCCTCCTAGCAAGGATAACCACAAGAGCTGGTACTGATAGAGCACTGGGAGGGAAGTGTCAGTAGTACCTCCATTTTTACAGATGAGGAAACTGAGGTGGAGGGAACTGTCTTGTGTGTGACTTGATGTCACACATCAAATAAGTGTCTGAGGTTGGCTCTGGCCTTTAAAAATAACAAGAGCTGACATTTATATAACACCTGGCCATTCACAATTTTCATCTCCTTTGGTCCTCAGCACCCCTGGAGGTAGGGGTTCTTATTATCTTCATTTTACAGTGGAGGAAACTGAGGAAACAAGAGATGAAGAGCTCTGCCCAGAGAGGCTGCACTCCATCCACCACACCCTCTGCTTGCCCGCCATCTTGCCAGGCACACAGTAAGCACTGAATAATGCCTGCTGACTGGTCAGACAGTTAATAAACTGTATGGTGGGGTCTAACTCCCAGTCTAAAGAGCGTTCACTGGTAAGTCAGTGTTATCCTACAGCACAAGCAAATGGCAGACTAGCAGGAGGTTCAGTGAATGCAGCTTCACCTGAGGAAGGCCTCTGCCTTCCCCATGCCAGCCCAAAGAAAACCGCTCAGCACACAACACTCAAGGAAGGAATCAAGGAGAAGGGCCTGATGGAGCCTGGCAGCGGGATCGCCTCATTTCCCAGCTGGGAAAGGCTAAGGGTCTTAGCCAAGGCTCCAGTCAAGTCAAAATCCTCAAAGGCCTTCCTAGAACAAGACTGGCAGCTCCCTGGCATCTGGGCCAAATGGCACTTTTGAGTTGACTCTATAATCTCAATCCCCACATTTAAGAAGGAAAAATCAGAAAAATGTAGTAAGGCCAAACAAACCAGGGAGTGGAAAGAGTACCGGAGAAGGGAGCCAACAGACTGGAACTGGCTCCCATAATGCCCTGGTCTGAATGGCAGAGAATCGAACTCCTCCCTCTCCCTTGGTAAAGAGGGTGTCGATGGCCAGGCAATTATCTAATCTATGTCAGGAGCCAAGCTGCAAACCTTGCTTCAACCACTCTTTCATTTCCAAAAACTGGCAGTGGGGGAAACCCAGGAGAGATTAGAAAGGGGTCCTTCCTGAGGAGCTGGTCCAGACACACCGGACTTCTAAGTCACTCTCCAAAATAGAAACAGACTTGTTCCTCCCAACTCGGAACTGGGAAAAACCTTGGGAGCCCACCTAGTCTGACACACCCTCTCCCCACGTGCCCCCTTCTTTCCTGCAAACACGCTGCTCGGACCCGCTCTGCCTGGCTCCCCTACGAACCTGCTGGGTGACCTCGGCCGGGCCCTCGCTGTCGTTAGGCACTCCTCCTCACACCTCCCATTCCCTCCCTTCTGCCTAGTCTCCACCACTAGGAAGAAATCCTCATTTGCCCCTTCCACCCCGGGCGAGACTCCTCAGGCAGGTCACCGGCACCAAGGTCCACTTTCTCTCCTTTGGCTTTTCCTGGAACCTTCCTCCTTCCACGGAAACTGCTCCCTCCCAAGTGGCCCACGGACCCTTAAGAGCCCGATCCCATGGCCTCGGGGGCCCCCCCCGCGCCTCTCTGCGCCTTGGACACCGTCCCCCACACTCCCCTCCCTCGCTGACCTCTCTTCTTTCTCCTTGGCAAGGCCCGACCCCTCCCCACAGGTGCCCCCCAGGGTCTTTATCGCCGCATCTCTCCACTGATGACTTCCACATCTGCCTTTCCCGCCCCAATCTCCAATCTCCCAAGCCCGAGCCCATCGTCTTCCCCTCCCCCCAGCCCCCCACCCTGGAGTCAGCCCCGCCCCACTTGCAGGGCGGCCGAGGCCCAGGGGGCTCCCCAACCCCGCACTGGCCACAGCCTTTCTCCGGGCCTCCTCCAAGCTGGGCCCGCCCCGGCCCGCGGGCGCTACCTGGGCGCCGGCTCCAGCAGCGTGGTCGTGTCCAGGTAGTGGATCTTGTAGAACTCGAGCAGCGCCGGCAGGTGCTCGAACTCCTGGTCGCCGATCTTGAAGCGCCGGTTGGGCAGCGAGTTGATGATGTAGTGCGACACGCGCGAGTTCTCCGACACGGACAGCACGTAGTCGCCGGGGCAGGTGGACGAGTCGCGCACCAGGAAGACGCCGTGCCGCTGGCCCTGCAGCCGGCTCTGCGCCTCCTGCCGCGACACCGGGCCCACGTACCAGGCCGAGCGGTCCGCCGAGTCGAAGCGCGCCGCCGCCATGGCCGTCGCCGCTCCGGGCCGCCCGCGGGGCCGCGCGACACCGGGCGCCGGAAGCCCGCGGCCGATCTGGGGCCGCCGCCGCCGCCGCCGCCGCTCCGCCGAGGGGCCGCTCCCCGCGCCGCGCCCGCCGCCGCCGCCGCCCTCGCGCCCTCAGAGGCCCCGGCCCGCCCCTCGCCCGCCGCACCGCCGCCGCCGCGCCCGCACCATCGCGCGCCGGGGCCCGGGCCCCGCCGCTCCGCTCCGCGCCGCCGCCGCCGCCGCCTCGCCGCCTGCCGGCCCTCGCCCCTCGCCGGCCCTCGCCCCTCAGCCGCAGCCCAGCTTCCCCAGAGCCACAGCAACAAAATGGCGGGCGCCCGGCCACCTCCCCAGCCTCTCGGGGGGCGCCCTCTGCGCGTGCGCGGGGCCCGCCCCGCCCCTCCGGGCCCCCGCCGGTTGGCCGGTGCGGCCCCCGTGTGCCCAATGAGGATCGGCGCTCAGACTGCCCCGGAGCTCGCGCCCATTCGCGGTGCCGCCCTCCCGCCCGTCCGCGTGAGCGAGCGCAGGCGCGCGTGCTCAGCCTGGGGGGAGGGGGAAGGGGGGGGGAAGGCGCCCGACGCTTCCTTCGATTTCGAAAGGCCAAGTCGAGGTGGGGAAATTTCTGCGAGAGTCCAGATGGGGGGCGGGGCGGGGCTGGGCCGTAGCGATCCGTAACGACGCTCCTCCTATTTCCCCAGTCAAGCCATAAGTATTAGTAACGATCCGCACTAAGAACCGACCTTTGGTGTCCCTGGCCCGCATCCCGCCCCGCCGGCCGTATATACTGGTAACGATCCGCACCAAGACCAGCTCTAAGAGGTCCCTAACCCTGCCCCAGGTCAGCGGTACACATTAGGGAGGGGGACCCCAAATCAAGTCTCGGATGTGCCAAGGGCTGCGCTCGGCCTGCATTCGGGAGGCGGGGGGCGTTCGAGGAGGACCAGCCCGGGGGGAGGGGCTGCTCACCCACCTCTCGCGGCTCCGAAGCTGCCCCACGGGTGCCCTGTGCGCCCCACGCCCCGCACGGAGTTAGTGGGCTTCCGCCCCCCGATAGAGCGTCCCAGACCCGGGCCGGTCCTCCTGACCCGGGGCCACCCTGCCCCGCCGACGTCCCGTGGGGACACTGCTGGGATCGCCCGGTGCCCTCTGAGCCGCGGGAGGCCCAAGCACCGGGGGTGCATGCGCGCGTGTACGCAGGATCTCCCGGGGAGCCTCCCGCCGGACCTCCTGGGGAGGGCGCGCAGCCCGCCGGGGTCCCCTGCCCGGGGAGGGCCCAGGCCGCGCTGGATCTCGGGGCTACCCCTTTCAGGCTCACAGCGGCCCTCAGGGGCCGGCCCTCGTACTGGCACACAGCACACCTGCGCCCTGCCCCGCCCCTCCACGGAGCATACGCGAGAGAAGTGCGCCCGGGCGTGGCCCCCCGCCGGGTGCCCCCGGTCCCCGCCAGACCGTAAGCCGCCAGAGGGTAGGAGCGACCTTCGCTCGGGGCCGTGGGCAGCCCGAGCCCGGGCCCACCCTCCGCCCCTGGGAATTACCGCTCTTCCCTGGGGGTGCCGGTGATTGGGGAAACCAGAAGTCCAGCTTCTCCCGCTGGGAGTCCCCCACCCCAGCCGGCCCCAGCTGTCTGAGGGCACGGGACCTGGCCGCGGGTAAGCTGCCGGCCCTCAGGGAGATCTCCCCACTGGTGTCCTCTTTGCCTCCCCAGATCCACACTCCCTGCTGGCCCCGGGTCACCAGGGTAAAGCAGCCCCTCTGCCTGGATCGAGATTCTGAGACTTCCACGAGGAAGGGCGTCTGAGGCCAAAGGCTCAAGCCGCCATGGACTGAAGGATGGTGATTAGCACAGGGGGAGATTATTTGGATGCTGGGCAGAGGCAGAGACGTTGAGAACCAAGGAAGGGGAATCAGCCAGCCTCCTCTCCCTCTCTTTGCCCACTTCTCTGATCATAGGCCAGGCCCCTTTGAGGGGGCTACAAACACAGAGCCTTCCTTTACTCCTTTCCATGAGCTGTGTATACAGGAGGCTCAAGGATTCCTCTCCCAACCTCTGAAGCTGGCAGATCTGGGAGAGCCAGAGGGCCCCATCAAAGAAAGGCTAACTTTGTCCTTGGAGTTTTGCAATGTTCAGTACACGGTATGCCCCCAGGATGCTGAGCGCCTGAGTCTTTTGAAGGTGGACGGGCATGCCTTTGCAGAGAAGAATTCATTCTATGAAGCAATATTCGGTATCACCTCCTAGCTAATTTCTTTCTGAACCTTATTAGCTCGGTTTAAACTGCTTGAAGTCCAACAGTGAGGAGACAGCATAGATGTTTATCAGCTGACTACCCTCTGGTGGCCAATGGGAATAAAGCAGCCTTTTGGGAGACCCTTCCACTTTCCCTAGAAAGGGCCTCAAGTGGCTACTGGGTTAATGGTTCAAAGAGAATTCCACCGGGTGGAAAATTCAAGTATGGTGCTCCCTCGGTAGATAATTAACACAGAGACACGCTGGCCAGCCAGTAGGCTTAAGGAAGCCAGTACAAGTCAGATTTGGACTGTTTATACTGCAGTGCCCCAGGTATCTCATGTAGGATCCACAGGAATGGTGGGAAAAGAGTTGGAGGAGGGTGAATTTGTTACTTAATACAGATCACTTTCCTTCTTTGGGACCCAGTGTTTGGAGGAGATGCTCTCTAAACCAGACAGCCAAGGTGCTACATTGATATCTGTAGAACCAACCAATCAATCATCAAGCTTTTATTAAGTGTTTAGTATGGTGCTGAATGCTGTGCTGAGCTCTGGGGATACAAAGAAAAGCCATAATGTCTCCCCTCAAGGAGCTTATATTCTAATGGGGGTAACCACAGGTAAATCAGAACACAGAGGATATATAGAGTAGAGCAGCTGGGGGAGAGGGGAGGAGTAAAGGGATTCCAAGAGACCTAAATTGGAATGAAGATCATTCCGGGTTAGGGATCTTTCTTTGCAAAGGCATGGAGATGAGAAATGATGAGTTCTGTCTAAGAAACAGTAAGTAGGCCAGAGTGGCTGGATCTTAGGGTGTATATTGTGGGGGCCTTAACCGCCAAAAAAGGATTCGTTTTATTTAATCCTGGAGGTAATAGGGAGCCACTGGAGTTTATGGAGCTTGGGGGCCTACGCACTGACGAGGCAGTGAGGGATGGATTGGAGTGGGAGAGACTTGAGGCAGGGGGATGAGTGGAAGTCGTAGTCCAGGTGAGAGGTGACAAGGGCCTGTACCAGGCCTGCGTAGTTTGTGTGAGAGGAGAAAAGAGAAGAGGTGGATGGGAGGAGCAAAGTCTAGTGATGGACTATATAAGAGAGAGTGAGGAGGTTTTGGAGCTGCACCCTGGAAAGGTGGTGTTCTCTTAGAAATGGAAATGCCAACAGCTCTGAGGTGCTGTCTCACCCCCATCACATGGGCTAAAGTGACAAATGCTGGAGGGGCCGTGGGAAAGCAGGCTCTGCAAAGGCTTCTTGAATGGGGGAAAGGTGAAGGGAGCAAGCGTGTCTTAGGTGGCTGCTACGTGCCAGGCACCATGCTAAGCATCTTACAGATATCATCTCAAACCTCACAACTACTCCAGGAGGTAGGTGCTATTATGATCCCCGTTTTAGAGGTAGCAGAGGTTAAGTGACTGGCCCAGAGTCACACAGGAAGTGTCTAAGTCAGGATTTGAACTCGGGTCTTCCTAACTCTTCCTAGGATTCCATCTGCCATGCCACCTAGCTGCCAGGAGTGATCAGTGGTATCAAAAGCTACCCAGAGGAATGGCTGAACAAGCTGTGGTATGTGAATGTAATGGAATACTACTGTTCCATAAGAAATAATGAGTCTTCTTTCACAACGTGGCTAATGCGGAAATATGTTGAATATGATTATATATGTATAGCCTGTATCCGATCCCAGGCCGTCTTGGGGAGGGAGGGAGAAAAATTTGCAACTCAAAATCTTATAAAAGTAAATACTGAAAACTAAAAATAAATAAATATATTAATTATCTTTAAAAGCTACCCAGAGGTCAAGGAGGAGGAGAACAGAGGGGGAAAGCCAATGGATAGAGCAGTTAGAAGATGGTAGGTAAGCATCAATTTAATGGAGCTGTAGAGATATGAGGGAGTGGAAGCAGTAAGGATGGAGACCTTGGGCAGGTTGACCTTGAAATGGAAAGAAGATTCAGGCCCTGAGGAGGTGAAAGGGCCGAGGGCAGGGCTCTGGTGGGGGCTTTGACAGTTTGTAGGAAGTGATATAGAGAAAGAGAGGAAGAGAAGGTTGCAGGGCAAACCCTCAGAGGAAATGAACAAGCACTTTTTTATACGAATTTTCATTGATTTCTTCTTAGTCACCTAAAATTTCTCCTCGTGTCCCCCTTGTCCTACAGAGCCATCCCATGTAACAAATAATATTTTTAAGGAAAAAAATAGATAGGGAGAGATGACTAAAACTCATCAATGCATCAAGAAAGTCCAAAAAATATGTGCCATGTTCCACAGCCAGGCCCCTCCCACCCGCCTCTGCAAAGCAGTAGGCCAGGGTAGCTTCTTTTCTCTTCTGGGCTGTGCTTCAACTAGCACTTACTAAGGGATTCCTGGTCTTGGCAAGGTCACACTCAGCCCTTCTTCAGAGACAGAAACAGAGAGAATGGGCATGAGATCATGGGGTTCTGAGGAGCAGAATCAGGAGGAGAAGAGCAGTGAGGGGGTGCAGTAGATACAGCATTAGCATGCCAGAACAGGAGGATCTGAGTTCAAATCCAACCTCAGACACTAACGAGCTAAGTGACCCTGGGGTAATGGTACTGGAATTTAAAGATCCCCCTGCATTGGCCTGGTTTTCAGGTTGAGTGTTGTAACCCAGAGCTTGTGAATTCCCCTTGTGGGATGAATTGTGGAGGTGAAGAGAGAGGGCTGAACTGGGAAGAGCTATGGATTTAGAGAGAAGCCCAAGCAGAAGAGGCCAGAAGGACTTTAGAGAACGGCCACACAGAGCTGCAAAGAACTGAGGAGGCATGGCTGTGATGCTGGTATTTTGTCTGTATGTTTTGGTGTTGTTTTGCCAGATTCACCTGCTGGTGAAGGACAGTGCTGCTGTTTTAGAGGTCCTGGAACCTGGCTGTTGGTTCAGAAGCCCTGAAGGAGGATTTTCTTGTTGTGTATTTACAGAAATCCTGGAAGAGGGCCTTGCTGATGTTTTCAGGGGTTCTGGGACTGTTCTGCAGGCAGATGTTGATGAGGACACTAGCAATGGCTTTGTTGAGCCTTGTCTCCCCAGGAACTGAGATTGCTGAGAACCTGCCTCTTGTCAAGATGAAGACAGGACCTCTCCTTGGGTTTTCAATGCTGGGAAGATATCTTAACCTTGTTGTAGCTGAAGGGTAGATGGCCTTTTGTGCTCTCCTGCCCCTTTTGAGAAAGTGCTTGGCATTAATGGATGGTATTGTAATTCAGCTGTGATCCAGGGGTGGGAAACCTTTGACTTTTTTGTGCTCTGTGATTGACCAAATGAATGTGCTTTGCTTATGATTGGAAACTATTCTCCATTTGAGAAGAGACTAAATGAATGTACTGCCCAGGAGTGGGCTACTTTGACCATTGGCCAGGGGTGGGATACTTGGACCTTGGTACTTTGCAATCAAATTGAGAACTTACTTGCCAAATGAATGAGTTACACTGTATTTTGATTTTCTCTGTTCTGTGAATGTTTGCCTTAGTCTGTCACTGAATAAATGGGGTTTGCTATGCTGGTAATCTGAACCTTGGAAGTTGCCTTTGCTTGGCATTACACCTGGGCAAGTCACTTAACCCCAACTGCCTTTAAAAAAAAAGAAAAGAGGAAAAAAAGAATCCTTCAGTTGTTGGCCTCAAAACAGGTGGTGAGGTCCTCTGCTAAGAGGAGGCGGTGAGAAGTGTCTAAAATGGAGGTTTGGAGCAGCCCCCTATCAAGGGTGTGCCGGACAGCTGCTCTGGAAAGAATAACAAGGTTATTGTGCTGAGCAATGAGGGCCCAGGTGAGATGGGGAGCATGAACTGGCAGGTGATGCTTCTCTCAGGTTCTCAGAGGATGTGGAGGGCCTTCCTCTGGCCCATCTCCTTTTCAGATACTTGATATCAGTCACCCATCATCCTTGGAGCTTCAGTCTCTATTTGGAGTTTGGCCCTCTGGTCTACAAACCAGGCCTTTATCCTAAATTTGGAGTCAATAGTCCATAAACATTTATCAAGTGGCTAAGGGTTTTGTTGTTGAGCTAAGAGCAAGGGATGTGATTACAAAAAGGAGAAAAAGAAAAGAAATATGGGCCCTGCCCTCAAAAGTTTGAAATTTAACAGGGGAAGAAGACACAAAAGGAAGCTGGAAGGGAGGGGGAGAGGTACCCAACATAAGGCATGGTGGAGAAGTCCTTCAGTAAAATCCATGGAAGGTCAGATCTTTTAAAAATGCAAATTGAGACCACCTCACCCCCACTAGACTGGCTAAACTGACAGAAAAAAGGAAAATTACAAATACCCTGGGGGAAGGTGGAAAATGGGCTCCAGAATGCACTGTTGGAGGAGTTGTGAACTAGCCCAACCACTTGGGAAAGGCTTTTCAGCTAAGAAATATGATGTCTGAGCTGAGGTCCCTCCTTAAATGGAGGTTTGTAGTTCCTGGCCCTGGCATCTAGGCAGTACAGTGGATAGAGTGCCAGGCCTAGAGTCAGGAAGACCTGTGTTCAAATCCAGCCTCAGACACTAGTAACTGTGGCCAAGTCACTTCACCCTGCTTGCCTCAGTTTCCTCATCTGTAAAATGAGCTGGAGAAGGAAATGACAAACCATTCTAGTATCTTTGCCAAGAAAACCCCAAATGGAGTCACAAAGCCTCAGACATAACTGAACAATTTATGGCCCCTCCCTCCAACCAGAGGATGTAAAGAGGGTAGCTATGAGGTGGGGTCCCAAGACTGAAGAGGTTATCCCAGTCAAGAGTGTATGGGATGAGTGAAAACCTCTCAGTCTGGAATTGTTAACTTCCCTTTTCCTCCTCCATTGCTGCTGTCAATCACTTTCATTTCTTTGTCTGCTTTTTCTGCCTCAGTGGGCCCCTCCTCCCAGCCAGTGGGGCTGAGGGACAGCCCAGACTCACTTTTCCTCCCTTGCTTTGGGACCCTCCCCCTCCTTTTTCCTGCTGTCCCATTTGGGGAAGAATTTGGTAGATTCTGCCTCTCAACCAGCAAGAGAGGAGACAGTTGGGAAGGGGGCTTGACTACATTATAGTATAAATTCCTGGACTGTCTTTTGTAACACGCCTCTTCTCCATGATGAGTCATGGGGAGGACCACTCTCTTCTCCCGGGAAGAGAATAAACTCCTGTTCTTATCCTAAGTGTATATTTTTTCACTAAATTAAGGATGAGGGTTATTTTCCATCCCAAATAGGAGAAATGTGTTTGTATCTCAGGTTGAACTGAGTAATTCTGGCCACGCCTGTCATTCAATTCTTCCCTGTCCCCCAGGAAACTCCCTAAGACCGCCCATTAAAGACCAGTGCCAATCTGCATTGGTGACATCCATTTCCACCCAGTGAAATCACACGTCCACAGAAGAATAAAAAATGCACCTTGTTTCTATTCATTATCTCCTTTGATTCCCCAAAGCAACTAATGCAAGGGTGTGGAACGTTCTTCTCTACCTTTGAATGGTTTGCTCTCTTTTATATCGTAATTATCCTGTATCAAATGCTTGGCTGTGTGTGCCATCTCAACTCCCTTTGGAAGCTGGAGGGATTAAGAGTACTAAATAATTGAATTATCATATTTTAACAATTCAGCTAATGTGTTCAACCAAGCTAGGGAACTCAGAGACCAAAAGCAGTCCATGTGTCTGATGAGGGATAGGTTTTGGGGGGATTTCTAATGAGAAATCCTTTCTAGGTTCACGTCTGAAAAGAATTACAGGCTCAGCTGTCCTTTGGCAGATTTATAAAAGTTTTATTGATTTACAGGGCAAAAAGGGATAGGGTGGGGAAACCTGGCTAGGCAAAGCTGGCAAGGTGCAAGGGGGTGGGGCGTGGTCAGAGAAGCTTGGAAGTGTGACGCTCTGCAGTGGGCAGATGGCCTGCTAGAATGCCTACCTGCTAGAAAAAGCCATCTGCAAAGAGCAGGAAGTGAAACACAGTTTTTAAGACCTAAGACTGTCAATCATAAGTTCATTAGGCTAATGAGGTGTACAAAGGTGGAGTTAGGGAGGGACCAGGGAGTGGCCAATACTTAAAGGGACATGCACCCTTTGACATCAACTGCGCATGTGTTTTGCCTGTAATTCACTGGAACAAACAGCAGGAGGGAAGGGGTGGGGGGAGGGGTGTGTGGTTTTAGCCCTGAAGTCATAAGGTCAACCAGCAGTCAGATTTGAGGTCAAATTAAATGAGATGTACCCATCCAGCTTTGCAAGTGGATGAGTTTTGTTTGCTAGTACAAAAGGAGGTAGTACCTTGAATGAAGAGTTAATGGTTTGAGAAAAAATACCTCTAGGCTGGGGCAGGGAAAGACACAGTACAGTTGAGGGAAGGGGAGAAACAGCTAATGCTTTACAGCTGGGGGAGAAGAAATGTGGCTTTTACAACTTAACACAAAACTGAAATTACAACAATGTTATAAAATCATAAAGTTACCCCAAAATATATTACATAGGCCATTCAGCATCGCTTCATGTTCATGAATGCAAAGCACAGGTCTTCCACACCTCAATAAATGGCCAAAGAAATTTCATCACTCGTTGTCAACCACCCAATGATGGACTTCTGTGAAGGAAGTTACGACAGAGCGGGTGTAGGAGAGAGAGTTCAGGCCTTGTAGGCAGGATTCAAATTTCAACTGTGGGACAGGGTACCTATCACTTGACCTGAGACTCAATTTCCTCACTTATCAAATGGAGATAATAACATGTAGGATTCACAGTACATGGTTGTTATGGGAATTAAAGGAGAGAATGGTATTTATTTCTATACTTCAGGATGCTATATAAAACAACAATCATTATTTTATCATTATTCTTATTAACCATCATCGTCAGCTGGGCTAACCCCAAGATGACAGACACACTGTGTGATGCTGAGCCCTTTGAAGAATATGTGCTCTAACCACACCTGCTCCTCCTGGGGGATTCTGGGTCATGTCTCTCCATAAATTTTCCTGCGATAGTCAAGGAAGACCCAGAGGCTGTACATCTGTAAAATGAGACATTGATCCAACATTTCCAAAGCAGAACTCATTCTCTTTCTCCCTAAACCTCCTCCCCCTTGTATTGCTCTCTTCCCAGTCACACAGGCTCCTAACCAGGAGTCATTCTGGACTCCTCACTGTCTTTCACCCCCCCACACATCCAAGCTGTTACCAAGGCCTGTCAATTTCACTTGTGCAACATCTCTGGTCAGTTTCACCTGTGCAGCATCTCTCATTAGTTTCACCTGTGCAGCATCTCTCATCAGTTTCGCCTGTGCAGCATCTCTCATGGGTTTCATCTGTGCAGCATCTCTGGTCAGATTCACCTCTACAGCATCTCTGGGTCAATTTCACCTGTACAACATCTCTCCAATATGCCCCTTTCTCTTCATTGACCCTACCCTCATCACCTCTTGCCTGGACTATTGCAATAACCTCCTGGGAGATCTGCCTGCCTCATGTCTCTCCCCACTCTGGATCATCCTCCACTCAGCTGCTAAACCAATTTTCCTAAAATGCAGGTACAACGATGCAAGCCCCCTACTCAATAACTGCCACTGGCTCCCTATTGCCTCCAAGATCAAATATAATTTGATTATACTGCCATTCAAAGTCCTCATTCCACTCTTTCCTTTCCAGTCTTTTTATACCTCACCAGCCCTTCCTGCCTCCTCCATATATATACAATCTTTGATTCAGTGATATTGAGGTATTTTGTTTGGCTGTGTATTCCCCATGATTGGATTATTCTCCCTCCTCATCTCCATCTCCTGGGCTCCCTGGCTTCCTTCAAATTCCAACTAAACTTTCTCCTTTACAAGAAGTCTTTTCCAATACCTCTTAATTCTAGTGCCTTCTCTCTGTTGATTTTCTCTAATCTATCCTGTGTTAGTTGTTTGTATATAGTTTTTTGCATGTTGTCTTCCCCATTAGACTATAAGCTCCTTGAGGGCAGGCATGCTTTTGCCACCCCCCCCCCTTCTTTGTGTCCCCAGTGTTTAGCATAGTACTTGACATACTGTAGGTGTTTAATATATACTTGTTCACTGACTGACTACTCTGGAGTTCTGCACTTATAAGCCCCTTGGGCTCAGAGGCTGCTTCATTTTGGTTCCTATATCCCTGTCACTTGACATAACTCAATAAATGTTTGTCATGCTGAATCTTTCTAGGTGCCTCTTTTCTCAAGAAAAGGAAGACTTCCATATCTTAGAAGTCTGAAGGAAGGAACTAGGGGACAGGAAGACACAGATGAGTCAGGAAGGGTTACAGACTGCGCAAATTAGGAGGTACAAAAGGATGTTCCTGAGGAGAATGGGAACAGCAAAGTTAGAGACTTTGGAGGTAGAACAACTCGAATCCATTCTTAAAATACTATTAAGTAAATGTTGTAAACTGAAAGTAAATAAATTTTTAAAAATAGTATTAAGTACCTGCCATGTGCAGGGAGGCATTGTTTAGGCCAGTGGTTCTCAACCTGTGGGTCATGACCCCTTTGGGGGTCAAATGACCCTTTCACAGGAATCACAGGGGTCGCCTAAGACCATCGGAAATAAGACATATTTCCGATGGTCTTAGGAACCGAGACACCACTCCTCTATTCATCTCTAGGCGGGTCCACCCACATGCAGATACATCCACATTCAAGTATTAAAGGGTTAGGACATTAGGAAGGTTGAGAACCACTGGTTTAGGCACTGGTGATACAGAGACAAGAAAACCCTCCATTGTCCCTCACCTCAAGGGCATTAGTCTTTTACTTGAGCATAAAACCTGTACACACATGAGAAAGTACATGAAAGTTTGAGGAGGGGGAAAGCACAGACTGTCAGGAGAATCAGGAGTGGCTCTGATTAGGGGGCAGCATATGAGCTGAGCCTGGAAGGAGAGAGTATGTTCCAGGCATGGGGCACAGCCTGGACAAAAGAACAGAGGCTATAGATCAACAGGTATTTATTGGAAGCCTATTGTGTGCTAGGCACAGTGCTGAAAACATTTGAGAAGTATGTCAGCTTGGCTGGAGTACAGGGTATCTGGAAGGGAAGTAATATGAAGTGAGTCTGGAAAAATAGAAGCCAGATTGTGAAGGACTTTCTGTGCCAAACTAAGGAGTCTGTGTTTTCTTCTAGAGGCTCCAGGGGAGCATGGAAGATTTTTAACCAGGGAAGTAAATGTAGTCAGCTTTGTGCTTGAGAATGAAGATGTTGACAGTTGTGTAGAGAAAGGATTGGAGATGGAGGAAGGGAACTTGTGTATATTAAGTACCCACTAGGGCCAGGTACTTTGCTAAGGACTTTACCAATATTATCTCACTTGATCCTCCCTATAATTCTGGGAGGTGCCATTATGATTTTACAGTTGAGGAAACTGAGGCAGACCAAAGTGAAATGACTTGCCCAGGATCACACAGTTGGGGAGTATCTAAGGCTGGATTGATTATAAACTGATGTCTTCCTCAGTCTAGGCCCGGTACTGTACCCACCACACCACCCAGCTGGGAGAAACTAGAACCAGTGAGACTTATCAAAACAGCCCAGGTGAGAGAGCAAGGCTCTCAACCAGAGTGATGGTTAGGTAAATGGAGAGAAAGGGATGAATGTGAGAAACATGGCGGTAAAATCCACAGAATTAGTCATCGAAAGATCGGCACTCTGGGACAAGGTGAGGGAGAGGGGAAAACCAAAGATGATTGATGCTCTTGTGGCCTGGGTGGCTGGAGGGTGATGGATGGAGGATGGATAGAAAGAGAAGTTCTGGGAAGGTACAGGTTTAGCAGGGAGAGAAGAGGGGGCCAGTCTGGGCCCTGCTCAGAGGCTGCAGTGAGATGGCTCAGAGGCAGAAATGTTGATCGATTAGGTAGGGAGATAGGAATCAGAAGAACCAAGGGAAATAGAAGCTTACAAATCATCAACGTGGATGTTGGAATGGCTGAGGAGATTAGCCCAAAGCCACCACTGGCCAGTCAGTGAGTCTTTATTAAACATTACTGTATGTCAGGTGCTGGGGATTCAAAGAAAGGCAGTAGAAGCCCCTGCCCTCAAGGAGCATACTTTCTAACGAGGCAGACGAGGTGTAAATAACTATGGGAATACCAGATATCTACAGAGTAGGGAAGGAGAGGACGAATGGACAGTAGCACTTGAAGCTTTCTTAGAAGGTAGACATCTTTCCTGGAGGGTTGTAGGTGGGCGAAATGCTTCAAAGGGAGTGTGAGCAATGAGAAAAAGAAAGCCAGGAGCTGCTGGATGGATCCTTGGGGGGCAAGGATCAAAGGGACCCTATCTCACCCCCTTTGAATTTGAGAAGAGACTGTAGCCTCCAGAGAAGGAGGAAGGAGGGATGTTTGAGCAATTCCCCCAGAGGAAAGCCAGGCTCTGTTCTGGTGGGAACGGAGTGAGGAGCTCCAAGGGTGCTCCAAGGTTGAGAGCCTGGAATGCTCTCAATGCCTTTCTACAGACTGTTCCCTGAGCCTGGAATGCTCTCCTCCTTCTACCCTTTGGGATCCCTTGCTCTCTACAAATATTGGCTCAGCTCGAGTGGAGCCCTGGGCCTGAAGTCAGGAAGACCTGAATTCAAATTCAGCCTCAGACACTTACTGTGTGACCTTGGGCAAATCATTTCACCTCTTCTACCCCAACTGTAAAATAGCAATCATAGGGTCACCTACCAGGGCTGTTGTGAGGATGTGCTTGGCACATAGTAGGTGCTTTAAATGCTTGCTCCCTTCTCTTTTCTCCCCATTCAGGAGGCTATTCCTGATTCTCCCAGTTGTTAGGGCCACCTCCCACCCCCGATTATTATATTCTCCAGTTACTGAGCTGTGTCCCCCAAGACTTAGAAAGTCAGTTCTTGAGCCGTAGGGGCCATCTCACCTTTGTACTGATGTTCTCGGTATCTAGCACTGTGCTCGGAATAAGGCAGAGAGATACTTTAATTTAATTTCCCCGGATTTCAGCAAAGCATCTGACAGAGTGTCTCACAATGTTCTTGTACACGATATGGAGACTAGTAGAGTGATGTGGATAGGTGATTTTGAAACTGAACCCTAAAGAACATTGATTAATGTTTCATTATCAAATGACAAGGTGGTCTCTAGTGCAGTGCTGCTAGGCTCTGTCTTTGGCTTCAGGGTTAACATTTTTATTAATGATTTGCATGACATAATATCATATTTGTGAACATTAGGAAGGCGGGAAAACACTTCTCCTAAGTGATAAAACTGGGATCCAAAAGGTCTCAACAGGTTGTAAAGACAGGAGGTGGAGTTTCTTGGGAACATATAACACTTGCTCTTAGTTTGGATAATCAGCAGTCAGTAATGGGAGGAGACATGGATGGAAAGCAGTCCATGTGAAAATGCCAGAAGTATGGCATGACACCCCTCAGAAAATGGTATCCATTTAGAAGTCCGGTGTCCAGAATGGGGGAGGTGATGGTCCTGCTCTGTTCAGCCCTTGTCAGACCATGGCAGGATGTAATTCTGCTACCACTGGAGAGGAAAGGCATTGACAAACTGGACTGTATCCTGGAAAGGGTAAGAGGAGCACTGAGGAGATCTAACTTGGAGCCAAGGCTATAGAGGACCTACCTAAGGAACTTGGGATTTTTTAGTTTGAAGGTTTAGGTTTGTCACTTGGTAGGGTTAGACTTAATCTCTTTGGCCATTTTTAGATGGCAAAACAAGGACCAATTGGTGGAAGTTGTTAGAAAGCAGACTTTGCATCCATATAAAGGAAATTCTCCTGAAGAATTATTGCTGCCTAAATGTGCAATGGATTGCCTTGGGATGTAGGGAACTCCCTGGTGCTATCCCTTCAAGCAGAGGCTAGATGGTGACTTGTCCAGGGTTGGCTGCATGGCTTGGGTAAGTGCTGGACTCCATGACCTCGGAGCTACCTTCCAAGTCTGTCTCTCTAGGATTGCTGGCCCCCTGCTCAGCTGTGGGCGGGGCCCTTGCTTGTGCTAGAGTGCCCTGGAGGTGTCCCCAGCGAAGGAGAAGGAGCTGGCAGGCAAGAGAAGCCCAAAGGTCTTGCTCTGTCCCTAGCCCTCCCTCTTTCCTTGAAATTTCTAGCCAGGAACCTGCTGAATTGCCTGCTTTCCCGTAGTATGGATATTCATACACGAATTGCCCTTAAAAGCAGAAGCTCTAATTCTCTGGTTAGAGGGGTCCCAGCTGTCGCTGTGGAACTGGCCTTATTCTTGACTTTTTAGGCGTTCTATGGGCAGTTACTTCTGTGACCCAAGCAGATCTGGATGTATCCAGATCCAGAGGTCAGAAGCATTCCTGCAAAACCTGCTGAGCAAGAGTCACCAACCCCTTCCCAATTAAACCATTGATCCATCTTCCTAGGCATTGGCCTCTCAAAGCAGCTTTTAGGGGCTTAGGCCCTGGGCTACCATACAAACATCTATAGTATCTGTCTCTTATCTACCTTTCCATAACAGATTTTACATTCTTTTTCTTTGCACGCTCTAGTTGGGGTCTTTGACCTTCCTTTGTTTCTTAGCACACAGTAAGTGCTTAATAAATGTTGATTAACTGACTGTATTCCTGGCAGAGTGGTCTACTGTACATGACTTTCCCCATGCTTTTGCAAAGACTTTCCTCCATACCTAGCATGTTCCTTCTTCTTCCTCCTACTGCCCTGGTTGAAATCCCTCGTTTTTTTTGGTGGCTGAAGTGGCTTCCCCTACAAGAGACCTTTTCTGATCCTCCTCAGTATTAGTGACACTCCCTTTCCCCTTAAAACTGAACTTTGAACATATTTTCTATTTTCTTGTCTGCCTGTGTTTGTTTCCCCTTGGTAGAGTATAAACTCCCGGAAGGCAGGGCATTTCCTGTATTGTTGTAAACTCAGCATCCAATACAGCACCCAGCCACAGAGCTGTAGGATGATATTTAGAGCAGGGAAGCCTTTAGAGGCCATCTGCTTTGGCCCTTTAATTTCATTTACTTTAAAATGGTTTTGTTAATGTCTTTTATTTTTAAATTGCTACAGTTTCCTCCAGTGTCCCTCCCTCGCCCAGAGAGCCATGTCATAAGGAAATGCAAATAGTATATTTTAAAGACGAGAGAAAGAGGGGGAACCGTCAGCACTGACTGGTACATTGAAAAAGCCTCCAAGCCCGCACACTGTACCATCGCCTCCCGCCTCCGCAGAGAAATGGATTGGGAGCATCCTCTCATGTCCATTCTTGAGCTATGCTTATTCTTTAGATTTTTAGAAAATAATATTTCCCCCCAATTGTATGTGAAACAATTTAAAACATTTTTTCAAAGTTTGTAGTTCAAAATTCTATCCCTTACTCTCTTCCCTCCCCCTCCTGAGACTGTAAGCGATCGGATATAGGTTATACTTGTCCAATCATGTAAAACATTTCTGTATCAGTCATTTTGTGCAGGAAGACTCAGACAAGAAGAAAGAGAAAAATAGCCTGCTTCAGTCTGTATTCAGACAACAGTAGTTCTTTCTCGGGAGGCAGATGCTTCATCATTAGGCCTTTGCTCATTGTATCACTGAGAATGAAGTCATTCACAGTTAATCTTCACATAATGTTGCTGCTACTGTGTACAATGTTCTCCTGGTTCTTCTTGTTTCACTTTGTATCAGTTCATGTTAAGTCTTTGCAGAATTTTCTGAAATCAACCAGCTCATCCCTTCTTATAGCACAAGAATATTCCATTACAATCATGTACCGCCATTTGTTCCGCCATTCTCCAATTGATGGGCATCTCCTCAATTTCCAATTCTTGGCTACTACAAAAACAACTGGTACAAATATTTTTATATAAACAAGCCCTTTTCCCTTTTTAAAAAATCTCTTTGGGAGACAGCCTCAGCAGTGGTGTTGCTGAATCAAAGGGTATGCACAGTTATACGGTCCTCCGGGCATAGCTCCAAATTACTTTTCAGGATGGCTGGATCTATTCCCAGTGTGTTAGTGTCCCAGCTTCCCCACATCCCCTCCAGCGTTTATTATTTTCCTTTTTTGTCATATTAGCCGTTTTGATAGCTGCGAGGTGGCACCTCAGAG
Source organism: Pseudochirops cupreus (assembly GCA_028627135.1). Classification (NCBI taxonomy): domain Eukaryota; kingdom Metazoa; phylum Chordata; class Mammalia; order Diprotodontia; family Pseudocheiridae; genus Pseudochirops; species Pseudochirops cupreus. The sequence goes on from CM053580.1 coordinate 587,947,707, forward strand.
GTTTTTCTATTTTACGTTTCTTAATAAATGGTGGTTTAGAACATTTCTTCTGTATACTTTTTAAATATTCATTTTTGATTTTTTTGGTGTTTCCATTGACATTGTTGCAGTCAATGTCTATATTATTTTCTTGGCTGTGATGACTTCCCTCTGCATCAGTTCATGTGTAACTTTCTATGCTTCTCTGTATTCTTCATATTCACCACTTCTTACAACAGTAATCTTTCATTACATTTACATACTAAAATTTGTTTAGACATTCCTCAATCAAGGGCCATCTTTATTTTCAATTCTTTGCTATCACAAAAAGTACTACAGTAAATATTTTGGTGTAGATGGGAACTTCTCATCAATGGCTTCTTTGGAGTATAAGCCCAGCATTTTCAATTCAAAATTTCTTTTCAGTATGGTTGTACGAATACTTAACTCCCCCCACTCAAATATGTCAGTATGCTTGTCTTCTCACAAACCCTCTGACATTGACTATTGTCATCTTTTGTTATCTTTGCCCATTTGCAGGTAAAACTCCAGGTTTGTTTTGATTTTTATTTCTCTTATTAAGAATGGAGCCTTCTTTCATGTGGTTGTTAATACTTCACAATTTTGTTTGTTTATATCTTTTGAGCATTTATCTGTTGGGGAATGGAATGTTTGGAATGTGTATATGTATTCTTCATTGGGGTGTATGTATCTCTATCTATCTATTTATCTATCTATCCATCCTACTTCACTCATGCTTTGAGGGAAGGGGAAGAGGAAGCTGATAGGGAATGAGACCCTTCAAAGATTTGCAGAATGCTCTCTTTCAGATTAAAATTCCATGTTTTTCAGTTGGCCAAGAGACAAAGGAAGTTCAACCTGGAGGGCACCTGGTACATGACAAGATGTTGACTAATGTCATCTCTCAACTCCCAAGTCACTTCCAAGTGCTCTATTCACTACAACCAGCAGAATTCTCACACTGGTTCTTCCCTTCCCAATGTTTGCTTCTGTTCAAATAGATAAACATTTACTACACTGCACTGTAATAGCTACTTGAAATACAAAGGCAGACATGGAAGCAGCATGATGAAGGATCTCTAGATCACCATAGAACTAGATTTTCAGGCACTGAGGATATTTGTCCTGGAGGACAATGGACACAAGGTAACTGTCATTAAGTGTTTGGCTTCCTGTTGTGCAGAATTGTTCTGCTTGGTCCTTGGGTGGAGATGGCAAAGAAGCAACTTTAGGCTTGCTATAGTTAAAAACCTGCTAGAACAGTGGTTCTCAACCTTCCTAATGCCACAACCCTTTAATACTTGTATATGGGCATATCTGCATGTGGGCGGACCTGCCTGGAGACAGATAGAGGAGCGGTGTCTTGGTTCGTAAGACCATCAGAAATATTTGTTTTCCAATGGTCTTAGGCGACCCCCAAAGGGGTCGCAACCCACAGGTTGAGAACCACTGTGCTAGAATGATAGCAATCTAAAAGTGGAATGAACTGCTTTAGGAGGTGCTGGGTTCCCTCCCACAAGGGGTCTTCAAGCAAAACAACCTGTTGGGTATGCATCCAGCTTCTTGTGTAGATGAAGGCTGAATTAGATAGCTTCTAAAGGAAGTAGTGGGGTACAGTGGAAAGAGCTCTTGAATTGGAGGACCGAAGGTCACATTCCTTTTGTGACTATCTGTGTGACCATGGGCAACTCCCTTAAACTCCCTAAGCCTCTGTGTCCTCACTTGTAAAATAAAGGAGTTGAACTAAGTAGTCTCTGGTTCTTCCAGCTCTAGATCTAGAACGATTAAGTCATTCCACTTCTGGGAGTCTGTGAAAATAGTTCCTGACCTTCAGGAGCTTAGAGTATATTGATTTTTAAAAAAAATTTGAATATTCTTTTTAAGTTGAGTTCTAAATTCTCCCTCTTCCACCCTTTCCTTGCCCACTAAGTTGAGCAAAATATCAATTATATATGTGAAATCATGCAAAATATTTTAATATTAGCCATATATATATATATATACACACACACACTTCAGTTTGCACTCAGAGTTCATGAATTCTTTTCTTCATCATGAGTCCTCTGCAATGATCTTTGATCACTGTATTGATCAGAGTAGCCAAGTCACACTTGATCAGGATTACAATACTGCTGTTATTGTGTACAAGGATCTTTCGGTTCTCACTTTGCTTGGCATCAAGTCATATAAGTGTTGTCATGTTTTTTCTGGAAACAGCCCTCTTTTCATTCCTTGTTGCACAGTAGTGCTCCATCAGTCACATGCTGCTTGTTCAGCCATTCCCCAACGGACGAGCATCCCCTTGGCTTCCAATTCTTTGCCACCACAGTTTTTGTACATATTTGTCCTCTTCTTTTCTTTCATCTTTGGGGCACAGACTTGGTAGTGGTATTTCTGGGCCAAAGGATATGCAGTTTTATGGTCCTTTGGGCATAGTTATGAAATATCTTTCAGAATAGTTGGATCATCACAACTCCACTAACAGTTTATTAAATCGGGTCCCTACTTTCCGTCATCCCCTTTGATGGACGCGGTGGCGCCTCATTTGTCTGGACTTGCATTTCTCTAATGAATAGTGATTAAGAGCACTTTCTCATGACTATGTATTTTTCTTTCCTTTAGAAAACTCCCCATTCATATCTTTTGACCGTTTATCAATTGGGGAACGGCTGTTTTTATAAATTTGCCTCTGTTCTCTATATATTGAGAAATTAGGTCTTTATCAGAGAAACTTGCTGTAAAAATTTCTGATATTACCTCAATGTCTATGGTACACTTTAGGAAAACGTAGTTTCTCTGATTATCTCTTTTAACTAGGTCTATCTTTGCTTTGTCTGAGATCGTGATCGCTACCCTTGACTTTTTTTTTTTACTTCAGCTGGAGTGTGATAGATTGTTCAGCAGTCCTTTAACAGTATCTTTCTGTCCCTTGCAAACAACATATTGTTGGACTGTGGTTTCTGATCTATTCTGCTATCTGCTTCTGTCGTATGGGTGCTCTCATCCCATTCACATTCAGTTATGATTTCCCTCCATCTTATTTCCTCTGTTTAGCTTTCTCTTTTTATCCTGTCCCTCCTCAAGTCTGTTTTGCTTGTAACCACTGCCTCCCTTAATCCACCCTCCCTTTTATTTCCTCTCCGCCATGTCTCTAATGTCCTTCCTTTCTTATTTCCTTATGGGGTAAGATAGATTTCTATACCCAACTGAGCATTTATACACACACACACACACACACACACACACACACACACACATACATATAATAGAGAGAGAGAGAGAGTGTCATTGAACCTAGCACCTAGTTCAGTAGGAACTGTGAAAATGACTCCAATTATGTTGACAGGACTACACAATGAAAAGCCAAACATTTCCCTTCACTCTACAGTAAGCCCTTTTAATGACATAACATTCCAATTTTTACAGATGAAATTGCTAACAAGGCTTTTTGCCTTCAAATCTCCACGAAAGGTTTTCTATTTCTGTTAAATGTGAGATTAGTAACAAAGTGATATGGTTTACAATTAAAATCACAGATCAACAAAATCAGGTTAGAGGTACTGAAGATAGACTGCATCCTTCAAGTCTGCCTTTTGATCCAAGTCTATCAGATTCTTGCCTTCAAATCAAGGTGTTCTTTTCTAGAGGATGCACAGAAAGCTTTGTACTGTACTTCCAAGAGAAGTATCAGTGCTAGTCAGCTGAGCAGCATATTTCAAATCAACCCAAGAATACTTTCCTATGGCTCGTGGCCATTTTGTCTGAGAAGATAAACCACTTCTGGAAAGGCAGTTAGTTTCCAGCCCGGTTATGGACATTAGATTCTCTTAAGTCTGGAGTTGCATTTGTAACTTTTGTGAGAAGTCATGTTCAACAACCTCTCAGCACAATCAAGGAGGCAGATGGAAGTAAACACAGCCTGACTCCCTTGGGTTGTGTTAGGTTAATCTTTGTCTTCTGGAAGGGAGGGTGGGAAATCCAGGGGAGCCCAGTGTGTGGCTGAGCAATGAAGCTCGGGGAGGCTGTTTGCCAAGGTGAGTCTGCCTTGGCGTCTGTCTTCCTGTGCCACCGTGTGGAAAATTCCTTCTGGCTGTGCCTGGGATCTTGGGCCGGTCCTTCGGTCAGCACCTACATTCTTCCTCATGCCCTCAAGCAGGTCTGATCCTGAGACACAGACACAACCAAACCTCTCAAACTTTGTGGGAGAGTTTAGAAGCATTGAAGTGTGCAGGTCATAAGACGATAAAGCCTCCCAGGAGTCTCCTTTGTGCTTTTTTCCAAGTAAGATGATGGCTGGCACTGGGGACATGCTTTGGCTATCAAGCAGACACAATAGGCACCTTCACTGGTGATCAAGTGACTTAAAGATGTTCACTTGGAAAGTCTATCCTAGATGGCCAGTTTCTCAAAGACTCTTCAGCAGGGGTGAGGCTGTCTATTGGAACAGGTTGTGTTTAAGGATCTACGTTAATTTTCTAGTAATTTGTTCTTGACAGACAGGAGTGACTGGCTGCCTTTAAAATCACTTTTTCATCCCTTTCATAATGAAATACCAGCAGACAGAAACAGGTGAGGTGGAAGAAGTTCAAGAAAGGCATTGGCAAAAACCCTAGAATGGAACTGAGCTCAGGTATGGCTGAGTGCAATCTTTGAGTCTTTGCTCCCAAAGGCCAGTCAGCCTGGTCTGGTTGGAACCACCAGTGAGTACACTAGCTGGAGGGTGGGCTTTCTTAGGGGAAGTCTGGAGCAAAGCAAATGGGAATCTCACCTCTGTGACCACACTCCCTTCTCACTTGGCTTCTCTCTTCAGTCACCCTTAGAAGGCTGGAACAGGGTCCTGAGCAGCTTAGGAAAATGGCAGTTCTCCAGACAGTCATGCTGCTGGGTTTCTCACAACCATCTGTAAGAAAACAACCCAAGCCCTTCTGCACTGCTTTGCAGGGCCTGGCTCTGAAGGCTGCAAAGATCAGAAAGGCACAGAGCATGTGAAGGTGTAATAGGCATGAGGCAGTAGAAATCTTCCCGCCCTGTCTCTTACTGAAAGCTGACTTTCATCCTCTGAAAAAGCCTTCTGGGTGAAGTCAGCTGCTTTAAAAATGGACTTCCTGCTTGGTTTTACCCTGTAACAAGGCAGGTGCTTTTATTATTTAAGAAATCATTTTCCCTTAATGCTCAAAAAGTGGACGGAGTTCACGTCAGGTCTATTAAAACAACCAGATCCACAATTCTTTGCAGGTGTCCTGTATACCCGGTTGGTGTCATTCAGCACTGGGTAGGTGTGTCTCATTCTAGATAAAGATCTATATACAGAGACTTACACACCTAACAGCTCTCCCTCTAGATAGGGAGGAGGGGAAGGGAGAAAGAGAAAGAGAGATACTCCCTTACCTAAGATGGCAAGGCTACCAAGAAACAGAGCCCCAATAAGAAAGGGGGCAGCTCCAACTCAGCTGGTCTGTCCTTACTAACAGGCACACCTACTATACTAATCACTGGCAGGCGCTTCTCTGCCTCAGCTGTGTGGCCCCCAGGCCTGATTTGGCCTTGGGGAACCTTGGATTTCTTCCTGGATTCTCCTAGTCTTGGTGCAGACATTCTTACCAGAGACAAGGACTGTGTTGGAGCAGGAGCCTTTAAAGTAAGAAAACCTCAGGCCGAGGCTGAGATATGGTGACAAGATTCATCTGCTTCTTTCCTGCCAGGGGACTCAGCTCTTTATGAGTCAAATCATGTTTTTTCAAATCTTTTTTTTTGTAATAGACTGACTTACATGAATTGAGATTCAGAATAGGGGATTAATCAGAGCGCTGTAATTGTGTGAACGTGAAGTTACATCCTAAGACTTTGTTCCAATATGGCTGGTGTGCGGGTGTGGGAGGATAAGATGGTACAAAGAGAGCTTTTTGTCCAGTTTTTGGGAAAGGAACTACTGAGGAAAAGCCTGCAAATGGCACACACCGTTTCAGAGCTCCAAGGACTTCTTAGCCAGTCAGTCTTGGGCACAGAGGGATAGTCTGCTCCTAATGTTGGGCAAGTAGTCAGCGAAGACTGCCTGGGGATATGAAAGAATGGCTCAACTGGCAAAGTCACTGGCGTTGAGAAGAAGGCACATGGTCTTCCCAACCAGGGCAGCTATGGACACTGCCGCTGAGGGAGGAAGGGCCTATGGGAGGGGCAGAGATCAGCTAAATACAGAAGGGGAGAGGCCCCATTTCAGAACCTCAATCTTTGAAGGACGACGCTGTCAGATGGAGTGTTCAGGGGAGGAGGCGAGGCCGTTTCCAACACGAAGGTGGACAACAAAGGAGGCCTGCAGCCTCACTCAGATCCGATGCCTCTGGAAGAAGCATACAGCAGGCCTCCCATTTTCACCAACAGCAATGTGAGAACCTCTGCTTGTTTCCTAGGATGATTGTGTCTTCTCATTCCAGCAAAGCAACCAGGGCATTGGTCACTCAGGGCGGCCCTCCTTCCTACCCATCCCGGCCAAATGGCCTTTCAGAAGACTCACGCTGTCGTCCCATGTGCAGACAGGGCTTAATCAGTAACTTACTAAAGTAGTTCAATGGGATTCTCCCAGAGGTTTTAGAAAATGTCCTGGGGAGGAAAGAATCTTTCAAGTCACTCCGAGGCAGACGAACAGAAAACCTCCTTTGTCTCTAAAGCTGACGGACTTTTTTCTCGGTGCTTTTGATATTTATGTCTAACTTGTCCACTTTAGTGGTGAGCCGGTCAAGAATGTCGTCTTGTTCTTCTATTTCAGTCTGCATTCCCAAGGCAATGTCTTTGAGGCGGCCAAGGCCCTTGGACATCTCCTCTGCGAGAAGAGAAAACAACAAGCAGGTTTAGACTCTTCAGGCCCGCATCTACAACCACCTCTCGGCCATGTGGAGCTGGAGATCCCTTAGTGAACTCAACGTGAACGGCCCCCAGCCACTGCAGAGGACACCTCCATCTTCCAAGGCCCCCAGGCTCACAACATGTGCGAAGCAATATGGCACTGAGGCCTGTGGATGTCACTCTGCAACATCTCTTGTAAACGCCCCCTCCTCTCCTCTGACACCGTCCCTACCTGGTGCCGACCCTCACCACCTCCCACCTGGATACTACAATGGCCAGCTGGGGGGAGGGGTGTCTGCCTGCCTCCTGCCTCTCCCCACTCCAGTCTATCCTTGGTGGTTCCCTATCACCCAAAGGATCAAACAGGAGATTCTGTTGGTCTTCACAGTCTGCCCACCCCATTACACTACCTTTCCAGTCTTCTTACAGATTATCTCCTCCACCCCCTTCCATGCACCCCAGTGACAATGGCCACCTTATTGTTCCTCCATCTCCTGACTCTATTCCTGGACTGCTCTCTCTTCTCATCTCCTCCCCCTTCAAGTCCTACCTACAATCCCACCTTCTACAGGAAGCCTTTCCCAATTCCTCTTTTCTTTGGAGGGGGGAAGGCAGGGCAATTGGGGTTAAGTGACTTGCCCAAGGTCACATGGCTAGTAAGTGTTAAGTGTCTGAAGCCACATTTGAACTCAGGTCCTCCTGATTCCAGGGCCTCTATTCACTGCACCACCTAGCCTCACCCCCAATTCCTCTTAATCCTGGTGCCTTCTTTTTACTGATTGGCTGAATTTACCCTGCCTGTATCCTGTTTGTAGAATGCTGTCCTATGTCTCCCCTCACTGGATGGTGAACACCTCAAGAGGAGAGACCATGCTTTATGTTTCTCTGTAGCCCAAGCACTTGGCACACAGTAGACACTTCACAAATGCTGACTGACTGAACCTCTGGCCCCTACTTTAGAGAGAAGCAAGCTGAGGCCCAGCGAGGGAAGGTGCTCCAGGTCCCACAGCTGAGAGGGAGCAGCTCAGGCAGGACTCCTAGCCACAGGAACCACGAAGCCCTCCCTCCCTCTGGGATCTCATTCCCTGGCAAACAGTACTGTCCCAAGCTTCCCAACTTCATCAAGGAGAGCCATGACATTGAACAAGTATCCAAAACTACTGAGACTTTCTTTTACTCAAGTCCCTAATTTTTAACGGGCCAGCTCTTCATGCTCTGGCAGGCTGTCCCATGCAGAGATTAGTTCCAGCCCCCATGGCAGTCAGGATTACAGAAGGGAAGGGGACGGCCTGGTTGCTGAAGCAGAAATGACAAGAACCTTGAGGGAGGAAAGGGCCCCCCCCATCTTACAACCTGTGACAAAGGAATGTTAGGCAGCCCTGGAGAGGCAGCCCTGCTGATCTGAGGGGAGCTAAGTCATCTCAAGTGTTCAGAGAAAGCAGAGGGAGGAGACAGCAAATAAAAACCCCACAGGACAAGATCCTGTGGGAATTAATAACAGTAACGAGAGCTGGCATTTCTGTGGAGCCATAAGGTGCAAAGTGCTTCCCAGACATCATCTCATAACAGGAGGAAAAGGACTTTAGGGAGGGGGGAAGGTGAGGTCAGGCCTGCTTGAGATGATGCTGAGTGCAGGATGGGCTGCAGAGGGGAGGGATCTGGGGGGGCTGGACCAGTCAGAAGGCATGATGCCAGGAGGGTCTGAGCCCAGGGGAGTGGAGACAAGGGGACACAGACAAAGACAAGGGAGCCCCCCCAGGCCGGGGGAGGGGCAGTGACAAGATCTAGCAAGTGATTAGGTGTGGGGGGTGAATGAGGCGATAAGGAATCTGAGGGTGTCCCTGACAGTTCTTGGGAAGTGGGGAGGAGAGGGGAGGCCTATGGGAGATCTGACCCGTGATGTGGGACTATAGCTCAGGAGAGCTGGGAGATACAAGGCTGTCCAAATAGGTGAGTTCATAACAAGTGAATCCATGGCAGTGGGTAAGAGGAGTGTGCCCAGTACAGGAGCTCGGGGGACACCTGCCATTAGTGGACCGAGAAGACGAGAGCTCCACAGTACTGGACCCTATTCAGGCCATGCCTAATCCCAGGTTCTACCTTTAGGGAAGGGCATTGACAAGATGGGGCCTATCCAGAGGAGGGAGACCAGGGTGCTGACGGGCCTCAAGACAGAGCCATATGAAGATGGCCTTGGGAAATTGCAGCTGCACAGCACAACATTCTCAGCTCACCCAAGGGCTGTCTGTGATCCCTGGCCCAAAGAAGCAATGACTTAGGAGGGACACGCTCTCAGTGTAGTGGAAGAGGGACTCGATTGGCTCTGCTTGGCCCCTGATCACAAAGAGGCGAGAACCCAAGTCCTAAGCAGCAGGGCCATCCCAGAGGGGAAGGGGCCGCCACATAGGCAGCTGAGGCTCCTCCTGCCTGGAGGCCTTGGAGCAAAGGCTTCATGATCCCTTGCTAGGAGCGCTGGAGACGGGTCTTGTGTTCAGGGTAGGGGAGAACCAGGTGGTCTCTGGTTTCTTCATCCTTTTGAGCTGGTGGCTCTTTGATTTAGAGCCAGAAAGGTCCTTTGCTCTAAGCTGGTCCCAGCCTCTCCAAGGCCTCTTTCAGCTCTAAACCTTTGATCCTATGAACAAACTCCCTTACATGGGAACAGAGGGTCCCGGAGGCTCAAGGGTCATACAGCTCTTAAGCATGAGAGCTATGATGCCAACACAAGAGTCCAGGGCACCTTCCCCAACATATTTCTCTTCATAACAGAGTCATTAACACCTCTTCGTTTTAAGGGGAGACTTTTACATGGGAACCCCCATGGCCTGTGCCACAAATCTGCTCATTCTGGCCTTTGTCCTACTCAGAGACGTAAGGGAGGGCACCGGCTGCTTGCCAGCTACATGACCCCAGGGGAACCCCCTCACTTTTCTGAGGCTCAGGTCTGTAGCCTGCAAACACGGAGGGTCTCTGCATGTCTCTCACTTGGTGGCCGGCTCTGAGGCCCAAAACAAGACAAGGATGTGGATGGCAGTGGGGGCCTCAGCACCTCAGAGATGATGACTGCAATTAACAGCCTTCTCAATATTTTGACCACCGAAATCGGGCCTCAGCCTCCTCATCTGTCCAAAATCTCAGTCTCTAGATCAGTGGTTCTCAGCCTTCCTAATGCCGCGAGCCTTTAATACTTGTATGTGGGCGTATCTGCATGTGGGCGGACCCGCCTGGAGACGGATAGAGGAGCGGGGTCTCGGTTCCTAAGACCAGCAGAAATATGTATTTTCTGATGGTCTTAGGCGACCCCCAGGTTGAGAACTGCTGCTCTAGAGCTACAGGCCTTTCATTTGACTTGGCTCAAGCACAACATCGATGACTATGTCTTTCTCTGATCCCTCAGCTCAACCTCTCCTTCCACCCTCAGACACACAGGGCCGTGTTCTCTTGCATCTGCCACGTTGCTGCTGGTGCCCTGGAAGGTTTGGCTGTGTACAAGTCTCCCCTCCCTCTGGAGACTGAGAGATGAGTGATGGGAAGGGGCTCATCCGTCACTCACTGTGACTCTTGGCTCTTCAACGGGGCCGCTGCCTCCATCTCAACCTTGGGATCTTGTCCACACACGCACACATACCTCCAGAAAGGACCTACCCAACAGATGGTGGCCCTTCTCGGGCTCGGCCGACACTCTGGACACCAGAGCTCCGGTGGCGCTCCCAAACGCCCTCATTCTTTCTGAGAAAGCTCAACTCCTTTCTGACTGAAGGCTTCCCTGAGGGGGACTCTGCTACACATACCTTCTGTCTATCACATCTACCTATGGTAATATATTGCAGTCCACTTGAGCCCACTACATCCCCCTCTTTCCTCAGCTGTCCTTTCTGTCAGACAGACAGAAATGGCCTGTCAAAGACAGCAATTTTGTGATGGGCAATGAGCAGTGCCGCCTCATGGCCACAAGGAACGAGGCAAGAACTTCTGCCTTCCTTCTTTGGAGGAGCTGGTGATTCCCAGGGGAGGCTGAATGAGCCACCCCACTCTGCACCCACACAGGCAGGGGCTGGGGGAGGGAGGAAGGAGGTGAAGAGGTGGGCTGTGTCAGGCCTAGAAGGCTGCTCCTCTGAAGGCAGACCTGGGAGGGGCCTTAGGAAGAGTCAGTGGCAGGCAGCTAGGTGGCGCATTGGATAGAGTGCTGGGCCTAGAGCAGGAAGCCTCATTTTCTTGAGTTCAAATCTGGCGTCAGACACTTCCTAGCTGTGTGGCCCTGGGCAAGTCGCTTACCCATTTGCCTCAGTTTCCTCATCTGTAAAATGGGCTGGAGAAGCAAATGGCCAGCCACTCCAGTATCTCTGCAGAGAAAACTCCAAATGGAGTTATGAAGAGTCAGCCACGACTGAACAACAAAAACACTTCACGGGGCATCTATGTGGCACAGGGGACAGAGCACCAGGCCAAAGTCAGGAGGACCTGAGTTCAAATGCGGCTTCAGGAACGCAACACTTGCCAGCTGGGTAACTCTGGGCAAGCTGCCCCTCCCCCACCAAGATAAAGAAGCGCCAGTAGCTCCACGGGGCCCCAGGAGCCGAGGGGAGGGGGCTGGCACGCAGGCCGCAGGGCTGGGCGCGGGGAGGCTCACCGAGATTGTTGTCTATCTGTTGGTGGTAGGCTCGGAGATGCTGATTCTTTGGGTAGGCGTCTGTACTGATGGCAGAACTAGTCCCACCAACAGCAACATCTGTTGGAGAAAGAAGCAGAGATGATCAATCAACCCAGGGCTGCCAGCACCCCAGCCCCTGTGTCGTGGGGGTGCCTCGACAGGGGCATGCCGCCTCTCCTGGGAGAAGGGGAGGCTCTGGCCCACTCTGGCCTCTGTGCCCCCAGCTCCTGGCACGCGGGAGGTGTTTAAAGCATGTTTGTGGACTGACTGATGGTCCTCTTTGGAGGGGCTTCACCTCTGGACAGCAAAGTGAGGGCCCTCTCTGAGAAGCATCAATATCAGCCAATGAGCTTCTACCAACCAGCAAGAGCCCGCCAGGCACTGGGGAGATGAGGCCGAAGGCGCATTCACGGCCCAGGAGCTCGCTATCCCAGGAGCTCGCTATCCGGACCTCTCCTTAGCAGACCCTGCTCACTTTCCAGGCCTGGGATGGTGCAAAGGCACAGCAAGGACCTGCCTTGGAGACCTGGGTGACCCAGGAGGCTGCGGCCACCTCACCGAGCTTTGGTTTCCCCATCTATGAAATGGGTACTAACAATATTGGTACCATTTACCTCAGTCTGTTGTGGGGGAAAAAAATCACACGTTTTGCCAACTTTGAAGTCAACAGAAACAGCAGCCACTGTGATCACTGGATCACAGGTCCCAGAGGGCTGCAGGAGCCTGCCATCTCTGTGACAGCGTGACTCGGCAGTAAGGCAGCATCAGACAGCCGGATGGGCACGGCCCTATTGGGTGCCCCTCAGAGCCGCGGGGGGAGGCTGTGCATGAGGAGGCACTCCCCACCTCAAAATGCATTTTCTGGCGACTATGACGCTCTCGTTCCCAGCCTTCTTCGCCACCAATGTGCAGAGTTCCTCCAGTCAAGGGAGGGGGGCCCAGAGCTCCCCATCCTGCCTGACACTTCCCAGGGGCTACCCTCGCTGCTGTTCCTAGGTACTGCTACCCTCCCTTACGTGGACATCCCCCCTCCCCATGGCATTCACTACCCCTGACATGGATTCTCTTAAAGTTGGACTTCGGTGGGACAATCTGTTAATGGCTATAACACCATCCTTAGGATCACAGAGGTGTTTCAGCAGAGGCTGGATGATAACACGTCAGGGTGTTGTTGAAGGAGTCACAGCCCAGGAAAGGGCTGGATGAGTCCCTGAGGTCCCTTCAGCAAGGTTTGGTCCGAGAGTTTGGGCCAATTGCCTGAGGCTGCACAACTTGTGAAACTGGGCCTTGAACCCAGGCCTCCCTGGCTGAGGTTGGCATGCCTTCCCTCTAGCACACTCTCTGCTGACCCCAGGTCTGACTTTCAGAAGGATTCAGCTGACTCGGACTCTGTAGGCCAGCAGTGGCTGCTGCCAGGGATGGCCTAGTGCTCGGGAATGCGAAGCTTGGCACAAGTGTAACACATCAGGGTCAGCAAGGAAGCAGAACCAGGACCAACTGGCAGAAGCTACAGGGCAGCAGCTACTGGCTCAGCTGCAGGAAGAAATGCTGAAGGACCCAAGCTGCCTAAAAAGCCCAGGACAGGGCTGTCTTAGGGGACCATCAGGATCCTCAAGGAGACTGTGGAGTCAGGGATACAATAAGGGGATTCCTGCCCAAGGTGGAAAATTAGTGAGATCACTCCAAGATGCCTTTCAGCTCCAAGATTCTAGCACTCTACCAGGACCAGCAGACTGACGAGGGTAAGAGTCTGCCCAAGAAAACATACAACGCGAACATCCCTGTGGGGGATGGTATTGAAGGGGAGATCTAAGCTGCCATTCCTCAGGAATGAACCAGGTGGGCCCAAGCTCCCCTCAATGCCCTTACCTCAGTTTAAATCTTTCATGGCTGTATTTCCACCTGGTAAAACACAAGGTCCACGATGCCTGGCTGGTGTGAGCCGTGCCCACTGGAGCTGCCCACAGGCAGCCCTTCTCCCCAACACTTCTGACTCCAGCTGCTGTGGCAAACTGTCTTGAGGATGGCTCCTCGGCGGGCTCCCACCTCTTAGGACACAGCCCCCAGCCCTCCTCCCAAGAGCGTGCCACCCACTCCCTGCAGCTCCTGGTTCCCCCGCCTGTTGGATGATTCTCAGTTTCCTTTGCAGGATCCTGAGGTTTCTCCAGGTCTCTAAGTGTGCATGTCCCCCAGGGTTCTGACCCATAGTTCTGTCCTCTTCTCGTCTGTACCTTTTCTCTTCCAAACCTTATTTTCAAGGATTCAATGACCATCTCTATGCACATGAACCCCAGATCTCTGTACTCAGCCTGAATCTCTCTCTGGAGTGCCAATCTCACATGGTCAACACCCTGTTGGCCATCTCCACCAGGGACGCCCGTGGGCACTGAATGCCAACGTTCCAAATGGAACTCATCATCTTTCCCCCCAGTTTCCCTGGGTTTTCACAGATTCTAAGGTGTGCTGGGAAGGTGCACACAGCTGAAATCACAGATCTTGCCAAGAGTTCCTGAGCAGGATACCAGCTCTCTCTTGCAGCTGAGGCTTGGCCAGGGCTGTTCTTAGATGCCCCATGAATATTTGCACAATTTATCGCCACTGGCTGGTATTGCATTCCCCAGAAAGAGCTTGGAGCAGAGAACAGCATTGCACAGGACACCTCCCAGAAATGGCAGGCAAGCTCACATAGGGTGGGCTGAAGGCTGATGACCTCCAGGACACTTGGCATGATTAGCAATCATTAAACCATGAGTGTTTCCTGGAAGCTGATGTAACCTTACCCCCTGCTCCCTTCCCACCCCCCCACAGGTATCCCCAAAGAGCCCTGTCCCACCTCATGACTACATGTCCCTCAACTTACTCTACCTGGTTGGCTGCCCAACCCCCTTTCTTGGTATGCCTGGGCATACCCCTTGGTGAGCTGAGAGAAATGTGCCAACTGTGGGACTTCAGCAGTTTCTCCGCCCCCCACAATGGGACCAACCTTGGTCTTGTACTGACCTGAACTCTGGAGCCTCCTAAGGTTGGGGTGGCTTGCGTGATAATTCTCCTCTTGTTCCTTACTTGTGGCTACGGCTTCTTTCAGTCTTTAAGTAACAAAAGAAGGAAAAAAAGAATTTAAGAAAATCCTGATGTATAAAGTTTGTTCTGTGTCAACTGACAACATGGGACAGTGGAAGAACACTGAATTGTAGTCCCAATCCTGGCCCTTATTTACTTATGCTGGTGGATCTTGGGCAATGAGCCCCACCAGCTCTCAGGGCTGTATGAGCCAATTCTGGGGCATCTTACGCTGTCCATCCATGACATGAAGCACGTGTCTCTGTGCCTCAACTGTCTGAGAGAGTCACTGGGCATGAGCTCCTTAAGAGAGTTTGGGTGGACTGCTGGCTTGGTATGAATCAGCACTAGGAAGTGGTGGCCAAGAGTGAGCACCATTTTGAGCAGCACGAAGAATGACAGAGCTTCCCGTCCTTGGCTCTGCTCAGACCAAGGAGGCTCAGTTTTGGGCAACATGGCTTTGGAAATAAAAGGATGAGTGGGAGGGTGTTCTGGAGGGCAACCAAGATAGTGGAGGACCCTCACTCACAGCATATGAGGGTCTGTGGAGGGAAATGAGGACATCAAACAGAGAAGACTCAGGGAAACATCCTGGGGTCTACAAGGCATTAATCTGGCTTCCACCCTCATCATCCCACCTGAATTGCTCTCTTCCAAGTCGCCAATGATCCCTCAAGGGCCATGTTTAACAGCCTTTCCACTCCTCTTCTCTGAGTGCTGAGTCGTCTCCCTGAAGCCCTCCCCTCTCCAGGTCTCTGTGACAATGTCCTGTCCTGGTTCTCCTCCTCCCTCTCTGGCCATTCCTTCTCTGTCTTCCTTGTTGATGCCTCGTTCAGCCTACTCTCTCCAACTGTCCGTGTCCCCAGGACTCTGTTTTGGGCCTTTTCTCTTCTCCTTCCACAGTACTTCTGATAGTGACCTCATCAGCTCCCATGGCCTCAATGCTCACCTCCAGACCTAAACTGATCCAGCCCTGAGCCCTCTCCCGACCTCCAGGTTCACTTTCCAGCTGCCTAGCAGACATCTTGAACTGGATGTCCTATACACATTTTTAAGTCATGTGACATATGAAAAGTCCATTTCTGAGCAATTAATAACCAATTTTATTAATTATGGCTAGCAGATAATTAATCAAATGTCGGTCATTTGGTTTTCTCTCATAAACCAAAGTCGAAACATGGAGGCTGCTCAGTGCTTGGAGGGGGTGTTCCCACCAGGCAGAAATCAGCTCTGATTAATGAGAGAATGAACATTCTAAGGGGGGGCCTAGGAGAGGCTGGGCGTGTCTCTGAGCTCAGGCAAGGCCCCTCCCATCTTGGAGCTCCATCCCAAAGAATCTGCCCTCCATCCCGTCAGGGAACAAGGGTGGATCAGGAATTCCCCCTAGACTGGAATCTCTTTGGAAGGTCTTCTAGTTGGCTTGGGAGAGAAGCAGCGCCCAGAGGATCTGGGCAATTTCATATGTTAGGCATGTTCTTCACAAGTACTGGGCTTTGAATGAGGAAAGAGAAAGGGAAAAAGCCCTGGATCTCCCCTGTACCAACTGGTTATTAAGATAAAAGATAGTAATTTTCTCACTCAATATGTCTCATCTTTTCCCCTGAATCTTCCCTCCCTCACAAAGTTTCCTGTTACTGTGCAAAGCACTGCCATCTTCCTGTCCCCAGGCTCCCAACCTGGGGGTCACCCCGGACTCCTTGCTCTCTCACCCCCCCCCATCTAATATGGTGCCAAGGCCTGCCGATTTCACCTTCTTGACACCTTTTTGCCACGCCCCCTCCTCTCCTGTGCCACTGGCCCCACTCTGACACAGGTCTGGGTTATGACAGTAGCAGCTGAGGGCTCCGCCTGCTCTGAGCTCT
The DNA here is from genome assembly GCA_028627135.1 of Pseudochirops cupreus. NCBI lineage: Eukaryota > Metazoa > Chordata > Mammalia > Diprotodontia > Pseudocheiridae > Pseudochirops > Pseudochirops cupreus. The sequence goes on from CM053580.1 coordinate 587,964,117, forward strand.
CCCGTGCCAGCCTTCATTCACCCGGCAAATTAATCTTCTGGAAGGGCAATCAGATCATGGCACCCTAGTCAACAAACTCCAGCAATGCCCTGGATTCCTGTTTGCCATGCAATGCCCTTCACAATCGACGCCCTCCGACCTCCCCAGTCTTCTTACAACATTATCCCTACCAAATACCCTGTGACTCAGTGACCTTTCTGGCTGTGCCTCAGAACAAGATCCTCCATCTCTAGACTCCAAGGACGTTCCCCATCTGTCTCCCACATCTGGATTCTCTGGCTTTGCTCACATCTCAGCTGAAACCTCCTCTTCTAGGAGATGTCCCTGCCCAGAGGCTGCCCCAAGTGGCCTCTTCTGTCTCATCTATCCAGCTGTTCGCAGTTGTCTCCCCAATTAGACTGGCAGCTCCTTGAGGGCTGGGACCGAGTCTGCCTCTCTGCATCCCTAGTGTTCATAATGGCGCCGGGCACACAGCAGGTGCTTAATAAATGCTCGGTGACCTAATAAAGAGTAACTGAAGAACTGCCATGTGAAAGGTACATAGTCCTTGTAGAAGCTGCACAGACTTCAGCTCGATACCAGCTGCCCCTACACGGACGAGGCTGCCTTGGGAAGGACTGGAGGCCTTCAAGCAGAGACCACGGGACCCCCAGCAACTACGTGTGGTGGGGACGTCTTCCGAGGGGGAGAGGGGACTCTATGGAGAGTGGGGCTCTATGGCCAATGAGGTTCTTCCCAGGCCTAAAATTCCACCTCTTCTGACCTTCAAAACAACTGAATAGAAGGTAAAATCAGCCCCAGATTCTGAAAACTCGGAGATTGTCAGAGCTGGCAGGGGTTCTACAGCAGAGAATGTCTCTCTCCTAGAGTCTGTGTATATAAATAATTAGACTTGGAAGGAGTCTTAGGGATCACAAAGTTCAACTCTCTCATTTGACAGATGAGGAAACTGAGGCTTGGCAGTCTTTCTGTGATTACTCACAAGGGAAGGATTCTGGCACTGGAAGCCTGCAAAGTGTCAACATGACTGTTCTCCTTTGGGCCCGTGGAGACCCTGGGATCAGGACAGGACAGGGATTATGATTCTTGTTTCATAGATAAGAAAACCTGTCAAACCGATCTGGCCAAAAGTGCAGGTGCACATACAGGTCAGCCCTTGCTCAGGCACTCATGGAGCCAGGCCTGTGAAGCCCTTTACAGCCTGGCCCCTCTTCCCTTCCTAGCCTTCTTACACCTCAGCCCAGCCCACCCCACATCCTCTTTAACCCAGGGCACTGGCCTCTATCCCTCCTGGTTGCCACTGGGCCTCGCCTCCTCCTGGTTTCCTAACATCCTGCCTCTACCAGCTGCCCCTTCCCAGACCTCCCTAATTTGGGTGCCTGCCCTTTGGAGAAGACTGGACTATGTTGGATACTGATTTCGCTTCATTACCAAAGGCAAGGAGAACTCAGTCTCTGGGGTGTTAACTCTGTGCCCGTGCCCACCACTAGCCTGTCTACACAGCCTGTCCCATGCTGCGAGCTTCCTGAGGGCAGCAACTAGCTTTTGCCTCTTTCTGTACCCCAGAGCTAAGCATGGTGCTGGGCATGCAGCAGGTGCTTAACGAATGCTTGTGCCTGCCTGGTGAAGACAGGACATGACCTAAGCCTGACGTTATTCCATGGCGCTTCATGACCTTCCTCCTTCTCTCATCCAAGGTAACAGCACTGGTGGATGGGCCTTAGATTTCCCCCGACTTCTGCCTCCCAGCCTGAATCCCTGTTCCCCAAGGGTCTAGTGTCCCCCCACAGCCCCTAACCTGAGTGCCAGGCACACACTAGGCGCCTGGAGGATCGGCCCAGTGCCATAATGTCTCTCCGAGCCCTGCCTGGCAGATCTCTGGCCACCCCCCACCCCGAGGGGGGCTCACCGGGCGCTCGGCTGGGAGCCCACAATGCCGTTTGGGGGGGGTGCGGCCTCTGCAGGCTTGGATCTGAAGTAGTTGACGAAGCCGCCAAACACGCTCTTGATGCTGTTGATGTGCCTCTGGCTGGTCTTGAGGTCCTGCTCCATCTTGTCCACCATCTGCTCTGTGCGCTGCAGGACGCCGCGCTGACGCACCAGCTCCTGCAGAAGGGCAACAAGAGAAGCTCCTGCTTACATACGCTGTGAGGTGGGCGGGTGAGGCAGAGGAGGCTGGGGGAGGCCTGGCAGCCCTACAGACACTGCCCGGCTCGGGCTTGGCGCTGGCTGGGCCCCACAGACACTATGATGAAAAGCTAGCCCTAGGCCCCTCCCAGCCCTCCTCTCTGCAGAGTGAGGGGTACGGCCGCAGTCAAACCCAGGGTAACCTGCAGAAGAGACTGGAACCTGAATCTACCTCTAAGGACCCCAAGCCTGCTGCTCCTTCCTCCTTGCCACCCTAGCTCCTAAGTAAAAGTCTGTTGTGACTTGTGGGTCCTTTCTTGGGCCATGGTCAATGACAGCTCGAACCCTTCGGCTTCTTACCTAAGACCCCCACAAACCTTGGCTCCTTGGTGCCCTGCATCATGGGCACTAAAGAGCTGTTTGCAAACTTGGCCTCTGCCCCGTCACAGAGTGCAGGGTGCAAAGATCAGGAATCCCATGGCCTGCTGTCCACAGCTTTGCTAAGGGGGGAGGCAGAGGAGAAAGCAGGGTCATGAAGCAGGCACACACAAGGAGAACAGCACTCAAGGAACTGGGAGGAAGGGGGCATTAGTGGCAAAGGAGGAACCTCCAAGAAAGTCCTCTTGGAACATCAGTGTGGATGGGGCTGGGGAGAGGGAAGGGGTAAGGAAGGAAGGGGATGGACACCTGCCCATGGACCGTCACAGAAGAGCAGGAATGAAAGGCAGAGGCCTGGGCAGGCTCCAGAGCCTGATCAACAAGCATTTCTCAGACCCCCACCCTGTGCCAGGCTCTGGGGGTACAAATACAATGCATGATCCCTACTCCCTAGATGCTCATGCTCTATCAGAGAAGACACACGTGTCTGCACAGATGTGTATGTGAGCATGTATGTCCATACAAAGAGAATAAATTCACATAACGGAGTAGCTCAATGTGAGGGAGTCTTCAAAGAGAAGTGGAGGGTGGGCGGCCAAGGCAGAGAGAAGGCTGCTTCAGCTGGAGCCCAGAGTCTAGAAAGTCAGGCCGATGCCACAGGGAGCCATTGGCGCTGACTGAGCAGAGTAACGTGGTCAGATGAGCATTCCAGGAGAATCCCATAGCTGCACCTACAGTGGCGTGGAGTGGGGAGAGCCAGAGGTGGAGAGACCAATCTCCCTCATCCAGGTGAGAAGCCAGGGCAGAGAGCCAAGGCCCACTGGTCACTACTTCTCCCACCAAAGGGCACCAAACAGGAACATTCTCTGGCCCGTGGCCCTGGAGGTGGCTCTCACCCTCCAGAACACTTAAGTGCTGTCCAGGAATCTGGAGCTCTCTCCATGTATGGGCCTCGTGCCCCAGGTCTCTAAAAGGCGCAGGGGGACTTGGCTTTCCCAGGGAGGGTTTCAGAAGCTTTCCCTGGGCCTCTGACACATTGTGTCAGAGATTAGAACTATGGGACTTTAAAATGAAGTCATGTTTAAGAAGAAAAACAGAGTTAAGCCAAGGGAGCCTAATCTGACCTCCCCTTCTGACAGGCCACCAGACTGGGACATCTATGATTGGTAGGGAGAGAACTGCTGATGCTGCTCATTTTGGAACTTGGGTCTAAGTCACTGAAAGAAAGTCATGAGGAGAGAAAGTTCTCAGTCCCCTCTTCCTTCTAAAGTCAGGTTAAAAACCAAAGCAAGCCCTAAGTGGGCAATCACTTCGCCAAAACCTTGGTCAGTGGGCACAGAGCAATGACTGAGGGACGTCACCAGGAGTAGGACCCTAGGGTGCAAGGCTCCATGGAGGACAATTGTTTTTTCCTCTCTCCTCTTCCTTTCTCACACCTCTTCCCCTTCCTTTAAGTCAACTTTCCCCCATCTCTTCAACCCAGATCTCGGTTCCAGATCACACTGTGGCATTTGCCTGCCCCTGCCCGGCCCTGCCCTTCCCCTCTGGCCTTCTGAGGAGGTAGCACCACTGCCAGAAAGGGCATGCTGTGTGAGGGAGGAGCCCTTCATTCTATAGCAGGCTTATGACCTGTGCCAAGTCACGGGGCACCTCGGGCCTGGCAGTTCCGTTTTTACTGCCATTTCCTTTGTGAAACTGAACTCTATCTCTAAAATCTCACAGATGCTCAGACAGCCCAGAGAATGGCCAGGGATGGGCCCCAGGAGCCCGGGGCAAATCACCCTGCCTCATGCCCCGATTTCCAACGTCACCTGCTAGTCTGGCAGCTCATTCTTAGACTCCTTTACAGTCACTCCTGCTTTAAGTTTGGTTGGGCACCTCACTTGGGGTACTATCTTTGGGACCTGCATTTTCTCAGCCTGAAGCAAAGGAGCCGAGATTAGAGAACAAAACCAGGCTCTCCCTTTCCACCAATGACACACCACTAAGGACTCTCCTTTTCCATGTAAAGCTGGTTCCCCTGTTTGGGCCCTTGGTTCCTCTGCCGACTTTAATTCATGGACAAATTCAGCCCGATTGAACCCATTTTCTCCCAACCTTGGTGCCAGCATCTGAGGGAGAAGATGGCAGCAGCCGCATGCGCAGCCCCTGCTCTGGCACCGCTGGCCCTCGACCCTCTTCAGCGAGATCCCCGACTCCAGTGCTCACTCAGCTCCCGCGGCCATGGACGGGGAGATGGTGTTCTGGCCAGGCTGCAGCCACCACTGGAGATTTTTGCACAGAGCAGAGGTTCTGAATCTTTTTTTTGTGTTGTGGCTGCTTTTGGTGTCTGGTGAAACCTACAGATCCCTTCTGGCCACAAAATCATTTGGCTGTGAGGCCCCCATGAGAGCAGCAATGGCTCTGTCCTTTTGTAACCCCAGCCACAGGGAGCTTCAAAAAGGCCCGCTGACTTGGCAAAGGGAACCAATTCTATTGAAATACAGTTACTAAAAATTTTAAAACAAGTCCTTCAACGGGGGTTGAAAACCTCTTGCCATGGGGGTGATCCACCTGGCAGCTGGTTGAAGGAGGACTGAACAGGGGAGAGAATTATGGAAACCAATGGAAGAGGTCTCTCCTGCAACAGTCCAGGGCAAAGGTGGTGCTGGTGCAGACGGATGGCACAGAGCGCACCCACGGCAACCTGCTTCTGGCTCGACTATGTCCTGGCTGCAACATCTGGAGCAAGCTCCCCACTTCCTTGTGCCTTCCTTCCCCCCTCAGTAACAGAGGATCCTCTGGGCTCCCTTCTGGCCCTGCTTATCTGCTCCTCACACACTGCAGGGCTCACACAACACAAAGAGCTTCCTTCAAAACCAGCACCTGGCCATTACAGAGCCCAGGGAGGGCAACAAGCTCCTTGGCCTCAGTTTACTTATCTGTCAAAAGAGCTGGAGAGGGAAATGGCAAACTACTTCAGTATCTCTGCCAAGAAAACCCTAGATGGGGCTGCAGAAAGTCAGACACAGATGAATAGCTATAGAGATTGATTCTTACAGCATCCCTGAGACCAGTGCTGGAGGTTAGTGCTAGGCAGCTGAGGAAATCAGGGGTCAGGAGACCAGGGTCTTGTTCCAGGTCTTGTGGGGGGGTGGAGAAGAGGGAGAGGGACAGAGAGGAGAGAAGGGGACAGGAGGGGAGGGAGAGAAAAGGGGAGAGGAGGGAGCGGGAGAGGAGAGAGCACAAGCATGCTGACTGACTCTTCTCTCAGCAGCCTAGAGAAACACTGGAAGACTTCCCTGAGACAACACCAGTCCCCAGACTTGGGAAGGCCTTCTGGTGGAGCCCCAGTGAGCTGGCCTTCTACCACGCACACCCCACAATTTAGGGTGATGACTTGGTGTTGCTGGTATGAGCCCCAGGCCCTCTGCCACCTGGGTCACCAGGGAGCTCACTCCACCCCTACACTGTAGGAGTGGAGACTCCTAGAGCAGCTGAGGAAGTGCAAGGCATACAAAGAGGAAGAAATGAGCTGGGAGGAAGCTCACCAGGTGTGGGGGACAGCAATGGAGCTGTGACTTATGAGGCGCACAGTAGGCAGGGCAAAGGAGGAAGGACAGCCTGAGCACAACTATGGACACCTGCAATGCTGGGGAAGGAGTCCCAGGTAAGGGGACCCTATGGAATAGACAAATGAGACCTGTCTATTAGGAAGATGGCGAGAAGGACTGATTAGAGAGGGAAAGAGATGGGACGCTGGGGAGAGGTCACAAGGGCCCAAGTGAGGGTGGAGGCAGGGTCTGTGCTGCTGGGAGAGTGTGGTTATGAGGTCCAAGGTGAATGATGGTGGTCCTGGGGAATCCAGAAGAGGCTTGGTTTGGGGGAAGCTGATGAGGGCAGGCGCATCACTTTTTCTCTGTAAACACATCTTGGGAACAACAGACGAGGCCTTGTTACTTCTCAGTGCGCCCTGATCCTGCCTCTGAGGCCACTGGTACTGCCTGAGTTTCCTCATCTGCAAACTGGGTGATAACAGCCACAGCACTGACCTCTAAGGGCCATGAGCACCAATCACATGGGAAGGGCTCAGCACCCCTCAAAGGGCCAAGCAACATGGATGGATGGGGACAAGGATGCCTTCCACCACTCAGCCTGCCCTCAATCTTCTAGCTCAGGAGCTGATTAGAAGAGCAAGACCTCAGATGGTCTGTGTTTGCCTAAGTGGGGCTCCCCCAGGTCCTAGCGGGCAGGTGATCCTGCCCAGGATCTACTGGACAGAGGCCAGCTGGTGCCTGGCCTGGGAGGAGACTGCCCCCTGACCCCACACCCTTATTCCCTGAGGAAGTCAGCCCTGAAACTCTCTGGAGCCTGTTCAAGGGCACAGAGGCTGACAGAAGTAAAGGCAAGGAGTCTCTGTGCAGGGGGGAGGGGATGAGATAAAGAAGAATGCTGAGGGAGCCCCTCCCCCTGACCAGCTGACGTCCCTGGTGCAGTAAGGTCAGGAGAAAGGCCTATGGTCACATTCCATTCAGCTCTCTGAGACCTGAGGTCTTTACAGAGCCCAAGTTTTAGAGTGAGAAGGATCCTTGGTCACCTCAGAAATTCTATTCACAATGGACCAAGGCCTTCCTTCAAAGGGGAGACCCAGCAGAGCCCAAGGCAGCCCTTCTAGCTGGGGACAGCAAGCCTCAGTCTCCACCTTCTCCTCATAGCAGCCGGTTCTGTTCCCTATGGTCAGTCAGACCTACTAAGCCCCCAGGGGGTGTTACACACTGAAGACAAAGAAAGGCAGAAAGATAGTGTCCCTGCCCTTCCTGGACCCCTAGCCTCATGCCCCTGAGCAGGAACGTATGTGACACATAGGGGTGAGGTGGAGGGCGATCTTGGGTAGAGGCTGGGGAAAGGCCCCTCTTTCACACGCCAGATCTTCCAGTAGCAGGAGGCCGGCTGACAGCCTGTCCTTCTCACATTTCTCTCCATCCACTGACTCACAGACCACCTGGTCTTCAGTCCTCCCAGTCTCCTGAAGGCCCTTCTTGCTCGGGGCCCATTCCAAGTTACTGATGCCTCCTCTTACTCTGGAGGCAGAGAGACCAGGGAGAAGGCTATTACAACAGGCCTGGTGAGAGGCTCCTAAGGAATGTCCTTCCTCCTCCCCAGTTTGTGGACCCTGGCCACTACCCTGCCCTGCCTGCTCCAAGCCTCCTCTACCAGGAAGCCTCTGGGAACCACCTCCACCCGCATGCATCTCTCTCTTCTGAGCCAGCAATGGATGTTTCCTGTTCCTCCAGCATATGCTGATGTCATTCTCTTGCTTGTGCTAAGTGTCTCGCTTTCGGCCTCTGGCTTTCTTGGATTTGAGTGCTTCCATTGGAGTTAGACATTAAAACATATTAACCAGGAAGACTTAAGAACAAATGAGACGTGGATATGGAAGCGACCCTAGAGTCGGGAAGGCCTCAGTTCAAGCCTGTCTCAGATCTGGACTGGCCCGTGTCGCCCTGGGTGTGTCACACTGATGAGGTGCAGGCTCTGGGAACTTCCATTAGCTCTGAATCTTCCCACTTGATGAGGCATTTGCATGAGGTAGTAGATGGGCAATGGATGGCCAGGCCAGCAACAGAGGTTTGGGCCCAGCCACAAAGCTTTCATTGTGGGTGGGCCCAAACCTCTGTTACTGGCCTGGCCATCCATTGCCCATCTACTTCCCACCCTTGAGCCTATCAAAATATCAATCCATCCTTGAACTGGCCTAGCCGGCCATAGTCTGTACGCTCCAGGTAGCCTCCAACAACTTCTACCCTTAATCACTCATTGACCTCATTAACTCCCCAGAAGACCCTTCCCAAATTCCTCTCCTAGACCACCCCTTGATTTCTCCCACAACCTTTCTGTATATGAGACCCCTTCTTGTGCCCCTGTGTGAGAGCCCCATAGAATTTTTTAGCAGGGACTTGCTCTGTGTCCAATACAGTTGAACTTTCAATAAACTTTGCTTTTCTTTGGCTGAGAGATTACTTGAGTCAAATTCATTCGGCAGGATGCCATTTTGAGGTCTGCAGCACCCCAACCTAAACCACATGAACATAACTCCATTGCCTCCCCACCCACCCAGAAAACAAAGCAGAGGCACCCATTCTGTGTGCAAGGAAATTACCAATTCAAAGGGATCTATTTTCTTAGCCCTGGAAAACCCCATGATTCACAGTGGCAGCAGAGAATTTTAAAAAGCTGGACATAAGCAACTGAACACTGCTGGGGAGTGGGTGTCCCCGCTTCTTATTTACATAGTTGCTACTAACTGCAAATCACTGTTATTAAAGCAGGTGCCCCAAGGAGCGAACCGGCTCAAAGAGGCTGACTTCCCACCAGGAGCACAATCTGATGGGCTGTTTGGTCTGCTCTGGGTCCTTACCTCCGCCGAGGCAATTCCGACCCTCTCAGACTCGTAAATGGAGGACAGGGAGCGGTGGGTGCTGTCCACGGAGGCCTCAGTCCGCCTCAGCACCTCCTGCCGCAGGTACTGCTGTCTGTCCATGGGCTCCCGGGGCTTCTGGGAGTCCTCTTCGTCCCTCCACCTCCCCGGCTTTAGGTCCTCCTCGTCTGCGTCCTCATCGAATGGATTGTAGTTTTTGGAGTATGCCGACATGGTGCCCGCAGTGCCGGAAGGAAACCTTCCCCCGCGGGGCTCACAAAGGCACCACGCTCAGGTAGCTCTTCCTAAAGATGATGCCGAGACTCTCTGGCTAGAGGAAGAGGAAAAGTGGCATGGTGACCAGAAATCCCTGCTCCCAGGGGGCAGGGCGGGTGCCCTGGGTGCCAGGGGACTGGCGAAGTCTGGCTCAAGGAGGATTCCAGGGGTCTCCTGCCCCCCAGGGCCGGTCATCCCCCGGCTCTGCCACACCGAGGGAGACCCACACGCTCCGCTCGGACCCCGCCCCAGACTGGGCGCAGGGTGGGGGGTTCACGGAGCTGCCCAGGGCCCGAGGCAGGACCCGCATCCTGACCCCCTATCCGGCCCTGCCTCCATTCTCTGCACATGCTCGGGATAAAGGGGCTGGGGGCGCCGCCTTCACAAGTGTCCCCCGCCCGCCGCCCACTGGTGCTCCGAGGCTGGCGGGCTCACGGGGGTCACCGATCAGGCCGTGGCAGAGCTCACTGACCCACGCGTGTGCTACGGGAGAGACGCTAAATGAAGCTGGGCCTCCGGCCTCTGCCCTCTCCCCATTTCGCTCCCTCCGCCCCTCTGGGCCTCAGTTTCCCCTCCGCTCACGGGGGGGGGGGGAGGCTGGACCTCTGGATCTCTCCTCTGCCTTCCCCGCCTCAGTTTCCCCGCTTAGCTCCCCGGGATCCTTGCCCCACCCCTCTTCCCAGGCCTCGGTTTCCCCTCCGCTTCTTTCCGGCATCCGAGCTTCTCCCTTCCCGGGGCCTCCAATCCTCGGGCCCCCCCGCCGGAACCCCAAGCCCGCCTTCGGACGCCTTACCCGCCGCCGTTCCCCAGCTCGGCGTCGTCCCCACCGCGATCGCCACCTCACCCTACTGTACCCTGGAACGGCTCCTTCTGCCCAGGGCGCATGCGCGGCCACGCCCCTGCTCCCACTATTAGGCGCGTGCGCGGTCACGCCCCTGGAGCAAGTCATTAGGCGTGTGAGTGAGGGGGTGATTCCCTCCAGCCCAGAGTTGTAGTGGCGTTGACTTCTTCCCCCTCTCCCTCTGTGGTGGACTCTCCCGAAGACCCCGCCCCCGGGGTTTGACAACAGAGCAGGTCACGTGCGCGGCCGGCCGGAAGCAGGCAGAGCCTACGCCTGCGCCTTGGCGCCCCCGGCCAGGAAGAGGCGCGAGCTGTCGGGCTGAGGCGCCGGAGGCCGAGGCGGAGGAAGGCGACTCGGCGGGGCCATGGCGGCGGGAGCGGCCCGGGCGGCGGCCGGCCCCGGCTCCGCCCGCGGCTTCTACTTCAACACGGTCCTGTCACTGGCCCGCTCCCTGGCGGTGCAGAGGCCCGCGGCCCTGGACAAGGTGACGGGCGGGGGAGGGGGGAAAGGGGAGGGGAGAGGGGGAGGGGGTGTGTGTGACCGCCCCCGCCCGGGCTGTCAGGGGCCGAGGGAGGGGAGGGGAGAGACGCGGGAGATGGAGGAGAGGGGGCTCGGGCTCCTCCAGGCCTACTGTGTGCGGGTGCGGAGCGAGCTCCCGAGCCCGGGGGGCTGCCCTGGGGGTCGTGCAGGGGCACGGAGCGGCAGTCGCTTCTGTGCCAGGCCCCCTGCTTGGGGGCAAAGGCGGAATGACCGCCCCTTCCGGGAGCCCCCTCCGGCCTCCGCGGTAACCCCGGAGCGGGGCGGCCCGGGGCCGGGAAGGGGACGCCAGCGCACGGCAGGGCGGCCCCGTGTGTCCAGGCCCTGCCGGTGACCGTCCTCCTTGCCCTCTGACACGACGTCTGGGATTAGCTGCAGCCTGGAGGGGAGGAGGCTGTCGCTCTGCCTGCTCCAGGCCGAGAGGAAGCTTCATTTTCCCAGAGGGAAGCCGGGGGCTCCTGTGTCAGGGAAGGAGGCGGCGGGTGCTGGCAGCTCGGGAGGGGGTGGAGATGTTTCTCCTAAGCTGGCCTTCGGAAATAAGAAGCTAAGATTGCCTCCGGACACGGTGCTGGTTGTGTGTTAGGAGGTCAGTATGGGCACTCCCTCACAGCAGTTCTCGCCCTGTGGGTCGCGACCGCTTTGGGAGTCGAATGACCCTGTCACAGGGGTCACAGGAGTCGCCTAAGACCATCGGAAAACACATATTTCCGATGGTCTTAGGCACCGAGACAGGGCTCCTCTATCTGTCTCCAGGCAGGTCCTTCCACATGCAGATACGCCCACATATCAGTATTAAAGGGTCCCGGCATTAGGAAGGTTGAGAACCACTGATCTAGAATCACAGAATGACAAGTCGAGAGGCATCCCAGCGGCCATCTCCTTTAGCTCAGACCTGACCTGACCTTTAGACCCAACAAGTGGACCCACGGAAGGCTCCAGCGAGGGGAGCCCACTACCTGCCTAGATAGCCCATCGCCTTGTGGATGTTTCTGATTGGAGGCTTGCTGTGAGCCACTGGGGTCCGACTTGCTCCTGTAAAACTGAGCCAGATTGGGGCGGCTGGGTGGCAGTGAGTAGAGCACCGGCCGGAGTCAGGAGGACCTGAGCTCAAATGTGGCCTCAGACACTTAACACAGAGCTAGCCGAGGGACATTGGGCAAGTCACTTAACAGAAAAACTGAGCTAGATTCAAATGTAATTTGGAGATACTTAACATAAATATGAATACAGCATGGCATAGATAATGGGAAGTTGTGGTTTTCTAGGTCAAGTATGTGGCCATTCAGGGATCCTTTTTATTTGAGTTCAACACCACTGCTGTAATGGATAATGTAAAATCCGGTTTCCATGGCCTTCCTTGCACCTTGCTCCCATTACTCCTGGTCTGTCCCCTGGGGCCAGGTCTGCAGCAGGATCCACCTAGGGCCTCCTTCTCAGTCTTACTTGAAAGGAAGCAGCCCATCTTTGGTGCACACATGTCCCTGAGCATGTGCCATGGAGGAGGAGTGGGCAAAAATGTGCCCGTTTTTTTGGGGGGGGGTATCACTGAGACTTATACTGGGGAGAAATCAGGGCAGCCCCAGGAAGGCCCTTGTGAGCTTCTCCACACTGGCAGCAGGTCCCCAGGTATTAGATGTCTGGCTCATTAGCTTTGGAGGTTGTGAAATGTTTTACTGCCCGACTTGGGTCACATAGATCCTAGGCTATTGCTTCACGCTAACCGTACTGACAGCTGAGATTGCATTATAAATCAGAATGCCAGCATATTACCTTACATTGACGTGGAATGTTTGTGTGCCTGGTCAGCCCAGGCTCTTCCCAGGGGAGCACCTTCTCTCTTGCTTCTGGAGAAGCTAAGGCAGCAGCATTCATTTCCATAGGGAGGTCAGAGAATCTTAGAGTGGTCGACCTAGACCTGATGGCAGTGCTTTGCCTTAGAGGTGGCTGACCTGCAGTGAATGAAGAGACCTTCCTGCCCTGCTAGAATCACCCTAAGAGCTGACCCTTCACAAGGGATTTAAAGCTTAACCGTGGCCCTAACAGACACCACAACACCCCTGGGAGGTCAAGGTTGCCAGCACAATTTATTCCCCCCATTTAACAGAGGAGTAAGCTAAAGGAAACTCAGCTTTCCGGGGCCTCAGCTGTGGTGTAGGCATCAGAAGTAGCATTCCTAGTTGGGTCTCTGGCTCTAGGGCTGGGGCTTTTTTGACCACCTTTGGTGACTGGTTGGGCTCCTTTCCCCGCTCCCGTCTTGCACACATATGTGAAGATACTGTTTTCTTGATGAGGGACCCAGGAGCACAGACTCTGCTCCTTTCTGCTGTCAGAGACTGATCAGCGCATCCTTGGCAGCAGCCTCTTAGGTCAGAGCAGGGCAGTAAAACTGGCTGCTGAGAGGCCAGAGTCCTGCCATCCCTTAGAGCTGGAGAACTGCTGCGTTTCCATTGGCCTGGCTCCTGAGCCCTCCCACATTGTCCGGAGTCACAGAATTCAGGTTCGAATCAAGTACCGGGTCAGCACTACTTTGGTAGGCAGCAGTATTTTACTTTAGTATTCAGCTCAACAGTAGGCATGCAATAGGCCTGAGAGATTCAGGGTTTTGAGAGAGAATTTGAGGAAAGAACACTGATGCCTTTGAAGGGGAGGCCTCAGGAGAGTGGCTTCTGAGCAGAGCTTTGCCATGTGAGCAGAATTTCCAGTGGGAGATGCAGTCTGAGGGGCCGCCTGCAAGGGGCAGCAGATAGTCCAGTCTCACCATCATATCGAGTGTCTGAAACAAGGCTGGGAAGGGAAACTGGAGCCAATTACTGGGAGGTTTGAAATGGCAGTCTGGGCAGCTCCCAGTCTGTTTTCAAGGCATTGGTAAGGCACAGGAGTCTGAGCAGGGCAGGGACTCATTGTATCAGCGCAGTGTGCTGGGCTCCTGAGCCTCTGCAGGCCGCACCTGGTCACACTTCCTAATAGGGTTAGTGCTCAGCCCAAACGAGCAGAGGTTCAAAGCACTTTGTTATTATTATTGGTTTTCCAGACCTCTCAGAGAATGAGTCACTCCAGCTAGACCAGTGTAATCAAGTGGTTGAGTGTTCACCTTGAAGTGGTTTTAGCTGTATTGGCATGGCAGTCTTTATGAAATGGACTAGAACTGTTCCCGCTTTCTCGGATTCTCATCTGGTGCTGTCGATGCTGACCTGCCTGGTGTGGGCTGTAGGCTGGCCCATGGAGCCTCTCTTGTGCACCTTGGGCCTGCTCCCCCTCCCAGGCAAGCTGGCCCTCCTTGGCCACTGTCTCCTGCTTATCTCTGCTTACTGGCTCCTCCTCCATTGTACCTTCAGCCTGAAAGCACTGGCCTTTTTATAGACCACCCCAGTCGATCAGAATCCTTTTCTTTTCATTAAGGGGACCAAAGCAATCAGAGCACATCAGATGCCATCTCCCAGGCTGCTGAGGCTTCCATTTTGTGTTTCTGACCGTACCTGGGACTGAGGTTATTTTGGAGGACTTACAATTCTAGAAGGTTGACATGTGGGTAGACAAAATTGTATAGAGCTGTGGGGCAAGAGGTGCGTGCAGTAGAGTTCTGTTGGTTTATCCAAAAAACCCCTCACAAATTCTGTTTTACTAACACCAGTTTCTAATATGGGAGCCTACTTCAGAGACTCTTGTTATCAGCTTTCTGCAGATTTTCTTATTTCTGGCAGAGCAGATATGCAGGGCCTATGTTTCTAATTTTAGACAGCTATTACAGTTTACATGGGATTATTCCGTGAAAGTACTTTATTATTTAAGGCATTCCTGACGTTAGGATGGGTAAGCCTTCCACCAGTCCTTCCATTGTAAGTGACATTCCCCCTTGGCCCGAATGGATGAACTTTTGAGAGATACTGTGTCCAGAACAAAGTCATTACCTGGTGGCTAGTAGCCTGGCAGTGGCTCTGAATTCCAGGATTCAAGGCACACTGTTCAGGGATGGGTTGGTGCCTGAAGCCTGTCCAGCTTGGCAGGCCCTGCTGACTTGTGTCTTACTGGCTTAGCCTTTGGAAGCCTATGAGTCATCATGCCATGAGGAGAACCCTAGTGGAGGCCTCAGGGGAATAGTCCATGAAAAGTGTCTGGGGAGGAAAGTTGAAGATGTAAATGTTCCTGGTCTAGGGACCTGCTGTGACTGGCTGAGGCATCTCTGCACTCCGGTGGATCAGAGGAGCCAGGAGGCCGGGCTGAATCGGACCGAGTGGTCCTAATGTCTGAGAGTGTGTCCTGATCTTCTCTGGCACTGCTTCCCACAAAGCAGGAGGGATGTTTTCTCTTGCTAGTTGAAATGTCTGATTTCTGGGTCTTGACATTCCCAAAACAAAAGGTATGAGCTTATCTCTTTTTGACTTTCCTGAATCTCGTTCCAAGCTACTGTGTTATTGCTTGGGAAAATCCTCAGCTACTTAGGGATGCCACACTTCCCAGGCACAGGCAGGGACACCCAACTAATGGGCGGCCAACTTGCATTTGACCAGTCCAGTGACCAGGTTGCCAGGCCCTTCCCTTTCCTTCCATGCGTGTCTTCTTGGGATTTCACTCCCTTCCTTCCTTCTTAGCCTCTTGCTTCCGATGACCATGCCATGTGGGTCCTGTAGCTCATTTCATCCCTGGGCTAGCCCAGAGAGAAATTGGTTGGGAAGGGGGAAGTCTGGAGAGAGGAGACCGGAGCAGAGGCCTGTGGCCAGGCCCCTTCCTCATCCCTTCCTCCATTGCAGCTCTTGTGGCAGAGCCCCAGGCACCTGCTCATTTAGCCCAGAGTCCCCACATAGGCTCTGTGATTCCAAAGTGGGATTTTTCTCTGAAATGTAATTATTTCTCCAGTCCTTGTGCATGAAGGCTCTTTTCTACCCAAGCATGACTTGTTTTCTTCTATGCTTTATACTGCCACCTGCTTGGGGCCATCCTCTCCAAACTACCTCCAATTTAGTCCATGTGTACATATGGCCTTCCCAGCTAGCATACAAGCTTCTCTAGAACCTGACTACTTTGTCTTTATGTCTCCAGTGCCAGCTGTCATTGTCACTTAATGGAGGCTTGTGGATGGATAGATTGGAGTGAAAGAGAGGGGGGAGGGCCCAGGAGGGGTCTTTTCATTTAACTTCCTCACCTCCATGCAATGAAACTCTTCAAGCTCTGAGAGTGAGACGGTTCCTGTCTTTCTGCAGGGGGTGGGAGAGAGCAGGGAGGAGGCAAACCCTAACTGGAAATGGCAGCAGGTGGGAGTAGAAGGCGGGGTAGGCAGCCTCATCCCTGGAAGGATTTGTGCTCCATCTCTGCTCTAGTTCTGAGAGAGAGAGAGAGAGAGAGAGAGAGAGAGATAGAAAGAGAGAGAAAGAAGAGAGAGAAGGAGGGAGGGAGGGAGAGATGGGGAGAGAGAGAAACAGAGACAGAGAAGAGAGAGAGAGTGTGTGAGTGTGAGTGTGCACCTCTAGAAGCAACAAAGAAATAGCCCTGAGGATCTGACAAGCAGTGGATGTCAGTAACAGGACCTGAAGCCTGACCCTAAGGGTCACCAGATTTCAGTTTCTGGGAAGAAGGAAAGGCTTGTGAGCCTGTAGCCTCTACTGAAAACTAGCCTTTGTAAAAGGTGACATACTTGGAGACAGGCATACAGGAGAGGCTACACAGGGGAGCCCCAAGAGCCAGCCCCTGGGCTAGGGTGCCATCTCCTGGCCCAGAGGCTAGCACTGCAGCCAGAGTACTGTCCTGTGGGTACCAACTTACAGTGTTACAGACCTGCTGACCACAACTGCCAGCAGCTGGAGTGTGGGACGAGGCCTGCTCAGGGGCTCCTGGCCTTGCCGAGTGCCGGTGGGTGGGGGCCCACTACCCATCAGAAGAGATTCCTGAGAAGTTCAATCTGTCCTGTGGGTGCCCAACCGGACTTCTCTTGTTCTGACACGACCATCCCTTTGCAGTGCTGTCTCACTGCTGCAAATGTTGATAAGTGACTCTTGCTTGTGCTTAGGATTCTACAGACAGTGAGACATGAAGCTGGAGGGCCCCATGAACACTGGCCTCGTGTTAGTGGAGAGCAAATCTTGGGATGATAAGAGAGGGTCTGCCTTCTCTGTGTACTAGGAGCAAGCCTACTGTGCGCAGACGGACAGCAGGGGTGGCTGTGAGTCAGTCAGCACTGATTAAGGGCCTACTGTGTGCCAGGCACTGGGGATACACAGGCAGCCCTGCACTGGCTATTTGTGTGCTACATCGTTTACCTAGGAAGTTTGGAATGGAGCCGACCAGTCAGAGACAGGCAGTATGCCGTGGTGAGTGGCCAAAGCCTCGGCATCCCAAAGATCCTCTGACAGGTATTAGCTGTGTGACCATGGACAAGTCATTTTACTCAAGTCTTAGGCAGCTTCCTACCATGTCACAGAGGGGCAGCAAATGCCAGGGGAGGAGGGCATCCCCACACCCTATGAAGTCACACAGATGGGGGGAATTCCAGAACCCCTGTGAAGTCACCAGAGCTGGACCTTTAAAAACAAGGGGACGGTTTGCTAATTGTTTTCGGCATGCTGCCCTATGTCCGAGGCTTTGGGGCTTAGGCTCTTTCTCACTCCATGCTGATCTGCTTCCTCAGAGAGCCTCTGGATTTGGAGTCCCCCGTTCCCCATCCTCCTGACTGTCTGGCCGCCCCCAGCTCCCTGACCTTTTATAGAGCCATGTCGCTCCCTTTCTCCCCTGGAACACTTTGAAAGGAGAGCGTTTTTTTTTTAGAAATCTGCAACAATATTGTTCATTTTAATTTTTCAGCTATAATGTTAAAAGCATCTGTTTTTTTCTTTGGAGTCAGATGTCTTTTTTGGCTAAGGGGGAGTTAGTGGGGATCAGACTTCAGCTGAGACACAGGTTCTCTCATGGCTAATCACAAACCTCTGCCCGAGTTAAAAACAATTGAAATGAGGACAAAAACATAGTTTATGAAGGAAAACTTTGCCATTTGGCTGCATCTCTTTCAAGTCATTGGTACCTTTTGGACTCACTCTCTGCACACTGGTCAACAGCCTGCCCTCCCCCCATCTGTCCTCATTCCTGCCTGCTCAATCCCTCTGTTAAGTCATCAGGGGTCCTGTTGTCTGTCAGTGAGCAAACATTTATTGAGTGCCTGTTACGTGCCAGGCCCTGGACTAAGTGCTGGGGGTCCAGTCCCTGCCATTGAGGAGCTTACGACACCCAAGGGAGATAGAGAGAAGAAGGGAGATAGAGAGAGAAGAAGGGAGAGAGGCAGCTGGGCAAGGTTCCACTGAGGGAAGTAGGGCCCCAGACTAGTGCCTCCGCTGGGAAATGGGGAGCCGCTCTCACCTGGGTGTGGCTGGTGACGGTGCCACCCTCTAGTCAGAGGCCCTTGATTGAAGCAGAACCCAAGGAAAATGTCATCCTGCGGGACTGTGAGGTTTTCCTACCAATGAGCTCCTCGGGCACAGGGGCTTTCCTGGTCTTTGCCCAAGTAAATGCCTCCTTTGGTTTACTTAGGCCGGGGTGAGGCAGCTGCACCCTCTAGGGCCTCTAGTGGGCCCTCTAACTGAATCTCAACTTCACAGAACAAATCCCCTTCATAAAAGGATTCTTGTTCTGTAAAACTTGGACTCCATCAAAAGGCCACACCCAAGGACCTAGAAGGCCGCCCTTGGCCTGGAGGCCGCAGGTTCCCTACCCTTGGGCCTACCACATAGTAGGCACAGAATAGATGCTGCTATGGACATATAGGTATATACATGGTGGGAGAGGGGGGACCTCAGAGGGAAGGCACTGCCAGCATTGAGGGGGGCTAAGATAAGCCTAAAAGCAGAAATGAGGAGTCAAGAGTATACCAGTGAGTCATGGAGGATGGGGGGGGGCACAGGTCTAAGAACCCTAGCAAGGTTCTACTGAGTCAGGTGCTGAAGGGCTTTCAGAGTCAGATGGAGGATCTTGTATTTGATTCTGGAGGTGATGGGAGCCCTTGAAATTTAGTGAGTGGGGGGTGGCCTGAGCAGATCCCACCAAAACCAACCGCCACAGTATCCACCCATTTCCACTGCTCCAACCTGTCACAGTCTAACCAAATCAATCTAGTCTGATCTTTTCTCCACTTGGCCTGTCAGGTACTTAAAGGTGACTGTCCTCTTCCCTCTGAGTCATCTCCTCTCCAGGCTAAAAGCCCTCAGTTCCTTCAGCTGGTCCTCAGGTGACCTTCTGAGCCAGCTTTGTAGAAGGTCCTCTGAGAATGCTAGTGAGAACCAAAAAAAGTCCAAAGAGCAGCCTGGGTGGTGCCTATGGGCAATGAACCGGAAGCCTGGAATTGAAACCAAGAATTTGAAGGGCCCCCTCAAGGAAGGGGCTTGGACTTGCTTTGCTTAGCCCAAAGAGCAGAACAAGGAAGAAGGAGGAGCCAGGGAGAGGTAGATTTCCCTCAGTTAAGGAAGGAGATTCCTAATTCTTAGAACTGTCTGAACAGTTAGGCTGAGTTCCCCTGCGGGATGGGAGGCTTCAAGCAGATGGGTGACCAGCCACCAGTCAGGAAGGCAGAGGCATTCCTTTTCACATGAGATTTGAACTCAGTTGCCTTTGAGGCCACTTCTCTCTCCTAAGAGTCTGGGATTCCCGACATCCACCAAAAAAATAGAATTCAAGTTAGAATTGATCAGTCCAAAGGGGAACTCAAGCTGACAAAGCAAGGTGGGATTTGGACGGGAAGGAAGGGCTCCCTTAGAGCCAGGAGGAAATCAGGGAAGGCTGCATGGAAGGACTGACTTCTGAGCTGATTCATGAAGAAAGAGAGGAATTACCACAGGCCCTGATCCTGATGAGAGGAGTGGTGGGAATTGGTATGAGGCAGGGGAGGCAAGACAAGGTCAAGGGAAAGCTGGCACTTCCCCCTGGGGCAACAGGGCATTCTGAATGGTACTGAAAGAGGTTGGGAGAGGTAGGGGCCTCCAAGGCCAGGACCTGGACCTTGTCTTTGGTCACGTAGATGGGAGGGAGGGAGCGTGTCAGTGAGCAGGGGGTGTCCCTGTGGTGGGGCAGCGAGATCCAGAGGGAGAAGAGAAGTGGCACCTGAGGGCGGGGGTAACCGCTTAGTGCCAAGGCTCGCTGCACCCATTGGGCATTTACTGAATCACTGCTTGGTGGTTTTCGTTCCCTTCTTCACTCTTGACGTTCAGTCCCTGCATTTTAAAAATTCTTTTAAAAAATCATTGTATTCTTGCCCGTCTCTCCAGCTTTTTTATATCCGCCTTCAAAGACTTGGAGTTCCTGTGACCCAGACGCTCCCTGGAAGGAGCAGTGGTTCCAGCCCCACTCCAGTGTGTCTGGGTCCCCTCTCCCAAAAGGGAGATGAGGCTGCTTATGCTGTGGGGCTGGGGCAGAAGCAGAGAGCCCTCCATTAGTGTCAGCTGGTATTCTTAAAACAGGTTTTCATTGATGCCTTTTGTACTTTGCCTGGGTCTCTTTTGTCTCCCTCTGGGAGAGCCGGTGCATGTAACAAAGAATGTCTTTTAAAGGAAAAAAGAGGAAGCACAGAAAAAAATCAGCAAAGCTGGTTAACGTCTTGGGAAAGTCCTCTGGTGGGCCTCTTGCCTCTGTAGAAGAGTGGGGGTCATGTTTTCTCCTCCCCCTTCTTTGGGGCTGTGGTCTCTAATGGTGTTGGTTCCCATTTGTATGATGGTTGTTCGTTTCAGTCAAGGGTTTTCTCTGCAGAGATGCTGAAAGAGTTTGCCATTTTCTTCTCCAGCCCACTTTGCAGATGAGGAAACTGAGGCAAACAGGGTAAAGTGATGTGTGCAGGGTCACCCAGCTAGTGAGCATCTGAGGCTGGATTTGAACTTGGGTCTTCATGACTCCAGGCCCCCCAGCTGCCCTTATCTTATTACAGTCCTTGTTTTCCTGCCTTGCTCCTTCCCCTCTGGGTCAGTTCCTGGAACTCTTTCCATGCTTCTCTGTATTCAGCACAGTCCTCATTTCCTGGAGCACGATAGTATACCCATTGCAGTCCTGTGCCATCCCTGAGGGCGGGCATCATCTCCTTTGTTTCTGCCTCTTTGCTACTGCAAAAAGTGCTGCTTATAGTGGAGCTTTGTCTTTGCCAGCCTTCTCCCTCGGGGCTGCTGCTCCTTCTATTCTGCTCTGGGCAGAATTCTCTCTGGCTCCCCCCCGCCACCGTGACCACTGACCTGCCTGGCTTTCCAAGGTCCCCCCTTCTACAGGAAGCCTTCCCCAGCCCTTCCTAATGCCAGGGCTTCCCCTCTGTTGGTACATAGTCCTTTGCATGTTGTTTCTTCCATTAGATGGTGAGCTCCTTGAGGTTAGAGACTTATCTTTTACCTTTGTTTGTATCCCCAGCCCTTAGCACAGTGCCTGGCCTATAGTCCATGCTTATTGAGTGACTGAACGATCTCCTCGGAGTTGGTGCCTGGTATTGGAATCTCTGGGTCAGGAGGTATGGACATTTTAGTCACTTGGACTGATTTACAACTCCACAGACAATGCACTTGTGTGCCCATCTGACTTCAGCTCTTCCAATGCTGACTGTTTCTATTTTTTGTCATCCCTGACATTCTGCAGGGGGTGAGGCAAAACCTCAGGGTTGTTTCATTTGACATTTCTCATTAGTGATTTGGAGCTTTCTTGAGGTTCTGAATGGTTTGCGTTTCTTCTTATGGGCACTGTTTGTTCATGGGAAACAGTTCTTGGTCACATCTTTGCATCTGTTAGTTGCATATATATCTTGGATACTTATCTGAGAACTTTGATAGGAAGATTTTTTTCCTTTTTAGCTACCTCCTTTCTTTTTTTTTTTTTTTGGGTTTTTTTGGAGGGGGGAAGGCTGGACAATTAGGGTTAAGTGACTTGCCCAAGGTCACATGGCTAGTTTTTGTGTTAAGTGTCTGAGACCAGATTTGAACTGGCCCTGACTCAGGGCCTGTATTCTATTCACTGCACCACCTAGCCGCCCCAAGCTGCCTCCCTTCTTAGACCTAGATGTGTTAATTTTGTTTGTGCAGAAGTTTTTCAGTTTTATGTAGTTAATTATCTATTTCATCTTCTATGATTCGCTCTCTCCCTTCTTCAGTTAAGAATACACCTTCTACCCATAACTAGGAGAGGTTCATAATCTGCTTCTTTTCCAGTTTTTGAATGATGTGATCTTTCAATATTTTGGATTAATGGTGGGATATGACATGCGATGTTGCTTCAGTCTCATTTCTGCCAGGCTGCTTTCTAGTTTTCCCATCATTTTTTTTTATCAGATTGGGAGGGTTTTCTTCCCCCTAGGGAAACTTATTTTGAGTTTATCAGATGTTGGGTTGTTGAATCTTGTGGTTTTGATTTTCAATTGTCTAGTCTGTTCCATCTATCTCGTCTGTTTTTTTACCAATACTAAATGTTAGCTGCCATTGTTGTTGCTGTGAGTAGTGACTTGATAGGGTGAGAAGTGTAGCTGTTTCTTTTTTGTTCCCACTGCTGTTGTTGGGTGAGATTTCCCAAGTTGTCTTGCTCAGACTGTGGCGGGAGTTGCTTTGTGATAGACGTTTCCAGCCTGTCCCTTTGCTGGGTTGGAAAATGTTTCAAGTGTGGTCACCAACCTCCAGTTTTAACCAGATGTGATGATTTTCTTTCAGATCCATTTAGGAGATGATCTCTTACATGGAATTGTCCAAGTGATATGGGCCAGGTTTTTCTGAAGAATCCCATTGATCTTTTAGCTCAGATCCAGTCCAAGTCAGGGCTGGCTTTCACCTTTTGACCTGACATGTTTTTGTTCCTTTGATAAGGTTGAGAAACTGCTCTGCATGTGTCCTGTTGATTTCCATGGAATTTTCCAGTTAGATGAACGTCGGAGAGATGCTGTCATTGCTTTGGGGATTTTTCTTATCGAATCAAATCTACAGGTATGGTTCTTATTAGATGGCATGTTCCTTGTGATCATTTACCTGGTGATGAAATGTATTGCTCAGAATAGAATTGATTTAAGTCATCAGGTTAGAGAAAACAGGTTAATCAAACTGAATTAAAATCAGAAGTATATTTTTGTGCAGTAGAACTTGAATCCGGTGTACATTACTTTCACATTTCAGTAATAGATAGGTGTAGGCTTAATGAGGGTACTAAATTTTTAAGCACATTAAAAATAAATGACTCATTTAAAACATTTTTTTTCCAATGTATTTTTGCGATTTTATCTGAAAACCGTGTGAGAATTTCGCCATTTTATTTGCCAGTGGAGGTGAAGAAGTCACAGGGAGAGGAAGAGTGCCCAGATTAAAGGTTAATCTTCAGTGTTGGAGCAAATGCTTGTCAGACTGCCAGATGATCCGCATTTAACGTCTGGATAATGAACACAGATAATTGTTTTCATAAAGATACCTTTTTAAAATCTTCAGATTCGTGTTCCATATCCATGCTTTTTCAGAGGCGGCTTTCATTCCTCCTCCCCTCAGCCCTTGTTCCAACCCTTCGTCTCCTCCGTCACCTCTTTCAGCAGAGACTGTCCACCTTCCTCCTCCTCCTCCCCCTGTTCTGTGCTTCAGGCTCCCCCCTCACTTTCCCAGGTTTCCGTCCATCTTTGGCCCTTCCCCTGGGTCTTCCCTGGCTGGCCTCCTCTGTCATCATTTGACCCTCTCTTTCCTCTTGAGTCTCTGCTTGCCCATGCCTCTCGCCCCCAGCTGTCCTTAGTGCTCGGTTTGGGTGTACTGCCATCTCCTGGATCTCCCTGGTACTCACGCCCTTGTGTGCTGGAGTTTTCCTTCAGTCATTTTTGTTGCTGAACTCGTGATATTGAGGGCAGACCTTATGTCCCCACAGTCTGGCCTTTACCCAATGTTTGTGGGGTCAGGCTCAGTAATTACTGGGGGCGAGGGTTGGAGGATAGATCTACCGACTCCTTCTTCAGTGTACATCTCTTTCTTTTTCAGCACAAAGACCATATTATCCCCTATCTTCTTCGCCTTCTGAGGGGTCTCCCCAAAGTGCATTGGATTGAAGAAAGTGCCGCACGGAAGAAACGAGGTGGTGCCTTGTTCCTTTTTTCAATGTAGACATGCCAAAGGCCATTCCTCCACAGGGCCCCTCAGTGGTCTTGTTAAATACCCTGTGTGGTTTGATAGCCCAGGCCTCAGTACTCAGAGCACGTGGGTGGAGGTGGGTCCTTTTTGCTGTGACCTGCACACACGTTGCCTTGCCTGCTGTCCCTGCCACCCCTAAGGAGGCACTCCCTGGCATTTCAAGGATCCCAGTGGCTGTCTACCCATTGTAATGCCATAAGACCCCTGGTCTTGTGCCCAGGTGGTGCATTTCCATGTGTCCCAGAGTTCTCCTGTGATGCTTCGTCTTGTTTGGGGGGTGGGGGTGACAGGGAGAAGGACCCTGGCAGCTGCTACCATGACAGACACTTTTTGAGCTTGGTTCTGGCAGCAGACTGAGGCCGTAGACATCAGCTAGTGAGGAAGCCAACATGGGGACTATATCATTTTGACTTTTCTTTCAGTGGTGGTAAGATGATTTTTTTTTCTTGGTTTATAGCTTTGTTTCTTTTCTGTTTTGGTTTCCAGAGAGTATAAGGGGACCTTGACAACCTTCATTGTTACCCTGTATATCAGGGTTTAGGGACCAGAGGAGTATAGCTCTCGAGTCATGAAGAATCTCAGTGCTGCCCCCCCCCATTTTACAGAGAAGGAAGTTGGGCCTAGAGAGGTTCACCAGTCACACAGCTAGTATATGTTTGAAGGAGGGTTAGAATCTAGCTCTTCCGGACTCCAGGCCCAGGGCCCTATCCACTGCACTTTTCTGAGGCTGACAGCCTTCCCTGGGCAGTAGCTCCTGTAGGTCATTAGTTGTTGGGGGTACTGACTCCCCTGGATCTTGGGACTCTCATGTGTCCAAAACATCACTCTTCATTTCCTTATGCCTCCTGTGCTGTTTCTGTTGCTGGAAGTACCCAACCCCACAGTCTCCAGGCTCAGTTCCTGAATTTGAGTTTGAGAGTTGGACGAGGGCTCCGTGGCTTCTGTCTTGTCAACCCTGAACTTGCCCCAGCATGGGTGGCCTCCATCTTGTTGACCCTGAGCTTGCCCTAGCATGAGCGGCCACCACCTTGTGGACCCTGAGCTTGCCCTAGCATGGGTGGTTGCCATCTTGTGGACCCTGAGCTTGCCCCAGCGTGGGTGGCCACCATCTTGTCAACCCTGTGCTTGCCCCAGCATGGGTGGCTGCCATCTTGTTGACTCTGAACTTGCCCCAGCGTGGGCAAGCAGTCTTTGCTTGGAGGCCTCTTTTTCTTCTCTTCGCAGGAAGCCTCTTCCACTCTGAAACACTTCTAGTTCTTAGGGCATTTTGAGTGACTTCAGCCTTGGTTTATTGGCTCGCTCAGGCTCTGTCTCACCCATTGCTCCCTATTTACCTGAGTTGACCAAGGCTTACTCCTCTGTCTGATGGCCCAGCAGATCCTTGAACAGCTCTTCTGTCCCCTTTGGTCTTTTCTTCTTGGGGCTAAAGTCCCCAGTTCCTTCATCAGCACTCCCCGCCCTGCCATGCACAGTCTCTGGACCCTGTAGTGTCCCCATTACCCTCTGCTCCTTGATAATCATTAAATATCATATTTTTGGCCAAAGTCTGAGTTAATCAAACAGACTGCTTTTACCTTACTGTAAAATGCCTTTTTCTGTGTCAACAACTCCAGAGACCAGATAAGGCTAAAAGTGGGATTTCCCCTTATCTTGGGACTTGTTCCTTGTGGGAGGAGCCAAACCGACCCAAGAGCTTCTCTGTTCTCTGCCTCCAGACAGGGCTAACTTGGGAGTGTTCTGTCTTCTCGGAATAAGACTCTGAACCTAAGATACTGTCTTGGATGACAGGACCTTTTCTTATCTCAGTATTGTGTGGGGCACGTATTAGGTTATGGTGTGTTAATGACAAAGAAAGCACACATGTTCCAGGCTGACACCGCGTCAGTTCCTTGTAATCATAATTTTTTACCCTGAATTGGCCTGGCTCTAAAACACATTTAAACTTTTTCTTTTTCTTGTTCATCAGTTAGAAATTAGCTTCTAACTCCTTGTACAAGTTCTCTAGCTTGAGGGAATTTTAAAAAATGTTGTAACTGTACATCACTGTTTGTTTGTCTCCTTTAACCAAACCTTTTAGGAGGTTGGCCTCCTTCTCCAGTTCATGTGTCCCAGACGAGTTCTGAGGAGGGCCGTCCAAACCCTAGAATGCTGACGCTTCTCCGCTTTTGTGATTCACCCTTTTTTTCTCCCCCCTGGCCCAGTTGTCTTTCCTGCTTCAGCTGTAGGCCTCCCAAACCCCCCTTCCAAAGAACTTCCTAGCCTCAGAGAGCTTGAGCTGGAAGGGGCTTCAGAGGCCATCTCATCCAGTCCCTTTGTTGTATAGACAAGGGGACTAAGCTAGAGTAAGGGGAGGGGAACTTGCTCAGGGTCATAGAAGAATTCTAGATTTTCCTGAATTCGTCCTATTTGCCATTTCTTCTAGAACAGTACTATTCCCTCAACTCCACACTCCCGTACCACAGCTTTTTCAGCCATTTCCCAGTTGCCAGTTATTTGCCACCACAAAAAGAACTGCTAGAAATATTTGTTTTCATGTAGGTCCTTTTTCTTTGATCTCTTTGGGATAGAGACCTACTAGTGGTGTCGCTATGCACCGTTTGATAGCTCTTTAGGCGTAGTTCCAGATTGCTCCCCAGAATGGTTGAATCAGGTGACAACTCCACCAACAATGCATCAGTGTCTCACTTTTCTCTGGGGGTCATTTCTGATGTCCTTGTGTCTGTAGGTATGCTCCCCATTGCAGAGAACTTCAGTTTCTGCTTGGTGACTTTGTTGTCAGATGTGGCCTATCGGGATTCCACCTTCCGGAACGAGGTAAGATTTGCCACCATTCTCTGATGTGCCAATGGCCCCCTTCCAAACTTTCTGTTGGTCCAGGTCTCACCCAAGAGCAGGAAACCCATGTTCCAAAGGGGAACATTGGAGAACAAGTAGTAAGCTCAGAACCCAAACCTTAGAGCACTACATCTTTCAACCACCAAGACCGCCTGAACCCCTACTCTGTGCCAGGCTCGCCAAAAAAAACCCCAAGTAGCCCTGCCCTCCAGGAGCCCTGGGCACTCCCTACCCTCTGCGAGGCCAGACTTAACCCCTCTGTCTTGAATCATTTGGGGCAGGTAGTAAGTGAAGCTTCTCTCCTGCAGGACCCAAGCTGTTAAAGTTTCAGCCATTTTTGGCGGAAATCTTTTTAACTGCCTCGTTAAATAGTAGACGACTGAACCAAATGGACCTTTTCTTTGGCCCAGGGTTGGCATTATGAGCATTTCTCTCTGTGCTGTCCATTGCTCCAGTGACCTCCTCGAGGCTGCGTGAGGTGGCTGTGTCTCCCCCCCTCTGCCACAGCCACCTCTGTGGTCATGCTTCTGATGCCCTCGCACCTCCTTTACATTGGTTTTGGTTTTTTGGAGGGGGGGTTCTTATTCCCTTGCTCTGAGCCATCGCCTTTTTCTGTTGTACCTGCCTTTAACCTCCCTCTGCCCCTGCCTCAGCTGGCCTCTTGAGCTCTGCTGAAGGTCGGGCAGATCAGATACGAGCCATTTGGGAGGGCGTGCATCGAGGGGACATGAAACAGTGCCAGGGGGAACAGGACAGAGGAGAGCTCTTCCTGGGGCAGAGGGCCAGCGTCAGGACTGCCTCCCTTCACCAACATGTGATTGAATTTCTTAACCTTGGATTGACTTTATCTCTTTTCTTGGCTACTAGATTTTCGAGACAGTTTTGCATGTTTTGAACGTCCTTTTGGGAATGTGCAAGGTTTCAGAGATACAGGAAAAGGGTATGTTTGTTCTGTAATGACACGGTTCCATGGGATGGCACGCTGCTTACCTTTGCCCCCTTTACTCTCTCCTTAACAGACAAAGCTGATTGTTTAGGACTTGTCCCGACTCTCCTTCTATAGCTGCTGACTTTGTCTTTTATGTCTGATTTGGATGTTACCCATTTTATCAGGATACGCACAGACGTCCCTTCTCTCCAAGGGTGCTCTGGGCAGACCCGCTCCCTGGGATGGCACGGCAGCCTGTGGTTTTTCTCAATAACATCACGGGCCTGTTTTAGCCAGGCCCAGTCCAAGGGGGAGGAGCATGTTGGACTTTTCATGGAGCCAATAAATAGCAGTGTGCGGGGGATGCTAACCTGCGACTTTGCACAGAGAGGGCACTGGGTAGGCCTCTCTCCCAAAGGGGCCAGGCACCCTTCACCTCTCCTCAGTTCAGCTGGCACATGTGTCCGGTGGGGGCTGTTGTGAGGAGAGCATTGTACCCACATCCAGGGCTAAGGGACTAGAAGCTCCAGGACTATGTTCTGGCTTCCTGCATTGCCTTGGAGGAGCCTAGCCAGGCCTAGCCCTTCTCTGCCCATCTATAAATTGGCAAGAATGAAACTTGTCGGGACGGCAAGGTGGTGCAGTGAATAGAGCACTGGCCCTGGAGTCAGGAGGACCTGAGTTCAAATCCGACCTCAGACACTTGACGCACTTACTAGCCAGGTGACCTTAGGAAAGTCACTTAACCCCAATTGCCCTCTGAAAAGCAACGAACAAAAAAAAGAATGAAACTTGTCCCCCAGGGTTGGTCAAACTCAAGTGAGGTCAAGGGTAGGAGAGAGCCCTGAGCCTGCCACTAAGTCTTCTCCAAAGGCCTGGCGCAGCCCATTCATGGCTTAGTTTTTGTGACTGAGGCCCTGGCCACGCAGCCCATCTTCTTTCTACAAGGTTCATGCTGTTGATGCTTGCTGCTGGGGCACACATCAAAGCGAGCAGCTCCTGCCTGATGCATTCCTTCCCCCCCTTCCCGCCCACAAGAGGCCTGGCCTATTCTGTGAGAGTCAGCAGAACTGACTGCTAATTTTTTGTTAGGCTGGCACCTGGATCTCGGGTCCTGCTGTTCCCTCCTCAGGAAGCGTCTGCTCCTGAAGGGATTGGACCATTCTCTCCTCTCTGAGCCCAAACCCTGACTACAGGACGCAGTACTTGGGCAATATGACTTTGTTTCCCTTTAAAGCGCCTTTCTCATGTCCCTTTATTCCAGAGTACTTGTGTCGATACACGGTGCCCTGCCTGCTGGGCATCTCAAGGGCCTTTGGGCGCTTCAGCCTCACCGACGAGCCCCTCCTCTCCAAGCTTTTCCCCCAGATCCCACCACAGTCACTGAAAGTCCCAGAGGAGCTTGAGGGCATTCGGAGGCGCTCCTTCAATGACTTCCGTTCCATCCTGCCCAGCAATTTACTGACTGTGTGTCAGGAAGGCACATTGAAGAGAAAAACCAGCAGCGTCTCCAGCATTTCTCAGGTGTGTCTGGGCCGCCGGGGCCTCTCTTGTGGTCACATCTGAACGAGGGGGGAGACCTGAGCACTAGCCCAGGCTCCCTGATCTTGGCGGGTCGACCCACTCCTCAGCCAGCAGACTCCTCCGCCAGGCACAGATCCATCCAGGTTCCTTCCTCCTCACTCCCTGGGCCCAGCCCTGACTCGTCACTTCTCCCCTCGGCCTTCCCTGCCCGTCCTGGGCTCCCTTTGCGGGTGCTGTCTGCAGGGGCCTCTGACATAGGGGCAGCCCCTGGACCTGGCTGTGTTTTCTCAGCCTCGCAGGATTTTTTTTTCATGTTCTTTTTTTATCTTCCTCATATTGATGATTTTTAAAGACATGATAGAATTTAGGTATTGCGAGTTCAAATCCAGCCCCAGACAGCACCTAGCTGTGTGACCCTGGGCAACTCACTTTGCCTCTCTACCTCAGTTTCTTCCTCTTTGAACATGAAGATAGTGATGATACCTGTCCCAACCCCTCTAGGGCTTCGGGGAGGATCGAGTGAGATAATGTTTGCAAAGCTCTTGGCCCAGCTGCATGTGCCAGTGCCAGCCATCAGCATTTGACCATCCTGCTGCTCAGATTCTCCTCAGAGCCAGCTTGCTACCCTGCCCTTCTCTGAGTGGACCTCTTTTCCCCTTACACCGTCAATACTGGGTTTTGCTGCTTTTCGGAATTTTTACAAGGTTGATGGCAGCGGCATACCCCAGAAGGATGATCTGCTGTTACTGTGTAGTCAGGGATTGATTCAGTCGTCTTCTGTCTTCTCACCACTGGGGAGGTAGCAGAAGATGCAGGTCATGTGCTCACAGTACCCAGCATCCCTCCAGGAAGCAAAGACCCAGCATCTTGAGACAGAGAACAGGGCCAGGGACTGTGAGGGCCACAGCTTGGAGGCAGCCTTCATGGAGGACAGCACAGCTGAGTCTGCCCTCCAGAGAAGGCCTTTTCAAAACCAGGAGGGATTTTAGGGTTGCTAAAATCTTTTCCTTTCCCGACTTGGCCTGGGCCGAACAAAGGCCTGCACCCTTACAGGACTGGCCTGGAGAGGCTGACAGTCATAGGGTTGTCTCCTTGGGCAGGCTGGCCATGGTTTCTGACCATAGCAGATTAGGACAGTCTGCTGGCCAAGGTGCTGTGGAACTCCAGTCATCAGAGATCCTGTTTCCTGTTCCCTATTTCAGGTGAGCCCTGAACGAGGAATACCAGCCCCCAACTCTCCCGGAGGATCCATCTTTCACTCCTTGGATGGTAGGAGCATTTCTTTGGCCTGAGGGTTGGTGGGTTGGAGGTGTCCAAGGAAGAGGCTGGGTTCCGGGCACTCCCATGGTCTGGGTATGCTTTGGGACACGGAGGCATGCCTGAGGATGTTGCAGAAGGCATTTCATGGCCATGTGGAGCCGGGAGAGGGCAGTGTCTGCTGTATTGCTCCAAAGTTGCAGGATCTTTCCAGAATGGTTCTCCCTGAGCAGCCCCTCAGAGTGTGTGCTGGGCAGCCCCCGAGCAGCTCCTCAGAGCATGTGCTGGGCAACCCCTGAGCAGCTCCTCAGAGCATGTGCTGGGCAACCCCTGAGCAGCTCCTCAGAGTGTGTGCTGGGCAACCCCTGCCCTTCATGTGCCCCGTCTGCCGAGCATGAGGCTCCGTTTCCCCTGTGATTGCTCTACAGACTGACAGACCCACCCACCTCCCTGCTGCAGGAACCCAGCAGGGCACTTTCTGCTTAAATCCTTCCAGTGAGAAGGAGCTCACTGCCTTATGTTGTTTCTGGGTGACTGGTATTGTGGGCCAAGACTTCAGAACAGCTGATCCTCCCCCTTGTGCTCCCAGCATCCCCGTGTGGCCACTCTTCAGCTGTTTGAAGGCAGCCCCTCTGGTGCCTTTGGCCCGTCTCCGATTCCTCAGCTCTTCTCAGCTGTTTGCTTCCCTTGTTTTCTTAGAGATGCCACAAGTGCCTGGCTGTTGTGCTGTGCCTAATGGCACTAGGGACAGGCTTAGGGCTTGGGGCACCGAGGCGCAGTCTCGGGGATCCCACAGTGATCAAAGCTACATGGGAAGCCCAGCTTTTGGACTCCAGCACCATCGTTCTTTCTGTGGCAGCGCTCACAGCTAGTCACAGCTCCCTGTGGGATCAGACAGGCTTCTTGCACAGGGGTGCTTTTTTGCTCTCTGCTCCTAGCATTAGACCTTTCATGGAGCAAGCTCTTTATAAAGGCTTGTTGGGTAGAATCTTTGCAAAATAACCACTTTTTCTGTAGTTTTTCACAGAAAAGCCTGATTAGGACTTTAATCGCTAATGCACTTCATGGTTAGCGTTTGATCTGAAATACGTTAATGTGTCCTCCAGTGCTTTTCTCCTAAGCTCTAGCAGAGATGGGGGTTCATTGAGAACTTGATCTTTTTCCTTCTCATCTGCTTTTCCCCTCCCCTTCAGGTCCTTGGAGGGCAGTGAGCACCTTAAATTTCTGTTCTCAGCATTCTGGGTGATGAAAGGCTCCATCTTGGTACTCCCCTTGATGTGGGCACTCCTTCTGAGGCACAGATTGCAGCCTAGCCACTAGCTCTTTGTCCCTTGGCCCATTCTGCCCCCACATCTTCCCTGGGGATGCACCTTTAGGTGGTCCTTCCAAGTCAGGTCTGGCTGCCAGCAGTTGGGTCTCTTAATGTTTGCTCTTGCTGTGGTCCTGCCCTCTGAACCGGGGAGCATCATGCAGCCTGTCCCCCTGGTCTCTGCAGCAAGAGCACAGGCCGCCTGAAAGGGAGCTGGCCTCTTGCACAGAGCCCAGCCCTCCCCGGGAGGCCACGACTGGTGGCCCTTTGCACTTCTCCTAGTCTGGATTCTGTCTCATCTTCTGCTCAGCCTCCAGGGTCTTCCCCGAGGCACCGATGGCTTCTCAGCAGCCCCTCATCGCTCTCCATCCATGCTGACTTCTCTCTGCTCCCATGGTTCTCCCCAGGCTTCCCTTCTGTGTGGCAGGACTGTGGGTGGCCAACTCTGCCAGCCTGGAGTGATGCCAGGAACACTTTACTCTGACTCCTCTGACCCTCCCTCACAGCCCTCGAGAGATAGCATTATCCCCATGTCATGGATGAGCAGATAGGAGGAGAGAGGTCCAGTGGGTGCCAGGACATATCAGAGGCTGACTTCACTCTCAGACCTTTGTGACTCCCAAGTCAAGCCCTCTGCTGCTCCCCCAGCTGCCCTGGGTTTGCAGGGAGACCTCTAAGACCTCCCCCTCCTCCTTGAGAGGAGGCCCATTGCAC
Source organism: Pseudochirops cupreus (assembly GCA_028627135.1). Lineage (NCBI taxonomy): Eukaryota > Metazoa > Chordata > Mammalia > Diprotodontia > Pseudocheiridae > Pseudochirops > Pseudochirops cupreus. Next base: position 587,996,322 of record CM053580.1, read on the forward strand.
TTGGGGACATGTCTCATTCTTTTGGAACATTTCCTTACAGTAAACCTCGATGGGCCTTTTTGCAACTTTTTTTGTATGGTGTCTGGTTCTGCCCTGGGGATCTAGCAAAGCCTTGTGAGACAGGGATGAGGGAGGAGTTGGCAGGAGGCATCTGAGTGATAGATGAGGAGGAGGGAAAGGAGCTCATAGTGAATGATTGCAGTTTTATCTGTAAAATATATGACTCTCAAGGTTCTCGGCTGAGAGGGTTGGGGAGAGGTAAGAAGGTTTGGAGGAGCCCCTGTGGAGGGTGAGAGAGTGAGCTGGTAAGGGAGGCAGAGTAGGATTGCCCAGCAGCAGCAAGGGCCCAGGTGATGTTGTATAACATAAATTTGTAATGGCCCCCGTCAGGAGGATTGCATGGCTGCCTCCACCTTTGTGAAAGCAGGGGATGGTGGGAGTAGGCATTGGCAGGGCACAGACAGGAGTGTGATGAGGGAGAATTCTGTAGGGACTCGAGGGAAGAGGACGGTGCAAAGTCAACCTGGTTGCCAAGGAGTCAAGATGGTGATGAGGGGTTAGTGCAGGGGAGAGCCTAAGGGAGAAGTTCAGAGTCAAGGCAGGGGAGGTGACAGTGGGGATGAAGAGTAGAATTTTGTGAGAAAAGGCAGGGGGAGTGATGAAAAGCCAGTAGATTATGGTCAGGTGGTGGGATTTCACAATTCTTGAACATGGAGGCAGTGGCAGGATTGAGGGTCCCAGCCTCTCTGGATGTGACTGAGGTGGTGCGGGGAGACACTGAGGGAAGGTCAGAATGTTTATGGGGGTCCCTGGTATGGGAGCAGGAGTTGGGGAGGAGACAGACTGAGCTTGAGGTTTTTCACCCTTCTGGTGACTGGCCCACCTCTGGACACTCTGGAGCCTCACAGAGTCGTCCTTATCTGTAGTGCCCAGAGCTGAGCCCCAGACTTGAGATGGGCCAACAGACAGAGGGCGCTTCACTGTCCTCAGAGCTAAGGGAGCCCCAGATACTGTTAGTCTTTGGGCTGCCACATCCCGCTGCCAGCTCCTGCTGAGCTTGTGGTCCACCAGAAAGCCCGAGTCTTTCTCAGGAAAGCTCGTGTCTATCTGTATGAATCCCTTGTGACTGGATTTTGTTTTCTTAGATGTAGCCTCGTGCTCTCACGTGGATCTTGTCCAGCCTGTGAGATGCCCTTTCTAATGCTGAGCCACCTGCCGAGTTGTTGAGCCTTCCCTCGAGGCCTTTATCTGCATCTTGGCTAAGTAGATTTTGAATATCTGCTCCTCCAGAGACTATTTGATTCGGCGCTCGGATGTCTCTGGGTGGCCGGCTCTGAAGGGAGTGCCGTGGACGGTTGAGGCTTTGGCTTTGAAGTCTGCTCTCCATTGTATCTGTTTATGATGGCGGCTGCATTGGGAGCTGCCTGAAGACTAGATCGAAGGTTTTACCCCAAGACTTTAGTCACCTACATTACAAATCCTTATTTAATTATCTGGTCTGTGCTGCTTCCAGGATATAACAGGCTAAGATAACAATAAGAAAACTTGAGTCCTGGGGTGGCTAGGTGGCACAGTGAATAGAGCACCAGCACTGGGGTCAGGAGGACCTGAGTTCAAATGCAGCCTTAGACACTTACAACACACACACACACACACACACACACAAACAAAACTAGCCGTGTGACCTTGGGCAAGTCACTTAGCCCCAGTTGCCCTACCTTCCCCCTCCAAAAAAAAGAAAGAAAACTTGAGTCCTTTTCATTTGTCTCATTACTCTATAAAAACCTTTTCCTAAGAATCAATAAACGGAGTTCTTCCTTGAACTACTCACATGACCTGGTCCATTCTCCTTCTATCTCTGACCACGCTTAGTGCTGGATACTGAGCAGTTGGTGCAGCAACCCCACTCCCCAGTTGTGCCATCCACCTCCTGAATGGTCGCCTGTTGGTCATCAGCTCTGAGACGGCATTCTCCAAAGCTTTGCTGATATCCAGACCAACCCTTTCCTCAGCGTTCCTCTTTATCTACAAGTTGAGTCATGTTTCCCACAGAGGAAGTGAGGTCAGCCTGACATGGCCTGGCCTTGATCAGCTAGCCTGCTGGGCACCACCTTTCTCTCTTTCTAAGTGTTCACCAACCATTTCTTTAAAAAAAAAATTTCTGTCTTTGAAAATATGCTTTCTTACCCTCCCAATTTCTGCCTTTGGAAAAGAAAGGAAAAGCAGCACGAATCCCAAATATACGTAGTGGAGCAAAATCGTTTCCTGAGTGTGCCTGCACCTGGCACCTGAGTGAACACCGTGTCCATCTGGGCAGTGGGGCAGTGGCGCGTCCCATCCAGAGCCCTCCACAGTCATGGTGGGTCTCTACACTGCTCCGGGTTCCCGTGGCTCTCACAGCTCTTTATCTCTCCCCTCCCAGCCAGCTCTTTCATGGTCCTTTGGGGCATTTTTCCAGGAATTAACATCCCATTGGCAGACTGTTCTCTTCCTTTTTTTGATGAGACATTCATCCTGCATTCTGGGGGTGGTGATTGTTCAGCCATATTTGACCCTCTGTGACCCTGGCAGGGGTTTTCTGGGCAGAGATGCCGCAGTGCTTTGCCGTTCCCTCCTCCGGCTCATTTTACAAAAGAGGAACCTGAGGCAGACTGGGTGACGTGACTTGCCCAGGGTCACCTGGCTAGGAAGTATCTGAGGCTAGAATCGAATTCAAGACTTCCTGACTGCCCAAGTCTTGTGGTGCCTCTCCTGTCTCCATGATTGTTCACGTATCTCTGATTAACAGTGGCCCAGCAGTCACGTCTGCCCTTTCTTTCTGAACCTGAGGCTCCGTTGATGTAAATTCATCAGGGGCAGCCAAGAGACCTCTCGCTGCTCCTTTTCTTGGGTGTTGGCTTCTTGCTGACCTCCAGCCCTGTGTCTGCGGTGTTCAGTCTGCTTGTCAGGGCTGGTCTCCAGGACTCTGCCCTGGGCCCTCCTTTCTTCTCCCTCCAGGCTGCCTGGCTTGGCGAGCTCAGCAGCTCCACGAATTCTGTGGTCAGCTCTGTGCAGACGACTCTCACATTGGCTGGCCTTCTCCCCCTGCACAGGCCCTGGGCCTCACTCTGCCTCTCTCCTCCCCCGGGAGAGCACAGGCTCTGGAGGGCGGCACTGTCCGTTTCTGACTCCCTGTGCACCTGGCACAGGGGAAGCACTTAGTGGGTGCTTGGTGGCCTCAATGGTCTCTACCATACCCTGTCTGTGATGTCGTTGGCACACTGGCCCCCACATTGTGCCCTCTGGAGGCAGGCACTTGGCACAGCCTCCATGCCCATGGGCCCAGCCTGGAGGCGGGCGTTGGAGAGAGAGCATTGGAGAGAGAGCACCCCATGTCAGCTGGCCTCTGTTCTCCTCTGCAGGGCCTCTGTTTCCTGAGGGGCAGGCCGTGGATCCTGATTGCTACTTGTTCATGGTCAGCTCCAGTTTCTCCGTGCCGCCACTTATCCTTGGCATCTGCTCTGCCGAGTACCAAGTTCCCCTGGAGATGCTCCGTGACCTTCTTGCCTTGGTAAGTCATGTCCTCCTGGGCCCTTGCTCCTCAGCACTCTTGGGTGGGGCCCCCCCAACCTGCTCTGCAGGGGGCTTGCTGTCTCAGGCCTGCCTGGAGCATGCAGCACTGATTCACAGGCAGATGAAGCAGCACCTTGTGGGAGTGGGAAGCCTCAGCTCTGGGGCCCTGCTGTAGTGCCCCACTCCTACCTGACGTTCCCGTGTCTGTCAGAGGCACCCCCACTGCCACCTCCGTGTTTATAGCCTTGGGGTTGCCTGGATTCTTCCCTCTCCTCTGCCAGTCACTTTACCTGGGCATGTCCGTTCTATGCCCAAACTGTCTCTTCTGTTGGTCCAGCGACAAGCATTAATTAGGTGCCTGTTGTGTGCTGGGCACCAGCCTTGGCGCTATGGCAGCCTCTGCCCCTCTGGAACTGAGCCCAGTGGGGGAGAGCTGGAGCAGCCAGGGGCCCTCCCCTCCTTGGTCACTGAACCTCCTCCTTTCTCTCTCTCTCTCTCTCCACCTGGGGCTTCCCGCAGGACTCTGCCCATCTTACTCTGTGCCTCCTTCTCTAGGATCTCTTTCCTTTGCCTAGCATTCAGAGCTCCCCTCCCCTTCTAGCCTCTCTTCTCGCATGCCTTTCAGGGACTCAATGCTTTAGACTCATTGGGTGACTTTACATCATCCCTTCTCTTTGCTCCTGGAAGGTTTGCTCTCCCCACCAGCCTGGGGAGCCCCTGCCCAGCCCTGAAGGCCAGTGCCAACATCACTGTGCCTCTCCCTTTCCCTCTCCTCCCCAGGAAACCTCCCCCTGGGGGTCCAGCCCCTTTCCTGGTGAGGAGCCGCCCCCTCAGCTCACATAGCTCGGCTACCTCCTTACTAATGCACCCGGTTTCTATCCGGGCTCATCAGAATGAGCTGAAATGTCATGTTTCCCTTCTGTGATCAGTGAATCAGACATGATGGCTTCCTGAGAGGGAAGTGTGCTCCTTTAGGCCCTTGTCAGAGATCATACTGTGGCTGAGCAGGCCACTCAGCAGACCCTCTGGTGGGCCCTGTGCAGCACCATGGGATCAGCACAGGCCCATCCCCTTGGGGCTTCTCACTCTGGAATCTCCAGGCTTGGGCCTGTCTGAATATAGGGGAGATTGCAGGGAGGCCACGGCCAGAGCACTGCCCAGCACAAGGGAGGCCCCTGTAAGCCTGGAGGGCCCTCATTTCAGACAGCAGTGCTCAAATAGCCACATTTTGTGTCTGCTTCTAACTTGCTGGGCCTCAATGACTTTCTTGAACTAGAATTTCCCTCAGTGCCCGGGACCTCCTTCTTACCCTGTCTAACCGCCCTTCTGGCCCTTCCTGACCGCCTGCTTGGGCCCTTCCCCCACGGGCCCCACGTCTGTGCCCTCTGCCCTGCCCACCTACCTCACATCTCCCTCTTATGCATGCTCTTCTTTGGGGCAGGGACATTCTTTCTGTGCTTGCACATGCTTGTTACCTTTTTAAACACTGTTTGAAATGCAGGGTTTTGAAGAGACTGCTCTAGGGAGGAGGTGGGAGGGAGGTGGTCCCCAGGGTGAATTTGTCTTCTCCACTGGGGCTGCCAACCACATTGGAGGAGAGCGTTCCCACACTGGGGAGGATTGCCTTCACTCATGAAGGATAGGGCCATTAGGAAATGCTACTAGACGGTGAACACTGCCCCAGATCTCAGATTTCCCCCAAGTGTTGGGGGCTGTTTTATATTCTGAAGTTTATTTTTAATACACAGCCATGTACACAAATGAGGATGTCTGGGAGAATGGTTCTGATCTTGGAGTTTGTTTCTTGTCCTGTGACAAAGTGAGGGAAGTGGGAGATGATCATGGAAGCTTGAGACACTGTCAGGGGCTCCTCCATTCTTCCCTGGCCTCAGAGATGCCATACGCCCTCCGGTCTCCCCTATGTGTGTCCCAGACTGGGAGCTCCCCAGGCAGAGATTGGTGGCCTCAGCAGACAGCCAGCGTGTTGCTGGACAGCACTGAGCGTTAGGAGATCCTCATTCCAGGAGCCCCGTCTCCCCTGAATCTCGGCCTCAGAGATGCACCTGAGGTTACTTGAGCCATTGTACTCTGCCGTCTTGGGAGAAATCGAATTTCTTCCCGTGTTTATTTCAACTTTCAGAATTTAAGTTTTCTTGTAACTGATTTCATTTTTCTCCTGGGAGTCATTGTTGGGTGTCATCTCTAAATAGTGTAGACCTTCTTGAGATGCCTGTAGTGAGTAGGAAGGAAAAGAGGTGTCACATTTGCAGAAAGTCACCCCCAGAGTGCTCGGTGTGGGTTTAAGGAGGGCAGTGGTGAGTGGCCCATGCGCAGTGCCCAGTCTCTCAGGCAGTGGGCTCCCCAGGATGCCCTTCTCACCTGCTCTGGGGTCTCCATGAGCTTCTGTCAGCCTGTGCTGGGAATCCCTTGAAGGGCAGCCCCTGCGTCGTCTGTGTGTGCTGCTGGGGGCTGTGGTAGCTGCTCTCCTGGGCCCTCCTCACCCTGCTCTGTCTTTGCATGGCAGCGAGAGCAGAGCAGACCCTGCCAGACGATATGCCAGGCTGTTGTTGGAACCATTGACGTCCCATGCCCTTGGCTTTGTCTGACCTGGGGCTTTTCCCTTTATTTCTTCGGTAGGTGAAAAAGATTGTTGAAGAACCTGTTCTCAAAGCCTTAGATGCTATTGTGATCGCTGTCACTGAGGTGGGCTACATATGTGTTTGTTTGGGGCTGGGAGGGGCCTTAGAACATGGACCTTAGAATACTGGCTGTCTCCATAGCCTGAGAATTAATCTAGATCTCCCAGGCTCTGCCAGGCCTGTGCCAGAAGACGGGCCGGGCAGCACCTCCAAGTCTGCCAAGCGCTTTGCACACGTGCCTCCTCTAGCCACAAAGTTCCAGAGGTCATGGCTTTCCCCCTGTCTGGGGGTGAGGGAGTCCTGAGCCAGGCAGGGGCTGGTGTGTGAGGGCCTTCTCTGCCGCTTCATTTGCCCACCCTCACCCCCAATGGAGCAGGCTGCCAGAGGGCTCTCTGGGAAGGTCAGAGCAGAGGAGCATGGGCGCCTCAGTGGTCAGGAAGGACTGGTGGATGGTGTGTGGGAAGGTGCCGGCTGCGGCTTGGGCTGGTGCATCCCCTGCCATGGCTCAGGGTGGTGGGGCAGCCAGAGCAGGAAGAGCTTGCTGGTAGATGTGGCCTGCTCAGCCCCAGAGAGAAGGACGGCCGGCTGACGCCTCTGGGTCTTCTTTCAGGCCAACCCCAACGTTGATCTGTACTACTCCACCTTCAGCGACCCACTCTACGTCACCATGTTCAAAATGCTGAGAGACACCTTGAACTACATGAAGGGTAAGAGATGGTGGGACACTCCTTGGGACCAGGGCGGGGGTCGGGGGGGGGGCTCTCGCACTTGATGGGCACAGGTCTTGGGGAAGGGTGCCAAGGCTGCCTTTCAGGACCAGCATATTCAGTCAGCAGGCCTTGGTAAGATCTTCTGGTCTGAGCCTGCGAGGTGCCCAGGAGTGTGTGCAGGCCAGGAGGCCTGAGGCTTCAGCAGTCAGGCAGCCCAGGCCACTTCCCCCAGCTGGCCAGACTGGCCATCGTGGAGCCTTGGCTCAGTGACTTCCCACTGCACTTAATGCCCACCGCACCAGCCTCTTAGGACTTCATGGTACCCACCAGAGCCCTTGCCACCCCTGTACAGGCTCCATCGTCAAGTGTTGGGAGGCTTGTCTTGTGAATTGTCTTTTTAGGTGAAACGTTCCTACTTCCTGTAGCCGGGCCCCATGCAGTGTGGGCCAGGGGTGCTTCCTGCTTCTGATCCCCTTCCTTCCTCTGTCCCAAACGCTCGTGCCCACAACCAGTCCTGGTCTGCATTCGCAGACCTCTCGCCATCTTCTTGGTACCCACGGGTGTCCTTCAGAGGCATAGCAGACCTTGGGAGGAGCCCAGATCACCCGGGATCTCACTGAGCCTGATTCTGTTGGGCGCTCTCTCCATGAGGCATTGAGCTCCGCCCCAAAGCGCAGAGTGCACCTCCCCCCCCCACAGGCCACTGGTCCTGCTTGCTCCTCAACGGGGACTTTTTTTCTCCCACACGTGGGCCACCAGTGCCACACTCAGAGGCCTTCCGGGAAGGCAGCGACAGCTGCCCCTGCCCACCAGGCCAGCTTTTGCCTTGATAAGTCCCGCTTCCCGGTGGGGCCCGGGCGTGCCTGCCTGACCCTCATCCACCTTCCTTTTCCACAAGGCCCAGAGGTGAGCTTCTGTCCAATGCCTTGCCCAGATCTCCCCCCTCAGGCAGGGTCGTGGTCCTGGTCAAGAGGAGTGAGGGCAGGCCTCCTCTCTCTTTTCTAACGGTTCAGCAACCACCCCGGGACTGTTGTTGGTTTGCAGTTGTGTTCAGCCTTGTCCAATTCTTCGTGACCCCATTTGGGGTTTTCTTGGCAGAGATACTGGAGTGGTTGACCACTTCCTTCTCCAACTTATTTTCCAGATGAGGAAACTGAGGCAAGTAGGTTTAAGGGACTTCCCCAAGGTCACCCAACTAGTAAGCATCTGAGGTTACATTTGAACTCAGGTCTTCCTGACTCCAGGGCCATCGCTGTGTGCACTATGGCGCCACCTAGTGGCCTCCTGTGACTATTAGACTGTGCGATAAAGGACATTTTGATTCTTATGACTAGAGCAGTGGCTCTCAACCCACCTAATGCTGTGTATGTGGGCGTGTCTGCATGCCTGGAGACAGATAGAGGAGCGGATGGAGGAGCAGTGTATCTAGAGGAGCAGTGTATCGGTTCCTAAAACCATCCGAAATATGTATTTTCTAATGGTCTTAGGCAACCCCTGTGACCCCTGTGAAAGGGTCGTTCGAGGTCGTGACCCACAGGTTGAGAACTGCTGTACTAAAGGGATACTTTGGGTCAGTTGCTGAATTGCTTGTGTTGCAGCCCAGGAAATTTCTCCTGTGTCTTTGTGTTTTTTTCCTTTTTGTCTAATTCTGTGCTATCCTGAACTTAGAACATGAAAGTCTGGCTTTTGAAAAATTATCAGCAGCTATGGTTTCTCCATTCTGGTGACCCCTGGACCCAGGCACATCCTAGGAACCCGCCTCCCAGGCCCTGCACGTGTCAGTCAGTGCCCAGGGTGGGTCTGGCCCCCAGGGGTAGCCTGTGTGGTTTAGTGGGCCAGGGAGCACTAACCTCCTTGGGGCTGCAGCTCCCAAGGGAAGGGCTTGTCCTGGACCCCCTTGAATGTCTACTCTAGCTCCAGCAGCCAGTGAGCTGAGAAAGAATGGGCTGTGAGGAGCTTGGGGCTCCAAATCCCCTGGGCCTGCTGGACGTCAGCCTGTAGCAATCCCCACAGTGCTTCTCCCCTTGCTCTCCCTCCCAGTGAGTGGATGGAGCGGTCTTGTCAGGATTGTTGCTGAGAGCGCCCGCCACGGACTTGTGGAGGGATTTTCATTGACATTACTGGGCTCACTCCTCCCCAGCTTCCTTTGGATGGCCAGGTGGGCTCAGGCTCTGCCCTCAGCAGTGATTCTGGGGATGGCTGGCCCCGGCTCAGAGAGGGTGCTTATGCTGTGTTAGTTGGGATCTCTGGCCTGGCTCCTACCCTGGATGGACTGCAGACCTCAGGCTTGCTGTTAGGGCCGTCCTGGAGGCCTCTGAGCTGGTGCGAGCTGGCTAGATGGCCACCATCCTGGCGGGGGCGTCACTGGGGACCATAAAGAGAGCCACACTCGGGATCCTCCAGCTTCCTCTTGTCCCCGTGTCCCCATGTCGTCTTCTCTGCCCAGACCCATTCTCATGTGCCTGCCTTCTCCCCACTTGATGTCAGCTTGGAAGACTGGGGGTCTGCAGACCCAAGGGCTTTCTGCTTGCCAGTCGTCCCATGCTGGATCACCTAAACAGGCCTGTGCCCTGCTGCCCCTGGGGGTTGTAGCCTCATCCAACCGCATTTCTCCCCAAGGGGCCTAGTTTGAGAAAGTTCAGATTTTGACATGTTGACCTTTTTTTAAGGTAGGACTTAGCTGCAGCCCCTCCTGGGCTTCCATCGTCCCTGAGTGCTTTGGGTTTGTCCCCTCCCTGGAGTGCTTCCTGGGTCAAGACAGTCAGTCTGAGTGTGTCCTCAGAGGCCATGTGGAGGACTGGGGAGTGTCCTGGCCTTCAGATTGTCGCTTCAGAGTGGGCAGGGCCTGGACTGTCAGACTTCAAGTGTTGCCTCCACCTCACTGCCTTTGGCTTGATGTGGGCTATCCTTGCTCTTTGCAGACCTCCCGATGTCCTTCGTGAAGGAGGTCCATGATTTTGTGCTGGAGCAGTTCAACGTTAGCCAGGCAGAGCTGCAGAAAATCCTGCATGATGTCGACCGCATCCCGAGTGAGCTGAGCCCCTTGAAGCTCCGCTGCCAGGCCAACGCAGCCTGCGTGGACCTCATGGTGTGGGCCGTGAAGGATGAGCAAGGTATGTGTGGGTGGGGGTGTGCACAGGTGTGTGCCACATAGAGTGGACTGGGGCTGGGGCCTTTTGCCCTTCAGGGCCCTTCAGAGTCAGGCACCATCCGGCCCTTGGTCATCCGACTCCTGTCATTTGCCCTGTGGTTCAAACCCAACTCCTTCCCATTCTCCTTACCCAGCGTGGCAGCACGTGGATCTGCCTACCACTGCCACGCACCGCCCACGCTCTCACACCTCTCCTCCATCCCTTTCCAGGGCAGCTCCTCACTCCCAGCTACAGCTGAGCTCCCAGCGCTCTGAGCTCCTCTTGTAGGCCAAGGGTTCAATTGGCACATCTCTGCACAGCCCTGGGGGAGCTCACGGCTCCTCCTTTTCCTTCTTTGACTTTCCAGGAGCAGAAAACCTCTGCCTCAAGCTGTCCGAGAAGCTGCAGTCCAAGACCTCCAGCAAAGTAATCATTGCCCACTTGCCTCTGCTCATCTGTTGCCTGCAGGTCAGTCTCTCTGTGGGCCAAGAGCGGCTAGCCAGGATCCTGCTTGGGGAGCTTGGGGTATCCTTGCACCACTGGGGCTCCTGCTCCCCCTTGGAGCTGTGCCCATGGGAGCTCCTGCCCCTCCCCAGCCCCAAATCTCAACCCCTGAGGGGTGCTCAGACATCCCAGGCTCTGCTCTCCCACCAGTGAAGGGCATCTCTGCCTCCTGGCTTCAGGATTCAGCTCCTGCCCCACCTTCTGTCTGAGGCCCCCATCGAGGCATGGTCTGCTCTTTGCCCACCTTTGTGTCCCCAGTGCTTAGCCTGGCTCACAGTAGCTGCTGAATCACTGCTTGATGACTCACCAGCACAGGCCAGCTTCAGGAAGCTACCTTCCTGAAACCTCCTCCTGGGTCCCTGATAGTCGTCTCTCCAGTATATCCTTGGTCCCATCCTGAAGTCCGTTGTGGCTCCTCAGAGGTGGAGGGTCTGCTGACATTCTGCCCAGTTAGTGGCAACCAGGGTAGCCTCATCAGGATGCAAAGCCCCTGCTGCTGCCCACCAGGAATTGTGTTGGAGAGCTTGTGAGCAGCCACAGCTGGTCCCCGGGAAGGCCATGGGAGCCTGCCATCATCGCTGCCCACTGCTCTTCCCAGAAACCTGGTGCTGTGCAGTCTGGTCTGTCCTCAGGGCAGAGACTTTGGGGGCTCCTCCGCAAGTGCTGCTCCTGGCTGACCGCGGCCCCTCTGTGTCTTGTAGGGCCTCGGGCGCCTGTGTGAACGGTTCCCGGTGGTGGTTCATTCGGTCACCCCCTCTTTGCGGGACTTCCTCGTCATCCCATCCCCAGTGCTGGTCAAGCTGTACAAGTACCACAGCCAGTACCATGCAGGTACTGCGGCCCCCGGCGTGTGTACACCTGGCTCATTGGTGGGGCTGGGGCTGGGCCTTCAGAGAGGATCCTCCTCATAGCTACTTCATGGTGGTGTTGGGAGGACCCAATGAGATAGTGTTGTAAGGTTCCTGGCTCACAGTAAGCACTTCATAAATGCTTGTGCTAATTCCCACCTACAGGGCCCCAGTTTTTGAGATAGGAGGCATGGATTTGCCATACGGGCTTCCTACAAACCAGCTTTGAGACTTTCCCATTCTGAGCCTCAGTTTACCCTCCCTCCCAGGGTGGCCGTGGTGGTCTCAGTCAGCTCTCAGGAGGATGGTGTGACCACATCTTTTTTTAAAAAATATTATTTATTTTTAGTTTTGAACATTCACTTCTGTAAGATTTTAAGTTTTAAATTTTCTCCTCCTCCCTCCTTAGGATGGGGTGCAGTCTGTTATAGGCTCTACTTGTACAGTCATGTTAAACATTTTTTCACATTAGTCATCATGTAAAGAAGAATTAGAACTAATGGGAGGAACCATGAAAAAAAGAACAAAAGGGGTGTCTAGGTGGCACAGTGAATAGAGCACGGGCCCTGAAGTCAGGAGGACCTGAGTTCGAATCCGACCTCACACACTTAATGCTTACTAGCCGTGTGACCTTGGGCAAGTCACTTAACTGCAGTTGCCCCTCCAAAAAAAAAAAAAAGAAACAAAACAGCAAAGGAAAGGAGAGCAGATAGTCTGCTTCCATCCACATTTGCACCCCAAAGTTCCTTCTCTGGATGTGGATGCATTTTCCGTCGTGAGTCTTTTGGAGTTGTCTTGGATCCTTGCCTTGCTGAGCAGAGCCAAGTCTATCAGAGTCAGTCATCGCACAGTGTGGCTGTTAGTGTGTACAGTGTTCTCCTGGCTCTGCTCCCCTCACTCAGCGTCAGTTCATAAGAAGTCCAGGTTTTTCTGAAGTCTGCCTGCTCATCATTTCTTATAGTATTCCATTGCATTCACACACCACAACCTATTCTGCCATTCCCCAGCTGATGGGCATCCCCTCAATTTCCAGTTCTTTGCCACCACAAAAAGAGCTGCTGTAAATAGTTTTGCACATGTGGGTCCTTTTCTCACTTGAATGATCTCTTGGGAATACGACCCTAGAAGTGGTATTGCTGGGCCAAAGGGTATGCCCTTATTTATAGCCCTTCAGGCCTACTTCCAGACTGCTCTCCAGAATGGTTGGATCAGTTCACAATGCCACCAACGGTGCATCAGTGTTCCAGTTTTCCCTGTCTTCTCCACCATTTCTCATTTTCCTGTTTTGTCACGTTAGCCAGTCTGATAGCTGTGATTGGTGACCTCATCTTTTGAAGGTTGTCTTCTTTGTCTGCTGCTGGGGAGGAGAGTGCCCATGCCCCATGCTGCCCTGGAGGCACTCTGGCAGTTCCACTGACCAGGTCATCACGAGGCTTCAGAGAGATTCTGTGCAGACCCTTGTGTGCACTGGATGGAGGCCATGTATAGCGGGCAGATTTCCCCCCCCGGGAGGGCAGGGCACATGCTGCTTGTCCCCTGTGGTGCGTGGGTCTGCCACGGCAGCTCCTGGAGGTGCCCAGGAAGCGTGGGTTGACTAGGTACTGATTCAAAAATCACTGTTTTTACCCCAGCACTTGGAAATCCAAAGGCGGCCTTCATGTCAGTGCCTTTTTACTGATATTGGTTGTTTTTTACATCATTCGATTTCCCCACCGCATACCTCCCCACTGCTGTTCCTAGAAACGTGAAAGGGAAGAACAGCTCTGGGAAACCGCCATAGTCAAGCTGTCCAGCACTGTGCGTGGGCCCCACATGTGCCCTCCTCACCCTCTGCAGAGGCCTGGCCTCCACCCCTCACTCCCTAGCCACACGGACAGTCCAGGGCTCAGTCATCTCTGTCATGGGGCTCTTGTCCCTCCCCTAGCCGGGCCTTCCCTCGTTCTGCCAACTCCTCCTTTTCATTGGAAGCGCTATCAGAAATTGAGTGAAGTAGGCCAGCAACTCTTCTCCTCTTTCTGTCCAAGAGAAACACTGGGGTAGCTCTGAAAACCGAAGCAGAGGCCATCAGGAAGACTTGGGGTGAGCAGGCGCTAAGTTTGTGTGTGTTTGTGTCCACGTTTGCCTTTAGTCGGTGGCAACGACATTAAGATCAGCATCACTGACGAGCACTCGGAGCCCACGCTGAATGTGATGTCGGGGAAGAAGAGCCAGCCGTCCATGTATGAGCAGCTCCGGGACATTGCCATCGACAACATCTGCCGGTGAGGCCCGGGGAGGGCGGCGTGGAACCCCAGCGTTGACCAGACCTGGCACTTGGGGACATCTCCTGGACGAGGCCTTTTCACTGGGGGCTTTCCCTGTCTTTTCAGATGCCTGAAAGCTGGTCTGACCATTGACCCTGTGATCGTGGAGGCCTTCCTGGCCAGCCTCTCCAACAGGCTCTACATCTCACAGGAGAGTGACAAGTGAGCCCTCTGTTTCTGGGTGTCGCAGTGGGCTGTGGAGGGGCCCCTGGAGTGCCCAGGACATCAGACTTGTCTCTTCTGGAGGCAGAACCCTGGCCTCCTCATCTGTAAAATGGGTTGCATCATGAATGCCTCCCTGGTGGTGGTGGTGGTAGCAGACCCCCCCCCATTTGTGGGTGGGGGCCTCTGTGGTCCCTTCCAAAGGGACCTTCCCTGTCCCAGTCATAAAGTGATTTCTGCTGTTGTATTTTCCTCCAAGTCAGTTTGCAGAATTAAGAAGCCAAGATGAATGTAAGGTCCCTGAGAGCAGGGACACACAGTAGGTGCTTCCTGACTGGAACTCAGGGTTTGCTAAGTGTCCAGCATCTGCCCTCAGGGATGCTCACCTGATTCCTGACCACACCATCCGGGCCCTGGGGCACATTGCCGTGGCGCTGAGGGACACCCCCAAAGTCATGGAACCCATCCTGCAGATCCTGCAGCAGAAGTTCTGCCAGCCGCCATCTCCGCTCGACGTGCTCATTATCGATCAGCTGGGCTGCCTGGTCATCACTGGCAATGTGAGCATTGCCCCAAAGCGGCTCTCCTGAGCCACTTCCCAATGCCCCAGCCCCCAGGAGGTGTAATTCAGAAAGACAAGGCCTCAGAATTGCATCAGGGAGCCTGCCTTCTGGCTCTGACCCCACTGACTCCTCTCCAGCCCCTCTAGTCTTCCAGTCCTTCATCCATCTGAGAGAAGTGGAGACTGAGTGAGCCCATGATCCATTCCCAGGCTAATTTTGGGCCAGTATTCTGTAAGAAAATAGAGGGGCTGGCTCTTGGGCGGACATCCCCAGACTGGGCCAGTGCACCTTTATGCCAAGGTTGGAGAGAAGAGAATTAGCTTTAAACGAATCCTCTGGACCTTATCAATAGAAGGATTGAACACATCGAATTTAAATGGGTTCACAGGTGGATGGGGCCCCAGTCAGGGCCTGGCTGGTTCAGCCTCTGCCCAGTCAAGAAATATTTCCTTCTGCATACCCAGAGATTGGCCAAAACCCTCCAGGGAGTGCACTCACGCTCTGTTGGTGCAAATCTCAGCCTCTTAGCAGATTGCCCCAGAGTGTCTGTGGCCACAGAATTCATCCCCCTGTGGTCACCCTTGGGCACTAGGCACGTTTGGTGATAGACACAAGGCTCAGACGGGGCAGGAGCCGTCCAAGCATTTGCTTTCCTGGTGCAGCCTCTGGGAGCTGTGAGTGCCCATTGCCCTGGTTAGGCCCTGGATCCTCTGAGAAGGGGAGGGCCCTGCAGGTGGCACCTAGGCCTGGGTCTGTGTCCAGGGGCTGCTTAGCACACTTGGGGAAAGGGCTGGTGACTCGGGAAATGTTTTCTTTCAGCAATACATTTACCAGGAGGTGTGGAACCTCTTCCAGCAGATCAGCGTCAAGGCCAGTTCTGTGGTCTATTCAGCCACCAAAGACCACAAGGATCACGGCTACAGGTACAGCCGAGTCATGAGGAAGGTTCTGGGGGGTTAGATGGGGCCTAGAAGCAGTTATTGGGGAGCCAAGTGGCACACATCCTCTAGGAGCTTGGAAGCAGGGTCCTTCACCCTTCCCACTCTCTTCTCCCCCAGACCCACTTAGGCCCCTCTGCCCTCTTCCGCATGAAGCATCCCTCCTTCCCTGCTTACACCCTCCTCCTGGCATCCCAGCCTCTTCCTGAGTACTGCCTCCTACAGGAAGCTCCCCAGATTCCCCCCCTCTCCTGCTGCCCCCACTGCCCCGAATCAGAGACTGTCTCTATTTATTGTCTTCATACCTGGTGTGGCCCGGCCAGTGGTTCAGGGCACTTGACTCTAGATTAGCAACTGAATCCCCTAAGATTGGATGATTTGCCCCTCACACAGGCTGGCCTGTAGTAGGTAGGCATGTGGTGCAGGTTGTGGAATTGATTGGGGGCCAAGGTGACCTTAGGGATGCTGCAAGGAGGGAGTACAGCCCCCGGCCTGGCCCGTCTCCATTCTAACAGCTCCTGCCTTCCTTCCTTCCCTTTGCTCTGTCCTCATCTGTCCTGAGAGGCTCAGGCAGAGGCCAAGCAGAGTGGGGAAGGAGAGGCGTGAGACTCAACTTGGTCCCTTGTAGGCCCTGGGGCCCCTGAAGCCCAAGCCTTTCCTGGAGCACTGTGGCCATTAGCAGGAATCCTTTCATGGACCGTGGTGCCACCTGCCTGGGTGCTTCCCCCCTGGGCAAAGCTCTGCCTCAGCCCTAGGGCTTAGCCAGAGAGGCCATTTGCTTCCTGCTCCAGTCCTGCTCCTGGGCCTGCTCGTCCATGGCCAGCTGGTGCCAGAGGGAGCGCTTGCACCCAGGACATCCTCCAAGGTGGGCTTTCTGGGTGCTGTGTTATGGCCCCTTCCCCCATTCCATGGATGTGACTGCTGAGGTTCACAGAGGCACCCAGGCCCACAGACCAGTTCTCCTGTCTGCTACACAGGGCTGGCCACAGAACAAAACCTCTTGTAAACTGGGAAACACAACAACTCCAGCCTCAGAGCCAGGGCCAGCTCTTCTGTTGCTCTCGGCCTCTGCTGGTGCATCTGTAAAATGGGGGTGACAGACAGGACCTCCTTCCTGGGCTTGTGATGATCAAATGAGAGAATATGTGTCAAGTGCTTTGAAGCCTTCAAGGCCTGTGTCAGGGTCCAGTGTGCTCATTCCAACTGGAAAGGTCCCCTTTGGATCCTCTGCCAGCTTCTGGGTGAAGCCGGGCATGCATCTAGCTCCAGAGCATGCCCGTGCCCTGACCCCCAGATCACAATCATCCGCCGTTGTCTTTGATAGGGATGACCATATTGAAAATCCTGTAGCCCAGCCTGATTTTTCCCCAGGCAGGCCTAGAGGAATGAAGTCAGCCCTAAACAATCTTTCCTGCTTGTCTCCATGGTGACCACACTGTCTACTTTCCTCCTCACAGTCACATTGCATCCTCCAGGCCACTTTTGACCCTTTCCTTGGAGGGATACCCCTGAGCTTTTGTGAAGAGAAGGGTCTGGCAGAGAGCATGCCCCTATGGGGGAATGGGGCTGGCTGCCAGCTCTGTTTACACTCCCTGTTGGAGGCCCTGGACAACCACTTCTTGTCCAGAGCAGCTCTATCTGTCCACCAGATCCCCGGCAAGCCCCCAGACCAGAGGGGCTTCCTGAGCCCTCCCCTGCTCTGTACAGGCACCAGGCCAGGTGGGGATCTGCCCATCTGGACCTGTCCCAGGCCAGGGGGTCAGGATGTCCTTCTTCCCCAGGCACTGCTCCTTGGCGGTGATCAATGCCCTGGCCAACATCGCTGCCAACATCCAGGATGAACACCTGGTGGACGAGCTTCTCATGAACTTGCTGGAGCTCTTTGTGCAGCTGGGGCTGGAAGGGAAGCGAGCCAGCGAACGGGCCAGCGAGAAGGGCCCAGCCTTGAAGGTAAGGCTGCCGCTGCCCTTACATCCTGGGAGGCCTTCAGGGGCAGCCTCTCTGGCCAGGCACCTTGGTCAGGTGATGTGCCCAAGGTCACCCTCCTGGGGGTGTCAGAGGCAGGATGTGAGCTCATGACTTCCTTTCTCCAGGGTCACTTCCCTCTCTCCTTGGCTACTTTGCCACTTGATCACCCCTGCCCAGGATGCCTGAGGCCATGCCATTGGCTAAATTCAAGTGAGGAAGAATTTATGCATTATCCCTAGACAGTGAGCTTCATGAGGGCAGGAGCCATTTCCCATCTAAAGGCTGCATCTTTCTTGGCACATAGCAAGTGCTTTCAAGTCAGTTAAAAACCATGTTAAACACCCACTATGTGTGGCGGGGGTGCTGATGTAAAAAAAAAAATGCAGCCCCAGACTCGGGGTGCTGAGAATGTGTAGGGCAGAAAATACAGAGACGTGCAAGTATGAGCTGAGTAAATCTCTCTGGAGTGGGGGCAGAATAAACATGTTGGGGGCTGGGGCAGTGGTCCAACAGAGGATCAAGGGGGGGCCTTGGACTTGCCCTAAGAGAAGAGAGGCAGAGGGGAGGGCAAAGGGCCCCCCAGGCATGGGGGCTTTGAGAATACGCAGAGCTGGCCCTCAGAGAAGGACAAGGATGGGTCAGGAGGCTGAGGGGGGCTTGGGAACAGGATGAAAGGCTCCAAAAACCCCAAGGAGAATGGCAGCTGTAGGCCACGGGGAGCCAGGGAAGTTTGTTGAGCAGGTCTTTCTTTGGCAGCCCAAAGGAGGAGGAGGAAGAGGAGGAGGCAGGCTACCATGTTGGGCCAGGTTCCGATGAGGAGGTGGGAGGCTGTGGTCTCTGGGGGAGTGTTGATTAGCCATTGAGGCTGCGGCATGGGGAGAAAAGTCCAGGCCAACAATGTAGACATGGGAGCAACGTGTAGACAAGGGCCTGCTTTGAGGGTGGACCAAGAAGGGCCCTCGGCAGCTTTCCACGTGAATTGGTGCCCAGTCCCCATGCAGAAAGTGCCTGCCTTGAGAGCTCCCACCTGTGCATGGATCAATAGCTAATAGCAACAATCATGATAGCTGGCATTCATACAGCACTCAGGTTTGCGGTATGCCCAGACTGTGGACAAAATCAGTGGAAGGAGATCTGGGGAGGGAGGGTGGAAGCCGTTGCCTCCATATGGATCAGGATGCGCTTCTTACGGGAAGGTAGTTCCTGGGCCGAGTTTTGATTCCAGGGAAGGAGGTAAGGAGGGGACCATTACAGGCAGCGGCTCCGAGATGAGCAATGGAGAGGGAGCAGGCTCATGGGGCGAGCCCATGGAAGCCCTGAAGAGAGAGCCATCCCTGAGGACTGGTCAGGAAGGTGGGAAAGGCCAGCTTGTGAGGTGGCAGAGCTTCAGCAGAACAGGTGCTCTCCAGTAACCCAGTGATAAGGAGGTGATAAGGAGCCAGGGGCTTCATTGAGCAGGGGCTGATGTGGTCTCGCCTTGGTGGCTGTGTGGAGTGGAGAGAGACTTGTGGCTGGCAGACCCTGCAGCAGCCTGTCTTGTGTGGGTCTTTAGCAGCAAGCACCCCAGCATGCCCAGAATGGCTGTTAGCACAGGTTCTTAGAGCTGCTTTTCTAAAGGAAAGCAACTCAAAATGGGGTTAACAATCTTACTTTAATCAGTCAAACATATATCATTTACTTAGTCCAGGGGAAAAAGTCAGCACCCTGAACTTCAGAGAATGCAAACAGAAGTTACGAGCAGACAAAGAAACAGATCAGCAGACAGGCTTCCAACCGTCTGACCATTACATCCATACCTAGTCAGTTACCAGAAAAGGAAGCACCAACATCTGGGTTTTCAAAGCGGGGGGGGGTGGGGAGGATGCTCGACGGCTGCCCAGAGTCTCATCTGGCCAAATCACACAATTCTTTCCTCAGTGAGTCCTAAAGAAAAAACTCACATGAGGGTATATATAACCTTCTCCTGGGTCAGAGAATGACCCACTGCCCAATCACAAAGTAATAAAGTGTGGGCATTCCTGAAAAACAAACTTCCCACCCCAGGCTCCACGTGACAGCATTCAGCCTATTAGAAGGCAGAGTATATTTTCAAATCAGGGAAGGTTCTCAGAGCCACTTAAGCCTATCAAAGGGCCTAGGGGAAGGGAAGATCTTCAAAAGGGCATATTCACCTGTGACTTGCTGGAGATAGAAACAAGACCACCTGATGGGGAAGGGGGAAGTGCTTAGACTGTCTGTAGTGCCTCAGCCAAACCGTGTTTCCTCCGGAGCCTAGCTCCCTGGGGTTTGCCCACTGTAGCTGCTTGGTAAATGTTTGGGGACCACGTGACCTTTCCTGTTGACCTGGTGATACCAGCTTAGAACCTGATGGCCTCCTTTGGGGTTCCTCTCTCTTCCCTGGACTATTACCTCTCTATCCCCCACCATGTTTGGGAATAGCCTCTCTGGAATCCCTCTCTGTGCCAAAGAACCTTCCTTAACCCCCTGGTGAAAGTGGCCTCTCCCTCCTCCAGTTTCTTCTCATGCTCTGGGTGGTTCTCTCCTTTACCCCCATCATGTAGCCAAAATGTTTGAACTGAGCCAAATGCTCTGTGTTTGGTTTTTGAAGCAGTTGGGGCTAAGTGACTTGCCCAATGTCACATAGCTAATAAGTGTCTGCAGCTGGATTTGAACTCGAGGCCTCCTGACTTAAGGCTTTATCCACTGCCATGACCTAGATGCCCAGCTCTGGGACAGTCTCCTGTGCTCACCTCAGTCAGGACCCTGAGTGATCCCATGCTAGGCGTGTATCCAGCCTCCACCCTCAGGAGGCCTGTCAGTAGGCTGTGGCAGGGCCCAGCAGTCCATAGCCATGCTCTGGAGTTATTTGAGTGGATCGTGCTCCTGGCCATGAAAATATAGCAGCAGATCCAGATTCCTTCCTTCCAGTGTGCTCCAAGTCCAGCTCCTCCTTCACTGAGTCTAGGAGAGACAGAAACTAGGGGACTGGCCCTCACTACTGGCCCGGACTTTCCCGGAGTGCTGAGAACGGAGGTAAGGACTGTGGATTAAGCTGAGCAGTTGGCACTGATTCCTCAAACTCAACAAGATTTGATAGATGGCTCCTTGCTGTTTACCCTTTTTACTGGAAAGGACAGAAGCCAAAGGACTAATGGGGAGGTTATGCCCCAGATGAAAGGGAGATGGTGCTCAATGCACTGGCCAGAGTGACAGCGAGCCCCCATCAGTGATGTCAGGAAGGTCCTGGAAAAGACAAGAGGGTCCACAAGGTGGGAAAAGGGCCCGTGGCTGCACTTCACGTGAGCCTGGCAGCGTGCCTGAATCTCTGCTTACTGGGGTTGTTAGTGACGAGGGAGAGAAGGCGGGTGTGCTCACAGAGCCTGCCTGGCTGTGGACAGCATGGCCGCATGTGCCGGGCTGATTCTGCTGCCTTTGTGAGAGCGCCAAAGGTGGTGTTGACCCGATTCCAGTGAAATTTTTAGTACCAGCGCTTGCTGATCATGTGAAGATAGAGAGCTGTGAGCTCAATCTTGCACAGTGAGATGGCTTACAGGCACGAAGGGCTCAAAGCCACCTTGGAGGGAGGTCTCCAGGGGGCCCCGGGGATCTTGGGGACATGGATACAGGCACAGACGGTGTGTCGTGTTTGCAGATAGTGCAGAACAGAGAAAGAGAGAGCACTGAATGGCAGCTTAGGTTACTTAAGATCGGGAGAGAGGAGATGAGCTAACACTCAGTAGGGACAAGTGTCAAGGCCTAAGAGGTCCACATCACTGGTAGGGGAGGCAGCTGTTGGTTGGACTAGGATTTTGTATGAGCCAGAGTCGGGAGTTGGAGTGGACAAGAAGCCGGACATGGCATTGGGGTTGTCAGAAAAGCTACTGTGCTAAAAAGACCAGGGACTGAGAGGCCTCTGGATTCTTAGCCTCCCTTCTGAGGGCAACGCTGACAGGCTGGAGGGTGACCAGTGCAGTGAACCCCAAGGCTCCTTCCAGCTCTTGTTCTCCGATCTGTGCAAGAGAACTGTCTGCTCAGTGTTGGAGGGCTAAGCACGGTCCTCTGGCTGCAGGGGAAGAAACACGGTGTTTGGGAGCAGTGGTGGGAGGAGCCCTGAATGATGGGGCACTGAGGGAGGGAGCACCCAGGGCAGACCCCCCCCAGAAGTTGCTGCTTGAGCTGGGTTTTCCAGGGACTCTGGAACTGAGGGTAAGGAGGGAGGGTATGGGGGAAGTCACTGCGAAGGCCTAGAGAGAAGGTTTGTTTACCTGGAGTGTAGGAAGGCTGGAAATGGAGGGATGCGTTGGGAAGGGCTTGGAATGCCAAACAGGGCATTCTGATTTTTATCCTCTAGTTCACAGGGAACCATCCGGGAGATTATAGAGCCAGGGGGAGGGCGGTGACTTGGTCAGGTCTGTGCCATGTGGGGCAGAGGAGTGACCTACCCCTTCTGTGTGGAGGAAGAACAGATCTGGCGCTTTGGGAAGAATGAGGGAAGGAAGAGTAGTAGATTGGGGGGTAGGCAATCTGAAGGGGATCTTGGTTATTTTTAATTCTTGTTGATGGACTGATTAAAGTGTGGTGAGCAGGAAGAGTATGGAGGAGGTGACCCCGAGAGAGGTGGCTGCATTGGCTTCCAGGCCATATGGGCTGATGGAAGGGCAGGCGGAGGGGCCCCTGAGATCATGTGCTCCAGTGTCCATCATCTATACAGGAGGCACCAGAGACCCCCGGGCTAAGATGTTTTGTCTGTGGTCATGCCATGCAGAGCTGGTGCTGGAACCCTGGCCAGGACTCGCTCTGCTCTGCTCCTCTGACCCCAGGAAGAGAGGAGAAGAAACTCCTTCCATTGTCTTCTGTCCCGTGTTCCCAGAGTCCATGATGGGTGACAGCTGCAGGGGCGGCCCACGTCAGTGGGAAGGGAGAGGGTGTAGACGAGGAGGAGCAAGTCTGCCAGAGGCAGGAGGCTGTTTGTGACGAGCTTTAAACACCAGCCAGCAGGCGTGTCTGAGCTTGGAAGGCTGACGGTCAAATTCGGTCTGAGTATTGAGGGAGCCCCAGAGTGAGTCCTGCCCAGGGCGGAAGCTGAGGCCTGTGTGGAGCCTAGATCAGGGACATGGGAGACCAGCGGCCACTTTGAGGCTGAGGCACCAGAGGAGAGAGGGATACAGGAGGGAGCGATCAAAGAGAAGGGGTTCAGAGACAGTTACAGAAGGGACGTGGAAGAAGCCAGGGGAGAGTGGCTTGGGAAAGAGGAGACAGAAGGCAAAACAGAGTACCAGGCTGTCCCCTGGACAAGTCTTCCTCTGCCGTGGGGCCCTGGGTGAGTCATTGCTCCTCACCTTAGCCTGAGGCTCAGGTGTCTTCTGTAGGGGGAGGCTTTTAGGGTGGTCCTGCTGCCTCACACAGTCCAAAGCCCCATGGGAAGGTCAGGCTGAAGGGTGGGGTAACTCACCTGGGAAGGGCCATTCCGAAAAGCTTCCAGCTGTAACTGTGTTTGTGCTTGACTTCTGACCTTGGGATCGTTTTCACTTAACCCGCAAGCATTTGTTGAGAGCCATTACAGCACTAGGCACAGGGAAAGCAAGGGCAGGTGTCTAATGTACCACCAAAGCAAGTGCGAACATAGGTGAGAGTGAAATAGTCCCTGCCCCCCCAAATTTGTAGACAGGATGTTGGTGCACTCTTGGGGAGTACTGGGGAGACGAGCAAAGGCCTCATCAGAATGTGGCACTTGGATTGGAATTTCAGGAAGTCGAAGTGGATTAGGGAAGGCATGCCAGGTGTGGGCACCTGTCAGTGCAGAGATGCAGAGCTGGGAGGTGAGTGCTGTGTGTGAAGAAGAGAGAGAAGACCTACATCACAGAGTGTGGGAGGGGGAGTCATGTCATAAGGCTGGAAAGGCAGTCAGGGGCCAGCTTGGGAAGAGCTTGAAATGCCCAACAGAGGATTTTATGTTTGAGGGACCACTGGGGAACAGTGAGTAGGTGAGATGGCCAGACTTGAAATTTAGGAGTATCACTGGCAGCCAAGTGGAAGAAGAGTTGGAGTAGGGAGAGAGCTGAGACAGGGAAGCCAGTGAGGAAGCCATGGTGATGGGGGCCTGGTCTGGCATGGCAACCGCTTATGTGGAGAGTGAGGTGCAGAAGGGAGAGGTGTCGTGGAGGTCCAAACAGCAGGGTTTGGAAAGGACCCCTTATGTGCAGTGAGAGAGAGGTGGGAGTTGAGAGTAAACCTGGGAGACCTGAAGGTTAAGGAGCCTTTGACCTGAAATGGGCAAATGTGGGAGACGTGGTTGTAGGAGGAAGAGGAATGAAGAGTCTGAGACGCCTGTGGAAAATCCATGTTGCGATCCTGGCAAGCTCGTGATGGCCACTACGTCCAGACCTGGAGATCTGTGGGTGCTCTGGCCAGAGCTGACCATTGAACCCAGGGAGCTGCCGAGATCACTGAGCGAGAGGACATGGAGAGAAGAGTAGAGAGCCTTGGGTGGAGCCCGCTGTGCGGGGACCTTTATGTGTCTGTCCGTCTCTCCAGCCATTCCTCTCCACCTCCCCTTCCATCCATCCATCCATCCGTCTCTCTGCCTCTGTACACATCCACTTATGAGCGTGTGTATTCACATATATGAAAGTCTCCATACACCCACACGTGTGCCCATATCTAGATATTAAGGAACGTTGCTGAGGGCCCTGCTGACTGGTGCCATTTAACTGGGCTTTTGCTGCGCGGTCCTTCGCCTTGATTATTTTTCTTTCCTTGTCAGTTTTTAAGTGGCTCGTCCAGAGGCTCTGGAGGCCCAGGGCTCGGGTTCGAATGCCGCCACCTCACTTTGGGCAGGTCAGTGCCCCCCTCGTGCCTCTGGCTCAGTGGTCCTCTGGTGTGACGTTTGCACTTTCTTCCCTCCTAGGCGTCTAGCAGTGCTGGGAACCTTGGCGTACTCATCCCTGTCATTGCTGTGGTGAGTAGCACTGGGTCCGTGGGTCGGGCTGATGCTTCTCTGGCATCTGTTGCTGATACTTTTCGGTCTGTTTGGATTTCCTCTTGCCGGGTTTCCAGTGTTTTAGTCCAGCTGAAGCCACCTGTTCTTTTCCTCCAGGCACCTCCTGGGCTCCTTACCGCAGGGCCCTCTTTGGCCCTCCCTCCCCTGACACAGCTAACCCATTGCCAACACCTGTCCTCACCACCTTGGAAATAGTTGTCTTCTCCCTCCCCCACTGCAGTCCTTCAGGTGTCAGACTTCAAGGTGGGCTTCCTGTGTCCATTCTGTCCCATCCCCACCCAGATGTTTGTCCAGGACCCTCCAGCTGGTCAGTGGCAGTCCTAACCAGTGTCCATGTATTCTGGCTCCAAGGCCTGGCTTGCCCCTGGGCATGTAAATGAATGGGCAGTGAGATGGCCAAGGCCTGGGATCTCCCCTCTGGGTCTCCTCAGCTGGAAGCCAGTGAGAGCCAGGCCTGGAGGGAGCCCATCCTTTGGGGTGCTACAGGCTACTTTACTATGGGCTGAGGATGGCCAGGTACACAATGGAAGGACCATCCTAGGGTACTAGAGACTGGCTTCTCTGAGCCAAGAGGCTGGGGTAGCCTTCCTTGGCCCTCACCCTCCTGAAAGCTCACGTTCAGCCTCTGTCCATCTGAGACTAGAGCTCAAACCATGTCTTGTGTTGGCCTCCTCAAAGCAGCCTCCACTGGGCCCGCGTCCCCACAGCCTCCCTCCCACAAGGCTGCCTGCCCGGCCTGACGGCGCCTCCTCCCTGCAGACCCAGGGAAGCCCGGCTCCCCTCCTTTGTCCAGCTCCCTGGCTCCTGCCTCACAGTGATCTCCCATCCCCCTCTTCAGTATCTCCAGGCTCCAACCTGGAAGGCAAGGGAGAGACCCTTCAGGGAGAAACTCTCGCCCCTGTCTCTGGGGAGCAGGAGGTGCTACCATTAGACCCAGTAGGGCCGGGCTTGGTTAGCTGCTTTTTCCTCACCTGTAACAGTGTCTGCTTGCTAAGAATTGTGGGACATGGTGGCTCTTCAGTTTAGAAGATTTGTGTATTTTTCTCTGTTGTGGAAAGCTCTCCTATCGCCTCTGTTACACATGTGTGCTGTGAGGCCCTGACCGATAATGCCAGGCCAAAGAAAAACTGTGTGCGTGATGCCCATGCAGCCTCCACTCCCAGGGCTCCTTTCAAGGAGATATGAGGCTTCCTGGTGTCCAAGCCCGAATATTGGGATGAATTTTCCCACAAAAGAACGTTATAGCTGGGGTTAGGCTCTATGGGTCATTCATTCATCATTTATTTAAGCACCCTTTGTGTGGAGGATATTATGCTAGGCTCCAGGGAGATCAGAAGTTTAGCTCAGACACAGAACCCGGCATGAAGGAGCATTAGGGAAGGCTTCCTGTAGAAGGTGAGGTTTTAGCTGGGACTTGAAAGAAGCCAGGAGCAGGAGATGAGGAGGCAGAGTGCTCGAGGCCTGTGGGCAAAGCCAGAGAATGTTCAGAGCCAAAAGACAGAGGGGTCTTGGTGGTAGAAAAGCCAGAAGGCCGGGCCACTGAATGGAAGAGTACGTGTCAGGAAGTAAGGTGTAATAAGACAGGAAAGGGAAGAGAGGGCAGGTTATGAAGGGCTTTGGGAGCCAAGCAGAGCATTTTCTCTTTGAAAGTGGAGGCAGGAGGAGCCACTGGATTTGATTGAGTAAGCTGTGGCAGGATTGGCCATGTGCTTTAGAAAAGTCATTGTGGTGTCTGAATGGGCAGTGGGCTGGAGTGGGGAACACCTAGAGCCAGGCAGACCCCCTGGCAGCTAGCTCAACGGTCCAGATGTGAGATGAGCGTCTGCAGCTCAGTGGGAGCCACGTCAGAGGAGAAAAGGATGTTCCAGAGATGTTGTGGAGGTGATATTGACAGGCCTTGACACCATGTTGGATATGGAGAGATGAGAGAAAGAGGGGAGTCTAGGCCAACTGCTGGGTTAGGAGCCTGAGGGACTGGGAGTAGCTGTCCTCTAGAATAATGGGGGGAGGCGTGAGAAGGGTTTGGGGGGAAGATGATGAGCTCAGTTTTGGTTCTGTTGAGTGTAAGGTCTGCTGGACGTGCAGTCAGAGATGGAAGATGAGAGGCAAGCCGAGAGGTTGGACAGGTAGATTTGAGAGTGCTGAGCCCAGAGGTAGTCATTGAGTTCAGGGGAGCTGATGAGAGGAGGGCCCAAGCCAGAACCCTGAGGTGTGCTCTGGAGGAGGAGCAGAGACGTTTGGGTAAATGAGGCTAAGTGAACTCCATTAGGTGCTGCTGGCCATCTGGCACCATTTGTAGAGTCCTGTTTCTGTGGCATAAACACCAAGCTTATCTGCCATGTGCTCTACCTGTGTGTGGCTGCCCATTGTCCCTGCTGTACTTCGTGGCCTCCGCTTTATCCCCCTTAGAGCAGGTGTTAACCCTGGCCACTTCAGAGCTAAGCATCTGCCAGGGTCAAGGAATGAACTCCTTGACCTGACAGGAGGCCATGACAGCTGCCTAGGAGTGTCTTTAGGGCCATTCGGTTGTCTGGGGATAACTCTGGGGATTGAGGAGGCCCAGTGGTGGAGATCATCAGAAGAGAGCATGTCATCCAGTGAGCAAGCACGCCGTGCAGAGCTGGGACAGGCTGCCCCACGAGGCCCTGGGCTCCCTGGCCTTGGGTACATTGAAACACAAGGCAGGCGATTCCCTGGAATGCCGTTGACTGGTGGGAATTGGGCTGGAGGAGCTCTGGGACCTTCCCTCTCTGTAATGTTCTATAATCTGATGGGCAGCTATGCATGTGTACTGATTTTATTTTAGAATTGAAGAAATAGACAATCCACTGAGCATTGGACTTTTTTCTAACATACTACAGTGAAGGCAGATAGAATGTCTAATCAGAGCTTATGAGACATGTTTGTTTTCCAACTAGTGTGACCCTTAACATGAGTAAGAGAAATAATATTGAGGGTTTTTAGTAAAAGTTAATGGTTACATTATGGGGGAGGGGCAAATATTTGATTTTCTTGCTCAACAAAGGACACATCACGAGGCCTTAGGTTTACTTTCTGCTGCCCTCTTGGATGTTCCAGGGCCACACAGTGCAGAAGGTCCTGTTTTCAGGACACCCACCCCATGGATGTGATTCTGTCATGAAGCAGGGGCCTAAATGCTTGGATGGACTATGCCTTTTCTGGCAACTCTGCCACCACCTCCCTCTGACAGGGCACTCTCCCTTCCTACATTTCCTTACCTTCAGAGCTTAGTGGGCACTTAGAGCCCTGGGCTCCAGTTCCACATCAGACACTGACTGGTAGGATGACCAGGGCACATCATCCCCCCTCTCAGAGCCTTGACTTCTTCATCTGTAAATTGGGGTAGTAACACTTGCCCTACCCACTTCACAGTCTTGTGACTTAAGTGCTTACTAAATGAGGCCAAGCAGTCACTCAGGCTCTCCAGATCTAACGTGCTATGTCTCACCTCGGTCAGTATTACAGTGTTTTCCCCTGTGTGTCAGTGATGGCCCAGATCATTTAGAAAAGTCCTTATTTCTCATGGACCTCTCATTAGCTCTCATTAGCTCCTGAGTGCCCTGGGCCAGGACACCCTCTACTTAGAGGTTAATTGGAACAGCCCAGTCACTTCAGGAAAATGTGACTTGGGGAAAATTAGGTGAAAAGTGATTTATAAGATGCTTTGGAGGGGAGTGTGGAGGCAGGAAGTCAGTAGTTTGGGGATGAGTTGATAAACCCTGGGGCAGTGGGGAAGGGGGAACCCCAAGAAAGGGAAATGACAGGACTTTGCAGCAGACCAGTCTTAGGGAAGAAAGGACATGAAAACCTGAAAAATGACTCTAAAATTGTGGCTTTGGAAGGCTAGAAAAATGGGAGCATCACTGATGGTAATGGAAGAGTAGGAAGGAAGCATTTTGCCGTGGTGATATGGCAGTTCAGATTTTGGTCTTGGCAGAATTGTGTGATAGAATTAACAGGGGCTAAGGACAGAGCTTTCTGAGTCAGCCACGGTGAGCAGGGGCCGGGGTCTGGCCAGGAAGCCCTCCTCTGGCAGGCATCCTCCAAGGGTGGGGACCATGGCCCTTCCTCACATCCACCAAGGGCTTTGTGGCCATCCCAGCTGCTCCAAGGACACACCTTCCCTTCTCTTGGGAGCTGGTTGTTGCTTCCGGAGAGCAAGGGCTGTGCCATGGACCTCTGGATTTCTTCTGTAGGGCAGAGCCCAGTTGTGGGCACCCCAGGTATTTTTCTAAAAAGGCACTGATAGACAAGGTGGAAGGTAGACCCTCGCATTTCTCCAGGACTTCATGCTTACATAGTGCTTTCTCCATAACTACCCTGTGATGTAGGTATCACGAGTATTATTAGCTCCATTCCATAGATGAGGACACTGAGGTTTGGAGTAGTCATGACTCGACAGGTATACATGGCAGACCTGGAAAGAGAATTCTGATGCTTCCTCCCTCCCACCATTCTGCTGCTGTGGGATTAAGATAGTAATCAGGGCACTCTTCTTAGTAGAATTTTGCAAAAGTAGCTCCCAGAAGCCCTGGCTGTATCAAACTCACTCAGTTGGTGGGTTTGCCAAGGCCAGCAAAGATAAAATCTTCTCAGTAGAGGCTGCGGGAGAGACCCAGGATTTCAGTGAAGGTAGTGGAGGTTTGGGCTGGGGGGAAGGACTGCCCGATGATGGAGCCAATAACTGGGCAGCCCAAGTGCTTGGTCTTGGAGCTCCTGAGGCCTTGTGTTCCTCCTGATCCTCTCCCGGGAGCTGAACCTTCCTGTTTGGGACCGTAAAGAGGCAAGAAAAGATGCCCTGGCTGTGGTTCTCTAGAGGCCAGAAATTGAGAGCAGAGGTTCTGTGGACAGGGCTGGGCCCCCACTTCCTAATCATTGCCTCAGAGCCTCAGCTGACTCATGGGTGCCTCACCTCACGTTTACTGTGCCACATAACTAAACATTTGCCACGTGGTTGAGACACGGAGGTCCTCGCCCTGTGCAGCACAGAAACCCACTGCTCTGCCTCTGTATGTCTGAACTGGCAGGAAACCCTGAGCAACATCATTCTTGGACCAGGTGGCCACACCTGCAAGTGTGTGGCATTCAGGGGCCTCAGTCGATGGCCACCAAGCATTCCCTGTTTACCCGGGCACTGCCTGGAATTCTGTGCTCAGCTTCATCCCCAGGATTCTGTAGAAAGCTCAGCCAGGATGCCAGCAGGGTCTGGGCTTCATAGGTGTGGTATGGACATGAAGGTAGTGACCCCCACAGACTAAAGTGGAGTGTGAGAGAGTGCTCCACAGAAACAATAAAGACCCAGGAGAATGGAGGTAACATACCCATGGGGTGCTCTGGGGCAGGATGCAGCCACACATGCCCTTGTGGACTGTGCCCTGGCCCCCATTTCTACTTGAGTCTAACACCCCTGCTGTAGAACATGCCTAAAAAGTCAGGCAGAGGCAAGACTCTCCCTCTCTGTCCTAACAAGATGGCCCAGGACATCCCCGTCACGTGTTACAGGACCGGATGGCCGTGATGACCTCCAAGACCCTGCCAGTTCTCAGTCTACAATCCTGTGAAGGAGGCATCACGTTGCCGTCCTTCCAGGGCTGCTAGTGCATCCTGCTGGGCTGCAGAAATGTGGCCCACTGGGTTCCTTCTCCTGGATAAGGATTTATCTGGCTGATTTACTGTTGGTTGTACATTAGCACTTAATGGGATTCTGTCAGTGGAGAGAAGGGTGAAAGACACAGGTTAAAAGTAGTTTGTGTTTATTGGTGCCTAGAACCTAGAACCTCTGGTCCTATGTGTCCCAGGGAGTGACAGCCCCAGCCTATGCACAGTGCTCTGTAGCAGGGCCTCATGATGGATGCCAGCATCATGGAGACAGGCCGCTGGCCCTTTGAGCATGGCTGGAGGCCACAAGATGGTGAAGGAGCCAAAGGGCCAAAGGTGGCATAGGACAGGGACAGAAGGGCCTAGGAACTGGCTTGCATGAGGCCGGAGCACTAAAAAGACAGGAAATCAGGTCGTCAGCTCCTTAAGGACACTTTTAATGTATTCATTGATGCTGGCACAGCTTCTCTAGCCTCAGGACTGTTTGCTACACAAAGTGATTCCCACACGTTGTGATCTCTTTCATGAGACCTGGCCCCTGCACTCAGGGGGCATGGGGGCTTAGACAGGTAGCATTACTAACAGATGCCCTTTGGGTGTCGTTATAAAGACAAGGTGATTCTCACAGGATGGACAGAGCCCTTGCCTCTGCCTCTAAGACTTGTTGGGATTGGAAACACGGCCCATGAAGAGTAGACAGCTGGTGCGGTGCTCATAGATGAGGAACAGGAAAGGACGATCGACGATGAATCGAGCCTGCGTGGAGAGGGGCATGAAGCCCACGGTGGTCACAGCAGCAGCCTGGGTGCCCTCCTCGTTCACCGTGATGGTGCCTTGGTGCTTGAACTGTTCAGAGAGGAGAAGGTGTATCTCTTAATCCCCTGCCTAAGAGAGGTGGTGGCAGAGCCCTTAGGCTGGGGGCGGGGGGGCTCTCCAGGGACTAGATGGAGATGGTACCCACATGCTCCTGGAGTGTCTCCACCCCTAGGCTCCTAGGGCTGGTGACTTCTCCCACCCTCTGCCACGTCTCTGCCCACAGCCTGCCGGCAGGGCCTCTGAGGCAGAGCCCAGCGACCAAGCCACATCTCAGCAGAGCTGAGCCAGGTTAGGGGGGCTGAAGAAGGGATGGAGGAGCAGTAAGCAGAACCCCCCCAAGATCCCCTCTGTTGGGGGCTGTGGGCAAGGAGAGAGTGTGCGCTTACCAAGTCGATGATGAGTTTCTGGTCGGATATTCCAGAGAAGTCCCCATTGTGATCAAACAGGTTGGTAATGCCCATTGACTTCAGCGCATCCACGAGGTCGTAGTTCTTCTCCAGCTTGAACTTGGGCAGGCGTACCTCGCGGGTTCTGCTCAGGAAGGGGAAAGGGAATAGGGTGTCCTCACAACAGCTTGTACCAGGGGGTAGGAGGGCGGGGGAAGTGCCACAGCTGCACGGCCTGGGGCGGGACCCTCGCCCCACTGGGAGAGGAGCGCGCTGGGCCAGGTGGTCCCACAGGGAGGCCGGCTCCCAGCCCCACGTGGCTCTTGTGTTCTGTGGTGCCATGAGGGGCTGGGCTAAGTGATCCCCAGGGTCTCTGCACCACCTCTGTGATGCCGCCATGTTTCATGCTTTCATGCACAGGGACTAGGGCCAGAGTGTGATTTGGTTGGTAGAAGGACCTCCCAGGGGAGGTGGCTCCTTCAAAGCAGGTGCTTGTTTAGTCATTTTTTACTCACGTACGTATGACTCTGTGACCCTGTTTGGGGTTTTCTTGGCAGAGACACTGGAGCGGTTTATTATTTCCTTCCCCGGGTCATTTTACAGATGAGGAAACTGAGGCAAACGGGTAGGTGACTTGCCTGGGGTCACACAGTTGCTAAGTGTCTGAGGCTGGATTTAAACTCATCTTCCTGACTCCAGGCCCAGTGCTCTATACACTGAGCCACCCAGCTGCCCCCAAACAGGTTGTTACTTTTAGAGCATTGAGAGGCCGTGTCTTGCTCGGGGCCGCCCAGCCTAGGGAAACGTTTCCTAGACCGAGAAGCTTGGAGCCCTCACACATCATCCTTCCCCATCCCTGGGGTCTGTAAGCAGAGCCAGGTGATTGTTGGGGATGCTTAGCAGTGGGGGACACCGACTGGCCTCCCAGGGAGGCCCAGAGCAGAACTCCCTTGGGTATCCCTTAGTTCATTCATGGCTGATAGCCAGCATTCTAAGGCCTTTACAGTTTACAAACTTTATCTCATTTGATCCTCACAACAGCCCTTTGAGGGCAGACTATTATTATCCACATTTTGCAGGTGAGAAAACTGACTTGTCCAAGGTCATGTGGCTGATCTGAGGCCCACTTTGAACTAAGGTTTCTTGCCTTTAGGAAATTGGTATGTTTGGTTTTTCTAAAGCCAATTAAAAGTCTTGCAGACTTTTAGTGAAATTATTCATGTGACTCAGATGGTGTGGTCCAGGAGATAGAGCGCTAACGGGCCCACATAGACACAACCCTGCACTCCAAAGATCTCTGGAAGAAGGTGTCAGCCTGCGTGGGAGAAGGGGCTGCCTCCTGGCCCCTAACTCCCCTAGTCACAGGCTGGCGTGATGAGACAGTGATTCTAAACCACCTTGCTGGAGGCTTGGCTTCCAGTCCTCCTGCCTCTGACATAAGTTTCTCTGGACCATTCGTGTTCTGTCTGTGTCAGTTTTCTCTGGACAAAGGGAATAACAGTGCCCACTTCCCAGAGCCATCAGGAGGGTTAAGGGAAATGTTATAGGAAGGACTTTTTCCTAGCAGCACCTGCTGCAGTATAGGAAAATCCTCTTTGTCTGGTTGGTGGAGTTGAGATCGGAAGAGTCCTGAGAGGGGGTCCCTAGCCCACTGTTACTCCTTCCTGCTTTGTGAAACAGAAGCTGGGGGCTGTAGGAGATCAGAGGGAAGAAACAGGTCTTGAACCAGACACTGGAAGGGCTCTCTTCAAGGGAGAAGGGGAGGCTATTTGGTGGCGGGGGGGGGGATATCGGGAGTGAGCGAAAGCTTTGTGATAGCAAGCATGTGATAAAAATGATGGCTGAGAGGGAAAGACCAGGAGCCTGCTCTGGGGGAGGGAGCAGAGGGCACCAGTGGGGATTACTCCAGGTGGCCACTTTGGCCATGATGAAAGCCCATGAGTGAAGCATGGGGAGACCACGGGGAGGAGCAGGAGGAGAGAGACCATGAGCTTTCCAAGGAAGAACTGTGCCAGTGGGCCCTTTAAGAGAGGTGGGCAGAGGCTCACAGCTCTCTAGGTGACAGGGACCCAGCCATGGTGACAACTTGTATGGGATACACTTGTAAGGATCAGCATAGTCTGGTGGAGTCGGAACCAGGAGGGAGGAGACCTGATCTCAAGTTCTGTCTTTACCTCTTACCCCGTCCCTGAGTGGGGGACCTTGGGCACATCACACCTCCCTGGGGCTCAGTTTCCCCATCTGTAAGACTGGAGGGAGAGTTTTCTTCCAGCTCCAGAATACTGGGATTCTTTGAATTGAGGGGAGAACATTAGAAATGCCTCCTGTGATATGTAGCATGGCCTTCCCTCTCTGAGGTGCCTTTAGGGACAGGCCTGTTTCTTCTTCCCTTGGAATGCCTTGTTTCTGCTTTCTTCCCATCCTTCTTTGTCAACGCCCGCTCTCCCCTGAGTGTTCTCTGTCTCTGTCCCACTGGGGCCTTCAGGGCTTCTTGTTGAGGCCTCTCCTCCCCTCTTCCCTTCCCTCCGCACCATCTGGAGGGGCCTGTGCTTACAGCAACATCGCACCCCCTTGCACTCAGGACAGAAGTCCAGGAGGCCCTGGCTGGGGGAGAGCTCTCTTGGAGCCAAACACTGTAGTTCTTGTTTGCCATACTGGACCAGCCAGCAGCAATCAGACTGTTGATATTTTTTTAAATTGAGTATCATAGTTATTTTTGTCCATTTAGGGCTTATTTTTGGGGTGGGGCAGGGCACTCTTGAGAGCTCCTAGTGTGGAAATTCCCTTGACCAGTGCACATAGCCACTCCTCCAGAATCTCCAGGTTCAGAGAGGAGATTGCTGCCTGCCCCTCACTTTGTGTACTTCTTTTGAGGGCAGAGCCCTTCATCTTTTTTACCCAGCGGGCCAGTGTTCTGCACGTAATAATTGCTTAATTAATGTTCATTGAATTGAATCTCTCCCCTCACCCCCATCAAGTCTCTGCTCCAGGGTCAGCACTACTGGTTCCTTAGCTGGCCCTGGAGGAACAGGGGCCTTCCTACAAGGGACCCTCCTGCCGTATGACCCTCCCGCCAACAGGGCAGGGAGGCCACTCACTGTCTGTCAATTCCAATCTTGTTTTGGATGAAACAGGACATTTTGTAGATGTTGGAAGTCCTCAGTCCAGATGGACCCTGGCTCAGCTCCCCAGAGTCTTAGACAGCTTTGGGGCTGCAAGTGAAGGGACTGTCTGGCCCTCCAGAGCTGCTGGGAGCTGGAGGCAGCCTTGGGACCAGGTCTTCCCCACTCCATGACTGGTACCATCTCACTGCTATCCACTCCTCCTTCCTTTTTATCCTCTTAGCCTACTTCAGATTTAAGGATGCCTCGCTTACTGTGTGGCTCCTCCCTCTGCCGGTGCTGATTGCCACCGTCTAGACCTTTGTGTGACTGACTCATCTCCCATTCCCTCAGAAAGCCCCCTCAGAGGGCAGCTGCTCGGGCCTGTTCTTGAGGCCTACCCCCCGGGAGGCTGTGGCCCCAGCACGGCCCTCCTCCCACACCTCCACAGGGCGCTGAAAGAAGACAATGTGTCTTTGTGGCCCCTGCGCCAGGCTCATGGGGAACTCGATTGGCTTCTGGGGGGACCCAGAACTCTGTGGAGGAGGGAAGCACCCCTTACCTGTTGGTCATGCTCTTCTGCCACCTCTCCACAGCCCGTGGGCTGAGCTGGGCCTCGAGCGCCTTCATGCCTGTCAGCTTGTGAGGCATTGCAATCAGCATGCTGATACCCCCCACGTACTGAAGCTGCAGCACATCGCAGTCCAGCTCCTGATCATTGGCCACCAGGAAGTTGCCTTTGGTCTGCATCATGGGAACTTTGACCACCTCTCTCTCATTCAGGCGGAAATTGGAGTTATGGGTCATTTCCACTGGGAACTTGTTCACCCAGGTCCCTGTAAAGTCAACAAGAAAGGGGCTGTCAGAGCAGCCTCAGGGAGCCCGGGAGGGCGGGGTGCCTGGAGCAGCCCTGGCCTGGGCATCGGGAAGTCCGCACAGCGGGTCTGTTTCTGCCGGCCTGTGTGACTCTCTCAGGGCCTCAGGCTTCTTCTCTTTAAATGAGTGGATTTGAGCAGGCTGGCACTCTGGGGAATGCTGTCTTAGAAGCCTTTAGTCTCTCCTTGTGACCGGTGCACTCAAAGCAGCAGGAATGCCATGGTGAACACCCTTGGGTGTCAACATCAGCATCCAAGTAGATCTCACCAGGCTAGGCTGAGCATTGGGCCCAACAAAGTGAACAGATGAAATTTAGTCATTTGATGTTAGTTTGTTCTGAAAAAGAGCTGGGGGTGTCAGTGGACCACAAGCTCAGGGTGGGGATGTGGCAGCCAGAAATCTGCAGACTGCATCAAAAGGAGGGGCAGAGAGAGTTTCCCACAGTAGGGAGGTGATTGTTCCCACTCCTTGCTGCCAGTTCTGTGGGCCACTGACCTGAAGTAGAAGGTCCTGAGTCCCCTTGGGGCGCTGGGAGCTAAGTGTGTTGTCTAGGGTCTCCCTGTACCAGAAGTGCTGCTTCAACACTGCACTGTCTCCCTAGCTGGCAGGGCAGCGCCTGTGACATCACTGGCTGCTCTAATGTGGGTCACTTAGCGTCCCTTGTTACTTAGTGGTAGGTGGGTAGGCAAGCCTTCAAGACAGCCTTGTCCAGGGCTGTGCCTTACCCCAACCTCAGGGACCCAGCCTTCTTGGCCAGCGCTGCTCTGTGAGGGTCACAATTCTGCGTGCACCCTTGGTGCCTGGGGACATCCTGCTTTGAGCCTTGGAACCCTCAGGGGTCTTACAGGGAGGCCTGGGACATTCTCTCATGGATTTCCTGTTCCCAAATCTTCCTCCACACTCTACTGCAATGGTTCTCAACCTTCCTAATGCTGTGACCCTTTAATACTCGTAAGTGGGCGTACCTGCATGTGGACGGATCCACCTGGAGACAGATAGAGGAGCAGTGTCTCGGTTCCTAAGACCATCGGAAATATGTGTTTTCCGTAGTCTTAGGCTGCCCTGTTCGACCCTCAAAGGGGTCGTGGCCCACAGATTGAGAACCACTGCTCTACTGGAAAGTAATTTTTGACTTATGGTACATTGTTTGTGGCAATATGATTTCAAAACATGCTGGGTCCATGTGGCAGTGGGCTTCAACTCTGCTCATTCTCTCATTGGGGGCCCTGCTTCCATTCACCCACCCAGAACTTCTACCCTAGCCCCCTTGCTTCACAGTAAATGGTGTTAACAAGCCACCATGGCCAGAGCATTGTCAGCCTGGGCCTTATCCAATGGTGGACACCACCTGCCCTGACCCACCATTGGCCCAAAGAGGTTGATACAAGAAATGGTCACCATGTTGAAAGAGGTTCCAAGTCCCATGATGGACAGAGCCTCTCTGCCATTCTTGAAGGGTCCAGGCTTCTTTGGTGGCCTCACTCAGTCCCTGCCTTCTCTCCCACCTTCAGCCTAGAGTGATCTCTCCCCTCTTGCGGCCCCTATGGAGAGGGTACTGGCCTGGCTTCGGATTTCTGGCTTTCCTGCTCAGGACAGGTCCCTTCTCCTCTCATCTCTGAGCCTCAGTGTCTTTCTCTGTAAAATAGGGTGATCAGACTTGAAGTCTAGGGTTCCACATTACTTAGTGGGTAGGATGCCTTCCTAGATCTGCTCTGGTGCCTACCAGAGGCCCCAGGGCGGGCTCGTGGAGGGTGCAAGTTCTCTGGCTCAGGCTCTGCTGGCAAAGGGTTGGAGAATCCAGCCAGGCACCTGAGGAGAAGCTGTGATAGTATTAAAGTTTTAAGTTTGCCTTGATCCAAAAGAGTTCCCCTCCTAGTTTCCATGTCAACCTTTGGGATAATTTCTGAAAGCAGCATGGCAGAAAGAGCCCACCTCAGCTGAAGTCCTGCCCTCCAACCTTACCTGGCTGGATGACCCTGAATAGGCCACATGAGCTCTTGATGCTCTGAGATCCCTAGGGGCAGAGGAGAGGCTTCCTAACATCTCTACTGGAAGGTTTCTCACCTGGGACTTCCCCTGACCAGTAAAATCGTGGCTTAAGTCTGGGCCTATGCCTTTCCCCATTTTAATGAAAGATGAAGCGCAAGAATCGTTGAGTTAGTGAATCTGGGGCTTTTAAGGGATTTCCTAGGCCCTCTAGCCTAACCCCCCTCCTTTGGGCATGAAACTCCCTCAGCTAGGTCTCTCTGCTCCACTTACTCTACTTCCATTCTCCACTTCCCCATGTGGTGCATTGCTGCACCTTGGTAGATCTCCTTGCCAGAATCTTTCATTTAGTTAGAATCCACATCCTTGCAGTGTGCAGGGTGAGGCTAGCTAGTTTCTGCCTCAATGCTGCCGCATTGATGTTTTATAGCCTCCAGGTAGATGCAGATTATGATTCGGCCCTGCCTGGTCATCCAGGAAAGAAATGGGGCTTCATTTTGGACCAGGGCTCACCCTTATCACCCATCTCTCCCTGGAACATATCCTTGTCACAGTTGTTGGCATAAACAGACACTAGCTTTCCTGCTTTAAGTGCTCTGTGTCCTTGCTCTGCACCCACACTCAGCTCTAGTTATTCTTGGGGTTGCAGCGTGAATTCCAGCTTTCCTTATCAGGACCTCTTGAGCTGCTGTCCTGTTCTGGACATGTTCATTCCCAGCTGTTCACTATACCGCTTTCCAGGGACAGAAGGCAAAAGGAAGTTCAGTTTCTGTCTAATCAGATAGGCAGCTCATGACTGGGCCTGACCTTAGCCCTCAACTACGTTTCATTCTCCAGTTCTGTGGGCGGACTTTGGAGCGGCACAGACTTGGACCCTGACCTAACACCTCCACTGGGAACTGGCCACACACACCACACACTGATCACCTAAGGAGAGGACTCCTGCTTACAAACCCCAAGGAGGAGCCACCCATCAACCGAACCTCCCCCTCCAGTTTCCCATTGAGGACTAAACTGCACACAGACCAATGCCTATGTGCTCCCTCTCCATTGCTGTTCATCGAAAGGGCCATGCCCAGTAATGCCTCTACCTTGTGGCCTTCCAACACCCCAGGAGGCAGGCCTAGGCCTGAGGGCTGGCTCTGGCCCCTGTGCACTGCCTCTGGGACTCCCAGGGAGTGACGAAGACTCTTCCTCTGTGGGTGGCTTGTAGGGATTGGGAAGATTGGAGACCTTGTTATAGAAAGTTCATTGCCTCACAAAGTGACCAGTCATCCTGTCATCAGAAAACTGTATCTCTTGAGTCTCGTTCACTTAGCTTCCACCCTTAGCCCCGTTTCACTACTCAGTGTCTGGGCCCTAGGAGATAGTTACATTTTGCCTTCAGAAACACAGACTTTGCAGCTGGGACACCTGACTTCACATTCTTACAGACACTGATGAGCCATGAACTCAAGCAGATCACTTAATCTGTAAGAGCCACTCCCAACTTGTTGGTCATGAAAAGACCTCAGTAGGCAGTTTTCAGAGGAAGAAAGCCTGGCTACCAACAATCATGCAGAAGAATTCTCTAAGTCACTCATAATTAGAGAAATGCAATTTAAACCACTCCATGGTACCAGCTCACTTCTGTCAGCTTGCCTATATTTGCAAAAAAGGGAAATGAAAACCTTTTGGGGGCCTGTGGAAAAAAAGGCACCTCAATGGGAAGTGGCACAGCCATTTTGGAAAGCAGTTTGGAACTGTGCATACACTTTGACCTAGAGATCCCCCTGCCAGGCCTGCTCCCAGAGAGAACCAAGAAAGGGGGAGAGCACTTGCGTATGTCAAGGTACATCTGTAGCTGCTCTTTTGAAAACAAGAGGCACCCATCAGTTGGAATGCTGAACAAATTGTGGATATGAATGGGGTGATACCGCCATGGTGCAAAAAAGGATGAAGGGGGAGTTTCAGAAAAACACTGAAAGACTTTGATGAACTGATGCAGAGCAAAGAGAGTAGAGCCAGGAATATTGTAAGGAACTCTGATTGTGGCGGTAGTGGCCATGATCCAGGGGGTCCCCCACCTCCTGACAGACAGGTGGTGCAAGGACTCAAGGGGAGACAGATGGTTTGGACACAGCCAATGGAGAGAACTGGTTTTTCCTGACTTTTTAACAAGGACTTTTTTGTTGGGTTTCCAGCATTAACAGGGGCAGGTTGGAGAGAGAAAAGAAAGGCTTATTAATTGAAAAATGAGTTACCTTAAAAACTAACCTCTCTGAGCATGGGGCTCCTGAGGGCACAGGGGGTGTGTTTTTGGTTTTTCGTGACCTCTGGTTTCATTGGTACAGGAACTTCCAGGGAGGACAGCCCCCTACTGCAGGCACAGTTTAGCACCTGCCCTGTGACTGACAGGTGGTCAGTGAAAGGAGAAGCATCTTGCCCAAGGTCACATGGCCAAGAGAGGCCCGGGCTCAGGTCTCCCTCAGTCCAAGGCTGACCCTCTAGCCACTGCATAGACTGACTCTCCATCAAGTCCTCATCCCTGCCCAGTCCACACCGCCTCCCCCCACGTTTGGAGAGAGTGAGAGGAGGTCCCATCTTACCTTTGAAGTAAATACAGTTCAGAATCATCATTTGCGTCGCTGGGTCTATGCTCACCAGGGCATCCTTTATTAGGCCCTTGGTGACCTTCAGAATGTGGTCATTGGCTTTAGTGATGAAAGCGGGCTCCGAGAAGTCGGCGGGCTGGGCCTCAGCAAAGTAGTACTCCCTCATCTTAGTTCTGAAGTCCTCCAGGATGGGAATTTGCTTCTGAATATAAAGGTTATTCACCGACCGCAGGGTGTAGCCAAAGTTCCTCCTGAAGAGGCGATGTGTCAGCTTCCGGAAGAGGTTGTGCACCGTCTGAGTCTCGTATTTGCTGCTGGCATTCACAAAGTCCTCGAAATACAAGGCAGAGTGCACCTGCTTGTGCGTGCCTCCCTTCAGACCCAGGGAGATCATGCCCATGGCCGTCGAGATGCCCACGGGAGCCAGCAGGACGTTGCCAGCAGGGTCGGCCGCCTCCTTCACGGTCCTGTACAGGTTGAAGGCAAACTCAGCGTTGAGAATGTTGAGGCGCTGGATTCGACTCTTGCCTTGGAACAGCTCCAGGATGTTTCCGGGCTGGGCCCCCGGGTCCAGAGGGGCAACAGCGTCGACGATGTCAATGTAGTCATCCTCATCGCTGAAGATCTTCTCCAGGTCCAGATAGTCGTCCTCCTCCTCCTCTTCCACAAGCAGGTCATTGGTTACTGTGTTCTCCTTGTGGAAGTCGGTGGGGAGGAAAGGCGTGCTTAGGTTTGTGGGCTTGAGTTGCACCCACCTCCCTTGGGCCGATGGGGATATCCCCCCATTCTCCACAAGACCTGCTGGCTCTCTATTCTTCCCAGACACAAATGACGTGACTAGAGAAAGGAGGAAGAGGGGGAGCCCGAGTTTCATTCTGAGACCCTGCCATTGGAAGAGAAAATGAATCAATTCGCATTTTGGTTCCAGATTACAAATGCCCTTGGACATCTGCATAAAATAGAGGGTCCAGGGCAGTGGGCTTGGTGCCAGAAAACCAAGCAGGTTGCTGTTCTGACAGCTCATTTTTCAGATGAGGAAACTGAAGCCGTGTCCATGGTCCTCTAAGCAGAACTGTCTCAGAGGCTGGCCCACTCTTCCTTGTACCATGCTGCTTCCCTGTTTTATGCTAATGACTTCCTCTGTGCCGCCTACACTTCACTGTGGCACAGGGTAACCTTGGGTTCTCAGAGGCTATGCCAGCAGGCAGCCCCTGCCAAGCTGGACAGACTTCAAGTACAGACTGTGTATCCAGCCGTGAAGGAGCAGCTGTGGACTGGCTGGCCAATGGTGCAAGAGATCTTTGGTCACGGCGAGTCCGTTCACCAAGCCCTTTTCCCTGTGACCAGCCAGAGCCTTGCTCAGGGCCTTGCCACTGCAGCCCCTTGATCAGTGCTCATGACCCAAGTGTGCTTTTCACTGGCTGAGCCAAGAGGCAGCCGTCCCAGATGTGTTAAAGAGAAAATGCCTCCCCAGCTGCATCCCCTCACCACCTGCTTGGTGCCATTAAATTCACTGATACCAGAGCCCTGCTAGGCTGTTTTCACAGCCCCTGCTCTGGAGAAGGAAGGATTCCAGGGAGTCACAGCCACCCTTTGACCGGCACGGCTTATGGCACACTGCCTATTAAGTTCAGCATTTATCAAACGCGCAAAGCCTCATATTCCCCCCAGGCCTTAAAGCACCTTTAATTTTAGGCTCCTGAGCTGGACAGCCCAGTGAATCAGTGTGGGTTATATAGGCTGTGTATAGGGCGCATGGGATGGATGTCCTGCAGGCTCAGTGCTCTTTGCTCTGTGCTAAATGGCCTCACTGTGGCCTGCTTTTAAAGGTTTGCCTTCTGCCAGCTTCTCAGGCTCCCTCCTTGGAATCTTCCTGTTTTCCTTTTGCGTCCCCACAGCATCCCCTCCTCCTTTCCCAGTGTGTTGTGGCTAGCTAAGCAGACACCTAGTGTCATACAGAACTAGGGCCAAGGTCAGGATCTCTGGTCAAAGTGCTCACGCTTCAGTATAGGGACGGTGAGCACCTCCATGTTGGCTGCCCCAGCCCCCGCGCTCACCTATGTGAGCTTAGACTTCTTACAGCTCAGGATTCCTCCCATCTTCTATCCAGACATTCCCCTCCCTCTCTCTTTCTCCCCCCCCTTTCTCACTCTCTCCTCTCTGTCTCTCCTTTCTGTCTCTTTCTCATACACTCACACACACATACACATTTCTTGGGACGTCACTCCCCTTGGGGCATGAGCAGGTCTAGAACCTAGAACCTTTCAGATACCTCTCTTTACCTAGGCTCAGGACCCCCAGGAGAGCAGACCCAGTGAGCCACCTTGGCCCTAGCTGTAAGGTCCTAATCCCCCCACTCCCACCCTCCTGGCTCCTCTGGGGAGAAGGCCCAGGGCCAGAAAACAGATGTCTCATGAAAATACTAACTCTGATTTCTCTCATGATTTCATGTTTGTAAGAGCCTAAAACCCCTGTAAGGAGGTGCTGCTGAAAGCACCCCTATTTTTTGCAGTTGAGGAAAAAGGGAGGTCATGATTACCTGGGGTCATATCGTGAGTGGGCGTCAGAATCAAGGCCTGTTATCCCCAAGACCACCATCCTTCTGCTGTTTGGGAGGAGCCTGCCGCTACCTGCCATTTCTCCAGTTGCACCAATTAGTCATGGAGGGGATGCTGAGGCAGGGGCTCCAGCACTGCCCCCTCCCTGCACCCTCTGGCTCCTTTCTTCCCTGGCCAGCCCTTGGACTTGCATATTATCTTTTTGCTTTTCCTTGAGTGGTAGGTTACAGACCGCTTGACTTAGCTCTGTGTTAACCAAGTAAAGCAATGCAGGGTCCCACCTTGTCCTGTGGAAAGCAGGCGTCAGCAGCTGTTTAGCTGTGGGAGCCTGCTGAGCTTGTTTCCTTATTATAAAGGGGGCTAATAATGTGTCCATGAGGGAAGTGCCACAAAAGTGGAAGTTGTTCGTATTAAGCTCATTCTCTAGTTACAGTTAGACATCATTTCTAGCCGGTGAACGTTGCATTTTAACAGCCACAGAAGGAAGTGACTGAAGAAATTGCTTCATGGTAAATTTACTCAAGTCCCATTTACCAAGTATAAGAAAGAGCATTTGATTGGAGGCCAGAGGCCTGGCTCCAGTTCCTCCTGGGCTGCTCAGCAGGTGGGTGTCCTAAGGGGTTGGACACAAGGCCCTTGGAGGCCCCTCCATCTCTGAATCTGGGCCTATGGGAAGCCAGACTTCTCAAGGAAGGCTGGAAGTGAGACCCTCGAAATGAGAAAAATTGAGTTGTCCAGAGGAATCCACCTGGCAGGCTGGCCTTACAGTTTCCTAGTAAAGCCCTTTACACGACTTCTCTCATTTGAGCTTCAGATCTCTGAGGGAGGCAAGGCAGGACCTATTTCCCCACTTGACTGAGCAGGAGAGGTGCAGTGCTGTGGAGAGTTAGAGCCTGCACCCCAAGTGATCTGAGTCTGCCTAGGGACTTGAGGAGGGCTCTAGTTCCCTGGCCCGCCAAAGAGGAAGCAAGAAGGGACGCTGGCTGTTTGTTCTGACATTCGGGCTGCGTGGGTGTTGTCACCGCCAGCCAGCAGGAATGGAAGCTGGGCTTCTTGGACGCCAGGATGGCAGAGGCCAGGCTGCTGTTAGCCCCCTCAGCCCATTGTCCACAGCCCAGCTGAGCAGCGTCCAGAAGGGCTCCCTTCATCCACCATAGGGATTAGGGCATCCCCAACCCTAGGAAATGGTTCATCCCTCCAGCACTGAATGGAGTTTAGAGACTTCATAATCCTTATTCTTAGACTGAGCAACTGCCAGTAACATTTGTTTTGAGAAAAGGGGCCCCAAGAGCTGTTTTAAAGAAAGTCTGTACTTTTGAAGGAGCCGAGACTTGGAGGCCTGGAGACTGACCCCTGTGGCCAGTTCTTGACTTTTTAACCCAGCAGCAGATCTATAACAAACTCTAAGAAACAGTAAATGGGCTTTGGATTATCTGAAAAGCCAGTGATCCATCTCCTGATGAGAAACCGCATCTTCATTATGTATTACACAAAAGGACCTGAGAGCATGAGCCTATGCTCAGCTTGAGCGCAGGGAGGTCTGGACTTGGATCCGCTGTCCACCAGACAGAGGATTGTGGACAGTTCCCTTCCCTTCCCTGAGCTGTTTTCCTCATCTCTGAAGTGACCTCAGGGCTGGGAAGGCCCTAAGTCTGCAAAGCCCTGCCACCCCCGACCCAGGTCAGGGCATGCCCAAGGTCATGTCTGCTTGGCCTCTGTTTGTGACTACACTAGACCATCGCTGAAGGTCCCTTCCAGCCCAGATGTTGGCAGGAGAAGGGACCTGGGAAGCTGGAGGTCTGCAGGCAGGGCAGCTCCTCTGACTTTGGGGAACTCTGGGTCTGAAGCTCTCCTGCTGTCCTGCCTCCCTTGGCCTCTTTGTAACTTCCCTTTCTCCTAGTGCCATCCTCACGGGCTAAGCCAGACAAAACTAGTCCCTTCCCCAAGGACTGTCAAGTGCAGTCTCTGGCATAAATCCCCCATTTTCCTGCTGATACCACACGACCTGTTCAAGTCAGACTGGATGGCTGCTGAGGTCCTTTAGCTCTCCTGTTGTGGGGTTCTGTGCTGCCCAGCAAGTTGTGGAAGAGGCCAATGCCCATTCCAAGCCCTGCATTTACCAGAAAGGGAAAAGAGACTTTCCCAAAGTCACCCAGTGAGGGAGCAGCATGGAACCATGCCTCTGGCAAGCCTAGATCCGGGCCTCCCTCTGCAGCCTCCCACCATCCTGCCCTCACAAGAGGAAGGGGGGATCTGGACAGGAGGTGTTGGAACACATGTACAAGTAGCATGCCTTGACCCCAGCCCTGCTGCTTAGAGCACATAGTAGAGGCAGAATACATGCCCGGCCCAAGGAAGACAAAGCCAGGTAAGAGCAGCACATGGAAGGTTCAGGCCGAGAACAGGCAGTCAGTCTTACCTCGGTGCCCTGGCAGAGTGGAGCTGAGGAGATCTGCAGCCTCCGGTGACCAGCGCAGTCTAAATGTGGACTTTGGGGCCAGGCCTGCACATATTTTCCAAGGTAAATAGGATCCAAATCAAACATCCCGAACTGCCTTTGTCAGCAAAAACACCCCTCCCCCTGTGT
This sequence comes from Pseudochirops cupreus, assembly GCA_028627135.1. NCBI lineage: Eukaryota > Metazoa > Chordata > Mammalia > Diprotodontia > Pseudocheiridae > Pseudochirops > Pseudochirops cupreus. The sequence goes on from CM053580.1 coordinate 588,041,163, forward strand.
TTGCCCTGGGGCTGCTGCCCAGGGTAGGAGACTGTCCTGCATGGAATGTTTGGAAGACTCAGGATTCTGGCCGCTCGCCTGGCCTCCCTCAGCCTACTGGGAAGTTCGTGCTCACTGGCCTGTCCTGGAGCCAGGGGACCTTGCCTAAGTCACTTCTCTTGAGGCCTCTCTTTCCCTAAATGGAGGGGTTGTAATCTTTGGTCCAGAGCCCCTAGGTCTTATTCAGTATTAGAACAGTAGACATTTGGAGGCTTTATGTTTTTTAAAGCACCTTCTCATTGCATTTAAAGCCCTGCTCACCTAGCTGCCCCAGAGCCCAGACAGCCAAGAGCCTGCCGATTGCCCTGGGAGTTACTTGGGGGAAGGAATGGGGGGCTAGGGAGAGGTAGCTGCAGCAGCGTGTCTGGTACACATCCAGAGGGTCAGACACCCTGTGTGCCTAGGGGCACTAGGACTGTGGCCGTGCCCACTTCCACCCTGTCAATCCTCTTTACCTCATGGTTGGGCCAGGTGCTCTCAGAGGCCCCCCAGCTCTGCCATTCTGGCCTGGGTTTCCTGTGGAATTGTCCAGGTCTGCCACAGATGTGCAGAGGGGAGTTTCTTGTTTGGGGAAATCATCTGTAATAAATGGCCATGGAAGGAGGCCGCTGTGCCCAGGCCGGCAGATGCACAGCCAGGAGGCCCACTGATGCTGGTCCCCCATCCCACCCCTCTTCTTTCTGGTTCAACAAGTATTCATCAGACACTGCTCAGAGTAGTGGGGAAAAAGGGATTTGGAGGCAGGCTGGAAAGCTGACCTCTGCCCCCCTATCACATGTGGAGGCTTGGACCAACTCCTGAGCCTCATTTCCTCATCTGTGAAATGAGTGACTAGGGCTAGATGCTCTGTGTCAGGTGCTGTAGGGGGCCAGGGTTACCAGGCCTCCAGGCTGAGGCTCCCTTCTCACCTGACATCTGAACTAGCCGCTAGTGATCACTGCCCCAAGAGGCATTGGGGCAGAGTGAGCAAAGTACAGTGGAGAGGCCATTGTATCTGAGTGGGAGTCAGGAATGGCCTCTGACCCCTTCCAGCTGGGGGACGCTGGGCAGAGAAGCCTCTAGGACCTAGTCACCTCTGTGATTGGTAGAGGGGCCGTCAGAGGTGTGGCACCTGTGTTCCCCCCATGCCCCATTATTATGTTCTTGGTCCATCTCCACATTTTGGATGGCCAGGTCATGTGGTTAGGTTTTCTGAGTCCTCTTTTCTGGTTCTCTCTGTCCTTGTCCCATTAGCTCACAAGACGCTTGCTCCCCATCAAGAAGGCCAAACCAAGACTTCAGAAGCTCTTCCGGGACTTCTGGCTCTATTCAGTGCTCATGGGATTTGCTGTGGAAGGCTCAGGTAGGGAGATGGGCATTCAGCTTTGGGTGGGTCCTCAGGTCACACACCTGTGGCCATAAGGGGCCCAGGTTGGGCCTCAGGCAGGTGTGAATTTGGATGTGGAAGGGCGTGTTTCTTTCAAGTTGACTCACTCTCCTTAAGACCTGAATTCTTGGTGGATGCTTTATTCCCCAGACGTCTTTTTGAAAGATCTGAGCCCACTACCCCTGCTCGGGCAGCCCTGTCTTTTGTTGTGAGATGACAGTTATTCTAGACAGAGCCCAGAGGACCCTTCCCCACCTTGGCCTGGGTCCACACTTTGCACTTTGCAAAGTCAGACTTCAGATTTCGCCAGTGTGATGGCTCCACGGAGGCAGATGGGTCTGTAGTGGGCAGGGCTCCCACCCACAGAAGCCTCTGGCCTGGTGGGCGGGGCAAGCTGGGCCTTCCCCTGCCCTGGGCGTCCCTGCCAGGGTGGGGCACGTTCTGAGTCCAGGGCTCAAGTCTTAGGGATGCCGCACAGAGCCCCAGCCTTAGGCTGTGGCCATGTTCCCTCAGACGCTGTCATGTTCCCTCAGACGCTGTCACGGTCCCCATCTGGGGTTTTCTCGGCAGAGATACTGAAGCAGTTGGCCATTTCCTTCTCCAGCTCTTTTTGCAGATAAGGAAACTGAGGCAAACAGGGTGAAGTGACTTACGTAGGGTTACCCAGCTAGGAAGTGTCTGAGGCTGGATTTGAACTCAGGTCTTCCTGACTCCAGGCCTGGCACTCTGTGCACTGCAGCGCCACGGAGCGGCTCCATCCTTAGATGTTAGGTTGCAGCTCCTTTATCTTCTCCCTGAGATTTGAGAGCTCTCCTGGATACCAACTTGAGGGTGGTAGCTTCTGACAGTTGCTCCGCAGGCATCTTTTTCTGATAGCTTCCATTTCAGGAGGTGACATTTTCTGACACTGAGCCCAGATCCTAGAAGGGTCTCAGGAGCCTAGGAATCCACCCTCTCCTGCCCCCCCATGTGCTGGCAACAGGAACCACAGATTGACCCTCTGGGGCTATTCAGTAAGCCCCTGTAAAGAGTGGGCAGACATTTGGGGCCATTCTTCCCTTTATCTGGCCGTGGAGGTAGAGACATCCTGCCCCATGTCCCCAAAGCTGCCCTCCCAAGGGCCTGGGCAAGTCCCTTCAAACAGCTAGGGAAAATAGATCAGGTTTTGGGTTGGAGATGGGGCCCTGGGGTTCATTCATCTCTTCCTAAAGATCCAACTGCATGCTAGAGACATCCAGAGACCAGCCTCTCCTCAGCACACTGTGGGTTTAAGGAACTCTGCTCTGGGGCATGCGTCACAAACTCTCCAAGGCATGATGGGGTCTCTCCTCCTGTGGCAGCCAGTGGTCAGAGGAGGGGAGCATTTGGGGTGAAATATGGAGTTCTGTTCTGGACATGGCCAGTTTGAGGCACCAGCAGGCAATCGGTGGCCTTGGAGTAAAGTCTGAGAGGAAGACTCAGGCTGGATTATCCCATCTGGGAGCCTCCTCTGTAGAGAGGGTCACTAAATCCATGGGAGCTGATGAGATTGGCCTGTGAAGTAGCATAGAGGGAGAGGGGCAGAGCCCTGAGGGACACCTCTGGTCAGAGGGCGTGACCTGGAAGAGGAGCCAGCAAAGGAGAAAGAAGGAGCCAGAGAGGGAGCAGAGCTGGAAGAGAGGGTGTCCTGACAGCACAGAGAAGAGGGAGCACTTATGCTTCCTTCCTCCCTTTAGGAAGGGAGGATGATGGACAGGGGTCAGAGGCTGAAGAAAGGTCAAGGAAGGATGAGGACTGAGAAGAGGGTTTGCAAGTGAACCACTTCTCAGACAGAAAGTGGTTTCATTTGAGTGATGAGGTGGAGCCCAGGAGGGCTCAAGAGGGTTCAGGAGAGAGGGCCCCAGTGTAGACAACTTTTCAGTCTCACTGAGAAGGGGAGGGAAGCTAGCTTCTGGAGATGACAGAGCCTAGCAAGGGCGTTTAAGGCTGGGCAAGACTTGGTAGGAATAGAGCAGAGGATGGGGATGACCTTCAGTAGAAAAGGGGAGGGAGCGTGGTCCAGGAAGCCTGTCAAAGGCATGGCTCCCTCCCTGGAGGCTGGTGTGACCACAGGGGCATTGGAGTGGAGCAAGGGTGGCTTGAGGGAACTCTCAGAGAATGGCCACCATTTTTAGGGAAGTACAAAGTGAGGGCCCTGCAGAGGGCCAGGGTCCATGTGGAGGGCCATGGGAGACTTCTGAACACTTACAGGAGTGCACAGGGAATTGATTAGGGAGAAGGAGGATTGCTGCCTAGTTGGGCTGAGATCCCATCAGTCCGTAGGCGACCCAGTCATGGTGAGTTTGGGATTTCCTCCAGTCCCTGAGCAGGAGTTTGGCGCGGTCTGAGCGGTGATGGACACAGAAGCTAGGCCTGGCGCAGAGGGCAGTGTGGGCTTGAAATGATTCCCTAAGAGGTGAAGCTCAAAGCCCCAGCTGGGTGAGACTGAGGGTCGGAGTGGGCTTAGGGAATGATGGAAAGATAGAAAGATGGGTTCAGATGAAGGATTTCGGCATTCTTGAAATGTGGACCCTCTGGGCCTGCAAAAACCAGGGCCAGGCAAGAGGAGGGCTTGTCCTGGCATATCTGGCATCTGCTAGAAGTCTGCCCAGTGAGCCTTAAATGCCCACATAGGGCTTTCCACAATTAAAGGATGACCCTTGATTTCACTCGTATGGGTCCTGCTCCCTCTGGTGCAGGTGACATAGCAGCCAGCTTTGGGCAGTTGCTTTTCCCGATGGCTACTCCTCTGCCTGGCCAGGCTTCAGTGTGGATAAACACAGTCAGCCGTGCTGGTGCTGGGGCTGGGGCTTCCCTCGTGTCTCCAGTGAGCGATCCTGGAGCAGACAGAGAGGCTGACCTGGGAAGAGGGGCAGGAGCTGCCAGCCTGTGCTCACCCTGTTGCCTGAGCCTTCAGGTTGAACTCTGGGCCAGACCAGACTGGACTGGACTGAATGCCTCTGGACAGCTTGTCCTCTTGTCCTTTCTTATACTTGCAGGCCTGTGGCCCGAGGAGTGGTATGAGGGCGTCTGTGAGATAGCCACCAAATCCCCCCTGCTCACGTTCCCCAGCAAGGAGCCCCTGCGGTCTGTCCTTCAGTACAACTCTGCCATGAAGAACGACACTGTCACGCCGGTGAGGGCCAGGCTCAGGCTCAGTGTGCACACTTGGTGCAGGGTGTCCTTGGGCACGGTCAGAGGGGTTAAGGTGGAAAGGCCCTGAGCGGTCATCCCTCCCCCCTTCCTTTTACTGAGGAGGGAACTCAAGGCTGGGGGTGGGGGGGGCCCATCTTGGGTCTGCTGACTCTGGCCGTGAAGGGGCGACCAGGCCGGGCCCAGAGGCCAAAATGTTGGCACTTGGTCTGAGCCATCTATCTGACGGAGGAACAGTAGTACTGAGTATGGCCTAGTGGACAGAAGGTCAGGCTGGGCCTCTGACACACGCCAGCTGCTTGAACACCAGAGCGATGGCAGACAAGTTGTTATCAGCTTTGGTGGAGGGGCTGCCCTTGCCTGGGAGCAGCCACTGGTAAAGGGCTTAGTTTTGGCTACACAGGCAGAACTGAGTGAGCTCCGCAGCACCATCAGCAATCTGCTGGACCCTCCCCCAGAAGTGTCCGCGCTCATCAACAAGCTGGACTTCGCCATGTCCACCTATCTGCTGTCTGTCTACCGCCTGGAGTACATGAGGTACGTTTGTCCTGGGTCCTGCCTTTGGCTCCTCCCAGAGGCACCTTGGGGAAGGAGGGAAGGGGGGGAGGTGTGGCTCTTGGGCTCAGAACCAGCTCCGGCCCCAAGGCACATTGTGTCCTGTCAGCCTCCTGGGCTTGTGAGAATGGGCACCGGCAGGCGCCACACCACTTCTCAGACACTTGGGCCCAATAATCAATGACACATTGCCTAGGGAGCCCGTGGTCTTGTGTGAGGGACACAGCCCTTTTCCTCAGAGCTCCCAAAGCTGTGTGCCATACATGTGCAGGGCTCAGTGCCTCTGTCTCTGTATGTGGCTCTGTGCCAAGGGCCGTGCGTGTGGAGGTGGGAAGCCTGGCCTGCCCTCAGGACACTTGCAGGCTAACTCGGCAATCCCTGGGTACAAGTCTATTAGGCACAAAGTAAAGTGTTGGTGGGGCAGAGGAGGGATCCTGGCCTGGTGCTCCAGGGCAGACTGAGGATGGGGGAGGGGACTCTCAGCTGCTACCCGTTGCTCAGACGGGTTCAGAAGCAAGAGATTGTGGGCGGAGCCCAGAGGCTGGCGAGGACATCTGTTTGCCAGAGATGGATGGTGTGACAAATGGCAGTGGGCAGTGAGGTCAGCTTAGCCAGGCCAGGCTCTGACCCACCTGGGCATCACTTCCCACAGTGTGCACAGCCAGTGCAGATGTTGACTGAAGACAGTGACACAGTCATCTGGGCGTATTTGGCATACTCAGAAGAAAAAATGGCAGAAAACCTAAAGCCATTGTTGGAAACCTCTGAGAGCAGGGATAAAGAGCCCCCTTCACTCTTGTAACCTCGGTGGCCTCACTGGGTGCTGCATTCCCGGAGAGCTGGAAGGGAGCCCTGCCCCAGTGGACCCCATGCTGAGCCAGGGTCCCTTCTCTAGCCTCCCTGAGGAGGGGCCTCCTGCCTGGCCTGGAGACCTGAGGGGCAGGAGTATCTCCAGCTTCCACACGCTTGCCCAGCGCCCTCGGTCTGTGGTAGTGAAATGCCGCCTGGCTCTCCAAAGCTGGAAGGCCCTCAGGTCCACCTGCCCCTGGCAAAACTGCCTGTTCTGATACAGCCATTGAGAGGTCGCCCAACTTCTGCTCTCAGGCATCCATGGAGGGACCCCTGCCACTGTTAGACCCTCTGATTATCCACCCATTTTTCCTGTCCTGATTTACATCTTACTCTCCTGCATCACCTTCATGCTTTCGATTCCCAGTGGAGGTCACAGACTCACCAACCCACCGTGCCAGGCAGTTGCTTAAGTGTTGGTGTGCCTTGGGCAGTGTCTTGGCCAGTGCCCAACTGGGCCCCCTTGAGCCTTTTCCCCCCAGGACTGCCTCCAGGCCCAGTGGGATCATCTCCTGAAGAGAGTGAACCTCCTTGGCATAAATGTTGGGTCACATGAATTGGTTCAGTTCTTGGGAAGTGTCCCATGTGGTTCTAGGCACAGACACTCCCCAGCCATATCAGGTGTGCTGGGGCCTGTCATATGGGTCACACACAACATCCAGATGCCTGGAGCCCACAGCAGCCTATCCCAAGTGACCTCAGCTTAGCCCAGAGGAGTCCGGGGGCCCCTGAGGCAGGAGTAACTGACTCCTCCTTGCCCTGCTGACCCCTGCTGGCTGCTCCAACCACAGGGAACATCCTGTGTGTACAGGACCTTGTGGAGGAGGTCCAAGGTGCCACTACCCTCCCAACCGTGACCACTCTCTTCCTTAGAGTGCTGCGCTCCACGGATCCAGACCGTTTCCAGGTGATGTTCCACTACTTTGAGGACAAGGCCATTCAGAAGGACAAGTCGGGTAAGCTGGCCACCAACCCTGTGCTCACTCCCTGCCCAGCAGGCCCCCTCCACCCCCCCCCCCCGCCTCATCCTGGGGCCCATGGTCCTGGCCTTCCTGGCCCACCAGGACCCTGGACCAGAGGAACAGGGGTGTGATGCTAGCTCACAGTGATTACATGTGGTGACGTGTGACAGGCAGGGGACCTGGGCTCCACTGCCGCCTGCCCTGCTGACATGCTTTGCAGTCTCTACAGAGTGAGGCCACTGGGCTGTGTGATCACTGAGGTCTGGAGGCTTTGAGGCCTTGTTTTATTGGACAAGCATGGCCTGCCGATGTCAGCAGGCCCAGCTCCAGGCTAGTGCCAGGCTGCCCTGGGAACTGACACAGGAAGGCCAGGGACATTGGTGAAGGAAGTTCTTGCTTCCTTCTCTGCTCTTCTGTGGTGGTTGTAGAGCAGCCTGGAGGCCCGAGGGCCAGAGGACATGCCCCAGGGTCCCCCAGCCTACAGGGGCCAGAGACAGGGCTGAGGCCAGAGCTTCCTCTGACCCTCCCCTCCCTGTGCCACATCTACAGCCAAGGGGAGCAGGGTTTCACACCAATACAGGAATTGGGGTTTTTAAAAATCCCTGTCACCAAATATTCCAACATAGAGAAACGCTTGAGTATCAACATCTGCCATTGTCTCCAAGTCCAAACTTGAGTTGTTCATGCAAAGCCTAGCACTGTAGGTTGAATGTGGCTGAGGATGGGTGAGGTCGCAGAGGGCCAGCCCCCATGTTACAGAGGAGACAATCTGTGCACAGAAGTCACAAGTGGGGGCGACTCCGAAGTGGGAGCTGCCAGGATGGCAGAGTCATGACCCCAGCCAGCACCTCCCAGGCTTTGCACCCAGATGCTCAGGGAGGCGGCGTTTCCTAGACCTGAGGCCTAAATGTTCCATTTGGAAATCCCAGATAATGCTCCTGTGTCCTCACTGGCCTCGGTTCTCTTGGAGCCTTCCGGATTCGTTCTGGGAGCTTCCCATCCCTCTGGGCATATCCCCCTCCAGAACAGGAGCCTGGGCTGGTCTCAGAGCCCTGTGGCAGCTGCCCGGGCATCAGCAGTGGGCACAAAGCGCAGTCCTTGTCTGGAAGGCCAGAGTGAAAATCCAGCCACAGTTTGTCGCTGTGACCCTGGCAGGCCACTTACCCACTGCCTGCCCCCCCAGAGCTGTTGTACCCAGCACATAGTAGGCGCTCTGTAAAGCTTCTTGTTATTGTTGTCATACGGACACAGCTCTCCTTCCAGAAGCGGCTGTGATTTCTGGCAGTCCTTCCCCCATCCCTGGCAGATCTGATCCAGAACGTCATTCTCTCTCATCAGTTTGGGTGCATTTTAATGGAAAGATAGTTTTCAATGTTCATTTTTTAGATTTTGAGTTTGAAATTTTTTCCCTCCCTCCCTTAAGGGCCAACATTATCAAGGGAAATCAGTAGGTGTGAGTTCTGCTTTTTTCAGAGAGAGCGAGAGCAAGCCAGCAGCTGGCGCGGTCCTAGAAGTGCTCAGTGGAGCTCTGCTGGCCTTATGTCCAGGCTGGCTGCAGGGTGTTCCAGGGACGCAGCACTCTGCTTCTGCCTCCTCCAGGGCCCACCCACGTTCCTGCCCTTCCTTACATAAAGGAATGAGTGGGAAAGCATTTAGTAAGCTTTTCCTGTGTGCTAAGTGCTGGGGAGACAGGAAGAGAAGCAACCAAGGCCCTGTTCCCGAAGGACTCCCCCTGTGCTGAGGCTTCTGGGGCAGCTGCCAGGCCTCTTCTTGAACCTCATGGCCGCTGGCTGAAATCCCATCTGCCTCTGACATTGAACCATCAGCTGGCACCAGGATTCTGACGGGAAGAACTTTATTTTCTGTGTCTCTGGTAGCTGTGGCTGCTGAAGAGGCCCAGAGAGGGGGAGGGGTTTGTCTAATGTCACACAGCAAGTGAGTGTCAGCCCTGGACTCTGGCTCAGGCCTTTGGATTCCTGCTCCAGTCCTGTCTTCTACTGTCCCTTTGTGATTCAGGATTTATAACTAGAGGGAGGCTTCCCTCGAAGAAACGATCACAAAACCATCTGTCTGTACATGGACTGTCAGAAAGGTGCCATTAAACCAGCTGCCCCTCCGCCTTTGATCTTCCCTGGAAGGGCCTGAAGAGGTTAATGTGATGCCTGTGGCCCCCCCTGTGCCAGGCTCCGCGAGTCTGAGGGACTGCAGCTGCTGCGCCTTCCTCAGGGCCCAGAGATCAAAGGGACTGTCAGTCAGACCAGGGGGCCCCGAGGAGGATCGAGCGCCTGCGTGGAGACACACAGATGCAGGCTTCCCGGCTCTGCTTCTCTCTCTCTCACTCTTTCTTTCCCTCTCTCCCCCTCCCTCTCTCTCTCCTTCTTTCTCTCTTACCCTCCCTTTTCTCTCTTTGTCTCTCTCTTCCTCTTCATCTTCCTCTCTCTCTCCTCCCTTTCCCCTCTTCTCTGTCCTCCTTCCCTCCTTTTCTTCTCTCTCCCTTTCTCTCCCTCTCTGTCACTCTCTTTTCTCTCTCTCTCTGTCTCTTTTCTGTAATTGCTGACCTCACACCAATTCTTTCAGTTGTTTTACCTGACAGCTTTTTAATTTGAAAAAAGGTCACATACTAATTCTTCACTCGCTTAGGTAAATGTTGTCTTACACTGGCCTGGCTCTGCCTTTTTGGAGGACAAGGCGCATTTAGGTCTGGCATTTACTGGATAAATCCTAGGCCAGCCTGTCCCTTGTGCTCACCCAGTACTCAGTTCCTGGGATACAAAAACAAGAAAACCAGGTGCCCCCAGTCCTTGGGGAGCTGCCATTGGGATGGGGTGGACAGCACACAATGGGGAGCTGGGGGAGCAGCTGAAGCAGGGCACAGCCCACAAGGCAAGATGACCAACGGTATTTTTGCCTCAGCACCGTAAGTGTGATGGCTCTTTTGCTGCGTCTCTGTGTGAATACAAGCCAGTGTTAGGAAGTGTCGCCATAGCCAGAATGATGCATCACTCCAAAGGACATGCCCAGGATGCTCGAAGTGGCAGGAAATGCTGGCCTGGGCCAAGGGTCTGGAGGGTGGAGGAATGAGCCCCCAGGAGAGAAGGAAGAAGAAAGGAATTGCAGACCCTCCTCCCCACAGCTCGTCTCCTGGGCCGTGGCGACGGGAGCCCCAGTTGGAGCAGCGGGGAAAGAGCAGATGGGGCGTGGGGGGACCGCCCAAGAGCGGTAGTCCTCACATCACCCTGCTTAACGCGGAAGAACCGATGTGGGGACTTTGATTCTGGACCTGAGTCTCCCCAGAGAGGAGACGGCTGGAACGAGGGAGTGGCTGAGCACTCCTGGAGCTAGTGAGAGTCTGCACAACACCCACCTCAGGTTTGGGGAGCACAGATTGCAGGCACGGTGGAGTCCAGAAGACCCGAGCTCAGAGGCAGCCTCAGATATGTACTAGCTGTAAGACCCTGGACAGGTCACTTCCCCTGTAAAACGGGGAGAATAATTACATCTGACTCCCAGGCTTGTGAGGATCAAATGAGATTGTATTTGTGACAGGTGTTTAGCACAGGGTCTGGCATACAGCAGGTGCTCTACATGTGCTTATCCCCTTCTCTCCCCCCATTTCACAAGGTTCCAAGAAGGGTTAGAAAAGATCCTGGGGCCCACAGTTCTGCACTTGGACAAAATCATTTGCATAATTGGGAGACAGGCTTGGGAAAGCGAGTGTTCTAATTGAGGAAGCCCAGTCCTGGACCCCTTTCTGTGTCTCTGGGAGGTCTCCATTCTGGCTGTGACGGCCGCAGAAGCCAATCCGTTACGGAGATAAACTGAATGGAGAGCCAGGCTCTGGAGACCACATCGTGAGCTCACCAAGAGTTATGTGAAACCAAGATTTTGCAGAAATAATGGAGCATATTTAATCCCAATGTTCTCACAAAAATAGGGCTACTAATCGTCCTGTTTTTAAAGGGGGAAAAAGTTTTTCAGGTCACCACAGCTGTTTGCCATTGTGTTGGAGGAGTTTGGAGTCTAGGAGGGGATCCCTGTGCTGCTGTTTGCACAGGACACCCTCCTGATGATTGGTGTCCAGCTTTTTAAACAATATTTTGGTAACTGTAGTTCAATATAATTGATTTCCTTTGTATTTAGAGCATTATCCTGAGAAGAGGCCTATGAGGTTCACCATGATTTCAGAGATGGTCAAGACAGAAAAAGGGGTCCTGGGATTTCTCTTCGCATCTCCTCTGGTTGTGCTGGGACGACCACTGTTCTGCCCCAGTTCTTGTTTGTTTGTTTGTTTGTTTGTTTGTTTTAACTGTTCTACACTCACCCTGAGGCACTGTTTTGTCTTTTTTGTGGGGGAAATCTGGAGAGCTTGGAATTTTCTGACCTGCTCCGGCATCTTCCCAGAATCCTCTCACATTTCTGTAATCAGGAGTGACTTAGAGCATTTTTTCACATGACTGTAGCTTTGATTTCTTCTCCCGAAAGCTGTCTGACCATTTATCAATTGAGGAATGACTCATATTCTTATAAATTGGACTCAACTCTTGCTGTATTTAAGAATGAGGCCTTTATCAGAGAACTTGTAAAAATGCTTTTCCTTGTTTTCTGCTTTCCTTGTTATGTTGGCTGCATTAGTTTTATTTGTGTAGAGCGTTTTTAATTTAATGTAACCACAGTGATCCATTTTACATCTTGGAATGCTCTCTCTCTCGTTTGGTCATGAATTCTTGCTTCATCTATAGATGGGACAGGTAAACTGTCCAACACGCCAGCGATTTGTTTATGGCATGCCCCTCGATGTCTGAATCGTGCCCATTTTGGCCTTGTCTTGGTATGTGGTGTGAGATGTTGCTCTAGACCTAGTTTCTGCCAAACTGCTTTCCAGGTTTCCCCACAGTTCTTGTGCCCAAAGCTGGGCTCTTTGGGTCCGTGTCTTGGATACCTAATCCATTCCACTGGTCCAGACCTCTCTTTCTTAGCTCACTCTGATGACCTCTGTCTCCCTTCTCTCTTCAGTGAGCTCCTCCAAACCTTCATTCAGGGCAGAGACTCAGACCCACCAGCCTTCCCTGCTTTGGGCTTCCCAGACTCCAGCACTGCCTCTGCCCCCCACCCTTTGCTTGTATTTGTGCCCTCAGAGCTTAGCACGGGCCTTGGCACATAGGAGACCCAAGCAACGTTCCTGCAATGGGGGTCTGCCTGATGGGTCTCCGTGTTACAGATGGGGAAACTGAGGCAGATGGGGATGTGACTCTCCCAGGTCCCCCAGCTTATGAGTGTCTGAGGCCAGATTTGAACTCAGGTCTTCCTGACTGCAGGCTGGGGGCTCTGCCGAGCTGCCCCACGACTACTGATTTACACTCTTAACATCTAGTCAGGAAGCACTTACGGATGCTTCATTTTCCCCGTTAGAATGTGGACTCCTTCAGAGCAGGATCCGTTTGTAAGTTTTTTCCTCTCTGTGTGCCCTTAGTACGCAGCACAGAGTAAGTTCTTCACAAATACTTACTGATTGGTTGGGGTTTTGATTTGTTTTGTTTTAATTGATTAATTAATTTTTTGGTTTTCAACATTCATTTCCACCAGATTTTGAGTTCCAGATTTTCTCCCCATCTCTCCCCTACCTCCCACCCCCAGTTGGCAAGCATGCTGAATACCTGTCCACCAGTCTGCCTCTCTTACATCCTCCCCCACCGCCCGTACTTTCTCGTAGGGCTAGATGGATTTCTATACCCAGCACCTGTATATCTTATTTCCCGGGTGCATGGAACAACAGTTTTTTAACATTTATTTTTAGAACTCTGAGTTCCCGATTCTCTCCCTTCTTCCCTCCTCACGTGTAGTCACGCAAAACATTTCTGTAGCAGTCATGTTGTGAAAGACTTAACTGTATTTCCCTCCATCCCGTCCCACCCCCCGCCGATTCTGTTTTCTCCTTTGACCTGTCCCTTTTCACAAGTGTTTGCTTCTGTCACCCCCCCTCATCCCCTTCCCCCTCCTGGCCTGTAGGGGAGGACGCCCCACTGGGCGTGTGTGGGATTCCCTCCTCGAGCCAGACTCGGCATGAGTCAGGCCGTCCTGCTCCCTCTTGCTGCTTTTGTAGGAGATAATTCACCCTGATCTGCTGCTCCCTTTCTCTTAATTTTATTTTTTAGATATCATCCCTTCCTATTCGACTCACCCTGTGCCCTCTGTATGTCCATGTACACACACACACACACACACACACACACACACACACACAATTGGGGTTTGTTGTTGTTTTCATTTTTTGCTTTTTTTTTGGAGGGTGGAAGGTAGGGGCAGTTGGAGTTAAGTGACTTGCCCAAGGTCACATGGCATGTGAGTGTCAAGTGTCTGAGGCTGGATTTGGACTCAGGCCCTCCTGACTCCAGGGTCGGGGCTCTCTTCACACACTCTCACACACACCTAGCTGCCTCACATTGTTCTTGTTTTTTACTGATAGGATGGCATATGATGAAAATGTTTCACTGGAGACTGACCCCAGAGGGTGTGGCTCCATCACTGGGGCGGAGGAAGAGAAGAGGGGCCTCTTACTGGGGCTGGCTGTGGGGCTCATCTCCAATCCAGCCTCCCCTGCACTCATCCCTCCACAGTTACTCCTTCTGCTGAGCAGGCTCCCCTCAGGGTCCCCACCCACCTTCTAGTTGACCATGGGTCCTCAACAATTGCCCAGGTGCCTCCTCTAAGCCCCTGCTCCCCGAGCAGTGCCCCTGCTGCATTGTGGGTGGCCCAGCTCAGTTCCAAGGAGGTGCCATCGTGGCGGGCCACTGTCTCCACCACAGGCCTCCTCACCTCTTTTTCCCCGAGGCTTCCCTCCCTCCCTCACCAGCTTCTCACCCTACCAGGGCCGGCCTCGGTTCCTCACTCTCCCCCACCACACACAGTTCATCAGCTGCCAGGCTTGTTAGTGGGACCTCGACAGTCTCTTGCCTGCCCTACCCCCAGTTCAAGGCATCATCTCTCACCTCATCAGTCTCTCCACTTCACTCTCTCCTTCCCCCACATGACTCTGACATCCCCATGGTTCCCCATTGATCTTATGCTAGAGACAGGGGTAGGAAGGAGACCTCTGTCATCAATAGAGGGAACTCCCAGATGAGGCCAGCACCTTCTCTGCAGCATAGAACCTGAGAATGCTGCTGAGAGCACATCCAGGTCAAGTGACTTACTCATGGTCACACAGGCAGCACCTTCTCTACAGCATAGAATCTGAGAGTGCTGCCAAGAGCACATCCAGGTCAAGTGACTTACCCAGGATCACACAGGCAGCGCATATTGGAGGCAGAATTCGAACAGAGACCTTCTGGGGGCTGCAGCTGGCTCTCCGCCATTCTGGCTTGCCTCCCACTGACTCGGGGATCAGACACAACATCCTCTTCGTCCAGTCCTGTTTTACTTCCTATTTTTTGCATCCGTTCTATTGTGTGTATAGTTATAGGCATTGTAGTACATGTATAAAATTTATAAATAGCTCTGTACCTCCATGGCAGGGGTTGTATTGGTTTTTATCATACAATTATAAGTAACTCGACATGCACTTTGTAGGGGAGTACATGATCAAAAGTTTGGAGACCTCTGCTGCCAAGTGCCAAGACCCTGGTTCTGTCCTAGCCTGGGGAAATGGGCTTAGGCATAAAATCAGTCTTTGTTGATTCTGGAGCCTTTGGTGGGCTCCTGTTTCTTGAGCTGCCATGGCCATCAGACCCCAGGGTGCCAGGCCCTAGGGGCATTATCAGGTTGGGTTCTGGACACCCGATCACCAAGGGCCGATGCAGGCTTTGGGATGAGAATACAACCACAAACGCCCTCCCTGATTCACCAGGTGGTTGTGAGGCCGCCTTGTCATCTGGGGGTCTAGGCCCTTGGTCCCTCTCACCCATCCGCTCCCGTGAATGGCCTGTCCCCTTGGACATGTCCTTCATTGGACAACCCCTTCTCCTCTCAGGCATGATGCAGTGTGTGATTGCCGTGGCAGATAAGGTCTTTGATGCTTTCCTCAACATGATGGCTGAAAAGGTAAGTCTTGCTAAGACCTAAGCTTGTGGCTTCTCTCTCACCGCACCCCCTTCCCTAGACTGAGCCTTGGCTCCTTTTCTGGCCTTCAGGCCCCTCCTTGCACTGCTCCCTGGTCTTCATGGTCCCTCTCCATCCTCAGCCTGATGTTCCAGTAGTCACACCAGACTCATCAACCACCCCATCATTATAGGACCTGCCTTCCCTGCCTTCCCTGCTCCCGCTCTTTGCCTGGAATGCCTTCTTCCCAATTCTGCTCTGGGTGCCCTGCCTGTGCTTCCAGGCCCATTCCACTTCTCCTCCTGTGGCCAGAGGCCCTGGGGCTCTCAGAGGCCATTGAGCCACTACAGATGAAGTCCCGAAGGCAGGCTGTAAGTCCTCTGACTCCTAATCCTCACTGTCTGCCCTGGGCCCCTGGCACAGGGGGAGAGGGATGGGGTTTCTTCTTCATCCTGGTCTCTCCCCCAGCAATGACACCTAATAAGGGAATCCCTGGGGACACTTATGGCCTCTGTCCTTCCCCACTGTCTAGGCCAAAACCAAGGAGAATGAGGAGGAGCTCGAGAGGCACGCCCAGTTTCTGCTCGTGAACTTCAATCACATCCACAAGCGGATCCGCAGGGTTGCCGACAAGTACCTGTCTGGACTAGTTGATAAGTACGTCCCTTGTGGCAGCCATTTGTGTGAGAGCTCTAGAGGGCTCCCAGCTGGGGTGGGAGAAAGAGGTGCTCCCTGGGGATCTGGACAGAGACAGGAGGTAGCAGGTAGAAGTGTGGGCTCCCAGGAAAGCTCACTGAAATCGCCATCCCCAGGAGGCAAAAGGCCCTCCAAGGCCAGTTAGCCTAGGCCTGCCTGGCACTTACCTTTAGGGGAATGGAATTTTCAAAGTTAGGTAAGCCTGATTTTATCAGATTTCCTCCTAACCTTCTTTGGCTTGGGTTGGGGGCAGGGGACAGCCCGACCACATGCAGAGTTGAGCCCTCTGAAATGAGTCCCTCAGACTTGCCACAAAGCCTGGGGTCCCAGGGCCTTCTAGAGCCCTACCATGGGTGGCTACAAAGTCATGGCCAAGCCTGGCCTCCCAGGTGCATTTCACTGCCGTTGACCCTCTGGGTCCCGAGATGGAGGGTGAGCATTGTAGAAGGTCTCCAAAAGTACAGAAGAGGGGGTGGGAGTAACTCTGGTAGGCTTTCTGGAGGAGGATGCATCTTATGTCTCAGACTAAAAGCAGGCCCTGGGCCTCTGTTATCCAGTTGCCTCATCAGTCAGTATCCAAATGTCATTATTGTCACAGGCCCAGAGGGTGTATGGTATGGGAGCAGGTGACCCTCTGCCTCATTCCCGACAAGTGGCATTCACCCCCCAGACAGCTCCCAGGACAGTCCACCCACTTGGAGGCAGCTTGGATTGTCCAGAAGCTTGTCCTTGGTTTGGAGAGAAATATGTCTCCCCCGTTGCTCCTTGATCCTGGAGCCAAGGCCAGCCGTTCCCCTTCCCCAGGAAAGGCCTTTGGGAGGCAGGCCAGCATCCCTCATGCCCACCCAGGCCCTCTCCAGCATGGTCTGGAGCCGCCACCTCTGCAACTACCGCCTCTGGGAACCCTCAGGCTTGTTGGCAGCTTCCTTAAGACACAGCCCCATCAGCCTTTCGTGATCCTTTTTTATCTTTTACAAGACCCCCCGCCACACACACTCGGGCTTTCTAGCTGAGCTGGGGGGGCTCCCCAGGATCACTTCCATCAGAACGCCTCCCCCCACCCCACCGTTGGCAAAAGGCTTTCTGGTTCGTAGCACACTTTCCCCAGAGCCCCCCACTGCATTGAAAACGTTTCTCCTTGTTACGCAGAGGACAGGCATGAGCGACCGAGCCAGAGGTTAGATGGTAGCTTCAGAGCACTGTGCAAACCGGAGAGTGGTGATTCAGGGTCTAGTGTTGGCATTGTTGCTGTTGCTATGATTATCATTCTTTGCTAGAGCAGAGCTTGTGCCCCGTACCTTAACTCCTGCTCCTGCGTTTTCTGCCCTAGCTGGCTGGCCCTCTGCCATTGAAACAGAGCACAGAGCCATCTCTCCCTCCCAAAGTATTGGGCAGGTGAGCGTGACCTTGACAGGCCCCTTCTTGGGGAGCAGCTCAGACAAGGGTCACATGGGTCTCCCCCAGGGAGTCCAGCCTTATGTACCCCGACAGACTAGCACAGCAGAAGCATGCTCTCTACTGTGCATCATGACAACATGCACACAGAAGGACCCAGTGTCTAGAGCTGGTACTGCCCACACCTCACCAACCCCAGCCCTCATTTCCAGGCTTCACGTACTTGAAACCGGAGAGTGAGGATGCTTTGCATGAGGGCAGCCATACCTCAGGAGTGTGGCAAAGCTGGGTTCTTACACTCCTGGGTGGCCTGGTAGTGTTGGGGTACAGCAGAGCCGGGGGAGCTTGTGAATTGCCCAGCCTGACTCCTGAGAACCACAGGAAGGAAACAGCAGGCCCCTGTCTGCTTCACAGCCTGCTCATGGAGGTTAGGGGAGACCTTGAGTCTGGAGACTGCGCCTCCAGGGGCCTGGGATCTGGAAGGCTTGGCCTCCAATAGGAATGGGGCTGGAGCCCTTGCTTTGACGCCTTTTGACTTAGGCACATGTCTGGACTGTAGGTTTCCCCACTTGCTGTGGAGTGGCACTGTCCTGAAAACCATGCTGGACATCCTGCAGACTCTCTCACTGTCCCTTAGCGCTGTGAGTATGGCTTCCTTGTGGGCGGGCAGTTGCAAAGAGGTTTTCTTCTACGATTTGCAGCCATTCCCAGAAAGATTGTCTGGGTCCTGAAAACTTTGGGCTGTAGGCACCAAATCATAGGATGTCAGAGCTGGAAGCAACCTGAGGGTGGAAAAGATAGAACATGAAAGCCAGAAGGGACCTGAGAGCATGAAGCATGAAGACCTTCTCTGGTCAGAGCTGGGGGTGCAGGGGGCCTAGGAATCCAGAAGGTCAGAGCTGGCAGGGCCCTTAGATCAGAGCGTGTCTGAGCTGGGGAACAGTGCACCTTAGATCACAGAAGGGCAGACATGGGCAGGTACGTGGAGTGAGGAGGGAGCTATTGAAGGTTGGACAGTCGTTAGCGTGTTAAAGCTAAGAGAAGCTCCAAGATAACCAAGTCCATTGCCCAGGAGGGGCCCAGAGCCTTGCCCAAGGTCCCACTGGTGGGTCACCCCTTTTCCCCCAGCCATAATTCAATTTTTAGTTAAACTTGTGATTTCATACTCTAGAGGAGATAGGCTTTTATAAAGGCAGCTCAGAAAGAGTACTTTATTAAGCTCTAGGAAACATTTTATTTATTTTTTTGCATTTCAGGATATTCACAAGGACCAACCTTACTATGACATCCCAGACACTCCCTACCGAATCACAGTCCCTGATACTGCAGAAGCCCGGGAGGTGAGCAGAAAGGTGGCTTTGTGCACCCTCTTTTGTCAGGTTTACAGTTAGTATATGAGGCTCA
This sequence comes from Pseudochirops cupreus, assembly GCA_028627135.1. Taxonomy (NCBI): domain Eukaryota; kingdom Metazoa; phylum Chordata; class Mammalia; order Diprotodontia; family Pseudocheiridae; genus Pseudochirops; species Pseudochirops cupreus. Next base: position 588,059,634 of record CM053580.1, read on the forward strand.
GCCCCCCTCACCTCTTCTCAGCCACAGATGTCTGAGCTGGGGTCTTCATGCCACGGGTGGCTGGGCCCCATTTCACTGTGCTGGGCTCCCCCAGGTCTTTAGTGACTGAACAATGTTTCAAGCATATCCACAGAAAGAGAAAGGAAAGCCCGCTGCCCTGGGCATGAGCTGGCCTTTTGGCTCTGGAGAGGTCATTTACCTCCCTTGAGCTTTGGTCTGTCATCTGGGGAGTGGGAACACTTAAGTGGGTGGTGCTTCCAGGGAGCTCCTTGTCTTGTAAGGGGTGAATCTGTGACAGGGTTTTGGCAGAGGGCACAGAACATGTGGAGTGTTTGAGCCAGGGCTGCCACTGCCCTCTGCACAGGCCTCCGGGAGCGTGATCAAAGGTGTGAAGGTCAGAAAGCCGCCTGCTTTGTAACCTTTAGCTTGGGATCAGACATCAGTTTCCACATCTTCATGGACCCCAAAGTAGGTCCTGGAGGCTGCAGGGGAGAGCTTTGGGCCCAAGGCCGCCCTTTTGGAGCTGACCATGGTGCTGGAGCAGCACCCCTGAGGAAGAAGAGGGTCCTGCTCTCGGGGCTCTTCCGGGTAGATCATTAACACCCCCAAACCCTTTTTTAGAACATTGTGAAGGACTTTGCAGCACGCTGTGAGATGATCCTCCAGGAGGCCATGAAGTGGGCCCCGACTGTGACCAAGTCCCACCTGCAGGTGAGGATGTGAACCCTCTCGTCCATAGGGAGGATCATGGGGCGAGGCATCCAAACTGAGATTCGACTACAGGCTGGTCGAGCTTCCTGGGGGTGGGGGCCCCTCCAGACTCTGCAGCCAGGTTTAGGAAAGGTTCTAACCAGCATCAGAAACTTGTGGAGGTGAGCATCTGAACCCACTGAGACTGGTGTCAGACTGGGTACATGGGCCACGGATCCATCACCCCCACCCTACCAATACACACACACACAGACACACACACACACACTCACACACACATGCACACTCACACACATACACACACACTCACACACATACACACACATGCACATACACACACAGACACACGCACATACACACACACATGCACACTCACACACACATACATACACACAAGACACACAGCCACATACACACTCACATACATATACACACACAGACACACGCACATACACACACACACACACATTCACACACAGGCACACATGCACATACACACTCAAACACATACACACACACGCACATACACACACACACATGCACACACACACATACACATTCACACACACACACACACACACACACACTCAGACACACACACACACACACACACACACACACACACACACACCACTCTTGAGGACCTCTGATCACCTCTGTGCCACAATGAATCATTTTGAAGTAGGAGTTCAGGGAAGAAGTAAAACAATTCAAAATAGCATTAATTCAGTACTCCCAGCATGGCCGTCACTGGTGTGCTTGACACTGGGGCTGCCAAGATGCCAGTCAGAATATCCCGGCTTTCCTGGAGCTTGTTGTGATAGGAAGAGAACATGAGTTTGGTTAAGAGAAAAGGAACTCTCACTCCTCCAGGGGGATTTTATTCCGGCGTTCTCCAGCTGCACAAGCTCAGCCTGCCCCTGCACAAGGACGGCTGCTCCAGTTCTTTATTTCTGAAACATGTGTTTTGTGGTGTGTTCCTAGAGTACTTGTGCGTGTCTTGTGAAGCGGACTCCCAGCTATCCATGCTCTCTGTAATTATTCTGAGCAGAATCTCTTCCTCTGTCTCCTGCTCCTGGTTTTGTCGGTGATGCATAGAAATGCTGTTGCTTTCTCTCCATGTATTTTCTATCTTATCGTTTCCCTGAAGTGGTTCATTGTTTCAGTTACACTTCTCTAAACCGTCCTGTCATACACCAGAGCCTTCTTTGCTTGTGTGTATTCCCTCAGTTTCCAGTTCTCATCAAAGTAGCTGGCAGTTCTAGCACCTTATAGAATAGCAGTACTGATAAGGGGTGTCCTGTCTTCATCCCTAATCTTCTTTTAAAGACCTCAAGCTTATCTCTGTTCTAGATAACGTGGCTTTTGGTTTAAGATAGATACTACTTATCACATTAAGGAAAGATGGGCTTATTCCAGCACTTTCCAGTATTTTTTAAAAGAATGAGTTTGGCAGCTTGTTAAAAAAAAAGTTTTTTTCTGTAGCTATGGATTTGTGACTTTTGTTACTCTTGGTATTAATGTGGTACCAGCCTTTCATTCTTGGTGTAAAACCCACCTGGTGTTGGTGGTTTGGGGGTAACATCTCTTTGACATGTATTGCTGTAGCCTACTTACTAAAAGAGTGTTTAATTTGGGCTTCCATGTTCATCAGAGAATACTGGTCTACATATATTTTTCTCTATTTTGACTCCTTGGTTTAAATGTTAAGACTGTATTTGTATGACGGAAGGAATGTAACAGGTTATGTAGTGTTGAATTAATTCTTCCTGGAATGTTTGGTAGGACACAAGTCCGTTTGTCCTGGAGTTTTTTCCTTTGGGAATCCATTGAGGACTTGTTCGCTTGGATTCTCCTGCTGTTGAGCTATTCGATTCCACTAATTCTCATTCTGCTAATCGTGGCATTTTCTGTTTTTGTCGTTATCCATGTATTTCGTTTATACCGTCAGTGTTGTTGGCGTGTCGTTAGGCAGAATACCCCCTGATGACGGCTTCGATTTCTTCTTCGTTGGTTTTGAATTCGCCTCTTCATTTTTGATGCTGGCCATTTGATTTTTTTAAAAATTAAATTAGAGAGCAACTTGTCTGTTTTTCAAAGAAATGACTTCTCATTTTATTTCTTTATTTTTTTTTTTGTTTTTAATTTTGTTGATCTCGTTGATTTTGAAGATTCCTATTTGGAGTTTTTTAAATCATAGATTTTCCAGATTTTTTTTTTAGTTGGTTGCCAGGTTCATGGATCTTTTCCTTCTCGTTTTTATTGATGAAAGTGTTTAGACATGTAAGTTTTCACCTAGGCACTATTCTGACATACCAAAAGTTTTGGCAAATTGCTTCATTGTTTTTATTATCTTTTATCAAATTGTCATAGTTTCTATGATTTGTTCTTTCACGCTCTGTTTTTTAAGGTTAAATTATGTTTTCTCTAAATTTAATCATTTCTTCAGTGGCCCTTTATTGAATATAATTTTTATTGCTTTGGGCTGCTGTAAGAAAGATACTCATTTAACATTTCTGCTTTTCTACATTCATTGTAAGATTTTCATATTATGATGTATGGTCAGTAATTATGAAGGTGTCATGGACAGCTGAGAACACGTACACTTTTCTCTTCCCATTCACTCCTCTCCAGAGTGCTATCCGACTTAATTTTTCTAAAATTCTGCTCAAGATCCTGACTCCCTTCTTGGTTAGGATTTTGGTTAGCTTTGGCTAGCTAGGTCCGTGGAAGGGGCCCATCGAGATCCCCTGTGACACTCTTACTGTCCGTTTCTCCCTGGCACTCATTCGCTCACCCTGTAAGTACTCAGGTGCTGTGCCATCTGGTGCGTGTGTTTAGATCCCCGTCTCTGGTGCCTTCCCACAGAGCGAAGCGTCTTTGTCGGTGTCTTTGAGTGAAGTCCGTTCTTGCTTTTGCCGTGTCTGAGATCGTGGTTGCTGCCCCTGCCTTTTTCACCAGAGCCAGAGTGTAATGGATATTGCCCCAGCTCCGTGTTCTCACTCTGCGAGTCTTTGTCTCAAGGGTGTTTGTGGTAAACAGCATCTTGTTTGATTCCACTTTTCTGATCGGTCGCGTGGTGTTGAAATTCACAGTAATTATTGTTGTCTCCTCCCACTTCTTTTATCTTTTTGTTTTTATTTATTTCCTCCCCCCACGTTATAAAGACAGGTGAGAAGGAAGGCAGTCTCAGCAGCAGCACTCTGGGCTTGGTCAGATCTGCTTCTCTTCCCTTCCCCTCACCCTACGCCCAAGCCTAACTTCTCACCTTGTTTTTTATACTCTTCTTCAAGATACACCCTCCTTACTTTATTTTGCTTAAGCCTGATTTTCCCCTGAATCTCCCTACAGTTTATCCCCAACCTCCTTTCTCCCATTTCCACCTGCTTCTCTGTTCACTGAAGTGTATTTCAGTAATTTCAGTATCCAACTGAGTGTGTCTGTGTATTTTTCCCTTCATTACCCAGTTCAGGTGAAAGGCAGGTCCGAATGTCCTGTTCCTCCCACCCTTTCCTCCTTATTTACAGAGTCTTCTTCTGCCCTCCCATTATAGGAGATAATTTTCAGCACCTTTCCTCTTCCCTTTTCTAGCCTAGTATATTCGTTTTCGTCTCTTTTCCTTTTAAGTTCATCAAAACAGAAGCCATCCCAGGTCCTTTGTTTTAGTAGACTTCTTTTATGATTCCTCCTATAGCTCTCCTTTATTTTCCCACTTTTTTCTCTAGTACTCTCATTTGATTTTTAAAATCTTTTTTTTAAATTCTTTCTTCATCTCTTTAAGGCATTCTAGTTGAACTTAAGCCCAAGCTGTGTTTTGCTTTTGAGACTTGCTTGTAGATTTTTTAGAGGCATTCTCTTCTGAGTTTGTGTCATGAGTGTCTCTATTACCATAATAGCTTTTTTATAGTGGAGTTCTTCCTCTGTTTTCTGACTCTTTTCAGATTCTGATTCTTTTAGCCTACTTTCTGACTTCAGACCTACTTCCATGTCTGCACTGAATTTACGTCCTCTTGGATCTTTCTGCTGCTTTGTTGGAGTATCAAATGTTCTATCCTAGAATCTCAAGAGTAGCTCAGGCTGGGACCTGCATGCTTTTGGTGTTCCCAGAATGATGTGCAAAGTCTGATCACTTCGCTCCTGGTCTGAGTTCTGCATGTTCCTGGCCAGGCTTTGGGTCTGAGCAGCACAACTGTGAGCTTGCCCCTGATTGGGATTCCTGATTGGGCTGCTGGACCCAACCATGGGCAGCTGGCTAGAAAGCTCTCAGAAGGAGAGAAGTTCAGCCTTCCCTTTGGTCTGGGCTGGCTGCCCTGTTAGTCCTCTGCTGGCTTGAGGCTCAGCCAGGGACTGGTGGGGCCATAGCCATACCATCTGTTTGCTTCTGAAGTAGGGCCCATGACCTCTCGTTGCACAGGAACAGAGCCCTCCCTAGAAGCAGCTCCCCCTCAGTCTGCCTTGGTGAGTGAGAGGCAGAGTGACAGTTGGCCCACTCTGAGCGGCCTGCCCAGGCCAGACCCCTTTTTTCCCTGGGCCACAGCTGCAGGCATGCCCTCATTCCGTCCCTGAGTGGGAGTGTTCTGTGTAGTGTGTTTATGGCCCTTTCATCTGACCTTTCTGTCTCTCTGTGCCAACCTGGGCTGGAGAAATGATTCACCCTGATGGTTTTCTTGGATTTCCTGACCTTGGGCTGATGAATTTCCTAGATCTTTGTGCAGGATGTTTGATGAGAAGAACTCAGCTGTACATCTTCCTGCTACCCCTCCGTCTTAGCTCTCCACCCCCACCCCACATCTGGCATCATAGATGTAGAGCCAGAAGGACCCATCAAGTCCTGCTCGCTCCTTCCATAGAGGAGGAAACTGAGACCCGGGGGGGGGGGGGGGGGTCAGGAGATAGCTGAAGTGACGTGGCTAGCACGTGGCAGGGCCAGGATCTGAACCCAGGTCCTCAGCCCCCAGGCCTTGCTACACTTGGCTTTTCAGTTGTGAAATCCCTTCATTTTCTGTTTTTAACAAAACAACTTGATTTTCCTTTTTAGGAATATCTGAATAAGCACCAGAACTGGGTATCGGGCCTGTCCCAGCACACGGGTCTGGCCATGGCCACCGAGAGCATCCTTCACTTTGCTGGTTACAATCGGCAGAACACGACACTGGGGGTGAGTGTGGCCTCCTGTGGGCTAGGGCAGAATCAGGGCTTCTTGTAAACTGTAGCCTGCAGAGCTGGTTGTGAGGCCAGAGGCCAGGGTCTCCATCCACCCACCTGTCTGTCCATCCCAGCAGGAGTGATGCTGAGCCAGAGCTCTGGCTCTCTGCCAGGGAATGGTTCATTAATCTGTAAGCATTTTATTAAGTACCTACTGTGTGCTGAGTACTGTGGTATATAAAAAGAGTCGAGAGACGGTCCCTGTCCTCAGAGAGCTCCCAGTCTAACGGGGCAGACCACAAGCAAACAGATATCTACAGACAGGCTCCGCACAGTAAGGCACTGGAATAAAGGTGGATCGGGGAAGGAAGGAGCCAGGGGGATCAGTGTTCCAGGGATGGGGTGGCGCAGCCAGAGAGAGTGCCCAGAGCAGAGAGATGGAGGGTCTCATTTGTGGGACAGCCAGGAGGCCAGGGCACCGGAGCCACGGGTGCAGTGTGGGGGTAATGAGGTGTAAGAAGACTGGAGAGGTAGGAGGGGGCAGGTGGCAAAGGCCACTGAAGGCCCCTTGGAGCATTTTGTATTGGACCCTGGAGGGCACAGGGAGCCACGGGAGCTTACTGAGTGAGGAGGTGACTTGGTCAGATCTGAGAGGAGGACAGACTGGAAGCAGGCAGATGCCATGGGTCTTTGGAGGCCCCCAGGTCGTAGGTAGGAAAGCCAGGGATGTAGCTTTGGGCCTTCTGACTGCTGCACCACACTTCCCTTCTTTCACTATGACTCCCCACATCAGGACCATCAGAATTATTAGAGCACTTGGACATTTATAGACCCCTTTGTGAAGATGATCTCACTGGGTCCTCACAGCAGTCCTGGGAAGGCTGCACCCCATTTCACAGATGAGCAAACTGAAGCCCAGCTATTAAATGTCCATGCACCCCTGGGCAGCTGCCACAGGACCATCAGGCCCCATGCTCCCCTCGCCCTCCCCTGCTGCTATGCTGTTGCTACCTGGTACCCCTCCCCTCACCAAGGAAGGGGCAGGTCAAAGCATGATCCAGTGGGGAGGGCCAAGTCCTTCAGGGGCCCCTCTCCCCCTTGGGTGCTGTCAGGCTCTCTTCAGGATCTAGGGACAAAGACACCTCCACAGATCCTCCAGCAGGCTCTCTGAGGGGCAGAGGGAACCAGGCCTGAGGCTGGTTGGTGGTGGCACTGAGGGGAAGGAGGGTGGGCAGATGGGCCCTGCCAGGGTCAGAGACAGACCTCCACTCTCATAACTCCTCACCCAGGTCCCTCAGTCCTCCCCTGAAAGTCCCAGCTGTGGGAAACCTCCTAGCAAGGGTGACAGGGCTGTGGGCATCCTCAGTCCTGGCAAGTGGACTGAGCTTACTGGCAGGCATCCCTGCCCGGCACTACACTAGCCTGGCACATTGGACCTCAGCGGCCCCTTCTTTCCTGAAGCTACCATTCCCTCTTGGAAAGAAGCTTCCCTTCCTCTGGTGGCCTTTTCATAGACAGTCCTGCCAAGCGTTAGGAACTTTTTAATTCTTCCTTACACCGCCAGACACATTGTACAATGGAGTTACAGGAAATCCTGTTAGAAATGAAGGGACGTTAAGTATGCTGCAGCCAGACAGCTGGTCGGCAGCACGCTCTTCCTTCTCTGGAGTAGAAGTCTGCCCTCTTCTTGCTCCCTCCCTTGGCCTTCCTTCTGCCCTCCGGCTCCCTGGCTGATGGGACCTCGACAACCCTCCTTTTTCCCTCCCTACCTCTTGGCCAGTCCATGACTTTGTGCAGGCCACTGAGACACAGCTGACTGAGAGGAACCCAAAGGGTGTGCAGTGCCCAAGAGAAAGCCTGGCCAGTGTTGGCAGCCTGTACTCTGTCCTGCCCATCCTACTTCTGGGCTTGGCCATTGTCCAAGAGGCTGACGGGGTTCTTAGGAAAGGCTGGGGGCCTTTGGGACAGGTGGGGTTTTCACTTGGTTCCTAGAAGGGCCTCCAAGGTCAGTAGGGAGAGGCTGGCCAGCTAGCTGTTCTTGAATCCTGCTGGGCCAGGGTGATGCTCTGCTCTCTGTCTCCAGGTAACTCAGCTCACGGAGAGGCCTGCATGCGTGAAGAAAGACTACTCCAACTTCATGGCTTCCCTGAATTTGCGCAACCGCTATGCAGGCGAGGTAAGGCCCTCCCACAGCAGACCCAGAAAGTACTGGCAGAAGGAGGGCCCTCGAGGCACAGGGTGTATGTGAGCTGGCTGGCACCTAGAGTCTGAAGGAGAGTGAGTGGGTAGGCCCCTCTCTGCCAAATAGTAGTTATCATTTCTGCCTTGAGGTAGTAGGAGACCTGGGAATTTATAGAGCAGGGAAGGAACGTGGGCAGCCCTGGGTTTAGAACTGTCACTGAGGCCTGTTCCGTTGTACCAGGAGGTGGGCAGTGCCCAAGGCTGGAGAGTCTGGCCCTCCTGCCTCAGTGTGCCGACCCTTTGAGAGTACCCTCCATGGTCCTGGAGTGGCATCTCGAAGTCCCAGAGGACACTCAGCTTGGGGCCACGTGGCCCCATCATCTGCTTTCTCAGTCATCAGGTGCAATCAGACACCTGGGGGCTTCAGCATTTTTCATTTGAAGGGGTCCTCATACTGCCTGTGTTAGACTTTGAAGAGTCCCCAATCTCCTGAAGCCTGAGGCCAACCTCCTGAAGTCTGAGGCCATCCTCCTGGGAAACACAGGCAGGCACAGCTGGCTACGGGCAGGGGCAGGAGAGCCTATGGAGTGTGGGGATGCAGGAGAAGCAGGCAGGGAATTCTAGGGAAACTGAGGCAGGAGAGAGCGCTTCCAATGCAGCTTCCTAGAGCTGAGGGTGCCCAAGCCGGGCCTGACTTGTGTGCTGGTGGCCAGCTGCTGCCAGGACCATTGTTAGACTCTGAAGTGGTGGAGCTTATCTTTTTTGGGGGCTTTGTGACTTGTGCCTCTCAGCACCTGACTTGGTCCAGAGAAGTCTCTCTGGCTGGCCCACATTGCCCCCAGCATTGGCCACTCCCCTGGCTCAATCCCTGTATGGTGCTGCTTGTTAGGAGTCTGCTTTCTCTGAATTTCAGTCTGCCTCTCTGTGCCCTCTTGCTTTGATGCTGGGCTGGGGCTGCCCTCAGGTGCTTGCCCTTCCTGGCTATGATGGACACATCGTGTGCCCTGGCAGCTCTCGGTGTCCAGCTGAACCTCCCCAGTGCCTTCAGCGGGCCCTGTCCTCTTCATGACAGTCCCCATTCTGGTGCCCAGACCTGAGCCCAACAGTCAGGGTCTGACAGCTGGCAGAGCCTCACAATACCCCCATGGCAGTGAGGACTGTGGGGATGATTGTCCCTGCTGTACAGAAAAAGAAACTGAGGCTCGCTGAGGGTCACTCAGCTAATCAGTTCAATTCTAACAGAGGTCTCCCTGATTCCCAGTCTGGCCTTAAGCCCTGCACTCTACTCCCCATCCTGGTACAGTAAGGGGCGTGCCTTTGGTCTCCATTCCCCAGTGCCTCAGTCTCCCCCACATGCTTGACGGAGCAGAGAGCTCCAGTGGTAACTTTTGGTCCCACCTGACAATGCCCTGTCTCCTTGAAGGTTTACGGAATGATTCAGTTCTCAGACGCCACTGGCCACACGTCTGACCTCAAAAAGCTGATGGTGCAGCAGCTGAACACAGCCCTGGACTTGCAGAAGGCCCAGGACTATACTCAGGCCATGTTCAAGTTGACAGCGATGCTGATCAGCATCCCAGGTAACAGCAGAGGCCCGAGCCCTTCCTTGTATCCCCAGCTCTCCATGTGGGAGATGTGCAGCCCGAGGCCGTCACCTTCTTCATGCAGGCCAGAGACCAGAGGGATGCTCTGTGGACCCTGCCCCACCCCCAACCCCCCACCACAGGAGCCTCCCTGAGACTCCGTCTTCTTGTGAAAAGCTGGAGCTAAAGCTTCTAAAATGCTCAGCGACTCCCTCAGAAATGTTTGGTCTCTTTTTCATGTGCTGGCCCGGGAGCATCACCCCCCAGCATCTCTATGTCTCCTCTCTGGTTTCAGACTGCGACCCCCAGCTGCTGCACCACTTGTGCTGGGGCCCCCTCCGCATGTTCAACGAACACGGCATGGAGACGGCCATTGCGTGTTGGGAGTGGCTGCTCGCAGGCAAGAATGGTGTGGAAGTGCCGGTAAGCCTGGGAGCCTGCAGGGTGACTGACAAGTGAACGTCAGCCCCACTCCTGGCTGCAGCCAACACGTCCTCCTGGGGCTGAGACCGCTCTGAGGACGCGGCAGCACGGTCTGCGTCTGTGTCTGCGTCTGCATGTCAGTCTGTCTTTGTGTCTAGGTCTGAATCCATGTCTGTCTGCATCTGTGTCTATACCTACGTCTACATCTGTCCATATGTCTATATCTCTTGTCTACACCTATGTCTACATCTATCCATATGTCTGTATCTGTGTCTACACCTACATCTGTCCGTGTATCTACATCTGTGTCTACACCTATGTCTACACCTATCCATATGTCTGTGTCTGTGTCTACACCTACGTCTACATCTGTCCATATGTCTACATCTGTGTCTGCACCTACATCTACACCTATCCATATGTCTGTATCTGTGTCTACACCTACGTCTACATCTGTCCATATGTCTACATCTGTGTCTGCACCTACGTCTACACCTATCCATATGTCTGTATCTGTGTCTACACCTATGTCTACATCTGTCCATATGTCTACTTCTGTGTCTACACCTACGTCTATATCTATCCATATGTCTCTGTGTCTCTACCTACATCTGCATCTGTCCATATGTCTACATCTGTGTCTACATCTTCATCTACGCTTTTATGTCTGTATCTTTCTGTCTGCATCACTATCTGTCAGTACTTCTCTCTCTACCTGTCTACATCTGTGCCTGTGTCTGTCTATATCTGGATTGTCTATATATTTATGGCTCTTTTAATATCTCTCTAGAAGAGGCATTGAGAAGGATGAATGGATTTCTTGTGTCTATTTGCACGCATGCACGCGCACACACACACACACACACACACACACACGTGTCTGTGTCATCCTCTGGTTTGCCACATCCAGATTCCCTGCTGCGTTTGTGTTTTTTAGGGAAATGCAGCTGAGCGAATGGTGAGCATGCTTGTATCTGCGTGTTTCAGGGCCAGCTTGCCCAAGCCCATCCACCTCCATGGGACAGGCTGCAGCCTTTCTGGGCTTTCCATAAACCCTCCTGAGGAGCATGCAGGAAGCCCTCCTACAGGTCTTTTCAGTTGGAAGCGCGGAGCCAAGCTTACATTTGAATGATGCCTGTCTCCAAACAAAGCCATACCCACCTCTCCTCTAGTGTGGGCTCTTGTCGCCTTCTTCCCTAGGTGTCCATCCTAAGAGCCTGTACAGGTCTGGCTGTCTCCAGGCTCTCCGCTGCCATCTGCCTTGTGCATGGCTGCCCAAGAGCTCCACCTAGAGCCCCAGTCCAGCCACATCCCTTCTCAGCTCCTCTACTGCAGCTCCCATCTCCTCATCCAGCCATTTTGTAGTTAAACAGGCATGCTCCCATGGCCTGTCTGTGGCCCCAGCCCTGTCCAGCCAGCTACTCATGGTGCCCATCACATGACTTGGCCAGAGCAGGACCCCACCGTGCAATCAGCCTTCAGTGGGCATGCCAGTGACAAGCTGCAGCAATCCCTGGTTGAGGAGAGAGCCCACAGGCCCTTTGGGGCTTTTCTAACACAGAGCTTTGAGCTGCTAAACCTTAGAAATGCTTTTGTCTCAAGTTGGGTCAGAGTGGCCTGAGTGCTCTCCCCGTATAGAAAATAGGGTGTCAACCCTGCCAGGGGTGTTGAGGAGGTGGCCCTGCTGCCCCACAAGGATGGAGTAGCACAGGACATGTCTTTGGTCTTGCCTACCTCACAGAGGTCTCAAAGACCTGTCTGGTCCCCTGGTGTGCTGCAGCGGGGGTGATTGGGAGGGGTCACATGGGCTTCTCAACCCAGACCCTCAGCCCCTTATCTTTGCCCTACAGGCCAGAGCCTGACCCAGACCAAAAGAAGGCAGGAGGGAGGCATCCTCCTTGCCCAGCCCTGAACGCTGCTCTCTGTAGGGAGCAGCCGAAGAGGGAATGTTTTTTGCCCCCCATTGCTTTCCCTGAGGTGGCAACACGGCTTGCTGCCCAGGACTCTAGCCAGGACTCCAAGCTACCCTTCCTGTGTCAGCTAGGATCCTTTTGGCCCATCCTCTCCATCACCTCCTTTCATGGCAGAAGGGCCATGCTCCTTTGCACAAGTGGATCAGGAACCCATGCTCTATACTCCACCCAGTCCCTTGCTTTTCTAGAGCCATGGCACCCTGTATTGGTCCTGCTTTCACCAGTCTCTTTCCTATGGCTCAATGCCCAGAGCCAAGCTCTTCCCTCCAGCCCTTTCTCTTTGTTGTTGACTGAGTGCCTTCTCTGCTTTATAGGAGATGTCTAGCATGGTTCTGGGGGGTGTAGGGTGTGTTCAGGGAGGATGAGCACCTCTGCTGGGAGGGCTGTTCCACCCACATCTGGTGTCCACCCGATTCACCCAGCTCTCACCTGTGGTTCCAAGAAGCTGGAGCATGGACAGCAATAAAACCATCTTGGCAGGTGCCCTGAACCAGGTGGAAGGTACCCTTTAGTGAGTTGTGGGGGTGTCTACCCCAAGCATGTGGAGACTTCCCCTGGTGGAATGGGCGGACTAAAACAGTTTGTTCCAATGGCTGTGATGGCGGCTGAAGCAGGCGCCGTGGAGTGTTCAGAGCTTGGCTAGACACCAGTGTCATTCTCTGTATCCTGGGCCATCACCTGGTATCCTTCTGTCCTGCCACTGAACTTTGTTGGCTCTGGAGCAGAGGGAAACTGATGACATTGTGCAGTTCTGCCTCACTTAAATGCAGTGTACACACAAATCAAAAGACATCACCCACACCATTTTACCATTATACCTATCTCAAAGTCCTGTTGTAACAGGTGAGTGACGAAGGAGCAGGTGTGGATACACTGGGAGCTGTAGTCACAACCCCACACACAGGCGGCCCAGGCCAGAGGGTCGTTTCTCACTGGAAGCAGCAGTGGGATTTGGCAGCCTCCTGGATGTCTGAGCAGCATTTTAAGGACAGAACTGCTCACCTCCTGGTGTGATGAAGGGGATAGAAAAGGTGCCCCCAAAATTATCTGCTTACCCAGCCCTAGCCTGATTACTGAGGCAGGTGGGGAATTCCACTTTGTGGTCAAAACACAAAAAAGTGTACAAAAACCTGCAAAGATGATTCCACTCATTGTCAGCACACAAGAATTTGTGTACACTAAAGGATAGCACAAAATCCAGTAGACTTGAAGGACAAATGGCTCTTACGAGAGAACTCAGCAGGTATCACATCCAAATGGCAGCCCTGAGTGAAACAAACTGTCACATGAAGGCCAGCTTGCTGAAGTCAGAGCTGGACACATGTTTTTCTGGAGTAGCAGCAGTGAAGGGGCGTGCCATGAAGCTGGTATCGGTTTTGCAATCAAAACTAATCTAGTCAACAAGCTGGTATGCCTCCCAAAAGGAGTGAATGACAAGCTTGTGACAACGCAATTTCAGGAAAACATCGCGCCTATGTCATCAGTGCCTATGTCCCACCATGATGAACCCTGATGAGGTCAAAGAATAAATTTATGAAGACCTGGAGACCTTTATCACCAGTGTGACAGAAGAGGACAGGCTTATAATTCTGGGTGACTTAAATGCTAGAGTAGGCTCAGACTAGCAGACTTGGCAGGCAGTCCTTGGGAGGAATGGAGCTGAAAACAGCAACAGCCGTGGTCACTTATTACTAAAGATCTGTGCATCTCATGACCTTCTCATCACCAACACTGTCTTCCATTTTTGTTAATGCAATAAAACTTCATGGATGCACCCTTGCAGCCAACATTGGCATCTAATAGACTATGTGATTGTAAGGAGAAGAGACAGAGACAGACAAGATATGAGAGTAACGAAGGCAGTGTATGGTGCAGAGTGCTGGACTGATCATAGCCTTATCCCTTCTAAGCTAAAATATTCACATTTATCAAAAGCAGTGCCCCCCAGGCATAATGACCACCAGATTAATGTCAACAAGTTAGAGCTCTTCTCTGAGCGGGAACAGTTTGAGCCAACACACAGTTGGCAACAGTGGAGCTGAAAAGGAGTGGGCAACTTTCAGAGATTTGATGTATAACATTACATTTGTTCATCTGGGTCAGAACAGTGGCAAACACCATGACTGGTGTGATGAAAATGATGGGGAAATTCAGAAGCTGCTGAATGAAATACAAGAACTCCACAGGATTTGCCAGCAGGATAGTTCATCCTTCTCTAAGAAGGGAGCATTTAATTCCATCAAAAGTCAAATAGAAGCAACGCTTAGAGAAACACAGAATTCTTAGCACAGTAAGAAGGCAGGTGAAATTCAGTCTTATGCTGATAGTAACAATCCAAAGTGCTTTTATGATTTCATGCCCCAATGGCCATTGATGGGCCAAAGACCTATGGTGTATTGCAACTACTCTGTGCTGATATAGCCACATTCATTAGTGATCACGACATGATCCTGGAGAGAGGGGCTGGACAGTTCCATAGTGTTCTCAACAGACCATCATCAATCAGTGTTGAGGCTATTAACTGTTCATCTCAGGTTGAAGTCAGTCCCTCCCTAGATGAAGCTTCAACTGAAGAAGAGGTTTTGAATGCCATTAGGCCCCTTTCCTGTGGCAAAGCACCTGGTGCTGATTCTACTCCAGCTGAGATTTACAAGGTGGGGGGTCCATTGCTCATACAAAAGCTGACTGAAATCTTCCAGGTTATATGGCAGGAGGTTACCCCCCCCATCCCCCTCAGGAGTTCAAGGATGCTTCCATTGTCCATCTCTATGAAGGAAAAGGAAATATATTCTCCTGTAACAATCATGGGGGGTGAGTTGTACTCTCTCATAGTCATTGCTGGCAAGATTCTTGCCAGAGTCCTCCTTAATAGGCTAGTCCTTCACCTGGAAAACGGTCATCTACCTGAGATCCAGTATGGCTTCAGAAAGGGCTGAGGAACAGTCGACAAGGTGCTTGCTGCCCAACAACTCCAGGAAAAATGTCAGGAGCAGAACAGGTCTGTACATAATGCTTATAGATCTGACCAAGGCCTTTGGTACTGTCAGTCATGGGGCTTATGGAAAATTATGTCAAAATGTGGCTACCCAAAGAAATTCATCAGCATTGTATGTCACTTTGATGACTGTGCTTGCCTGGGTTCTAGACAATGAATGATGCTCTTAAGCTTTCCCAGTTACCAGTGGAGTGAAACGAGGCTGTCTGCTTGCTCCCATCCTTTCTATTTTTAGCATGATGTTTTCATCCATGTTGTCAAGTGTTTTCAATGAGGATGAACATGGCATCAAGGTCAGCTACTGCGCTGATGGTAAATTCAAGCTTGGCTACAAGCCAAGACCAAAGTGGAGGGAGGATTGATGCATGGTCTTCTGTTTGCAGGTGATTTTACATTCAGTGCAGCCTCTGAGGCTGAGATGCAACAAAGTATGGATCAGTTCTCTGGTATTTGTGCTAATTTTGGCCTAACAGTTAATACCAAGGAAACATCAGCCACCACACAACATCCATACGTGGAGCCATTGGTTACAGCAAATGGAGGGGTTCTGAATGCTGGATAAGTTCACTTACCTTGGTAGTGTACTTTCCAGGGATGTTCGCATTGATAACGAGACTGACACATGCATTGCCAGAGCTAACTCAGTGTTTGGGAGGCTCCAAAGGAAAGTATGGGAGAGAAGAGACATCAGACTGACTACCAAACTGAAGGTCTACAGAGCCGTGGTGCTGACCTCATTGCTGTATGCCTGTGAGACCTGAAAAGTATACCAGTACCATGCCAGGAAACTGAATTGCCTCCATCTGAATGGTCTTAGGAAGCATCTGAAGATCACCTGGCAGGATAAGGTACCAGACACTGAAGTCCTTACTCGAAATAGACTGCCAGATGTCCAAACTCTGCTTCAGAGAGCTCAGCTGCTATGGGCCGGCCACATGGTTCCAATGAAGAATGTACTCTTGCCAAAAAGGCTGTTTTGTGGAGAGCTTACAGGGGGCAAGCTCACATGGTTCACATGGTGGTCAGAAGAAGCGATGCAATGACACTCTGAGAACTGTGGAGCTGATTGTGTGACATGGGAGACCCCAGCGTGGCGTGCCCGCCTCAGAGAAGTGCTGAGCTCTGTGAGCAAAGCAGAAGTGAGGCAGCTCAGAGGGAATGCAAGGTACATAGATTTGGAGAAACCACCCCAGATGTTCACACAGACTGTTTGTGCCAACCTGTGGTAGAGCATTCTGAGCTCGTGTTGCTCTGATCAGTCATAGTTGGACACACTGAAGTTTGACTCCAACATCCTAATGTCATTTGCATCCTCTTTTGAGTGTGAAGAACAACCAACCAGCCTAGATCTAGGGTCTGACAGCAGCCCCTGTGTTCCCAACACTTCTCCCCTCCTTTCCTGCCCTGCCAACCTCCAGGGCTGAGGGGTGCAGGCTAGGTCCTATGTGTTGTCAGGATGGACCTGAGGACATTCCATGCAGGGTCATGCTTTGCCTGGTAGGTTGTCCCAGACCTCCAAAATCTCTTCCAATTCCAAAGGTCTGGGGTTTGCTGGTGCTTTCATTCCACCTTCCAGGACTTCCACTCAGAGCAGAGATTTGGAGCAGAAATGGATCTTAGAGGTCACAAGGCACAGAGGAGAAAACAGGTCAGAGAGATGGGGGGACTTGGCCAGGGCCACACAGCCCTCGGGGCTCCATCTGCCACCTCTCCAGCACTGAGGGAACAGTTCAGAGCATCTGGCCTGTGGGAACAGGAGGTCCTGGCTGGCCACTGTGCCCAGTACCCTGGGCAGCATGATCCCCTTTCACAGGCATTAACTGAGGCCCAAACTTGTGTCTGACAGAGCAGTGACTTGGAGTCCTCGGTCTCCGCAGGATCCCCCTGTGCTCTGGCAGATTCTGACCAGGCATCTCATATTTCCAGTTCATGCGGGAGATGGCTGGTGCCTGGCAAATGACAGTGGAGCAGAAATACGGGCTCTTTTCTGTGGAGACAAAGGAAGCAGATCCCTTGGCAGCTTCTGAAGTGAGCCAGCCGAAGCCATGCCCCCCTGAGGTGACACCGCACTACATCTGGATTGACGTGAGTGACCCCTGGACCACCCTCTCAGGGCCTGGGGAAAGGGGCCTGGCCGTGGCACCCAGGTGCCTACACATCTGCTTGATGCCAAGCATAGGACTAGGGAGTTCAAAGGGGAGTCCAACCCTGCTCTCAGGCAGCTTATATTCTTCTGGGGGTGAGATATAAGCACATCGAAAAGAGAAAAGGTATTCTATGAGGTTGAGCACAGAGACTTGTTTCCCCCAGACAGATTAGGGAAGACTTCCTGAAAGGGGGTGAGGGTAACAGATTGGGGGTTGTGAAAGGGGAAGAAGTAGGAACAGAAAACAGCCTGAGCAGATGTGCCATGGTGGGCCAAACCAGCAGGCTGTGATGCCGATGAAGGGTGGGCAGGGGGCGCCCCCGGGGGGCTGCTTCATCTCATATCCTGTGTCTGCCCACAGTTCCTGGTGCAGAGGTTTGAAATTGCCAAGTACTGCAGTTCCGACCAGGTGGAAATTTTCTCTAGCCTCCTGCAGCGCTCCATGTCACTGAACATTGGGGGCACCAAGGGTAGCATGAACCGGCATGTGGCAGCCATTGGCCCCCGCTTCAGGTAAGCCTCTCTTGTGTCTCTGGAAGGGCCCTCAGGGGCCTGTCTGAAGACAACCCCTTGTAGCAGCAACCACACCGGCATCCCCAGAACAGCCGCTAGCACAGGTTCTCAGATCTGCTTTACTAGGAAAGAGAGTTGTTCAAGGGGTCAGCCATCTTTTTTAATGACATTCGTTAGTTCAGGGTTAAAGTCAGCACCCTGAACTTCAGAGAAAATCCAAACAAAGAAAATAAAGAAAATGCAAGCAGAGGAATAAAGACCAACAGATGGGGCTTCTAGCTGTCTGAGAAATTAGCACAGACCAACACAGATCCAGCTGTCTGACCGAGGCAATACATACATAGTTACCAGAGAGAGAAGCACCAACACCTGGGTTTTTCAAAACCCAGAGGGCTCTTTAATGGTTACCCAGAGTCTCATCTGGTCAGATCACAAGAACACTTTCAGTGAGTGAGCCCCAAAGCAAAATGCTAACCCCAGAGCATATATACCCTTCTTCAGGGTCAGAGGACATCACAACTCTCGTGATCCAGTAACAAACAGAAATTAGCCCCCCCAGTCAAGTTCCCTTAGTGGGCTCCATGTCCGGTCTATTGATGGACTGGGAAGATCTTATACCCCATTACCATTACACCCCTCCAAGGGGTTCTTGCTACTGCATGTCTCTTGCCCATCAGGTATCTGAGGGTCAGGCTCCTCACTTTACAAAGGAGAAAGCTGAGGCCTGGCTCCAGTAAGAGCCGAGCTGAGAAGGGCATCTTCAAACCCTCTAGGCTTCCAGACTGGTGATGTGGCAAGGGCCATACCATTCCCCGCTTTTTTCAGAGGGGTTAGCTGAGCATTAAAGAAAGGAGAGGGACTAGCCACTGGCCCACAGCTAAGGAATCTCCTGAGCCCCACCTCTGCCCCCTTCCTCTAAAACCCTCTGCTTCCCCTACCACTTGCCCCTGGACCAGAGGCTCAGGCCTGTCACCTGCTCTGTGTACCACAGGGGATTCTTAGGGTCCTGATCCCAGGGGACTTTTAAGAGCTTTGCTTCTTGGTCCCAAGCAGGCACTACTGTGGATTCCTGGTGGCCAGCAATGATCAGACATCACGTTTATACTTTACCTTTTTAAAAGGGTATGTCGACTCTGTCTGAAGAGTATGCCGTACTCCATACCCATGGTCCCCCACCTCTGCTTTGGAGGAAAGAATATGTTTTCTTTTCTCTTTTTCATGACCAGAGTGCTTTCCTCTCAGAGACCCTCTAGGATGCAGTTCATGTTACTCCCTTTTACAGATGAGGAAATTGAGACTTGGAAATAGCAAATTACTTAGGCAGAAGACAGAGAGCCATGTGCCCTGCCTGCTTCCTCATACATACCATGGAGGGCTTGGGTTCAAGACCCTCTGAAGGCCCCTTTCAGCGGCACTTTGGCACAGAGCAGGGCAGGGTCAGGCCAGAGCCTGCAGTGCCCCTGGTGAAGGACCCCCACCCTTGGAGGGCAGTTGGAGGTGTAGACCAGGCCCTTCACCCTGCCCTGCTGGTGGGCATCCCCTCAGAGGGGGCTGGCAGAGGAGAGGGCATCTGCCATGGAGAGGAAGCGCTTTTATCTAACCATTCTCTTGGCAAAGCACAGCCATAGTCGTAACTGCCACCTGGTTCTGTGGCAGTATCTTACGGGCTCATGTGAGGCTCACCCAGACATGGGCAGGCAGGCGGGTGCAATTCCTGGTCTTGTTCTAGAAGGGGTGAAGGTGCTAGGAAGATGGCCTCCCAGGGGAGCCCAGACCATCCAGAAGGTAGCAAGTAGAAATCCACAGGAAGACAGGCCCACCACCAAGTCTAGCTTCATTAAAGAAAACCTCTGGTTGTCTTGGCATTAGCCAGCCTGGAGCCCCACGGGCCTGGGTTCTAGTCTGGGCCTCTGTGTGACCTGGGGCCAGGCAAAGGTGACAGTGACCACAGTCACGACAGCAACAACAGGAATGTTGAGAGACACTTTCATGTATCTTGGGCTGCCCAAGGCCTGGTTACCCACCAGCCCTGGGGCTCAGATGGCTCCAGGGTCATTGCCCATGTTTAGCTGAAAAAGAAACATGTTAAGTGCGGGGGCTTTAATATTAGTGTAAATGATTTGTCTGTAAGTAATTGTAACAGGCATGCCTTGGCTTTGAAGCTGGCGTTCCTTGAGTGGGCACCAAGCTCCCAGTGCCATAGCAAGGCAGGGTTCAAGTCAGAGCTCAAAGCCCTGGGTGTCTGGGGATCCTCAGCAGGACATCCTGTCCTGCCCCCTGGCGACTCTGTACGACTCAGCCCTGGTTCTGCCCTCCTGTCATTCACACTAGAGATTCTGGGGGGACGGGCAGAGGGCCTTTGGGTCACTGGCATTCTCTTGCCCTGACTCTGAGCCCCTGTGGCCTCTCTTCCTCCAGGTTGCTGACCCTTGGACTATCACTGCTGCATGCTGATGTAGTCCCCAATGCCACCATCCGTAATGTCCTGCGTGAAAAGGTGTACTCTACTGCCTTTGACTACTTCAGGTACGCCCTGCTCTCCTCCTCTGGGCCATGGGGCTCAGGGATGCCCAGGAACCCTGCAGACAGCCCTGCCGTAGCCCACAGCCCCTCTTTCTGCCCTATGACTCACATTCTCAGAGCCAAGAAGGTGTGGCAGTGGTGCCTCATTACTGTAGCTGGCTGGATTTCCCTGGGCTCCCCTGCTTGTATTCCTCAGCAAGGATGAAGGTACTTCTTCCACCTTGGTGCCAGCTTCAGCAGGTGTGCAGGAGTCTGAAAGCCACACCACAGGTGCAGAAGGCAGCCCTTCCATATTGAGGGGCTCCTCCAACTGGAAACATGGCTCACCCATGTCATCGCCCCTGGGGCTGGTGGGGGCAGAGCTGGAGTCAGTGCCTGAAGCCTACTAGCACCTGGGCTCCCAGCTCCATCACCAGCTTTGGGGAGATCCAGTGCACACTTGGGATTTCAGGAGCATGGGTGCTTCCAGCAAGGAAGTGCCCCTCGTGCTCAGCTTGCTCTCATTCATTTCAGCCATCTATTCATTCATCCATCTGAGAGCCACCTGGGGCTTTGGAGGCTTTCTGGCTCCCCAAGATGGCCCAGGATTGCCAATAGAGGCAGGACTTGAACCCGGCTCTCCCTAGCTCTTTCTCTCCCATCTTGCACCTCCCCTTTGTGACCCTGGGGGACACTGAAGTGATGCTTTGCTGTTTCCAGAGCCCTTTGTGGGTATCTCAGGGCCATGATGAGGATGGTAGAACCCTACCCCCAAAGCTGTTGAACCCCTGTGGGAAAGTAGGAGTAGGCCAGACTGGGAGTCCAGAGAGACCTGAGATCAAATCCTTCCTCTGAACTGACTAACCAGGGACAATCACCCTCTTCTCTGTGCCTTAGTGTCCTCATCTGTAAAATGGGCCAAACTTTGGGTGCTGCTGTCACTGAGCCTTTGTGGTAGCTCGGGTGACCAGAGGCCCTTGGGGCAGCCCACGCTCTGGGGTCTGGCCTGCCTACTGGCCCCTGATGAGACCATGGAGCAGAGAGATCTCCTCAAAGGACCACTGGCCTCACTCCCTCCAGATCTCATTGTTCCCAACCTCAAAGATGCCCAGCAGAGTGCAGGGAGACCCCTGCTCACATGGGAAGGGGGAGCTAGGAGACCCTGCAGGAGGTGTACCGGCCTCCGGGCCAGCTTCCACTCAGGAGCCAAGCACGGGTCGGACCTCACTGGCCCCCAGGAGCACAGTGCCTTTGATGCCCTGGCCCCCACCTCCCTTCCAGTCTAAATGATGCTGATCATGATGATGATGGTCACCTGTATAGAGAACCCACTGTGTGCCAGGCGCAGACTCTCAGTCTCATGGGAGACAAGGGATCTGATTACCCCCAGTTTGCACATGCAGAAGCTGTGGCAGGCAGAGGTGAAGTGATTTGCCCAGGAGCATCCAGCTAGAAGCACCTGAGGCTGGATTTGAACTCGGGTCTTCCTGACTCCAGGCCCAGCACTCTGTCCACGGCACCACCCAGCTGCCCTTTCCTTACACCTCTCCCCAACATAGTTTTTGATCCCGTGACCCCGGCCTCCTAGCTGTTCCGTGAACAAGACTCTCCATCTCCCAGCTCTGGGCATTCTACCCCAGGGCTGGAATGGTCTCCTTCCTCTGCTCTCACCACTGTAAGCCCCAACTAAAATGCCACCTCCTCCAGGAAACCTTCCAGGGCCTTCCCTCTGTAAACCACTTCCTCTTTCTCCTGTATGAGGCTGGCTTGGCATCCATTGGTTCACTGGTTGCCAGCTCCTCAGGGGCACGTAGCTCAGGGCCTGGCACAGAGGGATGGTAGCTTGCACAGCGCGAGCTGAGATGGGATCGCAGGTGATGCCAGGATGTGACATGGATTCTGAAGGGCGTGTCCTGCCCACACTCTCCACTCGTTCTCAGCCCATGAGCCTCTCTTCTCTCCTGGCTGTTTTCAGTTGTCCCCCGAGGTTCCCTACCCAAGGAGAAAACCAGTTGCGTGAGGACATCAGCATCTTGATCAAGTTCTGGACTGCCATGTTCTCCGATAAGAAGTACCTCACTGCCAGCCAGCTCGTGCCCCCAGGTGAGTATGGCTCCAGGCCTGGGGAGCGTGGTTGGAGCCCACCATCCTGCCCATCCACCTTCCCTCATTTTCTCCCATCCCCCCACCTTCTCCAAGAACCAGTAAGGAAGCCACCAAAACCAAGCTCACCTCCACCAGCCAGACACTTGTAACAGATGTGATCACATGGTCTTCAGGTGAATGGGGTGGGCACCACTGCTGAAGTCAGCATCACACAGACAGCAGCACCTGGCGCTGTTCCTGGTACCTCCTGATGACCAGGGAAGAGACAGAGCCAAGGGCACACACATGCCCAGCAGCTGGGAGCCATGGGGTGTTCCTCCCTGGGGTCCCTCAGGGCACCAGCATGTTGCAGCCCAATCCTGGACACTCATAAAGATTCAGGAATTAAGTGAGGGTGCAGTATCATTTAGAAATTTTGGTGTTCCTCACTCCCTAAGAAGGGGCAAGCCCTTGGCTGCCCGGAAGGATCGCAGGGTTTCTGGAGGACAAGGATGTACCATTCTAGAATCTGCTAGTACCTAGCATCACAGACAATCAAAGCTGGAATGCAGTGTCATCTCACCCAGTCTTGGAGGTGCCGCAGGAATCCCCAACCAGGAGCATCTCCACCAGTGGGGAGCCCAGCTCCCAAAGTTCCGAAGGACCTCAGAGGCATCTGATCCCACCAGGTTCTGGCCAGCATCCCCATTCTAGAGCATTTCTTGCACAGGGGTCTCATAGGCTGCTCTTGCAGATCTCTGGAGGGAGGCAGGGCAGACTTGCAGCTTCTTCCCACAGTTTGCTTCCTTTTACCTCCCAAGCAGAGGCAGGAGGACAAGGGCTTGACCCAGCTTCCTTCCTGAGCCCAGGGTCCACCTGTGTGTCTGCTGGGATATGCCCTTTGTGAAGCATGGGTGCTAGACCCATCAGGGAGCACTGGCACCAGCAGCATCGGCCCTAGTTCTAGAAGCCACATAGGGCACTGGGCAGATTTCCCAGCAGTGTGGTTGAACACATGTTTAGGTGTCTGCTTTGTGCAAGGCACAGTGTGCCAAGTGCTGAGAGAGGCCCCAAGCCTAGACGAAGTCAGCCCTGTGCACATGAGCTCACCCCCTAGCCAAGGACTTAGGCACACACTGGTGTCATAGCCCGTGGTACGTGATAGTTTCAAGAGCAAGTTGTGAGGTGGAAGGAGAGAATCTGGGAAGGCTTCCTGGAAGAGGTTGGAGTCTAGCCAGGCTGTAGAGCATGGGCAGGAGTCCCCTTGCCATTGCAGAAAGTGACAAGAGGAGCTGCGGCATGGAGACGGGAGCCTGGAGGGCTCGGGGGTAGCAGAGGCTGTGGAGGTCGGGCAGGGGGCGCGGAGCCCCCAGAAGCCTCAGCAGAGAAGTGGTGCTTCAGGAGGATGGTTTGGAGCAGGGGAGACCATGGAGAGACAAGGCAGGACAGGGATGGCCAGGGCAGCCTCACCCGCTTCGGACCGTGGCACCCAAAGCGCCCTCCTCCTCTCTTGGCTGGCAGCCTCTGGTCCAGGCTCGTGCTGAATAACTAACCCCTTGTGCTTTCTCTCGAGCACCTTGTTTTAGGGTCCCCTGTTATGTTTGACTGTAGATAACCAGGACACCCGGAGTAACCTGGATGTAACCGTGGGCTCTCGACAGCAGGCCGCCCAGGGCTGGATCAATACTTACCCACTGTCCAGCGGCATGTCAACCATCTCCAAGAAATCAGGTCTCCCAGTTCTTTGTTCATGCGCCCGCCTTGTCTTTCCTGTCCTCAACAAGTGCTCAGTCCAAGTCTGCCGGCTTGCTCCGGTGCCCTGCCTGAGTCCTTGCCTGAGATCGCTGTGCCATCATCATCGCTGTGGTCCGCCATCGTCTCCTCCATCCCATCATGCTCATCATAGCCCCTGGTTAGCACACCTGGCTGTAGGACAGGGAGGGCCGGGAGCCTTAGGCCTGTGCCCCGAGGACGAGACCGTGCCAGCAGCTAAAAAGTGGCAGAGCCAACGCTCAGACCAAGGCCTTCAGCTCAGCCAACAATTGGGGGGCTGATTATCTGTGAAGCCCCAGGCTCAGCATTTGGGATACTAAGGCTGCGACAGCCCAGGCCCTGCTCTCCACTTAGAATCTGATTATGGGGAAGACGCCCATGCAAGTACTCCTGAGATGAGAATGACTGAGATGGGCCCCAGGCGGCTCTTCTTGGGCTGGCCCCGAGGCCACGGAGCCTCAGCCAGGCGCTCTCACGAGCGAGCAGGCGCAGGCCGTGCGTGGTCTGATGTCAGCCACAGTGACCCGGGTCAAGGGTAGCCTCATCAGTCTCCTGGGAACTGGATAGACAGACACATTCACTGACGGATTCACCCTTTTTCTCTTTCCTCTCCAGGGATGTCCAAGAAGACCAACAGAGGCACCCAGCTCCACAAGTATTACATGAAGCGGAGAACGCTACTGCTGTCCCTTCTGGTGAGTCAGTCCCTCTGTGTGGTCATCCCCCCACCATCCTTGCCACTGCAGTCTGGCTGTGCAGAGGGCTTTCTAGACCACGCTCCACACAGGCCCTAACGCCTGCCTCTCCGTGGCCTGCTGGGGAGGCACCTGCCCAGGCAGGTCTCAGACTCTGGCCCTACGTGGGGTCTACTTGAGGGGCTCAGTGTTGGGCGACTGGCTGGCCACTTGGTCAGAGGAGCTCAGGCCCTAGAGACCATTGCAGCCATGATGGTGACAGAGTGAGGGGTGGGGGGGCCAGGCCCCTCCGGGTCACCATCTCTAAGCTTGACCTCAGCCATTGGTCCTCTGCACGGGAGGGCCTGCGTCAGGATGTGCTCCTAGAACAGGTGGAACCCAAGGCCATCAGCACACACTTGGCCCGCTCGCCTGGTGGAGCTGGGACAGCTGCCAAGACTCCAAACTCAGCCCCCAGGTCTTTGGGAGTGCCTGGCCAAGGACCCCCAAGGGCCTTCAGGACGTGGGCAAGGACACCAGGGAGGCAGGAGGTGCCACAGCCTTCCTGAGACGAGACTCAGGGCCACTGCGAGTCCTTCCTAGGATGGCTGCCCCCATTCCCAGCAGTGCCTCAGTGGGCCTGTCTCTCTGCAGCCCCTCCAGCATGGGTTCTTCCCATCTCTGATCAGTTCTCCAGAGTTTCATTAACAAGTACAGGGGACCCCTCATGTCCCAGTCCTGGATGGCCTGTCAGGCAAGCATTTCTTTGATGCCTATGGTGTGCTGGGACTGTGCTGAGCTTGGAGGGCACCAGTAACTCCAAAGGAAAGCCCTCCCTGTCTTCAAGAAGCTTCCATTGTCGTGGGGAAAGCAGCCCAGAAAAGGAAGTGGGAAATGGGCTAGGGGAGCCCCAGAGAGAGGCCCGCTCCCAGGCCCCCTTGGTGCTAGGACCTCTCCAGTGTGAGGAGCTCCTCAAGGGCGAGGCCTGGGGGGGTCTCCAGAGCTTAGCTTAGGGTCTGCCGCAGGGGCAGTGTGTCTCTCCACCCCATGGCCATCCCCCACTCAGACCCTCATGCCTTTTGCCCCACTGCTGTGGCAACCTCAGTGCAGCTTCCCTGGGCCTGATCCTCCTCCACTCAGCAGCCATAGTTCCCTCCTCCCCTGGAGGCATCTCCAGGAACAGGGAGCGCACCCTCCCTCTGGCATTTCAGGCCTTTCCTGCCTGCCAGGCTTCTTCCCCTTGACTGCCATCAGCCCACCTCTCAGCACTGGGTCTTTGCACTGGCTGTGCCCCTTTCCTGACAGGCCCTCCTCCTCACTGCCGCCTTCTGCCTTCCTTTAGGGACCCTCCTTAGTCTCCCTTCTCTGGCAGCCTTTCCCATCCCCTTGGCCCAGACCATGTAGGTAACCCCTCCCTAAGGCTGAGCCAGGTGCCAGGCAGCTGCCTGACAAGGCTAGAAGTCCTCTGCCTGTTAAAGCTGCTCCTCGTGACAGTCCAAGGCAGATGGGATGCTGAGTGGAGACCCAAGGGTTTCACATAGTGCCCAAGTGCCCCTGATGCATTCCCGTCTGTGGGGGACTCCGGGCTGTGGCTGCTATGTCCACAGACACAGCCAGACACACATGCTGTCCAGACACACAGATCAGGGGCTGCCATAGCCTGCCTGTCTGGGAGGGACCTCGGCAGCCATTGAACCCAGCTCCTTAGTTTATGAATGAGGAAACTGAGGCCTTGTCCTGGCTCACCCAGCTCCTAATGGCCCAGGGCAGAATTCTCACTGGGGTCTTCCCCACTCCAGGCCCTGACTTCTATCCATTGTGCCACCCAGCTGGCTGCCGAAGAGGCCAGACGACTCCTGGGAAACTACCCAGTTATTTTAATGATGGGAAACAGATCCCAGAACCCCAGGCCTCCCTCTTTGCTACCAAGACTCCTTTCTGATCTGTAAAGGATAGTCGAGGGTCCCCCCCACAGGCAGTCAAGCCTCCAGCTTTATTGCAGGGCCTTCATGCCTATCCCCATCACAGATTCCCAGAACCCTCTCCTCGATCTGACCTTGGAGATGGGCAGGGCAGAGGCTGTGGTCACCATTTCCCAGGCACCCTGGGGCCATGCACGTGGCCTTAAGCGTGGACTGGCTCCTCAGGAAGAGCTACTTGCAATGATCTGGCTGTGGCCTGTGGCAGCATGGCAGGCAACAGGGCACTGTTGAGGGTTCTGGCCTTGGCCCAGAAGGCCTGGCCCTGCCAGCACCCCTTCTTCTTAGGCCTTGTGGCAGGGGAGTAAGAGCTGCTCTGGCAGACAGCCTGCCACTGATGTGCCAGCTGGCCTCGAGCTCTGAGCCTCAGCTGCCTCATCCAGGCACCACTCACCTGCCCAAGGGCCTAGTGCCAGCTGTGCCATGCTCAGCATGAGCTCTCCTGGTGATGGAGCTGACCCTGTTCTCGGTCCTCTCAGGCTACAGAGATCGAGCGTCTGATCACCTGGTACAACCCCCTGTCTGCCCCCGAGCTGGAGCTGGACCAGAATGGGGAGAGCAGCGTGGCCAACTGGAAGTCTAAGTATGTCGGCATGAGCGAGAAACAGTGGAAGGACAACGTGAACCTGGCCTGGAGCATCTCCCCGCACCTGGCTGTGCAGCTGCCCTCCAGGTGGGTGCCCAGGGGGCAGGATGGTTCCCGGCAGGGGCCTGGCACCCCTCAGCATGCTACACATTAACTACTGCCCTTGTTTACTGCGGGCAGCAGAAGGCCCTCCGGGCTTTTGAAAAACAGGAGGAGTTGTTCTTCACTCCCATACTGCCCTGAGGGAGGCAGGCTGGTGGGGGGGCCACAGAGTGGCAAGCAAACGTGCCTCTGCCCCCTTCTTGCCTGCCCTGGGACACAGCCCAGCCGCTCCAGTCTAGGCAGCTCTGTGGAACTTTGGAGTGGCTGAGCAGAGGCCGCCCTACCTTGGCACAGGGGGCTTCACTCCCCAAGGGTGAGCAGACCACAGCCAGGCCCTTGGCCAGAGGGGAGGCTGGGTTCACAGAGAGGTGGTCTCTGCCTTCTAGATGCCCCCCAGGCTGATCAGAGGTACCCACAGAATATGAAAGGAACCATGATAGGGGCTCAAGGCTGACCCAGGAGGAGGAGCCCCCAGGGAAGGCTTCAGGCAGGAGGGCCCAGGGGAAGGAGAGCACTGTCCAGCCTCCTTCTGTCCACCAGGGGTTTGACTCATCTCTTCTGTCTCACCTTTTCCTGTTGATGTTGAGGTCCATATCCATCAGCACTTGTCTGTCCCCATCTGTCTCAGATTCAAGAATACAGAAGCCATCGGGACCGAGGTGACACGGCTGGTGCGGCTGGACCCGGGTGCTGTCAGCGACTTGCCAGAGGCCATCAAGGTAGCAGCCCTCCCTCCCTCCGCTCTGCCGATGCTCCCTTTGGCGCGTGGCCGGTTGTTGTTTCTGGAGGCTGGTGCTCGTCCTTTGTTTGGGGGCTGCTTTGAGCCCCAGTTTGCTCCTCTGTGCCATCATTCATCTGTTTGCCCGGTGTTTGGCACAGAGCCCCTGGATGTGGCATTGAGCCAAATGGATGCGTTTTGATCTAAAGGCTGTTATTGCTGTGCCCAGGAAGTCTGCTGAATCCCCCAGCCCTGATTCTCTTCTCCTCCCACCCCCTGTGCAAACACACTTAGAACAACCATGACCTTTGTTTCTGTCCCCAAGTCTGGGGGTGCCAGGACTACTGGCCACAGTGTACAGAGGAGAAATGAGTGGGCCTTGTGCTGGGGTACCCACACCTGGGCCTGCACCTAACTGGCCTCTGGTCCTTCCCCTCCAGTACCTGGTGACCTGGCACACCATTGACGCGGATGCCCCCGAGCTCAGCCACGTGCTGTGCTGGGCCCCAACAGACCCACCCACCGGCCTCTCCTACTTCTCCAGCATGTACCCGCCCCACCCCCTCACCGCACAGTATGGCGTCAAGGTCTTGCGGTCCTTTCCTCCGGTAAGACCCCTGGCCCCTCAACCGTGTGCTCAGGCCCAGCCTGCACCTCATCCTACCAGTCTTAGGGGGAGCTTCTTGTCTTCTAAGCTTTGAATAGAGGAAGTGGGCCCAGACCCGGCTCCTGTTGGAAGTCAGCCCCACACATGGCCAGGAGCTGAGGGGGCTGCTGTGCCGGGCGTCAGCCCATTCCTGGCCAGGCCACCAGTGACCGCATCCTATTCTCCCTCCTCCTCTGTCTGTGACTGAGCAGGTGCTGTGGCTTCACAGGGGGTTGTCACAGGCCTCTTCCCTTCATGGGGTCTGCAGTGATTCTGTCTTGATTTTACTCTTTAGTCTTGACCTTTGTCTCCTCTTTCACAGGATGCCATCTTGTTCTACATCCCTCAGATTGTGCAGGCCCTGAGGTATGACAAGGTGAGGCTCCTGCTCCCTTCTGGAGGCCCTTTGCTCAGAGGGAGGGACGTGCATCCATTCACACTTCCCCGTGGGCCAGGGGTCTGGACACGCGTGGGCAAAGCACAGGCAGCAGGAGAGCAGGGAGCCCAGAGCAGAGGCAGGAGCCACAAGCTTGGCCAGCCCAGCCGCGGGCTGAGGGCCCTTAGGCACAGCCCGAGTCCTCTGGGATCTTTGGCATGGCAGTCTATAAGGTCCTGGCTCACATCAGTCTTGTCCTTCCAAAAGGGAAGGAAGCAGCCTGATGGGGAGCCAGAAGGAGGGTGGGGCTGGGGCCCAGCCAGGAGCCCCAGGGTGCGCCTGCTGGCCCTGATTTGGGGGAGAGAAGATGAGGTGGGATCACAGTGCCGTGGCCTAGAAGGGGGACATTGGTTCCCAGGGAGGGTCCCTGGTGGGATGCTCTGAGGGAGGGCTGTGGCCATGAAATAATTGGCCATGGACCCAGGCACTCTGTCCCGCAGTGAGCACCAAGGGTCTGAGAACCTTTGGGAGCCAGATCCAGTGCCAGGAGGAGCTCAGCCTCCCCTCTGTGGGGCTGCTCCCAAGTGCCCTGCACTATGGGGATGGCCAGCCCCCAGGTGGGACTGCTGCTCCAGACTGGCCCCTGGTCTGGGCCACCAGAGGCAGCGGGGCTCACGCACCCGGCACATCCTCCCTCCCCGTGGCTGCCCTGCCCCATTCACACCTGCCTTTTGTGCCACGGGCTGGGGGAGTGCGAGGGGCACTCAGGCCCCTGCTCTGATTGCAGATGGGCTATGTCCGGGAGTACATCCTGTGGGCAGCGTCCAAGTCCCAGCTGCTGGCCCATCAGTTTATCTGGAACATGAAAACCAACATTTTCCTGGATGAAGAAGGTCACCAGAAGGACCGTGAGTGCTGTCTGGCTGTGCTTGAGGCCCAGTGGCCCCTGCCCTGGGCCCATGTTCCCTCATCTCCCCTGCCCCAAGTTCACGCACCCCCCAGTCCACCCATCCCTGACTCCCATCCCCCCAGACTCCCTGCACTGGGCTCTGTTAAGGGCCCCCCAAGTCCCATCCCCCCAGTCCTAGCTTCACAGCCCCCTCACCCAAAGGAAACATGGAGGCCTTGGGGCTTGAAGGGGCCTCTTTGCTTCCCATTCCTGTTGACTCATGTGGGTGCCATGACCTTGGGGGCTGGCTTGTTCAGAGAGCCCCAGGCAGCCCCATGTGCTAGAAGAGTTTACTGCCTTGGGCAGAGTTCATGTCCCTTGCCTCAGTCTCCCAGTCTGTGAAATGGAGAGCAGGCCCCCCGTGGCCATCCCCTGCTCAGGCCACACTTTCCATGAGCATCATGGTTCTCTCGCTCCCCTCAGCGGACATTGGGGAGCTCTTGGAGCAGTTGGTGGAGGAGATCACGGGCTCCTTGTCCGGCCCCGCCAAGGACTTCTACCAGCGCGAGTTTGACTTCTTCAACAAGATCACCAACGTGTCGGCCATCATCAAGTGAGTGGCCTGGCTCGGGGCTTTGGGGGGAAGAAGGCAGCCCACCTTGGGAGAGGCAGAGACTGCCTCCCCCTCCCAGGTGACCTGGTAGGATTCGCACTTTGCACAGTGAGTGGGGCAAACATTCTCTACAAACAGGAGTTGTCCTAATTATGCTTTTTTTTGTTTTTTTTGCTTTTTGGAGAGGGGAGGGCAGAGCAGTTGGGGTTAAGTGACTTGCCCAAGGTCACACGGCTAGTTTTGTGTGTGTGTGTGTGTGTGTGTGTGTGTGTGTGTGTGTGTGTGTGTGTTAAGTGTCAAGTGTCAGGCCAGATTTGAACTCAGGTCTTCCTGACTGCAGGGCCGGTGCCACCTAGCTGCCCCTAATTATGCTTTCATGTCAAGGTACTGAGGTGACTGCTTAGTGTCAAAAAAAAATCAGAAACCTGGCTTAAGAGTAGCTTATGTGTTGAAACTCAAGGGATGGCGGAACTGAGTGTTGTAAACTAAAAGTAAATAAATAATTTTTTTTTAAAAAGACTAGCTTATGTGGGGAAATTTGCTTGAGGTCCTAGTGGACCACAAGTTCAATATTAGACAGTCTTGTAAAGTAGTAGCCAAAAAGGTAAGGGTCTCTGTCTCAGGCTGCGTCTGTAGAGTCCTGCAGCCCCACACTAGGGAGCCCCCCATGGCATATCTCCCCCTACCCCCGCCCTTGGGGAAGATTATGTTCTCTCTGAGTGGTTCCTTTGAAGAGGCCCCACAGCCCAAAAGGAGCAGAGTCAGTAGGAGAGGCTGGGGCTCTAGAGATTCATGTGGGGAATTAGGAGCAGAAAAGACTCGGGGACCCAGAAGGTGGGACCCGGACCAGGAGCCATGAGTGGGGGTGACTGGGGTCAGGATGGGGCAGGTGTGTGAGAGGGGGCACTTGGGTGTTCACGCACACATATATGTACGCACACGGTGCTCCCTTCTTGGCTTCCCCCAGCTCTGAGACGCCGTCATTCCATTGGACCTCAGTGTCTGAGGAAGGCTGGAGTGCTTGGGGCTGGGAAATCTGGGGAGAGTGGGCCGGGCAGGCCTCAGGGAGTTAGGGGTGGGACTGAGCAGGTGGGAGAGGCAGAAGAGGTTCACCTGAGCAACAGGGAGCCACTGAGGGTGTTAGAGTGAGAACAGCCTGGTGGCTCCGCAGCCACGTCTGCTGCCTTCTTTCTGTGACTCAGCCTCTGGCAGAGAAAGACTAGCTACTAA
This sequence comes from Pseudochirops cupreus, assembly GCA_028627135.1. Lineage (NCBI taxonomy): Eukaryota > Metazoa > Chordata > Mammalia > Diprotodontia > Pseudocheiridae > Pseudochirops > Pseudochirops cupreus. Next base: position 588,091,477 of record CM053580.1, read on the forward strand.
GCCGCTCTGTCTGCCTTCCCAGGCCTTTCCCCAAAGGTGACGAGCGGAAGAAGGCGTGTCTGAGCGCCCTGGCCGACGTGAAGGTGCAGCCATGTAAGCAGGCCCCCACCCCATGGCCCCGGCGGCATCGGTCCCGTGGTGCTCCCCTCCTCCTCCTGGTGGCTGTGCTGGGCCTTCCCAAGGAAGGGCACGGTCCAGCCACACGCCTCCTTCTGGGCCCAGCTTTGGGGGGTAGGGGCCACGTTCCCCTTGTTTCCTGACCAGGCTGGAAGGTGTCCAGACAAGGATGCCCAAGATGGGGAAAGGGCCCTGGGGGAGTGCCTGAGGACACAGAGGCTGGGCCCAGTTGGGGTTGGGTGCAGGCCCAGGAGGGGCAGGCTTGGAGGAGGCAGCCAGCTTGTCCTTACTGGCCCTTAGGATTTCAGAACTGCACACTGAGGGTCCTCAGCAGAGGCGGGAGGCCCCTGGCCTCACGGAGAGTCTAGTCTAAAAGCGCAGCTCAGAGAACAAGCATAAAGAAAGTGAAGGCGGTCATTGGAGGGGGTGGCACTGCCCGCAGTGGTGGAGGAGGGAGGTGCTGTTTGAGCTGCTCCTTGAAGGAAGAGAGGGAATCTGTAAGCAGAGAGGCACAAAGGGCAGGCATTCTGGGCATGGCGACCAGCCACTGCAGAGGCCTGGAGATGAGAGGTGATGGCATCATATTTGGGAGCCGCAAGGAGGCCAGTGTCGCTGGATCCCAGCACATATGGTGGCAGGTCAAGAGTAAGACCACAGGGGAGGCGGTAAACAGCCAGGGTGTGAGGAAGGATGATGCTTGAGGTAATAGGGAGCCATGGGAGATCACTGAGGGGGAGGGACACCTGTGCCATGCTGGTGAGCAGAGGGCAGGCTGAACTAGGGAGATGCATCGGGCTGCTGTCACGGGCCTGTTGAGGAGGAGTGGGAGGGGTGAGGGAGCATGGCTCGTGTCCTCCATGGGGGAGAAAGCCAGCTGCACTCAAGGCCCCCCAGACCTGGCCAGGCCACCTCGCTCTCCTTTCACTGGATCTCCTCCCCAAGGCCCAGACTCAGAGCTGCCATCCTCTTCCTATCTTGGCCTTGGGTCCCTGACCCCAGCAGCACAGACCAGGCTGGTCACCGCTGACCAACAGTCCCAGTCAGACTCCAGCCCCCAGCACTGTCCTGAGTTCCCCGCCCTGATTTGGGCTGGGGGCCCCACTGCCCACACCCCTCACCTTGATGAGCTCCCTCCCATTCTAGGCTGCTACCTCCCAAGTAACCCTGAGGCCATCGTGCTGGACATTGACTACAAGTCAGGAACCCCAATGCAGAGGTGAGCTGCCCCCCAACCCCACAGCCCAGCTTTGGGCCTGGGAGGCCCGGGGGGGGCATCAGTGGGTCTGAGGATTCCCTATCACCTCTAAAACGGCAGATCACATCCCATCCCCTTGTCTTGGCAGCGCCGCCAAGGCCCCATACCTGGCCAAGTTTAAGGTGAAGCGTTGTGGGGTCAGCGAGCTCGAGAAAGAAGGTCAGTGCCAAGCTTTGGCCCTTGTGCTCACGGCTGTCTGTCCATCCGGCAGCTGGTCAGAAGTGGGCACTCTGGCGCTCAGCCAAGGGCCAGGCCCGTGCAGGTGGCTAGCAGTGGGTGGGCTAGTGGTTCTCGTCCCACCTCCTCTGGGGAGCCCTGCCTGGATGCCAGCCTGCTCTCATGCCCCTCTGCCAGCCTCTTGTCAGCCTGAGGGCCATGGGTTTAAGCTGGTGTTCTGGCCCTTCTCAGTCCTGGTCCCACAGTCAGTCATCCAGCATTAATGGGCACCCACCACACACACACACACACACACACACACACACACACACACGCACACGCACACGCACTCACACACATGCAAACGCACACACATACACCCTCACACATACACACACAGGCACACACGTAGGATGTATGTTTGCCACTGGTGGCGGTGGGCACCTGCAGCCCCCAACTCTGGTGGGAGCAGAAGTAGCATTATGACGTGTTCACCCAGAGCTCCTGGACGGGCTGAAGGGGCTCCCATGCCTGAGGTCTGACCTTTCTGGTCTGAGCAGGAATGCGGTGCACCTCGGACCACACCTCTCCCGCTGAGGAAGAGGACGAGGACAGTGGCAAGATTTCTTGGCAGGCAGCCATCTTTAAAGTGGGCGATGATTGCAGACAGGTAAAATGAGCCCCAGTCAGAGAGAGCCCAGCATCACGCCATGTGGGTGGTGGTGGGAACAGAGCCTCCTACTTCTGGGCGGTTTGTTCATTTGGTCAACAAACTCGTCCTCAGGGAGGAAGCTAGAATCTGATCCTGGAACTGAAGGCCTTAGGCCAAGAGCCCATCCCTCTCCTTCCACCTTGGCACAGGGCTTGCCCTGGGGTTTTGAGTGATCGGGACTCACTGGGGCAGGGGATATTGGGAGGGCATGGCAGCAGGGCTTGGGCTCCAGGGGGACCCACAGGCCACTTGCATCTTCTCCGGCCCCTCCCAGGGATGGCTGAGGGGCTGGCCAGGGCAAAGGGCCCCCATGGAGGCAGGAGCGCTCGTCATCCTACGAAGCGCCTCCTGGTCTTGTGCCCCTTCCCAGGACATGCTGGCTCTGCAGATCATTGACCTGTTCAAGAACATCTTCCAGCTGGTGGGCCTGGACCTCTTTGTGTTTCCCTATAGGGTGGTGGCCACAGCTCCTGGGGTGAGTGTAGTCAAGGTGCCTGGCCTGGGAGGGGTTGGTCTGAACCTGGGGTCTGAGGAAGAGCATGGACAGCATGGCCAGGATCGGGAGGGGGCGATGGAGAAGCTGGCTTGCTGTGCGCCGGCAGTGCATCCCCCTCCAGCAGAGTCAAACTGGGTCTGCTGGGGAGCCAGATGTCCAGAGGTAGTGAGTCCCCCGTCTCTGGGGGTCTTCCCTCGGAAACTGGCTGCCCTCATAGTGGGGAGTTTAGAGAGATTTCTCTTCAGGCTCGGTCGGATTGCCGCCTTTGGAGAGGGATTCCTGCCCCTTCCTGAGCCACTTGACAGGGGGCTTGCATATCTAGTTGGAACCTTGCATAGTTCGGGGAACTTAGAATGCCAAAGACCCAGGACCCTGTGTCACACAGCTTTCCCTCGGTCCTCAGTGTGGGGTGATCGAATGCATTCCCGACTGCACGTCTCGAGACCAGCTGGGCCGGCAGACAGACTTTGGCATGTATGACTATTTTACTCGGCAGTACGGAGACGAATCCACCCTGGCCTTCCAGCAGGTAACGCTGAGATGACCAGCCCCCGGGGCCAGGGGGAAGGGGCCCGCTGAGCAGCTTAGGATGGGCCAGACAGGCCTTCTTCTCTCCCTCCTCTTTGCTTTTCCGGACAATCTCATCACCTGCCATTGTTTAGATTGTAGTCTCTGTGCTGGTAAACTCTCAGACCTACTTGTCCTGCCCCAGTGTCTTTGCCGCCCTCCCACGTCTCATCTCCAGCTGCCTTTCAGACGTGTCCCGTTGGGTGTCCAGGAGACGCCTAACACCCAACACATCCAAAACAGAGCTCCTTCTCTTTTCCCCTAAAGCCCCCTTCCCTGTCACTGTTGGGGGCACCACCCTCCCCCCAGGCTCCTCACCTGCTCTCGCCCCCTGTATCTGGTGTGGCGCCACAGCCTGGCTGTTGCACCTCCGCACCCCATCTCGAGTGTGCTCCCTGTCCCCATCCTGGCACAGACTCTTGTCACCTCATGCCTGGATTCCTGCAGTCATCGCTGGGGGTAGCGGGGTGCAGTCTGCCCGCCTCATCTTTCCCTCTCCAGTCCGTCCTCCTCCACTCAGCCACCAAGGTGACAAAGGCTGGCCATGCCTCCCCCTTCTCAGTAAAGTCCATTGTCTGCGTCGGGTACCAAGCTCTCTGCTTGGCCTTCAGAGCCCCCCGTAACCCGGCCCTTCCTCACCGCTCACTCTCCAGTGAGCCTGGGCGTTTTCTCTGGCCATCACCCGGGCCTGCGATTCCACCGTGCTCGCCTCGGAGGCCTTTCTGCTTCTCCCGGACCCTTGTGTCTCCCCTCTGACACGCCTCGGATTCGTGGGGGTCATTCAGTCCTTCATGTCCGTGAGTCTTCTCAGCCCCATGCGCCTCAGTGTGGCCCCCACCCTCTCCCCAGGTCTGTCCCAGCTCATGGCCACCGGTTCCATGATGCTCTGTTCCTCCCCTCCTCCTTCAGCCTTCTGTCTTCCCTGCCGTCAGGGTCTTTGCCAGGGAGTCCTGGCTTCTCATGACGTGGCTGGAGTGTTCCCACTTCAGCAACTGACCTTCCGGTGACTGGCCTAAATTCATTTCTTGAGGTATTGACTGGTTTGAGCTCCTGTCCAAGGGACTCTCAGAAGTCTTGTCTGGCACCACTGCTCAAAAGCCCCGATTCCCCAGCTCTCCTTTCACGCCAGCCCTCCCGGCCACGCATTGCTACTTTGACTCATCTGCCGTCAAGATTTGCAGAGCTTTCCTTCCAAGGCGCAACGTCTTTTAATGTCGTGGCCGCAGTCGCCGTCTGCTGTGATCTTTCAGCCCAAGAATGTAAATGCTGACCCTGCTTCCATTTCTCCCTGCTCTGTTTGCCAGGAAACGATGGGACCAGTTGCAGTGTTGTCAGTTTTATATTAAACTTCAAGCCAGCTTTTACTCTGTGCTTTCACGCTCGTCAAGAGACTTCCTAATTCTTCCTCACTTTCTGCCATCAGAGCAATGTCGTGCATCTGCAGGGCTGAGGTCCGTGGCACTTCTCCCGGCAACCTTCCTTCTGGCTCTTCATCCAGCCTGGCATTTCACAAGATGTACTCCTCCGCATAGAAGTTAAATAAATAAAGTGGTGATATGCAGTCTTGTCGTACTCCCATCCCAATCTTAAACCAGTCAGTTCCATATTAGGTTCTAACCGTTGCTTCTTGGCCCACATATGGGTTCCTCAGGAGACTAGTAAGAGGATCAGGTCTTCCTGTCTCAAACAGTTGAAGGCT
>CM053580.1:588096978-588119076 GCA_028627135.1 Pseudochirops cupreus
CATGAGATGTTTTCCCTTGGTATCTCTGATTTTCTTTGAGATGTCTTGTCTTTCCCATTCTATGGGTTTCTTCTATTTCTTTGCATTGCTCATTTAGGAAAACGACATCTCTCCTTGCTCCTCTCTGGAATTCTGCACTCAGTTGGCTGAGTTCCTTCTTTCCTCGGCTGTTGGTAAAAACCTCACGAGACACATTTTGTTTTCTTGCCCTTCTTTTTCTTTGGGATGTTTTTGTTGCTGCCCCTTGTACAGCGTTCTGAACCTGTCCGTGGTTCTTCAGGCACTCTGGCTTCCACATCTCATCCCTAAATTGAGTTGTAATTTTCACGTCATGTTCATAAGGGATGTCCTGTAGGTCACACCTCTGTGGTCTGATGGTTTTCCCTACTTTCTTCTTAAGTCTGGATTTTGCAGTAAGAAGCTTGTGATCTGAGCCACACTCGGCCCCAGGCCTTGTTTTAACTGACTGTATAGAGCAGTGATTCTCAACCTTCCTAATGCCATGACCCTTTAATACTCATATGTGGGCATATCTGCATGTGGGCAACCCTCCTGGAGACAGACAGAGGAGCGGGGTCTCGGTTCCCAAGACCATCGGAAATATGTGTTAAATATGTGTTTTCCAATGATCTTAGGTGACCCCTGTGACCCCCAAAGGGATCGTGACCCACAGGTTGAGAACCACTGCTATAGAGCGTCTCCACCTCTAGCTGCGAAGTCTGTCACCAGTCTGATTTCTGCCTTGGCCGACTGGTGACATCCGTGTGTGGAGTCGCTTTTTGGGTTGTTGCCGTGGCCAGTGAGTCAGTGTCTGCCCTGCTTCGCTTTGTCCTCTGAGGCTGCACTTGCCTGTTATGCCAGTTATCTTTTGATTCCCCGCTTTAGCATTGCAGTCCCTATGATGAACGGGATGTTCTTGGCTGGTTTTATTTCTAGAACACCTTGTAGGTCTGCATAGACCTGATCTGCCATGGCCTCTTCGGCTTCAGTGCTTGGAGCACTGTGGTGTTGATGGTTGGATTCAGAGAGATTAATTCTGTTGTTTCTCAGACTTCGTCCCTGCTTTTCTCTCCTCTCATTGGCTGTGAGGGCCTCTTGCCTGCAGGCGTCTGCGTAGTGATCACCTGGATTAAATTCGTTGACCTGGAGATCCTGGAGTGGCTGGCCATTTCCTTCTCCAGTGGATCGTCTTTTGTCTGAGCTCTCCCCTGTGACCTGTCCATCTTGGGTGACCATGCCCGGCAGAGCTCGTGGTTTTGTTGAGCTCCACACGCTGTGGGCAGGGGAGCATTTATTAAGTACCTACTCTGTGCCAGCCTGCGCCAAGCGCTTGGCCAGTGTTCTCCCACTGGAGTCTCACGATGGTCCTCAGAGAAAGGTCTTCTTCTAGAGAGGACAAGTCTGAGGCAGGCAGGTCAGCGATATGCCCAGGGTCAAACAGTCTGGGGCTAGATTTGAACTCGGGTCTTTCCGACCCTACTGTACCGCCTCACTGTTCAGATATACTTGTAGCAGCATTTTCTGCGATTATGAAAAAGTGGCCACAATCCAAATTCCAACATGAGGGAGCGGCTAGAAATCCGCTCTGCAATTGTAGAATCCTGGCTGTAAGTGGCGAGCTCCAAACCCAGGGAATGGGGGCATCTGGGTTCCCTCAGAGGGCAGGCCCCTACCCTTCTTTGTCTCTGGGACTTCAGACTGGCCCACATGCAGCAGGCCGTGGGAAATAGGCCCCAGCCCCTGCCCAGCAGCCCAGCCGCGAGGGCTCAGGGGAGCACACCAGGGCGCGGACTGTGGCCGCCCCTGTGACCGCATGCCCTCTGTTCCTGTGCAGGCGCGCTACAACTTCATCCGCAGCATGGCTGCCTACAGCCTCCTCCTGTTCCTGCTACAGATCAAGGACCGTCACAACGGGAACATCATGCTGGACAAGAAGGGCCATATCATCCATATTGGTCAGCCGGGGGCTTTGGTGTCTGGACGGGGGCGAGGGGAGGACTGACAAGGGACAGAAAGGTCAGGAGGAGCCTCCCTGTGTGACCACGGGCAGGCCACTCAGCTCTGGGCCTCAGTGTCCTCATCTGGAAAATGGGCGTGATCATGCCCTGAGCATCAGCCTCAGAGGGCTGCCAGGCTTAAATGAAGTTGTGGCAGACTTTAAAGCAAGCGTCTGTCCCTTGTCACTCTGGCTGCCCTGCCTTGATGAGCTGGTCATGAGCCTGTAAGAACAGTGTGATCTCATTTGACCCTCACAACAATGCTGGGAGGCGAGTGCTTTTATTATCCTGACTTGCCCAGGGTCATGCAGCTAGGGTGTGTCTGCGGCCACATTTGAACTCAGGTCTCCTGGCTCCAGGCCAGTACTAGACCCACCAGGCTCCTTGGCTGCCACACTGAAGGAAGCGATAGCTGGCCGTGTGCTGGGGTTTCTGGTTACTGGTGTCCGTGTCTCTGCCCTGGGGAACTTCCCTCACAGCGACTCTCCTGCTCACATTTGCAGACTTTGGCTTCATGTTTGAGAGCTCCCCTGGAGGAAATCTGGGCTGGGAGCCAGACATCAAGCTGACCGATGAGATGGTCATGATCATGGGCGGGAAGATGGAGGCCACCCCATTCAAGTGGTTCATGGAGATGTGTGTCCGAGGCTACCTGGCAGTCAGGTGAGGGCCTCCACACCCTGTCTCCCAACAGCCAAGAAGGGCTTCCCCAGGGGCCTGAGCCAGGCTCAGAGCTAGAATCAGACACTCCGTTGGCAAGCAGTCAGGGCCCCAGTGTCTGGCTGAGCAAAGCCTGCTCTCCTCCCAGGGAGCCAGACAGAGTAGTGGCCTCCAGGGGGCCAAGGCCCAGGGCCCAGACTGCTGGGCAGGGTGCTCCAAGTGCCCTCCCATCTCACTCCCAGAGTCTGCTGAGGTGGGGGAGGCTGACCAGGCTCTTCAGGCAGATGGAGGAAGAAGACGACTTCTTTGGTGTGGGGGCAGGGCCATCCCAGCATCACCAGGCCCCCCCCCCCGACCCCTCCGGCTCTCCCTGCAGGCCCTACATGGACGCTGTGGTCTCCTTGGTAACCCTGATGCTGGACACTGGCCTCCCCTGCTTCCGAGGACAGACAATCAAGCTGCTGAAGTGAGTCCTGGGATGTTGTCCCAGGCGGGCACACAGTCAACCCACACCTACCATCTGTAGCTGGCGCCCCAAGTCGGGGGGGGGGCGGGTCATTGCTCCTGCCTTTGGAGGCATGCAAGGTCCACGTGAGGAAGTCTTCCTTGTGGTCAAGGCTTAAGTTACCCCTCTGCATGGCAAGAGATGTGGCCCACATGACCTCCCTCCTCAAGGTCTGAAGGCAGGGATGTGAGGGTCAGCCTAGAAGTGGGCTCTGCTTTCCAGGGAGGGATTCAGGGGTGGGACAGGACAGTGATGACCAGCAGTGGAGGGAAGGCTGAGCCTCTCCCCTACTGTTCTCAGCTCCCCCAGAACATAAACAGCCCTGGGGTACAGCAGTCATGGTCCAGGGGGAATAAAGAAAGAAGAGAGGTGCTCTTGCTATCCTCCTGGATTGACCAGTCTCCCACAGACTGCCCAGAAAGGATCTGGAGACCAGGAGGGGAGAGGGCAGAGCCAGGGCAGGACCACCAAAATGGGCAAGGCTTGAGCTTGAGATCAGTACAGACCAGTGTCCTCAGCTGCCTTGGCGGGGGGGGGTGCTCCCCTGTTGCTTGAGGACCCCTCCAACTTGGAAATCCCATGATCTTCCCTCCCAGAGTGGGGGGGCCAGTTCCCAGGATGCTCATGGCTTGGTCCACCCTCCCCCCCTGCAAACCCATAGAGCCAAGTTACTCCTCTGTCCTTTCCCTGTCATCCCAGACTTCAGTAGTCAGACACCCCTGGACAGCTGTCCTCCTCTGGCAGAAGGGGTCAGGAGATTTGGCCACTGTGGACATAGCTCTCTAACACCCTGTCCTGAACAATCCCAAAGAGCTTTTCTCCCTGACCCATGACTGGGAGGAAGGTTGACCTGTGGCTCCCCAGAGGGCAGCAACTGTCCCAAAGGCTTTTCACAGAAATGGGCACATCTTTGTCTCTCACTACCCCAAGGCACAGATTCAGCCCAAACATGACTGAACGAGAGGCGGCCAACTTCATCCTCAAGGTCATTCAGAACTGCTTCCTCAGCAACAGGTCAGTCCCCTTCCTAGCTGGCCCCTACCCTGCACATCCAGCCCCTGTCTGTCTGTACCCTCAGCGTGGAGCAGTGACAATGGGGGGACCCCTTTCCAGACAGAACCAGTTTAGAGGCTTCCTCCAGCCAGGCCACCTTCTAGGCCACGTTTGTAAAGTGAGTGCACCAGGGTCCCTCAGACCTGTGGCTGGGTCTCTCACAGAGTTTCCACTGTGCTCTTGGGCACCCTGTGTCATCCTGAGACACTTCTTCCTTTCCCCTTAGGAACTGGGGGGCTGATACCTGGCAGGTGCCTTGTCCTCAGCTCTCCTGAGCTCAGAGTAGCCCTCTGAGATGACGAGACCCACTTGGTCCCCCTGCCCCCCAGGCCAGCCTGTGTCTTTTGGGGACAGCTCTTGGTACAGGAAATTTGCTTTTAGAAAACTGGGACTGGGGCAGCTAGGTGGTGCAGTGAATAGAGCACCAGCCCTAGAGTCAGGAGGACCTGAGTTCAAATCTAGCCCCAGACATTAAATACTAGCCATGTGACCTTGGACAAGTCCCTTAACCCCAATTGCCCTGCCTTCTCTCCTCCAAAAAAGCAAAAAAAAAAAAAAAAAAAGGAAAGAAAAGAAAACCGGGATTGACCTCCTAGAGCGCTTTATCCTACCTCTGGGAACCAAGTGGGATAAGCCTGATCCCTCTGTCTGGTAGGTTCCAGTGTGTCCTCCCCTGGCCGAGTTCTGGCCCTTTCCTGACCCATCCATTCAGCCTCTGGGACTGCCATAGAGCCCAGAACCGAACTCTCCTTGTCCATGAGGCTGGGGCCAGCAGGCCTTTCACATTCTGGCCCACCACCCACAGTCTTTGGTGTGGCCAAAGCCCTTGGTCAGAGGCACTGCCAGTGCAGCCCTCTTCCTGTGAGCCCCTGTGCTCTCTCATCAGATCCATGGTTGGCCACAAACAAGCCCCTTTGGGAAGCCGTGTGACCTTCCTGCTTGGGATGACTCTAATGTGATTCTAGACCAAGGACTCTCCAGAACCCTCCAGACCAACCCTAGGCGGGTCCTAGAACCTCCTTCAGCCTCAGTTCCCCAATCTGTGGAATGGAGATAATAACAGCACCTGCTAGATGGGGAAAGCGCCCATACTGGGTGCTGGGAGGGAGACTGAGTCACAAGGGGTCTAAAAGAGGACTTGCAAAAGTCCTGAGCCTTCTTCCTGAAAAAGGTAACCAGCAAAGAGGGCCAGCCGTGGTCTGTCTCTGCCTCCTTCACTCTGTAGCACAAGGCCATCAGCAGGGAGGTGGGAAGTGCTAGCAGCAACACTCAGCAGTCAGCCACACGTCTGCCTCTCACAATTGCCTGAAAGATGTAGACAACATGAGGCACCCCCTGTGGGCCCCTGGACTGCCAGCTGCCTCCCATCCATACATGGAGACGATCCAAGATTCCTCGAAGGTGGAATCACAAGAGCAGTCCTGATAATCGCCATTGGGCAGGACAGAAAATGGAGAAGCCTTGGAGGCTATAAGGGAAGAGGTCTGGTGAGCTCCTCAGCCAGTCCCTTTAGTCTGGGGATGACATGGTCCCAGAACATTGCACGGCCTCCCAAAAGAGAAGGATGTGGCCGGCCCATCCAAACAGAGAGACCAAGTGGATGAGCAATGTCTGTCACCCAGATTTCAACACACCTCTGAGCAGGAGTTCTGGGGGGAAGTTAGTCTGTAAGCTTAAAAATAAGCTTTATGACTCTCTTTCAGTTGGTTTTGTTTGGGTGTCTGGGCCTCAGTAGGATAACAAAGGGCCAAGTTTCTCAGTTGCAGAACTTGACTCACAGTAGGTGTCCAGAGCCAGGGAGCTGGGCCCCGAACCCAAAAGCAGGACAAAAAGAGGCCAGTGGCCATCAGGAAACCACAGTGCTCCTCTGCTGACCCCAAGCTTTCCAAGAAAGCCGTGGCCTGGTGGCAACACCTCCCCCTCTGAGGACGTGCATCCCACAGGGGACAGGTGTGAGCAGACCGCCCTAGAGCTAGTGAAGAACTTGGAAAAAGAACAGGAAGCAGGGAGGTCGTCAGGCAGCATGAGCATGAGCCCCCACTGAGGAGGACACGTGTACACCTGCCTAGTGGAGGGACCCGGTGAGAGCTGATGAGCGATTGTTGAGGTGAGAAGATTGAAGCTGAGACGGGGTCAAGGTCAGAAGTCCTTGAGCAAGGATGGAGATGATGAGAAAGGTGCTTGAAGCATGTGGCTAGGGAGTAGGAGGAGGCCCCCCCCATGGCCGTGGTGCTGAGGGATTGGCCTGGAGACGGAGGGACGTTGGCTAGATTTGGTGACCAATTGGATGCCAGAAGTAAAGCAGAGCAGGAAGTCGGAACTGTCTCTCCAGCACTGAAAGCACACCCTGTGGACACAAGGAGAGGGCTATCTGAAAGAGGAGAATGTTTTTGGTTTTTGACCCTTGCCTTTCCTCACATCCCCAGGGTTTTTAGCCTGGTGCTTGGCACACCGTAGGCAGCTAATAAATGCTGGATGACTGACTGAATAGGCCAGTGAGATCATTTAAGTGTATTGAAAGGGCCCTGCCCTGACAGCTCGCCTCCCGCTCCCGGGGAACCTCAGTGCATTGCCCCCTCCACTGGCTACCTTTTCTCAAGTAGACTCCTGTCTCTGAAATCTCAGAGCCTTCACACAAGACAAGCGAGACAAACCTACCTTGGGACTGGGAGGCTAGTTTCCTCATCACCCTGGTGCTCAGGAGTCTCCGACCACTGAGGCACTTTCTGGATGTTCTCCTCAATGATCAGCACATTTGTCTGCCCACTTAGACACATTCCATCCCAGGGACTCAGCACCACCAGCCAGCAGTGTCCCTCAGCCCCAAATGGACACTCCCTTACTCAACTTCTTGTTGAACCAACTCAACTCCTGGATGGTTCTTCAAGGAAGAGAAGGACCCTAAGATGTGCCTTCTGGGAATGGGGGCTGGCCAGTACAAGAACATGGAGATGAGAGGCGGAACATCATGATGGAGGAACAGAGAGGCAGGTTTGCTAGATCAGCAAGTGTGGGCAGGGGAGCCACATCTAGGGAGGCCTGAAGGATGGGCTGGGGGCAGGTCCCATAGAGCTTTAAAGGAAGCAGAGTGAGTAGTGAGTGACCTGGCCAGATGAGTACTTAAGCACTTGGTCTAGGTGGCCTGGATGGTGAGAGATTTAAGGCAGGGACACTGAAGAGACCTGAGCTGAGGGTGCAGCTGTGAGCAGAGAAAAGGAATAGAGACATTGGGAAGGTAGAGAAATGATGAGAATTGGCAGCTGCTGGGAAATGGGGGGTGGAGAATGACGCTCAGCGGCGATGGTCCTGAGACACCAGAAGGGTGATAGCCCCTTCCACAGAAGAGGGGAGGACTGATGGGGAAGGGAGGATGAGTCTGTTTTTGGACAGTGGAGTCAAAAGTGTCTCTGGGACACAGCCAGCTTGAGGTGTGCGAGGCACTTGGAGACGGACTCAAGGTTAGGAGAGACGCTGGGGCTGGATTTGTGGATAGAGATGTTAACTGAAGTCGCCAAGACACAGAGCATAGAGAGCAGAGAAGAGGGCCCCAAACCTCGGGGGCTGCCCACAGTTAGGGGGCAACTGAGAAGGAATGGCCAGACAGAGAAGAGAACTGTGAGAGAAGAGTCATGAGAACCCCAGAGAAGAGAGCATCCTGGAGGAATGGTCAGCAGTGTCCAATGCGGCAGTACCATAGAGAAGCATCTGCACCCTCTGTAACTTGGAGTCCAGAGAGCCGCCTAGGCCACTCACCATTGCACTTGACCATTAAAGGATCCACTTAGGTTGTCGTCCAGTATCTGCCGGACTGTCACTGGACAAGCTGGTCCTTTCACACCTCCCTGGTCGTTCACTGCCCCACTGTCCACAGCAGACCCACCCCGCTGCCTTTTAGCTAAATCCCTCTCCCCTTGTTCTTTGCCAGAAAACTGAGTCCACTAGCCATGAGCACTCTTTTCCTTACTCCTCAGCTCATTCAGATGTCTGACTGCCCTCTCTTCTGCTTCCTTCTGGTCACCACTGAAGAAGGGCCCTTTTCCTGGCTGACACCAAGCCCTCTGCATCCCCCCTCAGGCCTCCCATTCCTCCCTGCCCTCTCCAGCAGATCACCAGTCTTCTTACCTTCTGTCCCCCTCCACCCCCATACCCTACATCAAGTGTCATTGGGCCACTGGCTGTGCTTGCCACAGGACACTCCACACCTGAAGTGCTCTCCCCCTCTCTGCCACTGAGCCCCCTTCCTTCTACCAGAGTCTTTCCTAAGGCCCTGCACCCCATCAGGGCATTCGCTTGGAGGTGACCTCCCATCTGCTCTGTGTGACTTCCCCATCAGGCGGAGAGAAGCTTGAGGTCAGGGTCTGGGCTTCGGCATTTCTTCATGTCTCCGGTGCTGAGCACTGTGCCTGGCATATAGTGTTTAATAAATGCTGATTGACTGAGGCCTGAGACTGGAGAGTTTAGGGCCAAACCAGCACAAAGGTGGCTTGTGGTGATGGAGGCCACGCATGACAAGGGGAAGGATTCCGCTCCTGCCCTGTCACCTGTGAGCTGCAGGACCTTGCACAGATGACCGCCCTGGGCTCAGAGCAGCTGGCGTGCAAAGCCTGGTCCCCTTTGACCGTTCTGTGAGAGGAGGCGAGGGGAGTGGGGGAGCCCGGGCAGTCTCGGGATGTGGCCTGTGGCCACAGGGAGGCGGGGAAGGTGAGCATCGATGGAGGCTGCCCGTTCTCCAGACAAGACACCGTTGGTGGGATCAGTGGGCTCAGCCACAGAGAGGCCAGGCCTGGGTGGCAAGAGCTCAGCTGGGCCTTTGGAGGGGCAGCATTTGTATTCAAGCCCGTAGGAGCTTGGGCCAGCCTCTTCCTCTCTGGGACTCTGTTTCGCTCTCTCTAAAATGAGGGACTTGTCTAGCCAATCTTTCAGGTCCCTTTCAGTCATTCAGCATTTACTAAGTGCCTGCGGTGTGCCAGCCATATTCTGTGCTCAGCGCTGAGGAGACAAAAGGAGGCCAAAGATAGGCCTTGCCCTCAAAGAGTTCACAGTCTAATGGGGGAGACCACATGTAAATGACTGTTCAGAATGAGCATTTATCCCACAGGATAAATAGGAAATGATTAATGGGAGAAGGTACGGGAATTAAGAGTGGTCAGGAGGGCTTCCTGGAGGAGGCAGGATTTTAGTTGGGACTTACAGAATCACTGAGAGGGTTAACCTACCTGTAGTCAGAGGCCAAGGAGCATAGGCTGGACCGAGCTCGGGGGCTGCCCTCTGTTCTAGAATCAGACCCCGGTTGCCAGTGGAAGGGGCGTGGTGAGACTTGGGGCTCCTCCTTCCCCCTCCCCTGGCATATCTGTTGGGCACCCACTGTCTGACTTTCAGTAGCCAGGAGCCCCCAGCTAGCCTCTCTATGACTCCTCCTTCCCTCCTTTCTGTTAGACAGAGATCTAATTGGGCCCCTGGCTGCTTTCTGATCACCACCAAATTAAGTTAAAATTGCTTAGCCTGCATTCAGGGCCTCCTGCAGCCTGATGAGAGCCTGTATCTCCAGACTGCTCCCTCCTTGTTGGCCCCGTGCATTCCCACAACCGCCCTCTAGGCTCTGAGGGTCTCCGCCTCCTCTTCCCCCATTCCTCCACCCTTTGCTCCCTTTGGCCCTCATGTGGCATGCGTTCACTGCTCCCTACCACACTGACTTTGGGATGTCACCACTGCCCATGAGCTCCAGGGGGCAGGGACTCTGTGTCCCCTCAGCTTTGAATCTGCACCCCCAGGGTAGAGTCCTGGACACTTAAGGCACTTGTCAGCTGACCACTAACCCTCCTCCTTCCTTGTAGGAGCCGGACATACGACATGATCCAGTACTATCAGAACGACATCCCGTACTGAGGCCCCTGCGGGCAGGGGGTTTCTGGGGCCTCGGACACTGCTTCCAAGTCTTGTCACATGCACTGTGCAATAGCAGCCCCTGGCTCTGGCTCTGGTCTGTGGCGGGGGGGGGGAGGGGGGGGAGAAGGGCGGGGGGCGGGGGGATGGTGTGCATGCACAACAGCTCCCCTGTGACCCATAGAGCAATCTGTAGAACTGAGCCCTCTTCTGTCAGTCTCCCTGGGGGAACCTCTCATGTCCCTGATGCCCCCCACCATGGCATGAGATCAGAGGAATTCAGGGTGAGCCAGTGAGGTGATTTGTAAAGGAGAGCAAGTCCTCATGACAGGAAACGTGGGATGGAGCCTGGTGCAATACTTTGGTGATACTGTAAGACGTGGAATGATAATCATCCTGGGGCATCATTGTCTGTGCAGAGGTGTCCCAGCCCTGCTCTGGCCATGGTCCCTGCCTCCGTGCTCCTTTATTTCATAGGTACAAGGAGAATGTATTTTTCCTTTTGTGTGTAAAATATAAATCACTCTATAAAGATTTATTTAATCTACCAGAAATAATAAAAGGACCAAAATCAGATTGTGTTTGTGTGAGCCCTTGGTTTCTCTGGCAGCTCTTTCAGGGACCCCAGAGAGAGGCCGTGGCCACCTTACAACCCCGGGAAGGTGGATGCGTTCCTTTATCAGTGGCTGAAGTTCCTGGAGAGTTGGTCAGGCTCTTCAGTGCCAGAGGCGGACCCTCTCCCTGCCTTGAGTCTCTTCCCTGCTCCCTCTCCTCCTCCCCCACCTCTTAAAGTGACCTTCTCTCCCGTGGCTCCCTGTGTGGCCTCCAGTTGCAAATGCAGAGTGCTCTGGCCTTCAGAGCCCTTTATACCGTGCCCTCACCCTACTCCCCCCACCATGTTCTCTTCAAGCCTCCCAGCAGCTTCCATCTCATTTTGGCATCTTCTCTGGCCCCTCCTCCCCTCCAACTATGGACCAGTCTGGCTTCCTTTAAGTCCCACTGAAAAACCCACCTTCTGTAGGAAGCCTTCCCTAACCCCTCTTCCCTCTGTTAATTATTTCCCATTTATGCTGAATGTAGCTTTTTTGTACATATTTATTTGCTTGTCTCCTCCATTGGATTGTAAGCTCCTTGAGGGCAGGGACTATCTTTTGCCTTTTTTTCTCCAGCACTTAGTATGGTGCCTTGCACACAGCAGGCACTTAACAAATGTTGACTGATTGATCAAGGAGTTATGTGCATAGGAATGGAGGTCCAGGTTGAGGAGCCATCACAGGCCTGAGCAAGGAGCAAGTACAGAGGAGGGAGCAGCAGCCCTGTAGCTCAGACCCCAAAGGGAAGCGGTGGTTCAGAAGCCAGCAGAAGAGTAACTGTGGCAGGAATCCAGACCAAAGAGGAACCTTCAGGTTTTTCCTGAACCCAAAGACTTACCAGCTGGCCGACCAAGGCTGGGCCCAGTAGCATCTCCTGGGATTCCAACAGGGGCAAGCTAACAGTTGTGCTGCTCAGATACAGACACAAGCCAGGGTGAGCTCAGACCGGGAAGGAAGCAATCGGAAGTTTCTGTGCCACTTTGGGAACCCTGAAAGCTTACCTCTGAGATCGTGCACTCAGTACACACAACACTCAGTACACTTAGTAAGCAAGAGCTTAGCTCAACCCAGATATCCTCTCCAGAAGTGTGAAGACTGCCTGACCCACACAGGAAGTAGGTTAGAAGAATGAAGAAACCAAAAAATAATCGCACCATCAAGAGCTATTGTGGGAACCGGAGGAGCCCAAGGCACAAACCCAGAAGAAAATGACTCCAAAACACATATAACCAAAACCTCAAAGATAAACACAGTCTGGGAACAAGTTTAACTAGAATTCGAAGAGGTTGTTTTTTTAGAAAATTCAAAATGTTTTAATAAATTAAATGGGAGCACAAGAGGAGTAAATAGGAAAAGAAGCGAGAGCTGTGGAAGAAAGATTTGGAAAGAAATATTAACAAGAGGTAAAGACCTTACCTAAGAAGGACCTCCCCTGAAAATTAGAATGGATCAAATGGAAACCATTGTAATGCCATGCACAAGCAGCTTCCCAAAAAAATGCTACTGTGAACAGCTTTTAAAGGTTCTGATTACACAGTGTAGTGAACACTCCATTTATTCCATAGCAAATCACAATGTAATATTCACAACATTACATCTCATCACAGAAAATCACAATATAGTGTTCAAACAACTTATCACTAAGATGGCCGCATAGTTTTCACCAAAGTGGTCACAGTATTTAGAACAAAGAACAAAAGAGTAATCATCTGGTATCCCTAAGGGGGAAACCCTCCTTTCTTAATCATTCAATCATTTCACAATACAAGGCAGTCTTCCACTCATGGGGCAATACATTCATTTAGTCAAAGTCTCTCTTCACAAATGGAGATTAGTTTCCAATCATAAACAAAGTACATTCATTTGGTCAAAGAGCACAAAAAGTCAAAAGTTTCCTACCCCTGGATCACAGCTGAATTATAATACCCTCCATTAATGTCAAGCACTTTCTCAAAAGGGGCAGGAGAGCACAAAAGGCCATCTACCCCTAAGCTACAACAAGGTTAAGAAATCATCACAGCATTGAAAACCCAAGGAAAGGTCCTCCCTTCATCTTGACATGAGGCAAGTTCTCAGCAATCTCTGTTCCTGGGGAGACAAAGCTTAACAAATATACATTGCCAGTGTCCTCATTAATTCACTCTCTGCCTGCAGAACAGTCCCAGAACCCCTGAAAACATCAGCAAGACCCTCTTCCAGGATTTCTGTAAACATACAAGAAAATCCTCCTTCAGGGCTCCTGAACCAACAGCAAGTTTCCAGCACCTCTGCAACAGCAGCACTGTCCTTCACCAGCAGGTGAATCTGGCAAAACAACATCAAAACAGACAGACAAAATACTGGCATCACAGCCATGCCTCCTCGGTTCTTGGCAGTTCTCAAAAGTCCTGGGCAGCTTTTTCTCAGCAACTCTGGCCCCCAGCAATTCTCTCTGCCTCCATGATACTGCTCCCCAAAGGTCCTTCTGGCCTCCTCTGCTTGGGCCTTCTCTCTGCTTGGGCTTCTCTCTAAATCCATGGCCCAAGCTCCTTCCAGTTCAGCCCTCTGTTTTCACATCAACAAGTCCATCCCACAAGTGTGATTCACAAACTCTGGGTTTCAACGCTCAACCTGCAAACCAAGCCAATACAAGGGGATCTTTAAATTTAAATTCCATTACCATTACAACTGTGAAACAAGAAGCGTTTAAAAGTCCAAAGTCTGGAGGAGAAAACAAGACAATGTAAAGCATCTCACACCAAAAACCCTGACCCAGAAAACAGATGAAAGAAAGGTCATTTAAAAATCACTAGACAACCTGAAGGAGGGGGCCAGGTTGTGAAGGGCCTTGAAGGCCAAGCAGAGCCTTTCGTCTTTGACCCTGGAAGCCATAAGGAGCCACTGAAGTTTATTGGGGGTGGGGGTGAGATGTGTGACATGGTCAGACCTTCACTCTAAGAAAATCACTTTGCTGGGTGAATGGAGGATGGGCTTGAGACAGGTAGACTCACCCACAGGCATGTGGTGATGAGGGCCTGCACCAGGGCAGGGGCAAGGACAGAGGAGAGAAGGGGCCAAATTGGAGAGGAATGTGCTGTGACCCAGAACTGGGGAGACCTGCCATTTGGCACCAGTTCCTTCGTCCTGTGTGAGGTCAGGCTCTGAGGCACAGCTGGAGACAGACCCTCTACACTGGGAGAGTCCTACCTAGACACCATTGGCAGTGTCTGCACACCTCTCTGCCTCTCTCCCTACACTGACCTGGACTGGAAAGATGATGCGTTATTTTTGTTCTTGGGTTTTCCAAGCAGGAATCGGTCTGTCTGTGCTGAAGAGTGATGGGGGAGAGCCTTCCTGCACCCCCCCCCCCGCTTCCTGTCCTCCAGCCCATCCTCCCTCCGCTGCCCAGAAGCCTAGATCTGACAGCTGGCACTCCAGTGGCCCACCATTTCCTCCAGTGTCTGTTCATACCTGGCTCCTTCCTCCCTTTGCATCCTAAGCACTTTTGTGAGCCAGGCACACTGGCTTCTTTTGTCAGTTCCTTAAACAGGACCCTCCATCTCTCATCTCCAGACCTAAGCCCTGGCAGTCCCCCAGCATTCGAGTGTTCTGCCCCCTCACCTCTGCCTTCCCCAAAACACAACTAAAAACCCCAGTCACTAATTCTTTCCCCTCTTAGGTGACCTTTCATCTATTCTGTATTTTTATGTTCCTATATATGTGCTGTCTCCCACATGAGAATGTAAGCTCCCTGAGGGCAGAGATGGCATTTTTGCCTTTCTCAGTATCCTTAGTGCTTAAGACAAGACCTGGTATACAGTAGGTGCCTAATAAATGTTGATTGGCCAAAGAACCCGGATTACGCCACCTTGTTTCATAGGAGACAGACAAAGTCCCTGGAACATATACATACCCAGGTCACCAAACCCTATGATGTCCCAGTGACTCTCTACTGGTCCTGTGCAACTTACTAAGGCCCTCCCTGAAATTCAGTGTCCAAGACTGGACACTGGCTCACGGATTGGCTCACATGTGCCAACACCCACAGATGTTTTTCAGGAAAATTACTGCCAAGCCTGCCCTTCTGCCAACCGTCACCCCATATCTTGTACTTGTGATTTTTTTTTATGACTTTATATTTATACCTATTGAATTTCATCTTAGATTCAGCCCAGTATTCTCACCTATCAGACCTCTTTAATCTTGACTATATCTGCCATGTTCTTTCTGTCCCAGCTTTTTATCTCCTAAAAATTTGATAAGCAAACTCCTTATGGCTAGATCCAGGTTGGTGACAAAAGGGGCCAAGCACAGACCCTTGGGCCACCCCCAGTAGACATCCCACGCAAGTTGGCGTCCCACTGTTCCTGGTGACTTTGGGGCTCTAGTGATCTTATTCATTCCAAACCTGTGCTATTGTCTACCCCATCTTCTACATTTTATACACACACATGCAAAACCATGAGAGAATTTTATCCAATTCTTTGCTAAAATCTAGTTTACCCTTCATCCCCTAACCCTGTCAAGAAAAGAAATCAAGTCAGAGTCCAGTATTAGACAAGCAATGAAGCAGTACTAGCTTTTGGGTCACCATTTCATTTTCTAGATGCTTACCAACCATGAAGGATCCCTGGTAGAATTTTGCCAGGAATAAAACTTCAAACCCTGTTTGAAGATGCCGTTGTCTTTGCCTTTCCTTACCTCCCCTTACCTTAACTCAAATAACGGTTTAAAAAAATTCAAATAGGAAAATAGAATTGTGGGAGAAATGACCGGAATTAACAGCTCGGCATGAGAGACACAAAACAAGCAGCAAACGCTGAAAATTAGAACAGACCAAACAGAAAATAATAACTCCATGAAGTAACAAAGAGTACTGAAAGCAAATGATGGAAAAAAAATTGAAGGAAATATAAGTCATTTCATATCAAAAACGAGTGACCTAGAAAACAGATTGAGATAGATAACTGAAGACTCACCGGACTATCTGAAAAGTCCTGAATGAAAGAGCCCAGACATCAAATTTCAAGAAAATTTAAAACTGCTCAGATCTCTTAGAACTAGAAGATAAAGTGGAAATACAAAGAATCCATTGATTACCTCTGGAAAGAAACTCCAAAATAAAAAACTCAGAAATATTTTAGCCAAAATCCAGAGATTCTGGGTTGAAGAAAAAACATTGCCAGCAGCAAGAAAGAAATAATGGAAGTGCCCAGAAACCAGTCAAGATCACACATGATTTAGCAGCCACCACAGTAAATGAGCAGAGAGCTTGGAATACGATATTCCAGAAGTGAAAGGATACTCACTCACAGCTCAAAGTAACAACAAAAATCACAACCTAAACACTGAGTATAATCCTACAGGCGAAAAATGAAATGGGGACTTCCAAGCTTTCCTGATGAAAGTTTCCTATAGAAACTTAGAAATGCTAACACAGGCATCAAAAGAAACAAAGGGAAACATAAGCACTCCGCTCAAACACCACATTGATCCCCATCTCCACCCTCCCGGCAGCTGGTGCCTCCCCACCAAAATGACAGGGTCTTTATTTTGTGTGTGCATATGTCTGCGTGTGAAATGGGAAGTTCTCAGAGACAGACTACCTAATTAAACCTCTGATTCATTAGCACATGGCACTGCTTTAAAGATGTTCAACTGACAAGATTGATGCTGTGCCTCAGTTTCCCTCCCTGTTAAATGAGATTGTTGAGCTAGATGGCCTCTGAGATCTTGATATGCGCCCCTCTGACCCAGTGGCTTTTGAGGTCAGCATCATCCACATCTGATCTCAGGTTCAACAACACAGGAGATCCCAAACTTGCAAAGGACCATCAGGAAGCTTGCTCCCAAAAGGCTTCCTTGCTTCTGATCCTCTTCAGAAACCCATGTCTGAAATCACAGACCTGACCACTGCCTGGCACAATCAGGCTGAGCCTGCCAGGGGCCACCAAATTTGGGGAATCCAAAGTTATGTCTGTCTTATGCCCCTACCCACCAGAAATTCATTGAAGACAGGGACCCTGCCAGCTGAATCAAGTCTCTTCCTGCCTAGCTCAGCATTCTGCACACAGTAAATGTTTGTTAAAGTAAATGATTGAACCAGAGAAAGGGGAACCAGGGGTGGTGGGACTGGGCAGGGACTGGTCCCCTCTGCTCTCAGGAGATCATAGCATAGAGCTCCCTGTAAGGGTAATGGGAATTGAAGACCTTCCCTGATTTGAAGATATACCCTGTCCCCTAGTAGACTTAATGGAATCACATGGAGCTTGTGGTGAGAGGAGTCTGATGAAGGGTGGAGCATAGCCCACAGGAAGCTGGGAGTTAGAGCAGTTAGAGAGAGAGGGAGGAGAGGATGCACCTAAGGGAGACAGGCCTGTGAGTAAATATTGGTTTGTGGGAAGGCTAAAGGATGGTATGGCTCTGCAGGGTTGTGGCTTATTAACTTCTTTGCTACTGTGATGGATTTGGCTTTCTGGTTTTGGTATTCCGATTTCTGGTGTCTGAATAAATGTTTTGTTTCTGTCTTATATGTGGAAAGTCTGTTATATTTTGTGATTGACCACTATGCTGGCATATTTACAGTTGCTGGTGGTGCCATGAATATTGCATTGGTGCTTCATTTGGCGATGAGGATGAGATTGTGAAATATCGAACCTCTATTTGGAGGCAGAAGGGATTTTGGAGAAGAAATGGATATCCCAGAATGGAAGGATTTACCTTATTTCTCCTTAGCAATAGAGTGGGCTAAAAGTACAGGGTTCTGTGAAAACTGGGAACTGAGGTTATAGGAGGGAGAAACTAGAGATTTAGAAATATGTTTGCAAGGAATACCAATAAAACCAGGGAGAGAACTAGAAGCAGTGTGTGGAAGGGGCTGGGTTTTACTAACAGGTTACCATATTATATGTAAGAGCAGGGACAAGCTGTTACAAGAAAAAGCTCAGATGGAGAAAAAAATAGCTGTTTTGAATGAGAAGTTGGCAGTGTTACAGTGCCCAGGCTCTCCTTAGAAGAACAAGCTGGAAGATCTCAGGTGGTAGAAGAAAAAATTGTGAATTTGGCTAGGAAAAAGGGAAAAACGAACAAGAGGAACATGCATGCCTCCTTAATACAGACTGAGTCTAGTTGCCATGATGACCACTGCCAGGAGAGTGCATGGGTAGAGAGCAATACAATTATATGACCAGGCTTTTGTAAGGGCAGAAGTTTGCCCCATACTAAGGAGAAAGCAGGAGAATCAGGGAGGCCAAACAGAGTTCAGGGAGATAATTAAGGATTTCACTCAGCAGGAGGTTACTGATATATTAAGCAGATTCACCTAAAGGATGGGAGAATTATCAGTGTCTTGGATGGTGAGAATCAGTGATGAAGGGGCCAGAGGAGTATGGGTAGATAGTGTGAACTACTTGAAATTTATAGGTATTTGTCAGAATCCTTTTGTCCAGCAAGCTTTTAGAGATTTTCGTATGACAGGAGGCAATAATATGACCAAGCTGTTAGCTTTAGCTGCCAATAGATGCAATAAAATGTATCCCAATGATTCTATGTGGCCTAGAGGAGACAGACCCTGGGACTCACTTAGCATAAGAAAGTTGAAAGAAGTAATGAAAACTGCTCTCATGGTTGGAGATTCAGATACATATCATGATATCCCCTTAGCAGTTTCTCAGAGAAATGTCATAGTGAAGACAGCTCCTCTTGCTTATAAGTACCTACTTCTGCCTCTACTAATTGGTGAAATAGGGCACCCTCTGTAAGAGGTGCTGGATAAGATTTCACAGCTAAGTGACTTAGGAGAATGGGAAAAAGATATATTTTCTCGAGAGAGAAAAGTAAATGGCCAGTGGATTCAAAGTTAGAATAGATTGACAAGAAAAGAACTTTACTGCTCTATTGAGAGCAGGGGTTGATTTTGGAAGAATTTATGGTATTCCAACTAATGAACTATATAAAATGTACTGGAAAAAGGGGCTTTATTAGGCAGAATATGCAAATCCTCCTGAATCCTTGTATCCAAGTTCATCACACCTTCAGGGAGAATAGGAAATTGGCCAAGCCCCAGATGAGATTAAAGAAATACATAGATGTGATTACAGACCCCATACCAATCTGGCCATATATTGGAAAAAATGGATCATATACTGTAACTAGGGCATGAATTGATACTGGAGTGGAGGCCTCCATTATATATGGGAACCCTGACAAATTCAAACATGGAATGCTTTTGCCATCACAGGACTGGGAGGGGCTGAAATATCAGCCAGGCAAGTCAAACTACCTATGAAAATTGGACAATTACCTAAGAAATGATATATTGTCATTGTACTTAGTGAATGCCAAGTGAAAGCATTCCTGAATACATCATTGGAATAGATATATTGAGAGATATGACCCTGAATTTATCTAAAGGAAGATACCAATTTGCAGTAAGGAAGATAGGAATTAATACAGTTTTAGTGAGAAAAATAAAAATGAACCCAATCACTTTAACTGAACCTTCTGAAGTAATTACTTTAAAGCAGTATCATGTGCCAGGAGGGCAAGATGAAATTACCAATAATATAAAGCAATGTGTTGAAGCAGGAGTGTTAGTCCCTACAACCACTCTATAGAATAGTCCTATCTGGCCAGTATGAAAATCAGATGGGACGTGGAGAATGACAGTGGATTATAGACAATTGAATAAGGTGACTCCTGCCTTGTATGCTGCTGTTCCAGATACCATCACCTTAATAGAAAGGATCCAGAAATATGATGGGACTTGGTATGCAGTTATTGATTTGGTGAATGCCTTCTTCACCATCCCAATAAATTCTAAACAACAGGACCAATTTACTTTCACTTGGCAGGGCAGACAATATACTTTTACCCACTTGCCACAAGGATATCTGCATAGCCCTATTTGTCATAGGATTGTAGCTGAACATTTGGATGAATTAGAGCTACCTGGTGTATAGCTTGCCCACTACATAGATAATATTATGACACAGGGGAAAATGTAAAAGAAGTGGAGGAGAGTTTGACTCTTTTAATTGAGCATGTGAAAGGCAAAGAGTGGGAAATTAACCCTACAAAGTTCAAGGGCCAGCTCAAAATGTAAAATGGGGAAATACAGTAGAATAAGGGGCTGTGAGACTCTTCCACAAGCACAACAAAAGGTTCAGGATTTTCCTATCCCTACCAATAAGAAGGAGCCGAAAAAGTTTATAGGATTATTTGGATATTGGAGACATCACATTTGAAACCCTTATATAAAGTTACTTGGAAGAAATATGAATTTGATTGGGGACTTGAGCAGAATAAAGCTTTTGAAGAAGCCACGGTTGCTATACAATTGGCCCTAGATTTATGGCCTATGCAAAATGGCCTGGTGGAATTACAAGTGCAGGATGAATATGAAACTGGAGTTTATGGCAGAAACAACAAAGCCAAAATGTATCTTTAGGATTTTGGTCCAGCAAACTTCCCTCATCTGGAGTTCAATAAATCCCTTTCAGAAAGCAGTTGTTAGCTGCATATTGGGCTTTGGTAGAAAATGAATAACTGACTCTGGGCCATGAAGTGATATTAAAGCCAGGAATTCCAATTATGACCTTGGTAATGAGTACCCCAGATTCTCACAGAATTGGACATGCCCAAGAGGCTAGGCTAGCATAATCAAATGGAAATGGTACATTCAAAATAGAGCTAAAACAGGCAAAAGTGGAGTTTCTGCTCTAAGTGACTCTATAGCAAACACAGATACTGAAGGAAATGATACATCCCCTGAACCAAAGCAACAGTTGGTACAGTCCTTGGTAAAACAGAATGAAGAATATGATGGATTAACTGAAGAACAGAAGATACACGCATGGTTTACTGATGGGAAATCAAAATACTTGGGCCATAAAAGACACTGGAAAACAGTAGCCTATAACACATGCACTAGAAGGACTTTGGAAAGTACTGGGATAGGTGGAAGTACTCAATATGCTGAACTTATGGCAGCACATCAAGCCCTCAAAACAGAACAAGGAGAACAGTGTCATATATTCACTAATTCATGGGCAGTAGCTAATGGGTTAGCTATATGGATGCCCATGAGGAAAAATCAAAATTGGGAAATTCATGGTAAACAAGTCTGGGGCAAAGAATTATGGGGAGATATATGGGACATTCTTTGGCTACTAATTTGTCAGTTTTTCAATGTAGATGCTCACGTGGCCCTCGCCACGCCAGAACATGAGTACAACGCACATGCTGATCGACTAGCAAAGATTGCCATTCAATATATTGTCCCTACCCCCAAACCAACTGATGATCCATACTAGCAAAATGGGTCCATCAAAGGGCTATTTAGGGGTCCATGCCACATACTGGTGGGCACAAGATCAAGGTATTAGTATCTCTCATTCATTGTTAAAACAAGTAGCAGAGGAATGTCATGTATGTTGACTGGAAAAGGAATGAACTGTTCCTTGGGTAGTAACTGGAGAGAGAGCAAGGGGAAGAGTTCCAGCCCAAATCTGGCAAATAGATTGGACCCCTACCCCAAGATAAAGGATGCAAATTTATGCATACTTGTGTTGACACCTATTCAGGTGCACTAGTGGCTTAGCCTTATAAGAATGCAATCCAGAAAACACCTGTAAAACTCTAGATATTTTAAGTCTATATTATGGAACCCCAATGCAGATTCAAAGTGACAGCAGGTCACATCTCGAAGGTAATAAAATGAAGAGATATTGTACGTTAAACAATACAGAATGGATATGTCATATTCCATATTATCCACAAGCATCTGGGTTAATTGAAAGAATGGATGGATTATTGAAAGAACAATTAAGGAAGTTAAGTTCTAATCATTTGTATCAACATTGGAAGGATAATTTGTTCACTGCTTTACATAATTTGAATAATAGAATGCTGGGAAAAAGTACACCTTTAGCCAGAATGACCCCAAATCTGCAAATTAGAAAACAGCAAACATGTAAGATCCCAAATATTGAGTATTGGACTATGAGGCAAGATGTCCCAGCACCATATCCAGGAACACCTGGTTCGGCAGGATAAGATTTACATTGTTTAGAGGACTTTTGTTTGGCTAGGAAGGAAATAAGAAAAATCTCTACTGGAATATGTATGAGAATCCCTAAAAATCATTTTGGACGGATATTACCTAAATCAGATTTAGCAGCTTGAAGTATACATGTATTGGCTGGAGTAATAGATTCTAATCATCAAGGAGAAATTATTGTGACATTCCAAAATCTGGAGAATAACCTATACAGTTTTGTAAAAATGATAGAATAGTTCAAGGGATAATTATTCCTTGTGAAACAATACCCCTTGTGAAAATGGACTCTCCTTCCAAAATAACAATCAGAAGAACTGAAGGGTTTGGTTCTACTGATAGAATAAGATTGAGAGCTCAAGAAGATGGCGG
>CM053580.1:588119576-588130896 GCA_028627135.1 Pseudochirops cupreus
CTGGAACTTGAGATACACAGGCACTGCAGTTGGGAGATCCATCCTGCCCTACCAAAAAGTGACATAGGAGAGAATAGACTGGGGGAGGGGGGAAATACTGGGATGGCTGTTTTGGGGTGGTGGGTGGGGGAAAGACGGGGAGAAAAGATGTAACTCAAAAAAATTTAATAAAGAATCTCATATCAAAAAAAAAAAAAGATTGAGAGCTCAAGTATGAGTAAAGCAGAAGCTAGACTATGTTCCAAAGGCTACAGAAATTATAGCACATGGGAAAGATAATATTGTAACTATTGTTTATTCAGGAGATGATTACCAATTGTACCCTTAACTCAAGTAACCATGAATGAGGCTATAATAGTGAGTTCATGTACTCCAGAAGCACGACTGACTCTACATGGTTTTTTGGCTTTTGGTCTGTTAAACTTATTTTCGAGATTTTTTTCCTGCAGGCTTAATACCCTCTACCTGCAGATGCCTGACTGCTTAAGCCAGATGTCACCCCGCCCCCCCCCCATCCATGACTGTGATGTGTCATCCCCGGACCTGGCATCTACTGAGTTCCAGATGCCCGCTAAAGAACTGACCTTTTGAATGGGACCTCCTGGACCTGGCATTGACCAAGCTCTGGATGCCCACCAAAGAACTGAACTCTCGAATGGGACCTCTTCAGGCAGGGATAGCTCTACATCCAATTTCAGCTTGAAGTAGCTTTGGAGAAGAGACTTTTGCCCCTCACCCCAAGATTTTGAGCCCATTTGTTCAAGGGGGGAAAGATGGAGTGCTTGTGTTCAAGTCCCACCCTAAGATACTGTTTCATGTGCTTATTGTGTTATCCCTGTTACATTGTTGCAGAATTCTGTTGGCACTACTTACCTCTAAACTCCCATTAACCTATGTAATGAAATGTCTTGTTAATGTATTTTTGCTATGTAAGGGACATGAAAGATCTTGGGGCCAAATGTAATGGGAATGGGAATTTGAAGACCTTCCCTGCCCCTTAATAAGCTTAGGGGAATTTGAAGACCTTCCCTGATTTGAAGCTCTTCCCTGCCCCCTAATAAGCTGAATATAATCACAGGGAGCCTGTTGAAGGGTGGAGCAGAGCCCACAGGAAGCTGGGAGTCATAGCAGTTAGAGACAGAGGGAGGAAAAGATGCACCCAAGGGAGACAGTTAGGCTTGTGAATGTTTGTGGGAAATCTATAGGATGGTGTGGCTCTCTGTGGTGTTATGGCTTATTAACTTCTGTACCGGCTTTCTGGGTTTTGTATTCAGTTTTCTGGTGTCTGAATAAATGTTTTGCTTCTGTCTTCTATATGGAGAGTCTGTTATATCGTGCAATTAATCAGAATGACGGCATATTTATAGTCACTGTCGGCACTTTGGATATTGTGTTGGCGCTACACCCCCTTATTTTATAGATGAGGAAACTGAGGTATAGAGAGGGTGACTTTACCAAGGTCACAGTTAGGAAGGAGCATGATGATGAAAGCTGGTCTGTGGGTTCTTGGATGAATGGTGTGGCTGCCTGGAACTCCTTGTAACTTTAGCACTGGGGGTTTCTTTACCCTTATTTGAAGGAAAAGTCCTGCCCAGAGGGAGGGTTGAAGTTGCAGAGGTAGATTTAGGCTTGATGTAAAGAAAAACTCCCTTCCAGTAAAAGCCGCCCTTTCAAAGTACTCTGGGTCACCTTGGGACACACACACAGACTCTCACACATGGATGCACTCACACATTCACACACACATCTGCACACACATTCATACACATGCACACACACATGCACTCACACACATGTGCATGCACATAATGCACCTATACACTCATGTCTCACGTGCACACACACAATACATATTCATGATCCACATGCACTCATGCTGCACTCACACTCATGACACACGTGCACTCACAGTCATGCACATGCACACACTCATGACACATTCACACACATGCACTTGCATGCACACATTCACACATGCACTCACACACATGTGCATGCACATAATGCACCTATACACTCATGTCTCATGTGCACACACATAATACATATTCATGACTCACATGCACTCATGGTGCACTCACACTCATGATACTCATGTGCACTCACGCTCCTGCACATGCACTCACACACTCATGACATATTCACACACATGCACTTACATACGCACACATTCACACATGCACTCACACATAATACACATTCATGACACATTAACACACATGACACATTCACACATGCACTCACACACGTGCACACATTCACAATGCACATATAATACACACTCATGACACACTGATCCACATGTACACATGCACACACATGCACTCACTCATGACTCATATTCACACACTCACAACATACATTCACACACTCACATACACACACACACACACACATGCACAGGTGTGCACTTGCACGTCTCCAATTTGAGCCCAGATCCATTAATCCATGATCAATACAGGACCATACACAGTCCATGGGGTACAAGGAGAGATTGCACCCCTGTCCCTGAAGTCCAAGTCAGAGCCAGGAAATGAGAGAGTGGAGAGCTTTGTAGAGCGCTGGATGACTGGGGTGAGAATGGGAAGGGATGGGAGGGGCTGGAGATAAGGAACTGGGGTGCAGTGGGGCAGGGGCCAGAAAGAAGAGGCAGGGGGAGAGTATAGGAAGAGGGATCTGGGGCTTGGCTGGAGGCCAGTTGGAATGAGGATAAGCTGGTGAAGAATCAGCTATGACCAAGGACTCAGGGTGGGCACAGAGCGGGCGTGGCTTGGGAAGGAAGCTGCCATAGGGCAGGCTTGAGCTGGACTGGTCATAGGGTGGTAGGTGAGAAGAGAAAGGGTTAGACGGAGGCTGAGAGTGGGGTGGGACAAGGCTGAGTTGGAGACAGGAGGGGACAACCATTAAGGGGTGGAATGAAGTGTGGATGAGATGAGATTGGGAGGGGAAGAGTGGAACTGGAGGGAGCTGGACGGAAGATGGGGATAGGTCTGGAAACAGGAATAGAGGAGAGAGGGATGGGCAGAAGAGGATGGATCAAGAGGGCAGTGGGATGGATGGGAGGTGGTGCTGGGAACTGGGGTCAGGCAAAGAGCTTAGGGGAGATTGGATCAGGTTGGGACTGGGGACTGGAGAAGAGACAGAAGTGGGTAAGGTGAGAATGGGCTGGATGAGGTGGAGAGGGCAGAGGGCAAGTGGAACTAGGGCTGGGGCTGGGACTGGTACAGAGCGGGTCTGGGACATGGCGGGGCTGGGGCAGAGGAGGAGGAGGATGGGGGCAGAGGGATTCCGCCTGCCTTGGGCCAGGCCTAAGTGGGCAGCAGGCTGTCGGTCTGGAGTTCCAGCAAGGGCGAAAGGGTGTATCGCAAGCGGCGGAAGGTGCCCCGGGAGCACAGGCAAGGGATGGCCTCTCGGATGGCATTGGGGTTGATCAGGTTAAGATAGAACAGGGGCAGACTCAGGAAGCATAGGGGCAGCAGCAGCCGAAGCCCTAGGATGGCCACGAACCTGTGGGGGGTCAGAGGTCAGGCTAGGGTCAGTCAGGGAGGAGTCCAAGAGGTGTGGTCAGGCCTGGGTGGTGGGTGGGGGCAGAGGTCAGGAAGCAGGACCAGGGCTGCAAGAGGAAGAGGAGGAGGGAGGAGAAGAGAGGAGGAGGGAGGAGGGAAGAGGAGGGAGGATGTCCTGGCCACCCACTCCCAGCCCCTCCTCACCTGAGCCTGGAGAGATGCCCAGGGCTGTTCAGCCTGGTTTCCTGCCAAAGGAAGGGAGACCCCAGCATGGATCCCAGACTGCACTGGGCGGATCTGGGCGTCCAGGGCCCCAGTTTGGGTCAAAGGGCTCCCACTGCCCAGCCTCCCCTCTCCAGGCCTCCCCCTGGTCCTCGGGAAGAGGGCACTGGACGCAGGATGCCATGGTCTGGCCCCCACGGACCTGGCTCCCCCAGAGCCTCCTCCCTCCCTACTCACACATTTGGCTTCGGCGACCTCCTCCATGAGGGAGCCTGGGGTTTGAACCATGGGGAAAATCTGCCCGGGCTTCCTGCGGAAAACAGGACAGGAGGGCCGAGGCCCCGCTGGATCCCGGCTCCTGCCCCCTCCCCCGCAGCCCTTCCCCTCCAGGCCCAGAGAACTTACGGGTCCAGCCCTTCTCGGGACGTGTCCAGGACCGAGGCCACCTCCATCACCTTGATCTGGAGCTCCTGCCGCCAAGGGGGGAGGGGCACCACTTCACTGCCACGGAAGGAGCGGGGCGGGGGTGGGGGCAGGGGAGATTGGAAGAGGGGGATGGCCTCACCTGGAGGACACCGCTCTGCTCCTGGAAGCTGGCCCAGGCCTCTTCCTTCTGCATGATTCCCTAGCGGGAGACGGGAAGAAGGATGTTAGAACCCAGCAGCTGGGCGGCTCTGGTTCCCCTCACTGGGAGCCTGAACCTCCGCCCCAAATGCACGGACATGAACCAGGCACACCCAAAGGGACCCCCATGTGGAGCCTGAGCCTCCGCTCAAATGCACACACACGGACCCCCACTGGGAGCCTGAACCTCCGCCCCAAATGCACACACACACACACACACACACACACACACACACACACACACACACACACACACACACACACACACACACACACACTCACACTCACGTTCTGGATCCCCTCCGCCTGGAGGGCGGATCTCGACTCCATAATCTCCAGCTGCTTCTACACAAAGGCCAGACGAGGCTGGGTCCGACTTCTTGGCCGTGGCCGGAGTCCCAACGGAGGTCTCTTGCCTTCCCCCTCCCCTTTCTCCCCTTTCCCTCTCCCTCTTCTCCCCCTTCTCTCCCCCTTCCCCTCCTCTTCCCTTCCCTCCCCTTCCCCTCCCCTCTCCCTTCTCTCCCTCTCCTCCCTCTCCCCCTCTCCTCCCTCTCCCCCTCCTCTTTCCTCCTCCTCCCCCCCCACCTGCGGGCTCAGCAGCCCCACCTGCAGGCTCAGCAGCTCCGCCTGCAGGCGCCGATGCTGCCTCCGCTGACATTGCTGCTCCCCACCGTAGTAGAAAAGCTGACGGAGAGAGAAGACAAGTGGGGTGTGGTGGAGGCCGGGAGAGCCAGGAAGGGGATGCTGAACTACAATGAATCTCAAGCGCTCTTCCATTGTTGTGGGAGGAGAGAGAGAGACCCAGAGGGAAGTAGGGAAACTACTTCAAGTCATAATGTAGTTCACCCGCACCCCATTTACAGCTGGGGAAACTGAGGCTTAGCTGGAGCCGGGAGGGTCCTCAGAAATCATACTAGTCCAGCCCCTGCCCCCCACCTCCTCACCCGCCTTCATTTTACAGTTAAGGACGCTGTGCCCCAGAGAGGTCCAGTGACGTGCCCAGGAGCACACAGAGGAAGGAACGAGGTGGTCTTTGGGCCGGACCCTGGCCCCTGTGATCTGCTGTCGCTCAAGGCTTCCGGCCATCTTTCTCCTCCTACTCCCCACCCCCCAGACCCCGTACCTGGCTGGAAAGTTCTTCCCATTCTTCTTGAAGTAACTGGTTGTTCCTCTCCTGAAGAAGAGCCGGTGGGCTGAGAGTCAAGGAAGGGGCAGGGTCTGGGCTCGAGTCCCCGATCCCTCGCCCCCAGCCCTGGCGCCCCAGCCCCTCACCAGGATAAGCTTTTTTCCGGCAGCAGCAGCGATGAGCTCCAGGGTACGGGCCGCTCGGCTCTTGACCACGTCCTCGGACTCCCCTCGGAGGGCCCCGGCCGCCTGGTTCAGCCTCCGATGGAGGCTACAGGAGGGAGGCACTGAGCATGAGGGAGCCTGGGACCGGGGGGAGCCCGGGACCAAGGGGGTGGGGGAAGCTGGAGGCTGCCCCTCCTCTGAGCCAACCCAACAGGTAGTTGTTGAGCACTTACAGTGGACCAGGCTGCACGGGGAACTGGGGGCTCCGAGCTAAAACGTGCCCACCTTCCTTCTGCCTCCACCCCACCATTCAATGCAACCAGCATTTAGGAAGCATCTCCTGAGTGCTGAGCCCTGGCCTAGGCCTGGACATAGCCAAACAGAAAGAAATGAGCTTCTCCTCCTCCTCTTCCTCCTCCTCCTCTCCCTCCTTCTCTCCCCCTCCTCCTCTTCCTCCTTCTCTCTCCCTCCTCCTCCTCTCTCTCCTCTTCCTCCTGGGTACCTCCATCCATCCTGTATGAACTGGTAACTTGTGCCAGCCTGCATCTGTGAGAGCACAGAGGGGCAGACTGTATCATCTCCTCTGGCCCAGGGTGTTCTGGATTGGGGCCCAGTCAGGGGAGGTAGATGTATCTAGGCTGCACTGGGACTTCTGGGGATTGTCAGAGAATGTGAGGAGAGCTTAGGGAGGGTCAGAAGTGTCCAGGACAAAGGAGGACAGCTGTGGGATCCAGCAGTCTGTCATCTCATATGATC
Organism: Pseudochirops cupreus; assembly: GCA_028627135.1. Classification (NCBI taxonomy): domain Eukaryota; kingdom Metazoa; phylum Chordata; class Mammalia; order Diprotodontia; family Pseudocheiridae; genus Pseudochirops; species Pseudochirops cupreus. The sequence continues at coordinate 588,125,975 of CM053580.1, forward strand.
CCCGCGGACCCCCTGCTGAGCCACGTGGCATGGCCCCCTGGGGAGGCGTGAGCCCCTTTCTCCCTGGAGGTCTCCCAGCTAAGTGAAGATGGCCACTTGTCGGAGACACTGGAATGAGGCATGGCTCCAGCTTCAGAGTCATGGGAACTAACCTGAGCTGACTCAGTCTCCTCATCTGTCCAGTGGGGATGACAGCCCTTGCTGTGCCTACTTCACAGGTGTTGGGGAGGATCAAATAGCACAGTGTAACCCCATTACATACCAGGGTGACCTTGAAAGTCCCTCCCGCTGCTGTGACATCTGGGATTCTTGTCTAGGGATAAGATAGCAGCTTGTGGAATGCCCAATTTGGTGCCAAAAGGTCTGAGTGCAGGCACCAAGCTCAAGGCTAGAAAAGGGAGAACTTGGGGGGCCTTGGAATAGGGCATCTGGGATGGCCAGGAGTGGGGAGCCTGGGCTTATTGGGAATTGTGTGGCTGCCCGGCCTCACTTTCTCAGGGAAAGGCTGCTCACATTCTGGGTCTGCATTTCAGCAAAGGCAAGTGATCAAATCTGTCATGGAGACCAACGTGGCGAGATGGCAAGGTCTAGAAGGGGGCATGGTTAAAGGTGCATTCAGGCCCAAAGATGCTGGGATCACGCCACCCCCCTGCTCACTAAACTTCAGTGGGCTGTGGGAATGGCTGGAAGCCAACAGGCCACCTTAACTGAGGAGATGGCAGCTTGGTGGGAGAGCCCTGGCCCTCATGGCCTCAGGGCTCTGTCCTTGGCACAGCCGTGTTCAGAATGTTTACCAGGGCCGATGATGCCAAAAGGGGGGAAGCTGACATTTCAGATGGCAGAACTTGGATCCACAAAGGATTTCAACAAGCTAGAATCCAGGAAGATGAAATTTGGGATGGGGACTGTCACCGTCATCTCCCGAGGAACACACTGGAATCTCCCTGGGAGAAGTGGGGGCTGGCATCTTGTTTGCATCAGAGAGTCTCATGAGAGAGAGGGCCAATGATGGGTTAGAGGCAGGACCAGAACCTGGCTGCTCCTGGCTCTCCAGCCTCAGCTCTTGGGCTGCTCTCCATTCTGCTTCTCTTTGGGAAGGTGAAATCTAAGAAGGCTCCATCGATTTTGGGGGAGGAAAAATCTATTGCAATTTCCACTGGGTGAGAAAACAATTCATTGGGAAAAGCCCTGGGGGTGGCCAGTGGGCCACACTCAATCACACTCCACAGGGATTGGGCCTTTAAGAAGGCCCCACAAAGCCAGCCACAGCCTTAGAAGAAGAGAGGTGTGCTGTGCCCCACGGGGCCAAAGCTTAAGTGCGGTGCTGGACTCTGAGCGGTTTAAGGAGGAAGCTGGCAGATGAGTTTCCAGAGGAGAATCTCAGGATGGGGAGAGGACTAAAACCCATGGCACGAGGGCCACTTGGAGGGACTGATTTCACTTAGAAGGCTTGGAGGGCGCAAGGCCGAGGCAGGACGGGGAGTAATCGCTACTTTCCCATATCTGGAGGGGTACCCTGCTCGGCCCCAGAGGGCACACAGACACCTCACTTGGAGGTGAAGAGCCATCTCAGGCCTTCCAAAGCTTTCTGAGGGCAAACACTATCTTGTTTTCATCTTGGAATATCCAGAGCCTGACATAAAGCAGGTGCCTGAAATCCGCTTACTGGACAAGTAATGAGTCTCTGAACCCTAATTTTTGGCTAAAAATGCCTCCCATTTTACTGAAAAATTGATGAAGGGCTCCCTCTTCTCCCCTGCTCCTCATCTCCCCCCTCCCCAGATTCCTTCAGTCCCTCCCTCCTCCTCTGTCCCATCTCCCACGACGAAGCGGCTCTTCTCAACATTCCCCAGTGACCCGTGCTATGTTTTCTCCAGAAGACTGGCCCAAGCCAGCCCCTTTCTCTCACTTAGCTTCAATCTTTCCCTGTCTACTAGACACCTCCCTACTGCCTCCAAGGCTGCCTATATCCCCTCTTCCTCAAAATACCCCTGGTCTGTCCTGCCTTTGGCGGTGAAACTCATGAAGGACTTCTCCATCGGGGCCTGCGCTTCCTCTCCTCTTACTTGTTTAGCTCTCTTCAGTCTGGGGTCCAGTGGGACAGCTCTGTCCAATGATTGACCTCTGTTACCAAACCCAGTGGCCTTTTCTCCATCTGCACTCACTTCAACCCTTCTACAGCCTCTGACCCTGGTCATCACTCTCTCTTCCTCAGACCCTCTTCTCTCTAGGTTTTCAAGCCTCCTCTATCTCTCTGTCCCCTTCTCTATCTCTTCCCTCCCCCTCTCCCCTTCCCCCCTCTCTCCCCTTCTCTCCTTTCTTCTCTCTCTCTCTCTCTCTGTCTCCGTCTCCTCTCTGTCTCTCTGTCTCTCTTTCCTTCTCTCTGTCTCTCTGTCTCTGTCTCTCCCTCTCTCTCTCTGTCTATCCTCTCTCTCTGTGTCTCCTCTCTCTCTGTCTTTCCTTCTCTCTCTGTCTCTCTCTCTGTATCTCTTCTCTGTCTCTCTGTCTCCCACTCTCTCTCTCCCTCTCTCTCTGTCTGTTCTCTGTCTCTTTCCCTCTCTCTGTCTCTCTTTCTGTCTGTCTCCCCACTCTCTCTCTCTCTCTCCTCTTTCCTCTCTCTCTCTCTGTCTCTGTCTGTCTGTCTGTCTCCTCTCTCTCTTTCCCTTTCTCTGTCTCTCTGTCTCCCCACCACTCTCTCTCTCTCTCCTCTCTCTCTCTCTCTCTCTCTCTCTCTCTTTCTGTCTCTCTGTCTCTGTCTCCTCTGTCTCTTTCCCTTTCTCTGTCTCTCTGTCTCCCCACCACTCTCTCTCTCTCTCTCTCTCATCCCCTTGTCTCTCTCTCCTGGTTCTCCTCTTACATCTCTGACCACTCCTTTCTCTCCTTCCAGCTCATACCCTCTCACATGTCCATCAGGGCTCAAGCCTGGGCCCCCTTCTCTTCTCCCTCTATACTTCAATGGATGATCTTATCAGCTTCCATGGATTTAACAACCATTTCTGCCTTGATGACTCAAATCTACCTTTTCTGTCCCAATCTCTCTACGAACTTCCAATCTCAAATCTCCAACTACATGTCCAGTAGAAGTCTTAAAATTCAGTAAGTTCAAGACAGAATAATTCTCATTCTCTTTTCTCCCAATTCCTCCATCACTCCCACCTCTCCTATTGCTGTCCACCCTCCTCCCAGACCCTCAGTCTCCCAATCCAGGAGTCACTCTGGACTCCTGTCTCTCACTCCCAACATCCAATATGACGCCAGGGCCTCTTCATTTCACTGTTGTGACACTTCTCATCAATTTTGCCTTTGCATCATCTCTCCAATACTCCCATCTTCTCTTCTCTGACAGACACAGCCCCACCTTGGTCCAATCTCTTGTCACCTCACACCTGGACTATTTAACAATATCTTGGGGGGGGGGGGAGGTGTCCTGCCTGCCTCCAATATCTCCCCGCTCCTGTCCATCCTCCAGTCAGAAGCCAAAGTCATTTTCCTGAAGCTCAGGTCTGACCATGTCGCCCCTACTTAATAAATTCCAGTGGCTCCCTACGGCCTCTGGCTTTCAAAGCCCTTCATCACCTGCCCTGTCCTTCCTCTCCAGTCTTCTCACACCTTACTCTCCACCATGTCTTTTTTCCTCCAGTGCCCAAGGCCTCCTGGCTGTTCTACAAAGAACACCCTCCATCTCTTGGCTCTGGGCACTCTCTCTGGCATCCCCCATGGCTGGAACGTTCTCCCTCCTTCAATGACCACTGACTTCTTTTAAGTCCCAACTAAAATCCCCCCTTCTACAGGAAGTCCTCTCCATGGTGCCTCAATGCCAAAGTCTTCCCCTGGGTTAAGGAGTTGGTATTTTTCTGCACTGTAGCTGGCTTGTTTTGGACTGTAAGTTCCTTGACTGCTTTTGTCTTTCTTTGTAGCCCAAGCTCTTGGCACAGTGCCTGGCATACATACAGTTGGTGCTTAATAAGGGGCAGGGACTGTTTGCGTTTTTTCCTTGCGTTCCCCCAGAGCCTAGCATAGAGGAAAGCCCTGGGTAAATACTTGTTGACTGACTGAGAGTGAGAACTAGCTCCTCTCCCTTTGTTTCCTCAGGGCCAAGCATGCAGCAGGTGCTTAATAAAGGTTCAGTATCCATTTCCCACACATCTAATTTCTCCCTCGACTCCCCTCTTCCACACAGACACTTCAAAGCTTCTTAGGCTCTGGGCTGTGGATATTTCTAACGATGCCTGTGATGTAAAAATGAAACACCTCAATAAAATTTATGAAAATTTAAAAATGGAAGCCAAAACTGGGTCTCACTGAAGGTGCCCACACCCGAGGGTCTCTCGGGCTCCTCCTTGGCTCCTCATAGAACCCTCTGACTCAATGCTCCATGGCCTTGGGAAACCCCTTCCCTCTCTGGGCCTATTGCCTCCTCTGAGGCCCCTCTCAGCCTTGATGGGCACCTCCTCCCTCTCCCCTCTTCTCCCCAGTCCCAGCTCCAAGCTCCATGGAGGATCACCTGCGCTCGCGCTCCCGAAGGCTCCTCAGCGTCAGAACCAGGCTATCGCTCTCTGTTTCCAGGATTCTCATGAGCTCTTCCAGCTCCTGCTTCCTCAGCCGTCCATCCCTGTTGTCCTTCTGAAGCTGCAGCAGGATTTCTTCAGCTTCTGCCATGGGGCTGCCTGACAAGATGCCCTCCTTGCCGTGCCCAGCCCAGCCTGGCCCTGATCAAGCCCTCATGCCCAGGACCCATTCTGAGGGATCATCAGACATCACAATGGCCTGGGCCCCACCCCAGCTTCCTTCCAGGGCACAGGGCTTGGCACACAGTAGGCTTTTCATAAATGCCTTGCTGGCTTCTCTCCAGAGCTCGCCCTTGGCACTCTCACCCCTCTAGGGCTAGAATAAGACAGCTCAGTCCAGGACCCACATCAGCT
>CM053580.1:588130996-588160561 GCA_028627135.1 Pseudochirops cupreus
TGGAGTCTAAGTGGATTCACACATAACAAATGTATGAACCCAAGTCAGAATTGGCCTGGGTTCAAGTCCAGACTTCAACACAAACCATCTGTACAAACCTAGGCATAGCTCTAGAGAAGTTACTGATCTGCACATGGGTACACAGGGCACCCCCATACCAGAGTACCCAGGCCAGAGGGGTCAGATACATATCCCTGGCCTCTGCACTCCCTCCCACCCAGATGTAAAAGTAACTGGAAAAAAAATCAACATAAAAATATACTAGAACATGGATGGCATTAATATGGGGTATGCCAAGTCAGCGAGGGCTTGTTTGGTGGCCCTGTTCTGGCCCAGTCCCTAGCCAGGCCCTTCTGCTTTGGAGACTCAAGGCAGCTTCTATTGAGCTCCTGATCCTACAGACATGGCTGGATGAAGGAATTGGTTCTGAATCTAGATGGGGCCTGAGAGGAGGCAGGCCCAGAGAGTGAGGGACTTGCCCACCCAAAGTCACGAGGATTATTTCACCTCAGAGCCTTGGTGTCCTCATCTGTAAAATGGAGATCATCATACTTATAGTACCTGCCTCACAGTATATGCTCACACACTGTGGAATACCTAAAATTCAGAGGAATGGATGGGAGTCTTAACTAGGATCCACAGAGTTTTCAATAAAGAGAGATGATGGACCCAAGCTAAGATGGTGAAATGTCCCAAAGATAAATGTAAATTCCTTTCCATAGATCCAAAACATCAATTTCATAAGTTGCCTGAGTGGGTGGTGACATGCGGCTAACCTTCATGAGAAGTGATTGCTGGGTCCATCTGCTGGTCTGGGGCCTCAGAACAATTTCCCTGGGTATAGAGCAAGCAGGAGGGGGCGAGACCTTGACTCTGCCTCTTCAGATCCCCCCACGTTGGATCAGGTCTGGCCACGTTGGAGGAAGGGCACTGAGAAGAGGGAGTTTGTCTAGACTAGATGATCCTACTTGGTGCAAGCAGAGAGTCAGTAGAAGGGGCTGGGTATTATTTATTTAGTTCAAACACGGGGGTCAGAATGGGAGGGTCCGGTCAAATGGAGAATTAGACTTACTTGGCCTTCACAGAAGAGCCAAATGCATCGAGTGGAAGTCGCAAAAGGACAAATTTAGATTTAATGTCAGAAAAACAAAATCCTAACACGGTAGCTTGGTACTTGGGGAACTGCAAATTGCCTCTCTAGCCTCAACTCCCAATTGTTCCTTAGATAATGTGCCCCAGGTAAATTTATCATCCCCATACCTCCCCTCCCCAACTTTGCTCCAGCTGTTCCTGTGATTGGAATGTCCCCCTCCCATGTTTACACCTGTTGAGATCCTTCTCATACCTCCAAAGACTCAGAGTCAATGGCACCCCCTCCACAAAGCATTTCCTGGGGATCCAGGAGCCCAGCCTCTTTCCTAGGGCCTCACAAAGCTCTCAGCTGGTGTCTTTCCTAGGTACAATTTGATGCCAGTAAGCTTTTTTCAAACACTTCCATCCGGACCTTGCTGTGCATCCTTCCCATGCCCATCTCAGGGCAGGGCACAGGATATGCAAGAAAAAAAGTCATCCAGGTGGATGGTTTTGCAGATCTAGCTGCAAGTTTCTGGACCATGGCTTTATGGCAGTGAGGGACGGGTTCCTTTCCAGGTCCAGAGGGCAAAGGAAGTGAACTGGAAGCATGTGATGGTGATATACAATTGACAATGAAGGGAGTGATGCAGAATTCCCAGAAACACATGGGGCAAGAGCAGAAACAAGCCTCCAGACCCTGGGAAATGGAGGGATTTTGAGATCACAGATGGAAGGGTGATTTCGCCTGACCCTCTCATTTTGAAACAGACCCTGAGGGGTGACTTATCCATGGGATCACACAGGTAGAAAGGATTGTCACTTTGGAAGGACAGGGGGTCCGTTCTGCAAAGCTCCACTGAGTATGACTGAGTACGGTACCCTGATGCCCCATGTGCACATCAGCAAACGTTAACTTCTCCGCATCAACCCTCTCTTAGAAGGGCAGCCAATGCAACTAGGCAAATTGTGACCACTTCCAAAGGTCATAAGACATTCCAAGTCACTGGCAAGTCACTTCCTCCTACTGGTCTCTATCAGATAATATTGGCACGAGGACTTTGAAAGTGCTGAATTATGAAAACCAAAACAAGAGAGGTGGAAATGGAGGCAGGTCAAAAGGAAGCCCTTGGGTGGCCATCAGCTCCTTGGCCCAGCTGGGACAGGAGAGCCAAGGAAACTGCAGAACAAAGAAGTACCAGCTCCCTTTGCAGGAAGGGAAGGGCTTTTTGTTCTTGCTGGGCTTTGCCCAAAGGACGAACGAACTTGCCTCAAAGGGCCAGACCCAATTGGGGAAACCTCAGAAGAGTCAGTGAAGGACACAGGATCATTTTCAACCAAGCTTTTAATGAAAAGATCATAAAATAGCAGTTTTTCATCACTGTACATTAAGACTGCACACTCTGAATGGAGATCAGACTTTCTGAATTTCTCTTATGACACATGGGAGCCACAGCATCTAGTGGCTCTGACCTGAATTCCAAAATCTGGAGGGAAGTGGATCGAGTGATGCCAAGGGCAGTGGCTGGTATAGGAGTGCAGTCCTGGGAGCCCTCCTCTCCCTCCCAGGAAATGGGAGATCCCTCTTCCAGTTGGACTTAAATATAACAGTTATAACCCTACCCCCCACCCCCCAGACGAGGTATTTGCAAAATGGGTCAGTCCCCAGCTTGAGGCCCCAAGGGCTCCAATACTGAGCAGGCAGGGACGGACATGGGAGGTTCCCCTCAGCACCTGGCCCCCTGGGGCCCCACCGAGTGTCTGTGGGGAGAGCCCTGGAGAACCCCCCTGCCCCGAGCTCCTGATGCAGCATTTCTGAGATCAATAAATTACAGCAATAAATAGTGGGGCTGAGGGGAAGGGGGCTCCTGGTGAAAAAGGGAGGGGGGAGGAAGTCCATGCCCCGTGTGCCCCTCCCCCCCACTGGTCCTGATGGCATTCCCAAACCCCTCCTCCCCCTCGCCTCCGTGGAATGTCAGATCGAGGCTCTGGCTGTCCATTCCCATCCCGACTCCCGCCATCAGGAGCCTAAAAATTCCTGCCCCCAGCACATGACTCTGGGAAGATGTTGAAGCCCCTCGGATGGAGAGCAAAGCAAAGCTCCGGGGCCGCCCCTGCCTGCCCCCCAACTGCCCTCTCTGACAACCAGGAGAGGTGCACCGCTCAGGAACCTTATTGCTAACACAGGACACGTACAGGTGGGTGTACGCGCATGTGTGTGGACGTGTGTGGGTGTGTGCACGCGTGTGACGGACGGATGGACACACTGCACCCGGCTCCCTCCTGCCCAGCCTGCACTCCTGCACCAAAGTGGCAAATACTGACAAGCCAAGGCGGGGATGGGGGCGGCCCCACCCCCGGGAATCAATGGTAGAAGTTCCTCGGTCTGCGCGTGGCCGCGGAGGGCCAGACTTGGCCGCCAGTCCCCAGGTCGTGGCAGACGGTTCCGCGGCCGCTAAGTCTGAGGTTCTGTTCTCGCCTTTTACGTCTGTCTTTCGTGTTATTTTTTGCAATCCGGGAGGAGCTGCCCCTGTGGCCAGGGGACAGTGGCCAGTGTGCCCGAGTCTGAGAAATAAATACATTCATCACTGCACATACAGATTGATACAAAAAGAACACTGTAAAAGAGTGTCTGCACCATCTTTGAGAGAAGGGCCAGGACCCGGCGCAGCCCAGACCCACCCACACAAGCTCCACTCTTTGGCGAGGGGGGGCTGGTGCCCTAAGCAGCCCCCCCACCTGATATTGGTCCACCCTGGGTCCCCCATCCCTGTGCCAAGCCCAAACTTGGGATCCCGCGGCCAGGCTTCGCCGGCCGGCCAGGACTGGTCAAGGCTCTTTGGTGCTGTCGGGGGTTCAAGCTGCCCAGGGGGTCTCATGCCACCCTGGCAGGCTAATACTCCTGTTAGCTGCGGGGAGCATAAGGCAAATGCCCCGGGGCTGGGGGCTGAGTGGAAAAACTGGGATGCGTTGGGACTGGTCCTTGCATCTGCTGAGGTCTGAAACTGTAAAAGTTTATGTAAACAATGAGAAATACATGAGCATTCCTTCGTGAGCCAAGCGAGGTTCCACACTCATTTAAATGTGCTTTGGTTTAAAAAACAGGTTTGTGATTTTGGGTCTGAGCTTCCTCCCTCCTCTGCCCCCGAGCCTGCCGTCCGCGCTCCTTCCTATTTTTCCTGTTTCTCCGAAGACCTTTGGGAGCGAGCCGGGCGGCCCCGGGCCCCCGGCCCCGCACTCCCCGTGAGGCTCAGCATTCCCACGCACACTCTCACACGAAGCACTCACGCGCCCACGCGCTCCATGACATGAAGGTACAAAAACAAACAGAAAAGTGTTCGCCCCCCACCCCCACCCTTAAAATCTTAAATATGAAACTAGTGTTTTGTTTTCTCATTTAAAATACAGAAAACGCTCCAAGACAACACTAAGGTTGGATACAATACTAGGTCGTACAAACGTCGTTGAGTGTCGGGGGCGTCTGCTCCCGTCCCTGAAGTTCAGAGGCTCCGTGGCCCGCCGCTTGTCCCCGCGCCTCAGGCCCGCGCACCGTCCTGGGCAGTACAGACTTTGTGTCGTGCGGTTAAGTAAGTGCTGAAGGAGCGGCCCGGGGGCGGGGGCGGGGGGAGGGCACCCTCCGCTCCCCAAGCTCAGGCTCAGTATCAGCTGAAGGTTCGTTCTCAAAAGAGAGGAGGGGGCAGAGACTCAAGGACTATTTGGTCTGAACTTAAAAAAGAACAATTTGTAAAACAACAGACAAATTAGAGAGAGAGCCTGGGAGAACAGGTCCCCGGCCGGAGCCCTCCTCCCTCCTGGCCAGGCTCCCTGTCTCCCAGGCCTCGCCCCTTTGGGGGGAGGCTACAGGGCATGCTCTGCAAACGTCCATCCTCCCACCCTGGGAAGATGTGGAAACACTTTGGTTTGGATCAGGAGGCCGAGGCCCGGCACCCCTCCCGCTGGCCCTGCTGTCCAGGGCCCTGGGGCCTGTCCTGATGTGCAGAGAAAGGGGAAGGCTCGGGAGGGGCCCTCCAACCCCCACCTGAACTCCACTCAGCACCTCGCCACGTGCACACTCGGGCATGCACCCCACATTCATGCTCCACTCTGACTGGAGGCTGCCTGAGGGCAGGAGCTGCCCAGGTCACAGACACTAGGCCCATGGATGAGCATCTGTTGGATTATGCCCACACAGCTCCCTGAGACGTGGTCAGCACAAGCACCCCACCCCCCCAAATGCCAAGCTCTGCCCTTGGGCCTGGGGAGCCTGGGGGTTGGAAGGGGGGCACTCCCCCAGCTCTACAGGGCACCAGGAACAACCAAAGAATCCCAGGCTCGGTCTGGCGGGCCACTCACCGTCTTATTGTTCTTATGAATTTAAGAGGTAGAAAAAAATCAGAAGTCTTGGATTAGACTCCCTTGTTCAGTGAGGAAAGAATTGAACCATCTGTCCATGCACACATACGTCCACACGCACCAACATGCAAACACACACTCACCCACAACATAAAAAGTACCTACGAGCTCCAGGCGGCTGGGTCCCTGCCTCCACCGGCCCAGGCCCTCCAGGTGAACAGACACTGGGCTGTTTGCACAAAACAAGTACCTCTAAGCAAAGAAAGTCACACAACACACCGGGAACCAGGCTGGGGGCCAAGGGAGTGCCCTGGAGCCCAGGGGCGCTGGCTAAGGGTTCCACACTGGCATGGGGGAGGCCAGCTGCCTCGATTACATTCAGGCCCCAGTCCCAAGGAAGCAGGGGGCAGGGCAGTGGGAAACTGAGACCTAGGCGGGCTTTAAAGAAAAAAAAATCGATGAGCCAAGGGCACTGTGGAGGCCGGCTGGGGGCGAGCACCCCTGGAAGGAAGAAAACTCAAGTATCTAGGCTAACCCTGACTGCCTGGGAGGAGGGACGGGAGCAAGCCTGGCAGCCCGGCCCTGCTCCCCACACACACACACACACACACACACACACACACACACACACACACACACACATGTCCACACATTCACATAAGGATGCACGCACCCCCCCCCACGGGGGATCCGGGCCTGCTCCAGAGGGCTCTGGCTTGGGAAGAATGCCCAGCTATGCCCCCCAATCTTCACCCGAGTGGGGAACAAGGAGCGCAGTCGCTGAGCCTGGGCCAGAAGACGGCCTCCCCACCCCCCATTCCTGCTGGTTCTGGAGCGGTCTGCAAGGGGGTGGGGTGGGGGATGTCCCTCAGGATAGAGGGGTGGAGGTAGACCAAATGCCAAAACCACAAAGGGAACAGGGTCAGGAACCCTGCCCGGCCCAGTTCCCTCGGCTTCTCTTGGTATGCACTGTCAGTTAAAGCTCTGGGGTGCAGAGGGCGAGATGCTGGGCCCGGCCCTCTGCTGCCCTCCTATCATCCGCCCCGGGGCCGCGGCCTCTTTGGCTCCTAGGAGGGGGAGGTGTGCATGCGCAGGTGGCTGATGAGGTTCCGCTGCTGGGTGAACTTGCCCCCGCACAGGTGGCACTCATAGGGCTTCTCGCCCGAGTGGACACGCATGTGCTCTGTCAGGCGGTACTGGCGTGTGAAGCGCATGCCACACTCCTCGCAGGCGAAGGGCTTGAGGCCCAGGTGGCTGCGCATGTGGCGGGTCATGGTCCCACGCTGTGTGAACATCTTGCCGCAGATGTTGCAGGGGAAGGGCCGCGTCAGCCAGTGCGTCTTCTCGTGCTGCCTCAGCGTGGCCGGGTCCTTGTAGCTCTTCTCGCAGCCGGAGCACTTGAAGGGGCGCTGCTCAGCGGCATAGGCGGGGCTGGGGGCTGACAGGTCCTCAGCTTCCTCCTCGGGTGCCGCGCTGCTGCCCCCGTAGGCGCCCTCCTCCTTGATGAAGAGCTCTTCCTCTGTGTGTGTCTCCACATGAGCATTGAGCTGCTCCGAGCTGGGGAAGCCTTTGCCGCAGGGGATGCAGACGTACAGGTTGTCTCCATAGGGCACCGCTTCGAAGCCCTCCTGGCGGTACACATAGTTGGCGCCCCCGCCGGCCCCCGTGGGGCCCCCGGCGCCTTCACCCTCACTCTGCCCACTCTCCTCGCTAAGCTCCTTGCCGTTCTCTAGCTCCTCCTTGCAGGGGTAAGGCGGCTCCCCATAGGGGGCCCCGCCCGCCCCCAAGATGCCATTGGGGAGCCCATCTTCCAACTCGTCCTCGTCCCCTGGGCAGCAGCTCTTGCCTCCGGCTGAGGCGCAGGCCACGGCCTCCGCTTTGCTCCACTCCTTCTTCCGAGCCAGGTGCCGCAGACTCTTGCGAGGTTGGCCCCCCGGCCCCTCCAGCAGCCCTAAGTGGTTTTCCTCGGGGGGCCCCGCCCCCTCCACCTCCATGGGGTCTTCCGGGGGGCCACCTGGCTCCGTGTAAGAGGCACTGTTGGTAGAGGCAGGAGCAGGGGAGCCGTGCTGGCTGTCACTGAGCTGGCCGAGGTCATCGGGCCCAAGGAGGGGGCCAGGGGCCGAGGGCTGTAAGGGGGGGCTCTTCTTGGATAGGTCCAGGCCCAGCTCCTGCTCACTACCTCCACTGTGTCCACTGGAGCCCCCAGAGCTGGCTCCATCCCCGCCATTCTTGCAGCTGATCCGGCCCAGGGGATGCGAGTTCTCCTGTCCCGGGCCCCCTAGGAAAAGCTCGTCATCAGAGCCCTTGGACTGGGGGAGCTCTTTGGGAGGATGCACAGCCTTGCGATTCTCTGAGGCCGTGGGGTACCTAGCCTGGATGACCGAGGACGTGGACAGGCGCTGGCCGCGTGCTGGCCGGCCCACGCCCGGGACTCCAGCCCGGCCCGAGCCAAAGGGTTTCCCTGCCCGCTTGAGCTTCCGGCGGCACAGAGCGGCCAGCTCGGGCAGCTGGAGGTAGCTAGCGGCGGTGAGGAGCGTGCTGAAGTTGGGCTCTGCAGGCTGCTCGCTGGGAAGCACCTTGCCTGTGTAGATGAAATCCAGGACTTGACGGAAGACTGTGGGGCTGACCATGTCCGTGTCCAGGTGGATGAGGTTGTCGTGCAGGACCAGAGACTTGAAGTATATGCTGCTGGCGGCCAGGACGTTCTTGTGGGCCCGGAAGAGAGCGTTCTCCACCACAATGATGACGTCGCAGAGGAAGCCTTTGGCCCGCTGCTGGTTCAGCTGCAGAAGCAGCTGCTTGGCATGGTTGGGCAGCTCCATGGCAGCAGGCCCCGTGTCCCAACAAACGACCTGCAAGAGAACGGGAAACAAGGTGTGCGGGTCAGGCCCGGCTGCCAGGGCCCCTGGGAGGCCAAGCCTGGTGCACAGCTCCGGGGACACCCAGAAGTGAGGCCCCTCCTTTCAGGGCTCCCCCGACACACCCTCCAACTTATACAAAGCTCCCCCCTTCAGAAATATGGTCACAGTGCTCCAAAACCCTTTCCAAACACACCCCGACACACCCCTTGCCCTGCCCCAACACATCCCCCTAGACACACATCCCCAACACGCCCTCCTCACACATCCTTCCCACCAAGGTAAGTGACAAGCCGACCTTCCTGGGCCTCAGAGGCATCTAGAGGGGTGCCCCCCACCCTGACCCCTGCACAGACCAGTCCCTGACACGCCCTCTTTCTTGAATGGCAAATGGCAGGAGCAGCATAGGGCAGCTTCCCTGCTGTGAGCCTCTACGGGGTAAACAATGCACCCGCTTCCCTTCCCAGGCTGGCCTGAGCACAGGCACTGCCAGGGCCCAAGGGCCCTCTGCCAAATGTGTTATGCTTCTTGCCCTCGGGTCCCTTTCTAGGAAAAGCGGCTGCTGCCCAGCCCAGCAGGGCCCGCCCAGCCCTGCCAGACAGGCGGGCACAGACTAATTGATGCCATTAAGTAATAAAAGCACCAACACCTTTGGTTTCTAAAGGTGCCCTAGACCTTAAGAGGCTGGGTTGGGGAAGCAGCCCTGGAAACAGGGGAGGGGAGAGAGGACCTGGCTGATCTTTAGCCCAGGGCGGCCCCACCCATCCATTCCCAGAGGCCCCCTGGCAGCATCCAGGGTCTTCCAAGGAGTGGAGGCTGCCCAGGAGCCAAGAAGGCAGGCTGAGGCCTCACAGGCTGCTGGGCAGGGCCATCAGTGGGCCTCACCTTTCATTAGTCAACGAGAAGGCTGAACAAGGGAGAGACAGTGGGCCAACACCACCCCTGAAGGAGCCCCTCCCCAAAGAAGTGAGATGCACAAACTCCAGGAGGCGGAAGCACCAGTCCTGCGGCTCTGGGGCTTTCCCAGAACCCCAGGCCTTCACTTTGGCTCACTTCATTTCCCCAGCCCTTCTCTCTCCTGAATCCCCCAGATGGAAGAAGCTTTCATCTGGCATGGCTTAGGTCAATCTGGTCATTCCTTCCCATGGCCGGTAACCCACATGGCCCTGGATCAATGGCCATGGAAGGGACACAGAGCAGAAGTCCCCTCTATCCCCATGAGTTATCTGGGTGGGGAGGGTCGCCTGTCTACTCTCTGCCACATCTTCTGCCCTCTCAGCTCAGAATAGTATGGGGTACTATGCCCATTTCAGGAAGGGCTCTGCCAACTGGGGAGATGAGGCAGAGAAATAGAGAAAGTTTCAATTTGCTCTGCTTGGCCCCAGAAGGCAAAAGAGAGTAGTGGGAAGGGAGCGGAGGCTCCCAATGAATGCTTTCATGCCCCTCTGCAACCCCTCTCTGCTGATGGTTAGGGCTCTCTCCACCCTGTTTCAAGTGGGCCCTTTGCTGACTGGGTACATCCTCAGAACCTTCCAGCTCATTAGCACCTGCCCCAGTCAGCACTCCAGGGACACCTTGGGTTGGCCAAGTGAGCCTCCCACCTCCAGGGTGTCCAGTCAGACTGGAAGACATGATCACCCTAGAGCTGCTAGAACTGAGAGCCCCCCAGCTCTCCCAAGGGTGCCCCCGGCACTGCTGGGTCATCCAGGTGAGGGCAGCGACTGGCCCAGGATCCAAGCCAGTGAAGTGATCCTACTGTTTCCCTCCTTTCTCCCATCAGGAAAGAGCCTGACATGGCACAGTCCTGAGACCTGTCACCAGACTCCTTGCTTCCTCCCCCCTAAGGGACATGCGGAAGGTCAGAGGGTGACATGCTGCCCAGGCCAGGCCCTCCCAGGGGTTTATGCCTATGCCGCAGGAAGAGGCTGAATCCTCTCCTGGACCTGACAAATGAATGTGCCTGGCCTTGGAGCCCACTGGAATATGAGGGTTGGGGTGGGTGGCATGGGGCCTGCATGGCCCTCAGCCTGACTTAAGAGCTTCCCTGCTAATCTGCTCAGAAAAGCGGGTCTGGAGAAAGAGTTGGAGGAAACCTCCAAGCCTTCATATGCTAAGCCCAGGTTGCTGTGAGCACCATTCCAGAGGAGCCTGGGGCTCTGCGACAGAATCTCATCTGAGTCCAGGCTGGCTCATCCCCTCCCACTGGCCAAGCCTCCCCTGGGTGCCAGGCCCCACCATCTTGCCTACAGGCGCATGATGCTGTGGGGGGTCCACCTCCTCCTCTCCAGCACCCAGAGTTATACAGTAGTGAGAACCAAGGACATGGAGCTGTGTGACCATTAGGAAGCCACAGAAGGCCTAAGCCTCTACTTCCTCATCTATAAAGTGGGCAGAAGGGCACTGAAGCAGGCCAGGGCCTCGACTGGAGGCCTTCAGCTCCCAGAGCCCACTTCAGAGGACAGTTGTGGGACCCCAGCAGCAGGACCAGGCCCCAGCCCCCAGTCTCCAGCCCAGCTCCCACCAACCAGGGCCCAGCCTACCGAAAGCTCGGGGCTCAGAAACCATGCGAGCGAGGGGCGGCCGCCTGCAGGGTGCGGACTCTCAGTGAAAGCAGCAAAGCCTGGTTACCTGTGGAGAAGGAGGACAGGGTTAACCCAGTCGGTCAGCACATGAGGAAACCAGGCTGGGGCTCAGGAGCCCCGCCCGCAGGGAGCTCAGGAGCAGAGCTGGAAGCAGAGGGCGGCCAGGAGGCACAGCCTGGCAAGCACCAACTGAACACAGGCCCCATGCACTTCACAGGCCACAAAAGGCCTCTCCCTGGCATATGCACCGCTGGCACCCAGGTCTTCAAACACCAGGGCTATTCTCTCCCCAAGAAAGGGGGGGGGGGAGGTGTCCCACCAGCTGCCAGCTAAAGCCTGGAAACCCTGGCTGCCTCTGGGAGCAAGCAGCTTTGTGGCTAGGCTGGCTTGGCTCCACCCAGGCCCCCTGCAGCTCCCCAGGAGCAGGCAGGGCCCTGCTGCATCTGTATAACAAAAGGCAAATGGGTGGCTGGCAAGATCCAGCCCCCCTCCCCCACTCCCAGGGGCTGGGCAACCTTGGCTCTAACCCATTCTACTGGGCTAGGAGACCCTGCAGGCTTGGAAGCCCCCCCAGTGCAGTCAACAAGCCTGCCCTGGATCCAGCTCCTGCCTCCTGGTCCTGGCCCCTCCCCACCAGGCCCTCAGGAATGTGACCAGACCCGGGGTGCCTGGGGCCAGGGAGGCCTAGGCCCCAGCCTACCAGCTGTTCCAGTGGCCTGGGAGCAGAAGGCAGTCATTCCCCTCCCCCAACAGGCCCCAGATCCCATGGAAGGCCAGACAGACCAGCTCTGTGGGTTAAGAGGCCCTGAGGACTTCCTGCTGGTCAGCTGTGGCCCTAACCAGCACCCCACACAGCCCCCACTTATAAAAGCTTTAAGATCACTAAAGGATTCCAAAGAAGCCCCCTCCGCCTCCCCAAAAAAGGTATGGTCCAGGTTGTCTCCACTCAATCCCGAGGGTCTAAGGCCAAGTGGGAGCTGAGCATTTACCAGAGTCCCTGCAAAGAAGGAACGCGGTGTAGAGACCCCAGGCTAGTCACTGAGAGTCAGTGGGAAACTGGAAGCAGCTCTGGATTTTGGCTGAATCCTGACTGCAGCCAATGCAGGCATGGATGGGAGCTCTGGGGTGAGATGTGCCTGGGGAATCTTCAAGCTGGGTCAGCTGCCTTCTGGGAAAAAGGGTGGGCAGGCCCGTTTCAGGCTCATCCCCAGGTGGGAAGGCATCTGGCCTTCCCTGATGAACACACCCTCATCCCCCTCAGGTGCCTTCCACCCCTTCACACACCAAGAATCCTGACCCTCCAGGGCCAAAGCTGGTTCCACTAATGTTTGTGTGAGTGGTTGGAAGGGCGCCACCTTCCAATCCTGCACCCCCAGGAAGGTAACCAGTCCAAATTCCCTCCCAACCTGGGGACCACCCCAAATTCTCACTGTCGGGCACACTCTGCTCCCAACTCCAACAGAAGTGCCGAGTGCTGGGGGCGGGGGGGGGCGGGGAGCTGCAATACCGCCAGGCACCCTCATTCTCTCCGGTTCTGTTCCAAATAAAGCCTCCCAGGGATTTTCCCTTCATCGTGGCTCGGGGCACATCTGCTCCCACTACCTCCAACTAAGGAGGCCCAGGGGCTAGAGGGCTCTGCCAGGAGTTAGAAAGACCCAAGTTTAAATCTAGCTGCATATTGCTAGCTGTGTGACCTTGGGCCAGTCATTTGAACTGTAAAACAGTAATAATAATCATGGCCCCTACCTCTCAGGGTTGTTGTGGAGACCAAAGCACTTAGTGAGGTGTAAAGTATAAAGGTGCCAGCCACACCGGGGGCCAGAACAAGCCTGCCAGACCTGCCAACCCGAGTGCCCCTCTGACCCCATCACTCTTCTCCATTCAGGGCCCGCCCCTGCAGCTACACTCAACTCTCCCCCCCACTGTCTCCAGTGCCTCCCTCAGGCTAGCCGGGAGCATCCATCCCCACCCAGCCCAGGCTGGATCCTAAAGTCAGACCGCTCAGCCTGCACCCAGTTCTACCAGGACGGACCAGAAAAGTGAGAGCGGGGAGAGGACCATGGCCAGAATTCCAGGCCAAGCCAGAAGTCTTTCTGAAGGCGCCCCTCACGCAGGGAGTGGTGCTGGCGGGATCAGGGTTAGCCAAGACACTCAGAATAACTAGAAGCGTGGCACTGGAGGCATTACACATTTGATAGGAGCCATCAGAGAGGGATGGCACCATGCCTGGGATCCTGGAGCGGCTGAACAGCAAAGGGCCTCAGTGGGAAGGGCCCAGACACCTGGGAACCACAAGTGTCCAGAGGCCACTGGGAGAGAGAGAGCCAAGAACAAGGCATCACATCCCTTTCCACTGCAGTAAGAAGGCAGGCAGATCACCTTTCCCCTGACACCTAGCAGTGGGTCCCATGGCTAGAGGTCAGTACGTCCCCACCCCCCCCAGGGTTTGGTAACATCCTTCCTAAAATGTGGTGCCAATCCCCCAGCTGAGCTCTGCCAGCCACCTCCCCCTCAGGCCACTGGACTGCAATGAGATTTCTCCCCAACTGGACTAAACTCCCAGAGAGGGGAGCCCCATTCCCTTAAGTGTCAATAGCCCTTCCTGCCAGAGCCCAGGCCAGGGCAGGATAAACAGGAGCTCTGCCCTTGGCGCGCACCTGCCTAGACTTAGCAGTGGTCAGGCTCCTGAGGCATTCTTTCCCAACAGAGAGGCCATGTCCAGGGCAGCATAGCTCTAAGCCTGCCCTTGAGAAACTCTTAAAATATTTCTCCAATTTTAAAAAGCAATTCCCCGCCCCCCAACACCTTGGCCTGGCCCCTGCCTGCTAGGAATGATGGGAAAGGATGCCACTGAGCTGGGTATCCTGGTGCCCAGGTGATCTCAGCTGAATAGTGCCAGGCCTTGTCTGAAGCTGATGCCAGGCAGGGCTCCTGACCACACAGCAACATGGAGTTCCTGCAGGCCCAACCCCAGGGCTGGCAGCAGGCCCAAATGAAGCTCCTATCACTGGAGGATCTCACACCCCCTCCCAGACTCTCCTGGCACACGCCCAGGGATACCAGGGACCCAGAGCTAGCCCACTTTGGGGAGAAGCTGCCAAGGCGGCGCCTGGAACCAGACACGTACACTACCCCTACCCCCAGTAAAGTGAAGACAGTGGCAGCAAAAACTGGGAAGCAGATGTAGCAGGAGATCCAGGGAAGAACATTCTTTTCCTCCCTCCAAATGGCCATGAAGGCCTCCTCGCCCCGCTCTAACCCTCCTTGGTCTCCACTTTCACCCCCTCTCACCTACACCATCCACCTTCCCTCCTTCTAATCCATCTTTCACAAGCCCAATACAGTGAGCTTCTGGAGTGCTTCCTTTGTGCCAAGCACTGTGCCCCAAGTGCTGAGGGTACAAGTCCCCCAAGAGGTTCCGTTCCAAAGCGGGGACAGAGTAGACAGAAGGGAACTTTAGCTGGGTGGACCAGACTGGAAGGGAGGCCTGCTGAAGGGGCCAATTGAGCTGAGTGTTGGAGGAAAAAGGGATTCTGAGAGTGCACAGACACAGCGATGGCAGGAGGGGCCAGGCTGAGCAGCGGGGAGGTTTCTGAGCTATCCTCTATCAGCTCTGATTGCCCATAAACCAAAGGGAAAAAGATGACCATGCCCATGGCTTCCCACGGTCCTCCGAAAAGCTGCTCCACCTGGCACCGGAGGTTCCTCTCCTGCCCCCGATCTATGGGACCAACCCTATTTCAAAACAGCTGTCCCCCCACAGCTATCCCAAGGCTCCTGCCTCTGGGCCTGGTGCACAAGCGCTCTTCCTCTCTCTCTGCCAGAGCATACTTTAGTCCCTATGGCAATCCACCTGGTGTTAAGACCCAAGTCCCCTAGGGCAGGAGCAATCACTTCTCATCTTGCCTTTCCCCGCATGTGGCCAGCATATCTTTGATGGGTCCTTCACTGGGTTCCTCATAGGGCCCTAGCATTGAGGCTTCCACCAGGGGCAGCTCCTCCTGCACCGATCTGGCAGGCTGGCAGGCGGCACAGCTGTGAAGGGGACTCCCTCCCTCCAAGGCTATGTCCCTACACGTTGGGCAGCCTGGCTGCCAAAGGCACTCCCTTATAACAGTAGAATTCCTGCTCTGCCTGGGGAAGGGTGGAGGCCAGAAAGAAGGATCTCTCAATCACAGGAGTCACTGGGACAGAAAGAAGCCAGCTGCTAGTAGTTCATCTCCCAGCTGGGGGAGGGTGACAGTACAGACCAGATTGGGGAAGGCGGGAGGGAGCAGGTTCTGCTTGTGGCAGAGTTTCAGGCTGATCCCCCTCAAATTCTCCCTAGCCAGTTCAGCCATCTACTTCCCCACTGATGCCCCCCAAAGTCAAGAGCCCGTCCTCCTGGGGAAGCTTTTCTGCCGGCTCCCTCTCTGGCTCTCACGATCAAGCACATAACAATTGCTGAACAAAGAAATAACAAGAGTCAGAACGTGGAAGAAACTACTGGAGGGGCAGTGGGGCCTGGGGCGAGGGGGCATCCAGAAGCTGAGCCCTTCTACTGCTTATCATCTGCTAAGGGCAGGAAGGGCCCCTCGAACCCAGAGCTGGGGGAGACTGGAGACAATCTCTGCCTTCAGCGATGGGGCTTCCTGGCCTTGGGGAGAGGCTGCTTGGGCACAGCTCTGGCTGGAAGGCCATCTTCAGCTGCTCAGAAACCCTTTCTCTATCTCACATGCTCCTTTAATTTTGAAGTCAAAGAGCTGAAACCCCATCTCTTCTTCCACCAGAAGTGAAGCATCCGCTCTCCCAAGCCCTCCTTCCTCCAAGTCACACAGCGCCTGTCCCTGCAAGGCCCACCTCACTCCCTGGACACAGCAGAGCTCCAGCAGCATTCCAACATGCAGCATCCAGAAAAGTACAACCAAGTCTAGGCCAGGCATGGCTGGGGCAGAAAACAGTAGCCTGGCTCTGCAATGCCCCACAGAGGATCAGTACTAGGTACCCAGGGCCAGGGAAACAAGCTGGGTTCTCTGTCAGCCTTCTAAGGACAAAGACCACAAGCCCATCCCTGCATCCTCCAAGCTGAATACACCATCGCTGCTTTCTCAGAGCAAGGGCCCTGCCCTAGGGAGATTGTACTATTACCTCCAATTTACAGACAGGGAAAACTTAGGCACAGAGAGCTAAAGATGATTTGCCTCAAGTCACATCTGGGGAGAGGTAGAACCTGGCTTCAAAACCCTCCCAGCCCCAGTGGAAGATGAGGCAGGGGGAGCCCTCAGCCCAGTCTTCCACTAAGGCTGAGATTCCAGCCCAAGGCGTGATCGGTGGAGGGTGTGGCTGCTAAACTTCCAGGCTCTGGATACTTTTAAGAGGATCAGAGAATTTAGGGCTAAAAGACAGTCTGGCTGACAATACTGAAGGGAAGTGTCTAAGGCCCTTCAGTCAGGTAAATAAAGGGCAAAGCTGGCAGCCGGCTCCCTGCCCTGGGTCTCCTAGGCAAGCACCCGACCCAAGAAGTCGGCATTCCTTGGAGTGTGGAAGCAGAGGCACTGACTGCCCGGCTGCTTCATCTCCAAGTGGCAATGACAACGGACAGAAAGCTGAAGGGCTGAGAAGCTGCAAGGTTCTGGCCAAGTAAATGAGAGGCAGCCCATGGCTCCCAAGTGCCAGTGACTCGGGGGCTTGACCAAAAGGGCACAGCCTCTGGCAGCCTGCTGGAGGGCAGGGCCCAGGAGATGAGGTGGGTGGCAATCTGGGAAACTTGGGCAGTGGCATCCATCTTCCCTGAGGGCAACAGTCAGGCAAGGCCATCTCCACTGCTCAGGAGAGCAAAGGGCTCAGGACGGAACTCTTCCCTCGCCTGGGTCCCAGGCCACTCTGCTCCAGCCCCACCACTGCCCCCTGCAGCTTTCTCCTCCCAAAGGCTCCCTCAGGCCCTAATCAATGCCTTCCCAAAGGATCTGTTCAGGGTGGCTATCACAAGCACCTCCACTTGCCACCTGTAGGTAGGCCTAAGTGTTTCAGACAACCCTGGGTGTCCCCCAGCCATGCAGCAGTGGCAGGAGCACAGTCTACAAACCCTATGCCAAAGCAGCTCTGGCCTGGAAAGGAAGCCCCAAGGAGACACCACCCACAGCTGGCTAAGATTCACAAGCTGCTTCTTCCCTTGTAGCAAAGAGACGTGAGAAACAGGAGGATTTCAGAGGGAGTTGGGGGAGGGAGTTCAGTTCAGGCCCTCCCTGAGCCTGGAGCAGTGGAGGTGGGAGCTAGGGCTGGGCCAAGGCACTGACACGGGAACCTCATTCCCGTCTTCCCTGGGCCAATGCCCAGGTGCCACTGTTCATCTGCATGGGCACAGCCCCAGAGCCCAGCCTGGGGCCTGGAAGGTAGCCAGCTCCCTGTTGGCTGCTTTCCCAGATCTCCTGGAAAGCATTAGGCTCACCGAAGGCCTAGGCTTTGGTCCCCAAAGGAGGCTCTCCCAAGGGGAGGCTTGCCTTCTGTCTCCAACCACACGCTCAGGGATGGCCCAGGGTGGCACAGTCACTGCCGCCATACTACACGGCCATCACTGGAACTGCAAGGCTGGGGTTGCGGGGGGGGGGGGGGAAGGGGTCACAGAACTCAGTAATGGAGAAGCTGACGAGGTTCCACTCTCAGCCCCAAACTGAGGCCACCAGCTGGCCAGGGGCAGGGAGGTGTCAGAGGGGCCCCCTCCCTCTCACATGCCACCAAGTCACCAAGGAGATGCCATTTCCACAGTCCCATTCACATCTGTGTCCTCTGCGTTCAGATAGCTTCCACACTTGGTACCAGGAGGGCAGCCTAATGAACAAGCCTTTATTTACAGATGACCCGAGAGGCTCAGAGACCCTCCAAAGACCAGAGTTCATAAGAGGCTGAGTCAGAATTTGAACCCAGGCCCTAGCCCACACCTTTGGCGTCCTGCCCAGAGGAGCCCTCCCGTCACAGAATCCAAGCCCGGGACAGGGAGCAGGGAAGTTACACCTTTTCGGCCATGGCTTCTGTTCGGAGAAGGGCCAAACTCCCACCAAAGGCCGCCAAGCCCACTCTGGCTGTTTTCCTTCTATATTGAGTCCAAACCTGCCTCCCCACCACTTGCCTGCAAGGTTCCTGATTCTGCTTATAAGCTAAGAGCACACTGGAGCTCTCTGCCACACACCAGCTATTCCTTCCAACACCTGAGGGACTAGCGTGGCCTCCAAGCCTTCTCCTTTAAGGGGAATCATACACAGCCTCCTTCAAAAGCTCCCCCCCAGTCCTGTGAGGAAGGGCCACAGGGGGATGAGAACAAGGTTCTATTTTACAGCTCGGGTCAGCAGGTCAGTCTGCCCCCAAAAGCCCCACAGGACGCCTCTATCTACAGAGACCCGGGAGGAAAATGAGAAGGGCACCTGGGCTATCCCATGCCAGGAGACACAGAAGCAGATTCGGCTTATTTGGAAAGCCAACAGTTGGCTTTCTAACAACTGGGTGGGGCGATCTGCTTCCCCCGCCCCATAAGCAGGCTGTGAGAAAGCTGTGTGGGCAAACGGGAAGACAAGACTGACTATGCGCTGGCTGCAGCTGAGGGCACTGGCCAATGTGAGCGAGTACTACAGGCAGTACCCAGGGGTCCAACATCCAGGCCTGTGGGGGGGGGGGTGACAATGAGATGCTGCCCACCCATAGCAAGCCGGGGCTGATACAGCCAAGCTGGGGCTTCCCTGGAAGGAAAATCTTCGAAAGCAAGGACTGCCCTCACTTGAATCACAAAGGCAGAAAGCAGACTCCAGAGCCAAGGAAAGGAATGTTCTAGGCAGACCATGTGTGGGTGCTGAGGGCCCTACTGACAAAACGGAGCAGAGCCAGAGAGTACCTGGAATCAGGGAGAAGAGGATCAGAGAGGTTGTGAGGACTGGTCCAAGGAATGAGAAAAGACTGGGGGGAGGGGAAGAGAGGCCCCTGGTCTGTCAGTACATGGGTGAAGGCGGTCCCATCGTAAGAGGGGAGAGGGCACATGATCTGGGAAGCTCATTTGGGCAACTCCCTGACTCTGCCTAGGAAGCCCTGTGAACCCCACAAGGGTGTTTCTCACACCATGGAAGAAAGGGCCGAACACAGAACCACTGGACAGGAGGTGCTGAGGGCATCATGTTCCAAAGAGGAACGGGTCACCTGAGGAAGATCAGCCACTGGGGTCCCCCCACAACCCTGGCCTCACCGAGGGTCCTAGAAGGCACCAGAATGGAAAAGCCCTTTCTGGGCTTCAGCTCCCTCATCAAAAAGAACAACCCTTACCTTCTTCACTGGGCCATCTTGCTGATCCAACGAAAGAACAAATGGGAGGCCAGAGGCAGAAGCCCTGCTGTGAATCTCAGCTCTGCTGCCTATAAGCTCGGTGCGCCCACCTGCCCCCCCCCCCCCCAGCAAACTCCTTTCTCTCCCAGACTCAGAATCATGCCAGATGGTCTCTAAGGAGCATCAGCCTGAATGCCACTGTCTTGTACCTGGCTCTTTTGTTTCTTCCTGGTTCCTGTGGGGGCACAGGCTGATGGAGTTAGCTGGAAAACTAGTAAAAGGGAGAAAGGTGGGTGGCAGAGGACAAACCCCATGACCCAGAAGCTGCTCTGGCCACGTGAAGGGGCCATACCAGGCCACTGTAGGGCCCAGAGGGGGTGCCATGAAGGGCTGAGGACCCCCTGGCCTAGAGTGGAGGCCCACTGCTCTGCCAGAATACTCAGCCACACCGCTCCTCCCTCCTCCCATAAAACCTGGACACCATCTCCTGGCCTGCAATGCTGTCAAGGTTCACAGCATGCTCTCCTCACAAGAAGCTGGGCAGACTTCAGTCCTCGTGTGCTACCCCAAACAAATGCTGAGAGGGAAATATTTACCCACAGTCATTCAACCACTAAGTCATAGTGAAGATTTTAACCAGGGGCTCCTGGGTCCAAGTCCCAGAGTTGTTCTCTGAGACAAGCCTTTGTACAGGGAGGGGAAGGGCACAGAGATACTGAGTGACAGAAGTGGGACAAGATGAATATCTCTGAACCTCCAGAGCCAAGCTGGCTCAGGGACCTAGCAGATCAATGCCCCCCACAGGGCAGGTCTAGAAAGTAGTGAAAGGAGAGCCCAGAGGACAAAACCCAGGTGTTTCTCAATAGCCCCTGGCAGAGGCCCCAAATAGCAGAGGGAAGCCCATGGGGCTCACTGGGGCCAAGGGCAGGGACCCCTTTCTCCACTCTCTCATAAAGCTAACAGTATGTCCACAATGGGCAAGATGAATCAAAAGCCAGAAGGAAGGAGAAATACCACCAATCTCAGACATGCAGACATACTGACAGCACTCTGATGGCAGAAAATGGCGAGAAATTAAGAAGCCTCTTGATGAGGGTGAAAGCAGAGAAAGTGAAAGCTGGCTTGAAGCTCAACATCAAAAAAACAAAGATCACGTCAGATTTCACATTCTTGGGCTCAAAGATCACAGCAGATGGAGACTACAGCCACGACATTAAAAGATGTTGCTCCTTGGAAGGAAAGCTCTGGAAATCTGCACAGCAGACAGGGGAGCGGGGATGTGGTCCCCAGAGTCAAAGTAGCAATGTGTGGCTGGGAGGGCTGGAGTGTAGGGAAAGCAGAAGAGTCGCTGCTTTTGAATTGTGGTGGTGGGGAAGACTTCTGAGAGTCCCGCGGACAGAAGATCAAATGGGTCAGAAGAAATTAATTCAGACCATTCACTGGCAGGTCAAATGCTGAAGTCGAGGATTAAATACTCTGGCCACATAATGAGAATATAGGACTCTTTGGAAAAGACTCTGATGTTGGGAAAGACTGAAGGCAAAAGGAGAAAGGGACAGCAGAGGATGAATCCAGACAGACTTTGGGCCTGGCATCCAATGATCCATGGTCAGGAAGAGCTAGATCCTACTGAACAACAACAGAAACACACTGGGAATGTCTTGCACGGGTCTGATCACGGCTATGGAAGGCTACCAGAGACCCAGGCAATCTCTGGGGAAGGAGGCCAGGAAGGTAAGAAGATGGGCAAGGCGCCCAATCAAAGACCACAAATGCAGGGCACAACTGGGCTAACTCAATGTAGCACTGCTGGGGGATGAGGCCTCCTCTATCCCACGCCCGCTAAGTTAAGGGCAGACACAATGGAGTGCCAAGCTGGCCAGCTGTGGGTAAGAGAACTGACAGCAAATTGCTGAGGGGGTGGCAACATGGCCTCTGCCTGCTGGTCACTGGCAGGCAGCACCATCCCCAGCCAGACTGCCCAAACAAGGCCATTTTCCTCTGTTCCTGAAACAACAGGGGCTTGGGGCCTGGATCCATGTGGACCAGGGAGAACCAGTGTACCCAAAGTAAAGGGTGACTGTGAGTACCGCTCCTGGCTCCATCAGCCCTGCCAGCAGCTCTGGTGCATGGTACTTGGGAAGTCTCTCTTCAGGCCTGCCAACCACTGCCTCATGAAATTCTGCACTTCAGCTTCCCCTTTACCACTTGCCTGAGAGAAACAGCTCAGCCCCATAAAGCTCCAGGTTATTAAGACCACACTCTTCATGAGCCACAGGAACTGGCATTTATTCAGCTCTGCCCATACTTTAGGTACTAGGCTAGGCTAAGTGCCAGGTATACAAAGAAAGATGAAAACACCGTCCCTGCTTCCAAAGGGACTGGGGACAACACGAAACACAAGCACCCACACCTGACAGAGGTTGTATCGGCCCCAGGAGGAGGCCTCCTAAAGAGGGGGGCAACGGTGCCCAGGGGGAGCATTCCAGGGGAAGCCCAGGGCCCCTGGATCCCAGAGCCTGCAGAGAAGAGCCAGTGACATTCACCTTGGCCACTGAGAGACTTAGAACAAGTTTACAGGAAGAGTCCAAGTGTGAAGTGAAGGGAGCCCTTAGAGAGGGCACCTGCCCACAGGCTGGCTGGGAAGCCCCCAGAGCTTCATGGGAGGTCCCACCCTTGACAATAACAGAGACACTAGGCCTTGGTTTGGCCATGGCGGGGTTTGAGCTGCTGATGGGGCATCCTTCTGTGGTGCCCAAGAGGCAGATGGGGATGTAGGCATGGAGAGATCTGCTGGTACCTGGAGCTAAGAAAGTGTTCTCTCCCTATCCCACCATTTCTGCCAGTGGGAATGCATTCCATCTCCCATGTCCACATCTCTGGGGTTACCTGAATGTTCCTCTGCCTTAAAACCCCCTGCACCTTGGGGTCAGGCACTGCATCCACCAGCCAGCACGTGGTGCCCTTCCCACCTGCTCCAGGCCTGGCCTTGGCACTTGGCATCACCTCTTCCTCCCCCTCTACGCCATCTACTTGGCAGCAATTGCCAAGCGCCTCAGGGGCAGACACCCCAATGATTCCTGCCCCTCCCTCCTAGGGCTGGCCAATGGGGGCAACTTGTGGCAACTGCCAGGAGACACAGGAAAGGAACAAGGGCTTCTGCTCCTCCAGAGAGGAGGATAGCAGAGGCCAGAAAGGCCCAAGGCTTCAGGAAGCCCACAGCCTGTCACAGGAACCAACGCACCCTGTGTGTGCAGAGTCACCATGCAAGCTGTCTCTCAGACTGTGATTTCCTCCAGGCCAGGTGGGCCTGGCACACAGTAGGTGCTTAATCAAGGCTTACTGACCTACTGGGGATGGATCCCCAGGCCTGTCTAGCGGCAGCTCCCTGCAGACCCCCAGGAGCCAGCCAAGAACCCAGGCCTGCCAGCCCTTAGCAAGGCTCCCTGAGAAGGGCAGGTCAGGGCCCTGGTTCCCCAGGACCCTCTGGCTCAGGGAAGCCAGGCCGTGGAGGCCGGTAGGGGGGGCAATCTGAAACCAAAAAGCTTAGAAGAAAAGATGAGAAAACATGCAGAAATGGCTGCAGACTCCTGGGCCCACTCCCCAGTCAAGCATCAGCCCAGCTCACTCTGGCCCCATCTGTCCACTGCTCCCACCCAGAAACACCTGGAAGGGGTAGGGCAGCATTTACTGCAGAGAGCCCTGGCTTTGGGGCTCTGAAGCTCCAGAAGGGTCTCCCTCACTGGCCCTCAGGAGGAGAATCAGAGGCGGCAAGATAGGCCAGTGGGGAGTGCACCACTGGGCCGGGGCAAGGCGGCTGCCTGGACGCCTGCCACTCCTGGGGCTCACCCAGAAGCGAAGCTGAGCCTAGCCCCGTGCTCCAGCCAGGCTCCCTCCACATAAGCCCAGACTGACTCCAGAGGCTCTTCCCGGGTCTGCCAGAGCAAGAGGAACTGGAGTTGTGCCGCAGGCATGGTGCCCCCAAGCCCACCCCAATCTAGACAAACCAGAAGGCTTTTCCCAAGGGTTTCTGACATGCTGAATGCTGCCAGGAGAACAAGAAAGGAAACTACAAATCACAGTCCAATTGGGCTCAGTCAGGGAGGAAGCACCTGCATGTGGCCTTCTTCTGGGCAGCCTGCGGGGGACTCTCCTCCAGCTTGAGGCTCCACCCTGACTCCCCCAGGGCACAGCGCCAACCCAAAGTCTTTCCAGGCCTGCAGCCCCTGGGGCTGTCAGGGCCCCTCTGCCCCAGCTGCTGAGAACCTTTTCTTCAGCAGGCCCTGCGTGAAAGACACAAGGAAGAGGGCCACCTCACAGAGAAGGGGGCTACAGGAAGGCCAAGGAGAGCCACAGCCTAGCAAATTGGGGGGGTCTCCAAAGAAAAGCTCTGGGCAACCGAGCCAAGAACCCACACTTGAATCATAGAAATGCCCCCGGAAGTGAAGATTTCCCAAGTGCTCCTCACATATTTCTCAGCTCACTACAAATCTGGGAGGGAAGGGCTGGGACTGGCCCCATTTTGTAAATAAGGGAACGGAGCCCAGAAGCGTTTAGGAGAGGATTTCAATCCTGGGCCTCCTGGCTCCAGGCCTAAGGTCCTTCAGAACCAGCCCAAGCCCCACCTCTGAAAAGGATTCAACTAACAACAATGTGGAATATACCAGGAGAAAGAAAATCACCAAACACCGCTGGCTTGACCCTGAGATGGCAGCAAGGCTGCAGAGAGATCAAAGAAAGAGGAAAGGGACCCCAAAGTGCAAGAAGATCTCTTGGGAGGTACCCAACAGCTGCGGAAACAGCCCAATGGGCTGTAGGAAATGCTGAAGCCGGGGGTGGCTGGGTGGCAGTGAACAGAGCACGAGCCCTGGAGTCAGGAGGACCTGAGTTCAAATCCAGCCTCAGACACTTAACACAAAAAGAGCCGTGTGACCTTGGGCAAGTCACTTAACTCCAAATGCTCTACCTTCCCCCCTCCAAAAAAAAGCCAAAAAAAGAAAAGCAATGCCGAAGCAATCAGAAGGTCTTTAAGAAGAGATACAGAGGGCGGGGGAAGAGCCGGGAGGCCACTAGACACTGACCTCTGCCCAACGCACTGCCCAGCTGTGATTCCAGAGGAAGGAGGCTCCCTACCTCCTACCTCCTACCTCCCTGACAGCCCGTGTGAATCAGACACGCCTGGGGGCACTGAGTCTGTCTGACTCTACATGTTTGTTAAAAAGACTCTGGTTCCCCCAAAATGTCTGAGACTGAAAAAGTTCAAAAATACATCTCCCAGGGCTCAGAGGAACACAGACTATGGCTAATGAGGCCATTTCAAGGGAAGCCTAAGGAAGCTCAAGATGCCAGGCCCATAGGGGATCTTGCTGACCCCTGGAGTCCCAGTCAGGGAAGGGAGGGGGCAGGCCAAAGGATGCCCCTTCCAGCCCCAACCTGAACCTCCTGGAGGCCTCAGTCCTACTGTTCCCCACCCCCAGGGGCTGTCCTCTACAATCTGACCTCCTGAGGAAGGTGGAAGGGAGTGTTAATGATGGAACTATGCCAGGGAAAACCAGGGACAGCAGAGGTTTGATGATCAGCACAGTGGGGGGTGGGGCCAGCCCAGGAAGGCAGGATAAGACCTAAGCCCACAGCAGGACCTTCTAGTCAAGGGCAGACGCCTGGGACTGAATTTAGGAAAAAAGAGCCCCAAGGAGATGTGTGCCCTTAACGAGGCTTTCCTCAATCAGAGCCTTGGTTTCTTTTCCTATAAAATGGAGATAACCACCATTCCTACCTGTGGAGGCTATTGGGGCCCCTGCCTCTATCTCCCCTCTTTACCCTAAGGGCTCAAGTGCCCCCGAAGCAGGAAATCGGGAGACTGACCCCAAGGGGAAGGGAAACAAGGAAGGCCACTGGCAGGGCTGCTGCCCGGTCCCCTCCCTCCCTTGGGCCAGTTTCTATTAGATAAGTAGGTAAGAATTCCTTTACATCCCGTCATTTGGGGTAACCAGGCCCCGTCTTTTGTAACCCTGAAAATGTTACTCAAGTGAAAGGGATTCTGCCTGGTCTACACTGGGGGGCCAACATCATACCTCCTCTGAACTCCCCAGCCCCAGAAGGAGGCCCACCTGGGTCAGTCTGCTGCCCTGCAGGCTCTACCCCCAAGACATGTGTCTGCTCACATGACCAGCGCTTCTTCCGCAGCCTATGATAGGGACAGGCTCCCGGTCTTTCTTGCTTCTAGTGTCCCCCCTCTTCTGTCCCTCCTCCAAATGACCAAAGCAAACACCCTAAAGGCCAGGCCTGATGTTGGCACTCTCTTGCTGAAGAAACTTCACTGGCTCCCTGTGGCCCTGGACCGAAGCACAAATGCCCTGGTCCCAGCACTTCTGATGCCCTCCATCTGCTCCAGCCTCATTTCTAACCACTTCCCTTTACCCAGGAGGATCTGGCTGCTATGGGCCTGAGTTCCCGCCTCCCCCACACCCAGAATGCCCCTTTTTCATGGAGGGGGGCAATCTCCTCTTCCCCAGAATGGGGGGAAGGGGGCACCAGATTCACATGCCAAGCACAACACAGCTAGTACAATTCATCTTACTGTCTACCTGGGTGCCAGGTACTCAGAGTGCCAGTGCCTGGCCAAGCACAGGCTCTTCACCCCAAATCCACAGGCCACAGAGGTGAGATAACCAAGGAGCTGCAGTCAAAGGGAAGAAAGTAGAGCTCTCCACCCTGTGGAGGCCCCCTCCTACTTCAGCTATCAGGGAGTGCCGCCCGCCCCTTCTCCAGCTCCTCACGCTTCCAGGAAGGAGACGCAGGCGGCTCAGAGCAGCTCAGGACTGCAGGAGGCAAGTCTGCACAGACACTTCCAGCAGGAGACCCTCCCTGGAGGCGGTACCTGAGCCCCTGCTTGGCCCTCTCTGAGGCTGGGCCCAGGGGCAGCCTTGGAGAAGACCCCCTTACAGAGCCAGACTAGGAGGGGGCTTCGAGGTCTGAGCCAAGCTGTTCCTGACAAGTGGGCGCACAGGAGGCCTCCCCTCAGCCCCATTCCGCTCTCCTCTGCCAGGACACAGAGCAGCCCGTTTCACTTGTCTTTGGCTCTCTTAGGAAGTCGGTTGTCTTCGTGGGCTCCAATCTGCCTCAGCAACTCTCACAAGTTGCCAGAACCTTTGGGCCAAGAAGACAAGTGGGGAAAGGAGCTGGAGTAAAAAAGACCTAGATTCAAGTCCTGGTGACCTCAAGGCCACCTTGATGGGTCTGCTTTTGTTTCCTCATCTATACAAGAGCGGGGCTGGAAAGCAATGTGGCATTAGGAAGCCAGAGCAGCCACACTGCCTGTACCCTAGGCCTCAGAGATTCCACATCCAAGCAGACAGCCCAAGAAGGTCACCGACAAAAAAGAAAGTGTGCCACCCCCAATGGTAATAGCGGCACTTGCGGCAGTGAGCCAGAACCAAAGCAGTCCCCATCCACTGAGAATGGCTTCCCCAAGTTCACGGGCCCAGGGATTCAATGGAAGAGTTTGGGGAGGAAAGTGGGAGCACCCAGAGCCATAGGTGGAGGGAGTGCTTTGGGTAAGCCCAGAGCACAGCTTGTCTCCAGCTCCACAGGTTCACCTGACAGATCTAGGCAGTGAAGTGCCAGGCTGACCCCACCATCTACAATGTGCCAGGCTGCCCTCACCATCTACAGCTATCTGCTGCCGTTTTTCTTCTCCTCCTGTAGTTGTAAGGGCAGGCTCATGGCAAGGGTAAAGGGAAAGGCAAAGCTAGGAGATGTGTTCACAGAAGATAGTAATTAAAAAAAATTTTTAACCAAGGAGAGGTTTTCTCAGGACCCTTCTGGCCCTGAAGTGTCTGCTCAGTACAGAGAGCCAGGCCTTCTGAGGCCCCCTCAGCCCCAGGATGATCTCAACGCCCTCCAGTAACTCAAACCTCACTCCTCTAGTTCCTTGGGAGCCAAGTGCCTTCCCTGAAAATTCAGTTTACAGATGAAGAAAGTGAGGTGCAGAGACCATTTTTACTCTGAACCTGCCTACCACACCTGGGGTACTAGGTTTGAACCCAGGCCATACAAGGGAGAAGGACCAAACATCAGCTCTTCCTTCACTAGACCCACACCACTCAAAGGCCAGTCAGGGGAGCACCTTGGGAGTGCAAGGCAAGAAGATGCAGGACAGGCTCCTTCCTCTTGCCCTGTGAAGCAGAGCCAGCTCTAAAGCCAGGGGTCTGGGGATGGCCCAGGCCTACCGCACAAGGCCTCTCTGGCAGCAAAGTTGGGCAGAACCAGGCTGTCCCATTCTGCAGCCTGGCTGCCATCCCAGTCTCCAAGAAGCCTTTTCGGGATGCCGCTTAGTGAATGCCTGGGCCTGCTGGGCCCCCAACTTCTCCTGCCTCTACTGTGCCCCATATGTGTCTGCCCCAAGAACCTGGGAGCCCTCCTCTGAATGCCTAGCAGTTAGCAGAGCACCTGAAGTATGGTGTAGAAACTTAATAAATGCTTACAGACATACCTAGGAATGGGAAAACTTCAGTCTTAAGGAGATGGGAAGACTTGTCTGAAAAGGGGATTCTCCATACTCTAGGGCTGGGCTTCTTAAACTGACTGGCTCCTTCCCCTCCCCCAAGAAAACAAGGTTGGGGCTACCCTAGTCATCAGGTCCCTCCCTAGAGCTCAGCAGACTGCCCATTCCAGGAGGCCAGAAGCCAGGGGCAGCTTTCTCAGGCTCCCACATCCCAGAGTCCCTGGCTGCCCACCACATCCAGGACGGCAGAAGGGTGGCTGGGATTCCATTTGAACAACCCAGGGCTGACCTAGGAACAAGCCTGCTACCTCTCTGAAGCCTTGGTTTCTAATCTAAGAGAAAGCCCCAGGAAGAGAAACAAATGGCAAGAGAGGATCTATGAGCCTTCCTCCAAATCTCACTGGGGGAGGTCAGCCCAGAGCTGCCCTCCACACCCAATGGTCACTCTCAGCTCATTGCCCTCAGCTGAGGCCCAGTTGCCTTCTTTTCAAACCCAAGAAAGCCTCCAGCCTAGCCAGGGGTGAGGCAAAGTCAGGCCCCCTCCCAAACAAAAGCTGAGCCCAGTTTTGTGGGGTCAGGGTGGGAGAGGCAGTCCTCCTCCCTCCAGAATCCCTGAGGTCTCTCCAACCCAGCCACAGCTGGGCAACACCCGGCCACTGCCCTTCCTGGGTGGGGGGGAGGGGGGCCCTGTTATCTCCTCGCTCCTCAACATCTGAGGCCAGCAGCACCAACAGAGCACGGACTAGGGGCCACCCGGCACCACGGCCCACCTGAGGGTGGGCTGGGGTGGCAGCGAGGCCTTGGCCCTCTCTGTCCCCTCCCCCAGCTAGCTAAGGCTGGGTCCTGAGCCCTGTGGGTCTGGGAGAAGGGCATAGCACTGGGGCCTAGGGTAAACTGGACTTTATCCCTTCCTCCCCAGGATTCCCTACCCACTCGGCTCTCATCTCCTGATTAAAGGCACCTCGGAGGCCCTGGTGCCCTCCTTCCCTCCCCCCAGCCCTCTTCCCGTCCCGCCTGGAGGAAGGCAGGAAGCCTGTCATCTCAATAATGCAAAATGCCTGCTGTCCCCACTCCACAACAGCTGACTTCAAGTGCAGAGGAGGCTGTCCTTATTAACAAAACGAGAAATCCGATCTCGAGAAAGAAAACACGATGTGGGGATTAATCCCGGGCTGCAGCCTGTGGTGAGGGCCGGGCGGCCGGCCAAGCCCGGGCAGGGCACGGGAGCCCGGCCACCTGTCCCGGGAACAGGTACCGCGCCGCCCCCGCGCCGCGGCTTCCACCCAGGGCCGGCCGCCTCCCTGGCCGCGGGGGAAGCCTCTTTTCAGGAATCGCTCGCGAGCTCCGAGAGCCGACGGCCGGCGGGCAGCGCGCGGGGGCTGCGGTCGGCCCCGGCCCGGGGAGGGGACCCCCCGCTGCGGCGGCGGGGCTCGGGGCGTCACCAGCCCACCCACAGCCCGCCTTTACAGCCCGTGGATTCGATTGTGCGGGCCCGGCCGAAGCCCCTCAACGTGCCCGCACATCTGCCGGGGGAGAGGGCCGAGGGCACGGGGACAAAGGCTTCGGGGGGGGGGGAGGGCCCGGCCGGCGTCCCGGCGCCCCCCACAACCCCCGCGTGCCGCGGCTCCCGCGTGCCGGGCGGGGCGGCTCCCGCACGGCCCCCACCCACGCCCGCGGGCACACCCCTCTCCAGATGTGCCCGCTGTCGGGGCCGGGCCGGCGCTGTCACAAAGGCCGGGCCGCGCTGGGGGGGCTCCGGCCGCCGGCCCTTTGTGAGCCGGTCACCCGCCCCCTCCCTCCGCCCGCCCGCCTCCGGCCCGCCGCCCGCGGGCGCGAACAAAGCCCAGGCCGGGGCCGCGGGGGGCCGGACACACCCCCGCGCCGGCCCCCCACCCCGCGCGCGCGCGCCCGC
>CM053580.1:588160661-588223929 GCA_028627135.1 Pseudochirops cupreus
CCGGGATCCGCGAGCAGCGGCGGGCCGGGCGGGGCGGGCCCGGGGGCGGAGCCTTCTGGGGCTGGGCCAATGGCGATGGGAAGGCCCCGCCCCCGGGCCGGGCCAGGGACCATGGGGGGGCGGGGCACTGCCACGGGATGGCGAATGGCCTGAGGGACGACACTACAAGCCCCGCCCACTCCAGCCCCCTCAGCGCCCCGCCCCTTGGGGGGTGGCGAACCTAGGCACTGGGCCCGGGCGGTCAGGGGGCAAGAGGACCTGGCCGCAGGAGAGGGAGGGGCTAGGACCAGGAAAAGAGCCAATGAGCCGTAGGGATGACATGAAACCCCGCCCCCTGGCGCCTAGCCAATCCTAGAATTCGGGGGTGGGGCTTAATAAGGGGCGTGGACATGGCGCAAGACAAGGCCCACAGGGTGACAAAATGCGGTCCCGCCCCCCACTCCCACCCCCCCTTCTCGATCCACCAGAGTTGGGGGCCTCAAAGCAAGAACCAGAAGTCGAGAGGCGGGGCCTGAGAAGGGGGCGTGGTCATCATGGGAATAGGTCATTGGGTGAGGAAACACCTGGGACCCACCCTCTAGCCGCCCCCGGGCTAGGGAGGCTCTGAGGACTCGGAGAGCACGAGGTGGGGGTCCTGAGGAATGTGAAGCTGAGGAGTGGGGGCGCGCCAAGCGCTCCCTGCTCTGTGCTCCCAGCACTGGCACCCTGTACCAGTACCCTGGCACCCCAAGCGGCTCTCCGAAGCCAAGAGCCTGACACTCCAGGAATATTGCACCTAGAGCCCGACAACGCCCGGAGAAGCCCTCGCGACTCCGACCTAGACCCTGATGCCCTCGATTGCCCGTCCCGATATGGGACCCTATCCCCCACCCCAGACCCCAGGTCCCAACCAGCGCCGGTCCCGAGCCCTGCCCCTCAGACCTCCTGGTCTCCCCAAATCAGTGCGGTTCCCCATCCCTCACTGTCCCCCAGCCCCTGCAAGCCTGGGCAACGCACCGGTGCCCTGCCTTCATACCCAGGCCTCCCCCCAGCTCCTCCACCAGTCTCTCTCGCAGGCCTGGCTTTCATACCATTTCTCCACTCACACTGTCCGTTGTTTTCGGCTGTAGCTTGCTCTTCCAGCTCCAGGCTTGAAGGATCTCTAATTTCATCAGGATGGGAACTCCCTAGCCGTAGGATGTTGCCACATCCCCCTGCTTTAGAAGGTGGCTTGTTGGAAAAGTCGGGGCCCTGCAGGCGACCTGGAGACTAATCCTCCTGGCTTGCTTGGACCAGCTGGTAGGGATTTCAAGAGCCCAGGGTCACTCACTTCATACCTGTATTATTCTAGTTATCTGGGAACAGGTCTCATCTCTGTACTAAATTGTTAGCTCCATGAGGGCAGGAATGGCCTGGGACTGACTTGGAATTTTTCTACTGATTCATCCAGCATTTCCCAGGTTTTCCAGTTACCATGCTCTCTCTCCTCAGAGTCTCAGATGGTCCTGCCTGGGTCTGTGATGTATCCCAGAGGGCAGAGGCTGTTGGATTTTCGTCTTTCTATCCCTGTCAAATGGACAATGAGCCAGACTTAGGACTGACCAGAGAGAAGCAAGGGGGCTGGATTACCTTTGAATAATTGTGGGTTGCTCCCCCCACAAGGACCCCAAGAACCCAAGATCTCCCTGAGACCAAGGCACAGCTTTTTCATAAACTTCTGGTGTATAGGAACATGCAGTTCTCCAAGGGTTTGAAACAGAAGAACCACCCAAAGGCAATCATAGAGAGTCCATGGTGGACCTAAGCCTGCCCCAGAGCAGGCTGTGTCCATCTGGCTGTCCACTAGGACCCGGGCAAGGCGCTGACAGACTGGGGCCCTCCTGAGCATGACTCTTCAGGCGTTGCTTGCCTGCATCCTAAATAACTAAGCAGTACCTACATTCTTACAGGACTCTCACCTCTTCCTTCAGGAAGCCATCACCCTGGTTCATCACCCTCTTCCTCCTACCTGGATTATTGCAATAGACTCCCTATGGGTCTCCCCAGTCCAATTCATCCTCCACAGAGCCTCCCAGAGCACAACTTTGCACCGAGGAACCATGTACATATTTCATTCATTCATTCACTCAAGTGAGTTTCCTACAGTGTAGGTCTGACCACATCCACACCTCCTTACTGCAGCAGCTCCCTCTGGGAAGCTGCTGGGGTCAAAGAGAAACTGAGAGCTCCGTTTGACTTCTCAGTTGGTTCACAACTGAACCCCTCTCTATCTTTCCAGAGCCTTACAAATTAACCATTAAGCATTCATTAGGCATCTACCATAAGGCAGACACTGTGCTAAATGCTGGGTCTGCCAAGGGAGGGGAGGCTCCCCTCAGCCACTGTACAGGGCCCTCAGTTCTACTTTCTCCCAACTTCAATCATAATTAGTCAACCAACCTGTGTCTGTTAACAGCACCTACTAAGTGCCATACAGGAGCTTAGAACTGGGAGATAAAGAAATGCAAAAGGTGGACTCTGCCCTGGAGGGGCTCAGGCTAATTGTAGACAACTGTGTCCAAACAAGATGGAGATGGGGTAAGTGGGAGCTCATGCCAGAGGGGAGGCACTGGCCTGAAGGGAGATGGGGAAAGGCCTCTGCTGGAAGGTGGGATCTGAGCTGGGCCCTGAAGGAAGCCAGGGGGGCAGAGATGAGTGAGAGCAGGCCAGGCGCCAGGGCAGGGTGGTGGGGGGGAAGGCCAGAGCTGAGAGGGAGACCAAGCTCACTGGACTGGACAGTGGGGGGTGGGGGGGCATTCAAAGACCTCTGAACACCACACAGAATCCTACATTTGACCCCTTCCCATTTCTGTGTGTGTGCAGACCCCTCTCCTCCCCTCTCGCAGTCAAACCCCGGTTGCGTTCACCTCCTGTTGGGGTCTTTCCCTGTCACTAATGACTTTCTCTCCAAACTCTCCTTGTGTCTGCTGTGTTAGCATTTTTTTTTAACATACCAGCATATGTGCAGGTTTTTTCTGGTAGAATGGAGGCCCTTTGAGGGCAGAAACTGGCTTCCCTAGAACTGGGAACCTAGCAGGCACTTAATAAATGCTTTGGCATCGGTGGAGGTGGAGCATGGGAGAAAGCTGAGGGGCATAACTTTGTTCTCTCCCTCTCTGTGCCCCCAGAGCCACTTGGCACATAGGCTTAAGCTTGTTATCTGCTGGGGAAGACACCCTTCCCCTGGGCTCAGAGGAGCACTGTAATGTAAACCAGATTTACCATCTGGCCCGCCCTCTGGCCTGCTCCACACCCTGCTCTGAGTTGGTCTGGCCCCACATTCCTTTCCCTGGCCTTTGAGTAATCAATCAGTGTGGCTGAAGTCCCCTCTTAGAATGTAAGCTCCTTCAGGCCAGGGATTGACTCTTTTGTCTTTGTCCCTGGTTGGGCTGTAGTGGGCACTAAATAAATGCTCAATTCATTCCATTCATTCAGTCATTCCCAAATAAGGAATTATAAAGGCTCGTGGTAGTGAAGACTTAGTCTCCGAAAAGTAAGCTGAAGATGATTGGCTGGGTCCGAAGCATCCACACCCCTCCCCCTCACCCCCCAAGGATTCCTTGGGATTCCAATTCAGCTATTCGGTGACATTTCTCTACTGTGCCAACTCTCACCCGCCCAAGTAGACACCTTGGGCTTCTCAACCCTCTTCCACATAGTAGCCCCATCGACTATGGGTCTTTTCTTCTCAGGCTAAACATCCCCACTTCTTTCAATCTGGGTTTTAATCCCCCTGGCTCCATATGTAACTTTGGTCAAGACCTTTCCTTTCTCAGAGCTTTATTTTCTCAAACTGCCAAACAGTGGGTTTGGGCAAGATCAAGACAGTGTCCCAGGTTCCTTCTATCTCTAGATTCTAGGATCCTAATTATAAGCATTATTATTCTGGGTTTGCAGAGTGAAAAAATTGTCTCTCTAAAAAGTGGAGGGATTTGCCTCATTCAGAGCAGAATGAACAAGCTGGAGAGCTGGGACTCTCATTCACGTCCCCTTACTACATCCCACATTCTATCCATTTACCCACCTTAGCCCCTATCTATCCATTTCCTTCTTGCCCAAGGTCACATGTGGGTAAATCAAATTAACATTATCATTGCTTCTGGAGAGGATGCCAACCCACACAGGCTACTTCATCTACTTAGTCCAGAATCCCAAGTCTGGGCATTTTCCTGGCTGATTCCCATGCCTGGAATGCTCCTTATCTCGGTCACCTGGCTTCAATCAAATCACAGCCAAAATCCTCTCTTCTACAAAAAGCCTTTCCCTGATCCCCCTTGAGACTAGTGCCTTCCCCCAATCTCTCCAGCAGATAGTTGCTTAGTACAGAATTATTTGCATATTGTTCCCCCCTACACTTCCATCTCAGTCAATGAGCCCCTTGGCTTTTGCCTTTCTTCTCATCCCAATGTGTCCTACACACTGTATCCCAAAGCATCCCATAGCAGAGTGAAGTGCACAGCACTCAGTAGGTGTTCTGTAAACACTTGTTGACTTTGACTTGAGCACCCCTTGTGACTATCCAGCCCTTCCCTGGCTGCCACTGAATAATATGGCACCTTCAACTGGGCAAAAGCCCTTTACCCTGGAAGGTAGGTGCTATTCGTATCCCCACTTTACAACTGAGGAAACTGAGGCAGACTACGTTAATTGCCCAAGGTTACAGAGCTAGTGAGTGTGAGGCCAGATTGGGACTAAGGTCTTCCTTAGTCCAGGCCCTGCTCTCTATTTCTGATTGCATGATCTAAGTGGTTTTCTACTATATGTATTGTCTCCTTCTATAAAAATGTCAGCTCCTTGAGGGCAAAACCTGCCTTGACATTTACCAGGACTATGGCAAGTACTTAAAACACTCTTCATTCATTTATCCTTCTCAGACTCCCAGAATCCCAGAGAGGAGGTGACATGTAGAGGAGGAGGGTAGCTCACCTAGCCCCAATCCCCACAAAGGATCATGAATCTGATGAATCTGCTCTTCAGGGAAGAGATGGCACAATGGGTAGAACCCCAGTCCTGGAATCAGGAGGACCTGAGTTCAAATTTGGCCTCAGGCATTTACTGGCTATGTGACCCTAGACAAGTGGCTTTGCCCCTTTGCCTCCCAAAAGAAAAAACAAACAATCTTCTCTGGGATTCCCTAAGTGTTTGCCCAGACTCTGCTCAGAGCCCTGAGTAAAAGTTCTTTGACTGGATAACTCTGTGTGCTTGTGTGCCCTAAGTGTGTCTAAGATACCTGCAAGGACTCTGCTAACGCTGAATCAGGCCAGAGGTTCTTAGGGCTGCCCAGGGATTGCTTATTTGTGTGCCCAAGTTTTTGGTTTGTTTGATTTTTTTTAATTAAATTATTTATTTTTTGTTTTCAACAATCACTTCCATAGGTTTTAAATTTTCTCCCCCTCCTTACCCAAGGCTTGCAATCTGATATGGGCTACACACATGCATTCCTATTAAATATATTTTCACATTAGTCATGTTGCATAGAAGAATTTTAATGAATGGGGAAAATCATGAGAAAGAAAAAACAAAACAAAAAAGGAAATAGTCTGCTTCGTTCTGCGTTCTGATTCCATAGTTCTTTCTCTGGATGTGACTGACATTTTCCATCATGTGCTCTTTGGAATTGTTTTAGGTCGTTGCTGAGAAGGGCTAAGTCTATAGAAAATCAGTGGCTATTCTCTTGGTTCTGCTCCCCTCACTCAGCATCAGTTCATATAAGTCTTTCCAGGTTTTTCTGAAGTCCGTCTGCTCATCATTTTTTGCAGCACAATAGTATTCCATTACATTCATATACCACAGCTTGCTCAGCCATTCCCCAGCTGATGGGCATCCCCTCCATTTCCAGTTCTTGGCCACCACAGAAAGGGCTGCTATAAATATTTTTGTACATGGGGGTCCTTTCCCTATTTTTATCATCTCTGCGGGATATAGCCCTAGAAGTGGTATTGCTGGGTCTTTTACCCAAGTTTTTTTAGGATCAGAAATCAGAAGCCGGGACATTCTCAGAGGACATTCTCTGGTCCAGCCTTCTCATTTTATAGGGAGGAAACTGAGGCACAGAGCTGTTTCCCCTATGCCTGTAATGCTCTCCCTCCTCATTCTAGCTTCTGAGTATCCCTAGTTTCCTTCCAAACTCAGCTGGGGCACTGCCTTCTGCATGAAGCCTTTTCTGGCCCTCCCTCCCTCCCAAAGCTACTTTGTATCCATTTTGTATAGACTTATTTATACCTATACTTGGTGCCTCCCTGGATAGAATGTAAGTTCCTTGAGGGCAGGTCCTGTTTCATTCTTGTCCACAGTGCCCAGCCCAGTGTTTGAGATAGCTGGGGCACCATAAATGTTCTTTTTTTTCTTTTTTTTAAGCCAATTGGGGTTAAGTGACTTGCCCAAAGTCATGGGACTAGTAAGTGTGCCAGAGGCTAGATTTGAACTCAGGTCCTCCTGACTCTAGGGCCAGTGCTCTATACACTGACCACCTAGCTGCCCCTGGGGTACCATCAATGTTGATTGATGGTTGATGGTTGGTGAGGTAATTTGCCCCAGTCACTGCACCCTCCAAATTCAGCCCCCTATCCCCTCTACCAGCTGTACCCCCACACACACATTTTCCATGCCCAGTGGTCCCTGCTGGCTTCTAGACTCAGGTTATGTGCCTGAGGCAGCTGGGTCACTCCTGCTAACTCTGATTGCTCTCACTGCCCCCAATACAGGGGCCAGCCTCAGTCTGAAGGATGCCAGTTCCTTGGCAAGGATACAGATTTGAATTGTACATTGACGGTCTCAACTACAGAGTGGTAACTCTCTGCTGCCTCATCATTCTTACAGCACAATAGTATTCCACTATATTAGTACTTACATTACATAAGTACTGTGTTTTACTTGCTTACCCTAGGGAAATTGATTTCCTACTTCCATCTGCAATGTGCCATCTGAGAGTGAGATGGGAGGTGGCATGTGCCAGATGGGTCAAATTACCACCAACTTGATCACTTCCACCCACTCTGATGCTGTACTTCCCAGACCCCCAGCCCTGCTTCCAACCTGGCCCACAGAAGGCAG
Source organism: Pseudochirops cupreus (assembly GCA_028627135.1). Taxonomy (NCBI): domain Eukaryota; kingdom Metazoa; phylum Chordata; class Mammalia; order Diprotodontia; family Pseudocheiridae; genus Pseudochirops; species Pseudochirops cupreus. Next base: position 588,167,733 of record CM053580.1, read on the forward strand.
GTAAACACTAGAACCCCAAGGAAGAACAGTATTCCCCCAACTACCAGCTCCCTACAACCATCATCTACCCTGTGCATAAGAGACCCACTATCACTATCACCACCAACACCAACTTCAAGCCAACTCCTATCAATAAGGCAGGTGGGCAGGTCAGTTATGCCACCCAGCTAGGTGACTTAAGGGTGAGACATAAGGTGGAACGTTAGCCACTGCCACTACTGGGACTATCACCTTCCTGCAGACCCCAGGGCACCAGAAACTCATACCAAGGGGCCCTAGGAATAACAGCAAGCCTAGATCACCAGCCCTGTTTCCAGCCCAGTCCCTCAGCCATCACTGAGGGAATGAATCAACCCCCATGGAGATGCACTTGTCAGCTACCTCCAGAAGAGCAGCAGCCCTCATCTCCACAGCAGCCACAGCTCCTGAAGACCCAGCAAAGAACATTCTGGCCACCAGTGTCCTTGGAAGGAGCAGATGGTTCAACCTCAGAAACAGATGTGATTTTTATCCATGGAAATGATGCTGAAGAAGAAGGATGAGCAACTGCTCCCTTGTTGCCCCTAAGGACCATGGGACCTTCCGTCCAACCAGCAGCCATAGTCTTTCCCCCTTTAGGAGAGGCAGCCAGTGGGCTCCCTGCCTTTTACATCTGTGCTTAGATGGTAAGTACCTCTTTAAAAATTCATTCTTTATTTAGTCCAGTCTTCTGAATGCCCCCAGCACAGCTTTTCCTATGACTCTCTCCAAAAGAATTAAATGAATGGATGGTGCCTTGATTAAGTGCTTACTACGTACAAAGCCCTCTGCTGAGTGCTGAGGATAAAAACAGAAAAGTGAATCAATCAGTCCTTGTTCCAGAGAGCTCGCATTCTGAAGGGAAAGATAGCTGGAGAGGTCTCATGGTCTTTAGGGTGGAACAGATGGCAATGCCTCATTTTTTTTTTGAGGGGGGAAGCTAGGGCAGTTGGGGTTAAGTGACTTGCCCAAGGTCACAAGGCTAGTTTTTTGTATTGTGTCTGAGGCTGGATTTGAACCCAGGTCCTCCTAATTTCAGGGCCGGTGCTTTATTCACTGTGCCACCTAGCTGCCCCAACAATGCCTCATTTTAAATGATATTTCCAGGGATAAAATCCTGCAATTTCTCGTGCTGAAGCATCATTGAACAGTTCCCAGGACTTTGTTGACCAGGATTCAGGGTCTTCAGGAGTAGGGCTATAACACCTGCAGGAGCAGTTACCCAGCTGCATCTCTGAGAGTGTTGCTTCCCAAGATGGTGACTGTGGACAGTGGGCTGGAAGCCCTGCTATACCCAAGGCTCTTGGGAACAGAGTCCCCAGGCTGTCTATCTCTATTATGGTCTTGAGGGGAGATGGTGGCCAAGTGAAGTGATGATAGTGGTGGTAGGGGACAGTGGAGAGGTCCATGATGGATGAAAAGGGCAGGGACAAAGGATGCCATGAGGGAAATTGTCTGATAGGAAGGAAAGATGGGGTGGGCACATGGCAAGAGGGCCAGATGACAGACAGGTGGAAATTTAGGAGGCACCTCTGCTATCTGCTAATGTCAGGAAAGATCAAAGTTTCCCCATGTGGAGTTTATGGGAGGGCACAGGAAGAGTCTCACAGGCTGCAGAGGCCTGGATTGAGGAAATACTGGATTCCAAATGCCTCTGAGATTGTTTCTCCGTGTATATCAAGCCAATTTTAAATCCTGTTCCTTGAATCAGGGATCTTGCCCACTTTGGGCCCCGTACTTTATCTGGTGACCACACTTCTGCTCTTCTGCAGGACAGTCTTTCCAGGACTCTAATGCAGCCAGGTAACAGTGAGTAGAGTGCTAGACCTGAAGGAAGGAGAACCTGAGTTCAAATCTGGCCAGGATCCTAGGCAGATCACTCCACCTGTGTCTGCCTTGGTTTCCTCATCTGTAAAGTGGACATGATGGTCCCTGCCAGGGTTATTGTGAGAGTCAAATGAGATATTTGTAAGAAGCACAAAGTAAATTCCCATAATTGCTAGGTATTATTATGATTAATTATTCTTCAAGGCAACTATCACATTACCCTGTCATCATGTTGGTTATATAAAATTTTAAAAAAATTTCCACCATTAAAATGAAGAGAAACCACAGAGCAAACATTTGCATCAAATTTCCACAACAAAAGTCTGATATGCAAGATACCGGGGATTGATGCAAATATATATGACAAGGAGACATTCCCCAATAGGTGAAAGGATTTGAACCACTTGCCAAAGTCACGAGAGTAAAGGTCAGAAAGATGACCCGATAGGTTGGATCATTTTTGGGGGGGCATGGGTTAGATGGTTTAGGTGCCTTACAACTTTAAAATGTCATGACTCTGGGGCCTCCAATGAGAAAAGCCATGAGCTCAGGAGACAGCCCACTGGGCTTTGGGGCAGAGCTAACTTCTGGGAAGATTTTCCTAACAGCCAGCCTAAATTGACCTCTTTGTAGCTCCCCCTCACTCATTGCTCCCAAATCTAGATAATCTAAATCTGGGGTGGGGAACCTGCAGCCTTCTAGATTCTTATCCTCTGTTTGGATTCAGTCAAAAGGCCCCACTTAAAGATCTAGAAGGCCATATGTGGCCTCAAGGCTGCAGATTCCCTACCCCTGATCTAAGAGAAACTTGAAAAATGTTCTTCACTCAACACTTTGGGAGAACAGACTTCAAAAGCTCCCAAGAAAGGATAGGTAGGCTAGGCTCTTGTGAGCTAAAATTCTGCCCGGCAAAGTAGCCCAAAGGAATAGGAACCTCATAAGAATTAACTTCTAAAGCCCCAACAAGAAACAATTCCAAAGTGGAAGAAAAACTGAATTCTCCTAAAGAGATGGCTATGGACACCCAGGGAACTCCCCAACCACTTTAAATTTTAAAGATGAATCACAATGTGGGGCACTGCCCAGTGATAACACTGTCGAGATAGGAACCCAGAAGGGGGCACCTTTCTTTACCAAGGGAGAGGAGAGGAGTTCTTGACCAGAGGATTTCCAGGATCCTGGGAGATAATAGAATTTTGATTACATAAAATGGAAAAGCTTTTTGGACTAAAAAAAAAATCAATGCAGGTAACATTAAAAGGGAAGTGGTTAATGGGAAATAAAATCTCTCGAGGTATTTTCTGTTTGTTTGTATTTCGTTTTTCAGTCCTGGCTGCCTGTCTGACTCGTTATGACCCCATTTGGGGTTTTCTTGGCAGAGACCTTGGACTGGTTTGTGATTTCGTTCTCTAACTAATTTGACAGTTGAGAAAACTGAGACAAATAGGGTCTTGACTTGCCCAAGGTCACATAGCTAGAGTCTGAGGTCACATTTGAACTCAGCTCCTCCTATCTCCAGGGCCAGAGTTCTATCCTCCGTACCACCTAGCTGCCCACAATATATAGGAACTTGATTAAAAGGTATATAAGGACTTGATTAAAATATATAAGAACAAAAGCCATTCCCCATTAGCTAAAGCTCAGAGATATTAATAGTCAGCTCTCAAAAGAAGAAAAGCAAGCTATCGTGAAAAAATGCTGTAACTGACTAAAAATAAAAATGCCAGTGGAAACAACTCGGAGCTTCCGTATTACACCCATCAGATGACAAAGATGAGAAAAAAATAATGACTTAGGAGGCAATGGAGGACAGGTACAGTGATGCTTTGTTGGTGGAGTGGTGAGTTGGTGCAGCTCATGCGGTCCAACTATCCCCCAAATCATTACCCTGTATATTCCCTTTGACCCAGAGGTACCCCTACTAGGCTTATACTCCAAAGAGTTAAAAGAAAGAAGAAGAGTAGCCACATAGACGAAAATATTAAGAACAGCCCTTTTTATTGTAGCAAATAACGGAAGTTAAGGGCGTGTCTTTTATTATGGTAACTCAATACCAGCTCATTACCACCAGAAGTTACAGAAATATTATCCTAAACAATTTACAGATTGATGGAGATTATGCAATTTATGCAAGTTGCAAAAATTTAGCATCTCATAGATATCTAGAAAGATAAGAGTAGGTCCCTGGAATTACACCCTAGGTACTTGCTTTCCATCATAAGCTAATAGGTAACACATCTCCACATATCTCCAGAATAGCCTTGAGAAGGCTGCTGAATTCAACTGGGGAATGGCTGAACAAATTGTAGCCAAAGAATGTAGTGGGATAGAGTCACACCATAAGAAATGATGAAAGAGGTGACTTCAGAGAAGCCTGGGATTAGGACTTGTAGGAACTGATGCAAAGTGAAGTGAGCAGAACCAGGAGAACTATTCATACCATGACAGCAATATTGTAAAGAAAGACAATTCTGAAAGACTTAGGAACTCTGATTAGTTCATTGACCAGCCACGATTCCAAAGGACCTGTGGGGAATCATGTTTCCTACCTCTTTCCAGAGGGAGGGTCAATGTGTGGGATTGTTTTGCTTAACTATTTTTACTGATTACAAGAAAAGGAAAAGGTACCTCCAGTACCTAGCACAGAGCTTGGCATATAAACAGTTTTAAAATGCTTGCTGATTGGATGACTTATTAATTAGCACTACAGATACTAGAAGATCTCAGCTTGCTTATTTTATTGATTGCACTTTGAAAAGTGATGGATTATGTTGATAAAGCCACTTAAATTTAAAAGGGTGTTATATATATAGGGTTGTTTGAGGTGGGGGCAGTTTTTGTTTGTTTGGGTTTTGGTTTTGGGTTTTTTTTGCCTGGAGAGCTCGTGGTTAAACACTTGCCAGCGCAGCCCTGGTGAGGAGATATTGACATGTATGTTGAAGTCCCCTGGTATGAGGGCTGGAGATGGCAAGGAGAAGAGACCAGTGAGCCAGCCACTCAGTGAGGAAGGAGGGGGTCACTAGATAACAGACCTGGATTGGGTGATAAATTTGGAGAGCAGGAACGCTGATGAGTGAATGTGGTCAAAAAGAGGGAGAAGTGAGGGAGGGAGGAGGAGTCTGATCCTTTGCTACAATAAGCTCACAATTGCTACTTGACCTGAGTATAAAAAGCCACATTGTGAAAAAAAAATCTAGACACGAAGGCAAGGAGTTGCCTTTCAGAACCAGAGCTGGGGAAAGACGTCTTAACCAAGAGGAGTACAGAGATCACGAAAGACAAAGAACACATTTGATTATTTCAAATTTAAAAAAACAACCTTTGCACAAAGTCACCAAAGGGAAGACCGGGAAGGAAGGGAATAAGTATTTATTAAGTGCCTAATATGTTCCAGGTAGGCAGTGTGCTAAGCCCATTACAAATACTGTCTCATTGGATCTTCACAACAGTCTTGGGAGACAGGTGCTATTATTACTCACATTTCACAGCTAAGGAAACTGAGGTAGACAAAGATGAAGGGCCGCACAGCCAAGAAATGTCTGGGGCTGGATTTGAACTCAGGTCTTCTGGCTCCAGTCGCAGCACTCCAGCAACAGTGCCCCCTGAAATAGCTGACGTTTCTGGTGCTTTACATGTATTATCTCCTTTGATCAAAAATGCTCCTGAGGAGTTTCTTAAAGCCCTTTGGGGAGATTATAGGGAGGACATGGACCTCCTTTGGAGAGGCTGTGGATCATTGTTAAAATGGTCACTTTCCATGGACCTGGACACCAGTGTTCTCCAGCCCTTTGCTAATAGGACACAGGGAACCCATCCGATTAGTGCTTTCCTTCTGAGGTTACCCCCGATTCACCATCTTTATCTTGTTTGTCTGTAGTCATTTATAGGCTGCCTCCCCATAGACTGTCCTCTCTGTGAGGGCAGGGACTATCTTTTACCTCTCTCTGTATCCCCAGTAGGTGCTTAATAAATGCTAGTAGACCAGCTGACGACTGACTGGGACCTGGCACACAGTAGGTGCTTAATAAATTGGTGACTGGCTGACTGATTGACTACGCCTAGATCGATACTGGTGATGATTGGTTGACTGAGGCTCAGGATGTTGGGAGAAGCCTTTTCTCTGTAGTCTTTGAGAGTGAGGTGAGATGATGCACCCTTGGGACCCTTTTCATGGGCTCCCTTTCCCTTGAGCTTCCATACTGGAGGGCAGTTATGGTAGGGAATGTCTCTCTACCACCTCTCAGCAAAAATTGTGACTTAACATGGAGGCACCGGGCAGAAAGCAGCCATATGGCCAAGTGAGCCTGGGACTTGAATTTTCCAAACTCTGATTTCCTGGCTGTATTCTTCCATCTTGTTGTTTTCTTTTCTGAGCACAGCTCAGTGACTAGAAATCCAGAGAAATAGATGTTTTGTTGCTTGGGGTTATATTGTTGGGTAATCCTGAATTCCCAAATTCCTGAGTTGAGTCAAACACCAGCTGCTCCAAGAGAGATTTCCTTAACGAGGCAATAAAGGTTTGAGGACAGAGTGGCATGGCAGGATTTGTGATTCAGAGCAACAAATGCTCTGGCAGCCCAGAGAGAGATCTGGAACCCTGTGATCTCAGAGCAGAAGCAGATTTGAGTCACACCTGGGAGTTCGAAAAAAAGTTGTTTTCAGTCTACAAGAGAATAAACAGAAAGGAAGGAGCTGGGATTGCATTAGTTTAACTGCAGAGGAAGAGGGATTCCTCAGCTCCCCACCCCCACCCCCACCCCAGGGACTCAACATGTTGAGCTGTGGAAAAGTGTCAACACAGGAGCGATAGGGAGGAGGGGTGGAAGGGGGAGGGGAAGAGAGACAGGGACAGATAGAGTTGGGGGGAGAGACTGGGAGGGAGGAGTTAGGAGGTGAGGGGAGGCAACAGGGGGAAGAAAAGGACAGAGAGAGAGAGAGGGAGAAAAAGATTGGAGGGCAGGGAAGAGGGAATGAAGGGAGAAGAAGGAAGGGGGGAAAGAGAAAGAAGAGAGAGCACAAGCTTGGCATCTTGCCACAAAGAACTCAGGTGAAAACTGCCAGGTACAAGTCCTCTTCAAAGATGAAGGCAAATTCTGAAAGTTTAATCTTTCCTCAGTTTCCCCTTCCCATATCAGTTTAGTAATAGTCATTGTTATATACTCTTTTCCCTGTAAAAAAGGGTGCTCCGAACGCCTACCTCAGCAATTACAGAGGGCCTGGGGTTCTCCATTCAGTCAGTCAAAGGTATTTAAATTAGGTCAGTTTAAAATAAGTGAAGACTCTTGGAGGAAATAGGGACATGGAAAAAGAGGCTTACTACCTCGTGGGTCTTGTACAAAATAGCAAACTTGTCTGAATCCTGTAGGTATTTGAGTGTCTGGTAGTCTAGAAGAGAGAGTAGTTCTAGCCCAGCTCCTGAGAGGAAATTGCTTGGGGAGAGGGGAGGAGGAGGGCCTATGTTTCTTTTCCACCCACCCCTACTAGCTCTTGACCAGAGGTGGATCTTGTGAACTTTGAAAGTTTGAAAGATATGGATGGACTCCTCACATTGTGAATGTCCTTACGATATCCCCAGAGGAGCTGAAGACAGTATTGGTACTGGGAGCCAGGCATAAACCAAATATTCTGAAAAGACTTCAAAACTCTGCAAGGACCCTTCCCACCCCCAGCCCCCTACACCAAAGCTAAGGAGAATTTCAAGGAGAAGTGAAATAAAATGAAACAAAAGGGAAAAAGGCATTCTAGTCAAAGGACTTTCAAGAGCTGTCACCCCTTTTTGCCATATTGTGCATGCTAAGCTTGAGCTCATTTGTTCCTGGATGCTGCATGTACCTTGCGAGAGGGTGTGCCCAAGTTTGGACAGGTTATTTGGTACTAATAGTTCTTATTATATACTCAGCATGTATCTATTTCTAAAAGTTGTCAGGTTTACTAACTGCTATCAACAGATAAGGAAAGAGGGACAAACCAGGCTCATGAGGTCTGGTACTAGAAAAACTAACCCTCCCTAATCTCTGAATAGAGGGCAGGATAGCAGCCCTCCCTGGGAACCTGGACTGCCGGTAAGTCTTGGAGTTAGTACAGGAGCCCCTGAATCGCCACTGCCTATACACTTCCTGTTTCTTGAATTGGTTTCATAGATATATAGAGGCAGTTCATTTAGGTTTCTACAATATACTTGGTCCATGATGAGGACAGAGTAGTGAAGAAAGCCAGGGCTTAACTGCAAATCTAGTAAACGAATTAGGGCAGAGAGTCCAAACTCTGTTTAAACAACAGCAATATTCCTAATGCTGAGGGGCACAGTTCTGAGCTGTTGTGATTTTGTTAATAACTTGTGTGATATAAACTGTAAAATCCCTTTGAAGTGGACTGCATGGGCCGGGCGCCATTAAATTCCCCCTAGACTAACATCTAGCAAACTGTCCACTCGGACCTCCCCCTTCTCCTCCAGCTCCCAGCAGATAGGCAAGGTCTGGGACCTGCCCCTTTATCCCCAATGGTGTGTTCATCTACTTTGTCAGTTGAATCATCTGTGGGTTGTGTGACCCTGATAGGGAAGTCACTCCCTCCAGTAGCACCAAAAAGAGCCCTTCCATCCTTGCTCCTCATGAAGTCCAAATTTTACCCATTTCTTTCTCTATATCCAGCATCGAGAGTCTGTCTCGTGCCCTGGAATCCTTTGGAGGGTTTGAATGTTCTGTGGGTACATGCAAGAGTATTTGCTCTGGGTTTATCATCCTTCATTTCTGGTATATGTAGGTCGTGCCCTACACTTGGAATCAGGAGGATCTGGACTTAAATCCTACCAGCTATGTGATTATGGGTGAATCTCTTACCCACCCAAACCTCAGTTCCTCATCTGTAAAATGGGACTCACGGTGTTTTCTGTAGCATCCACCTCATGGAGCTTTATGAGGCTCAAGTGAGGTGTCTGTTTAAGGCTTTGAAGTACTGGATAAATGTTCAATATCATTGTGATTCCCATTCTCCTAACCTTTCTTGATGAACTGCAGATAAAAATGGGCCAAGGTCCAGTTGCTTCCCCATTCTCAATCTTGTATATTTGATGTACCAACATCTATTGCCCCATTGGATAGAATAACTGAATAAGACTGTTGGGGAGTGAATCCACCTTCTGTTGACCCACTAAAAGGGAAGGAGGACTAAAACAGTGGAAAGAACCCTGCTCTGACTCTGACCTATGCTCAAATCTTGCCCTTTGATACTTGCTTAACACCTGTGGGGCCTTGAGTGAAGACCTTCCCTCTCTTTAGGCTTCCGTTTCCTCCTGTTTAAAATGAGGGGGACTAGATGGCTCTAAGTCTATGATTTTATAAAAGCATTCTCAGAACAATTACAGTGGCAAAAATATCAGTGTCAAACATTTTAACAATTAGCTCTACACAAAACATGTATACGGAATACATATTTGAGCTGGATTGGCATTATTACTTTTCCAATGCTATCTAAAGTCTAAAAATCAATACAGTGAGCTATGGTTTATGGTGTTTACTGGTTTCTGAGGTATAAATACTCAAATGGAAAAATTTAACAACCAGCTCTCAAGATGATTGATTGTTAAATTTTCAGTGTGAGTGTTTACACCTTGGAAATGGGCAAAAGCTACAAATCTGGCCTTGATTTATTGTCTCAAGACCAGGTTTGAACTGCCTCCAGCCTCACCCCTGGGTGAGATATACTTAGACCTGTTCCCTCATGGTTTTAATTTATTCTTCTAGGTCTCTATATTTCAAAAGCTTCTCAGTCTATGTAGTTTGGAGATTAGGAGTGTTTGATAGGACGACACCTGTTAGAAACCTTAGTCACAATTTTTTGCAAATCAATGTTAAGTTGGTGAAGTTGTAAGCAACAATTTTGTCTGTAATGTTGCCTCCCATCCAATTCAGCTTACTTGCTGAATCCTCTAGGATATTTTGGGGTTCATATTTGTACTGCAGGCATTTGTTGGCTTGTAGTTTATAAATGACACCGAACTTCTGGGGTATAATTCTGGTTACCTGAACATGTCTTTCTGGGTGCTAAAGGTTTCCAACCTGAAGTAATGTGTTCCACAGTTTCACTTACTTAATTGTATAATCTGCATTGATTAGTAAGTCTGGACTCTTTAAGGATAATCTTTCTTTAACTACTAATGGCAATGACTTTATACTGAAAAGCCTTCATTAAACCTTTCATTTCTATAAACACATTGCCACGACTCAGCCATTGATGCTTCTCTGTTGACATGAGTTGGGTGAGTTCATGTGCATTTTGCCCTCAAGGGCCCTTTGATTCCACTCCCAGATCTTAGCTCTGTCTGGCAACAAACCACCAAACCACTTCCAGTGACAGCGGTATATATATCTGTTGTCAGCCTTCAGTGTTTCTTAATGAAATGAAGCTGGTTTGTTTCAAAATGATTTCTGCACATTGTAAGCTGTTTGTTATTCTTTAACTTTGTTCATTTTAACATTATTATCATTAATCATATGTTTTGTCACTCTGCATGTGTAAGGCTTCACCATACAATATGTTACAGCCTGTCTAATGCCCTCCATATATCTTTCTATTGTCCTTTGAGACTTGGGAATTATAATTCTTCAGAGACCATGGTAGCCTGTGATTTCCCATCATATAGAAAAGAGAATAACTTGGGACCTTTGAAAGTGCTGTATAATTACCCCAAAACACCCTCTCTCCTCCTCCTATTAGATTCTGACCCCTTCTCATTGACTGCCCAAATTGACTAACTCAAGGGCTGTCCATCATGCCTCATTTCCTAACCCAGAAAACAGGCAGCCTTCTCCCATCTGATACATAGCTTCAGTACCTCAGTTGGGAATAGAGAAACAGTCACCCACATGTCAAGGTACAAGAAAACATGTGTGTTCTTTGATCCCACCTCAGTGCCATTTACTGGCTCACTCTCTTTTTCTGGCCCTAGGGAAATGAGGCTGGCCACTAATTGCTCCCAGAAGTCGGTTCTTTCGAGACATTAATAGGCCGACCACTGGGTGGCCCACAGATCTTAGGGGCTTTGCAGTTTTGTATTGAGAGAGTCCGTGGGAGCTGGAGTCTCACAGAAATGCACCTACCTTGAGGAGGGCAGATAAGGCAAAGCAGAGGGACTGACTGGGTGGGACTCCTTTGGAGGCAGGGGTTACACCCGTGGATATTTCTCAGTCCCTCTGGCTGTCTTTACCTACACATTCCCCCTCTTCTCTCTAGGGTGCCTGCCTGATCCATATAATAAGCACTGAATATAAATGTGTGTAGCATGAATGAGGGCAGTCAGACACCCAAGGTGACAGAGGAGGGCAGAGGTATATCAGCCGTCACTTGTGGTCACTCCAGGAGGGCTGAGCTGGTCCTGTTCAGGCAGAGATGTTCTGGTAAAAGATGTTGGAACATACACTTTTAAGTTTAATCTGCATTTTAACACTTTCTTCAGTCTGGACAAGCAAGGAAAGATAAATCAAGCCTGGATTTGTAGCTTTTGCCCGTTTCCGAGGTGTAAACGCTCACACTGAAAATTTAACAACCAACTCTTCCCCAGGCTGTTTCAGCTGGCTCCCTCACACCTGTTAGAGGTGAGAAAACATCAACAGACTGTGCCCCAAGGGTGCCAGGGAAAGCTGAGAATTTACCAAACAACCTTCTATTTTCTTGTTCACTCATATTTCCAGTCCAACTCTTCATGACCCCGTTTAGGGTTCGGAGGGGTTTGCGTTTCCTTCTCCGGTTCATTTGACAGATGAGAAAACTGAGACAAACAGGGTGAAGTGACTTGTCCCGAGTCACACAGCTAGAAAGTGCCTGAGGCTGGATTTGAACTCAGGTCTTCCTGCCTCCGTGCCAGGCTTTCTATCCACTATGGCACCACCTCGCTGCCCACTGCATTTATTTATCCGCATACATATCATGTCACCTCTACTGGATGTAAGCTCCTTGAAGTTAGAGATTGCTAAATTTTTATTTTATATACATCCTCTGCAGCTACCTCTGTATATTACCCCTAGTACAGTTAATATTTGTGCTCCTACAGATACCTGGATGTCCTATCACTAGTATGCCTTCAATACCAGCTTGATGATCAATTTCCCAAACTCTGTGTCTACTTCTCTTCCTTCTTTCTTTCCCCATGGTCTATCTCAAACTCCCAGGAGAATATTGCTTCTATCTCTCTCTCCCTTGATCTTCTGTCGAAGACTTTTCATCATGCCTCTTCTTTCTTCTTCCTGAATTTCCTCATAGGTGTATCAAGCCATCAACCAATCAATAAGCCTTTACTGGATGCCTACTATATGCCAGGCCCTATACTAAATGCTGGAGATACAAAGAATGAAGTTATCTCTCTATTTGCTTAATACAAAATGCTCTTCTATTGCCTCTCTTTTCTATCCTCTTTTATTCCAGTTGGGTCCCGTCCCACCAAGTGTCGGTGATATCTAGGAAATCAAATGTGTCTCTTGCTGTAGTGTCTATGGGTCACCTTGTTAACTACCCATCCTTGTGCATTTGTATGCAGGCATTTGAGATGGTGGCTATCTTCCTGAATATTCTGTCCTGTGAATGATTGGTTCCCTTTACACCCTTTCTTCCCGGGTTGACCCTGACTCTCCATGGAGTCTGACTTGGCAGATCCTTGTGAGCAGAGTCCATTTGGACTTTACCTAGCCACTTAGGGCAGTGTGAATTTGTAGGAAATTGTTTCTTAAATGGGATAAAATGTTTCACTGAAGCTGTTTCCCTCCCGGTTTCATCCAGTTCTATCCTGTGGAACCAAGCAGAGTAAGACTGATCCCTCTTCTTCAGAACTGCCCTAGAGCTACGGGGAGACAGCCCTAATGTTCCCCCTCACCCAGCCCCACCAACTCTTCAACCCTAAGGCTTCCTTTATTTAGGTCAAATGCCCTCAGCCCCTTCAACTGATGCTTTTCACTATCATTATTATCACATTTTCTTTTTAAGAATTATTATTATGAACTTGATACACATCAATAAACAGGAGCATTCCCACATATAGAGAATAAAAAGAGGATTATTTATGTCTAATCTTGGGGCTGGGCCTTTAGAGGCTGAGGTTCTGTGCCCATTCCCCCACCCAAGCGTGAGGCGGAGACCCGGGTTCTGATGAAAAGGAGGGTAGGCTCCCAGTTCCCACACACTTCAATTCACTCTTTCCCCTAACTTGGTGCCCTGGGGAAGATTTTTCTTACAGATTATAGCATGACTCATGCTTGGGGAAAATGAAAAGTCCTCAAAGTGCCATGTGAATCAGGTATGGCCCAGGTGATTTATTTCTACACACAAAAGAAATGCTAAAAATAAAAGACTCAGCACACCTTCAGCAGAACTATTTAAATGGGATTTAGGAACAATTTAAAACTGCTGTTACGATCTGCTGTATTTAAGCCAAATTGGTGCTAAAGCGTCTTTCAGGGCCACTCGTTAGCCCTTTTACAACTTGCTTTGGCTCTAAAACTATCCAAACAGCTCCTGGACTCGTCTGATGGTAAAAAGGAAAATCCAGACTTAAACACTCTTCTTGTTGGTAGCCTGTCTTTTCCAAGAGAGATGGAGTAGTCCCCTCCCCTGCTGCCCATCAGCTCCTCCTTGGACCCGGGACCTCCCCAACTCAGGGGGTCACTTTCAAGCTCATCTATAAAGAGCAAACACAAAAGTGGTCACCCAAACCCAGACTCCGGCTTGCCTAGGCAAGACATGCTTTAGAAGCCATGTACTTATGGCCGAAGAGAGGGCAAGGGTGAGTGAAAAGGGGGTGGGGGGAGCTAGCACAGCTGCCCTTCTCCCCTCCCCCACCAGCTCTTATTAAAAAGCTAGAAATAACTTTGTCTGAATCATAGCCGAATACCCAACTGTACACACAATACATACCCAATTAATTTACCAGTTTTGGGGCCCTGCAAGCTATAAAGGAATTCTTCATCTCAAAGTGACAGACCCCAATGCTCCCCCATTATCAGCTAGACCTAGGAATGGCAGCTCTCAGCATGCCTCCTGGGACAGCCCTCATCCGCCAACGCAAACTCACTGCACATGAAACCATCCGTCTATTATGTGGTAAAGCTATGCTCAGGAAAACCTGAGTTCCAATTTAACTTCAGACATTTTAATTTAATTTAATTTAAATTTGGACATTTACTAGCTGTCTGACCCTGGGCAAGTCACTTAACCTGTATTTGCCTCAGTTTCCTCAACTGTAAAATATGTATAATATTAGCACCTACTTCCCAGCATGGTTATGAGGATCAAATGAGCTAATATTTATAAAAGCTCTTAGCCCAGTGTCACACAGCTAGTAAGCGTCTGAGGCTGGATTTGAACTCAGGGCCTCCTGACTCTAGGGCTTGTGCTCTTTATATGGTACCTATAAATGATTCTTCACTGCCTTCCAAGTACAAGCTAGGACTTTTTTTTTTGAGGCATTCGGAGTTAAGAGACTTGCTCAAGGTCACACAGTAAGTATTTGAGGCTGTATTTGAACTCAAGTCCTCCTGACTCCAGGGCTGGTGCTGTCTTCACTGCACCACCTAGCTGCCAATGGAGGAATCTAGGCTTTTAAAAATTTCCTGTAATTAGGTTGGACACATCCTTCTACTTTGCAGTCTTTTTGGATCCCCAATCTGACTTCTAACACCCAGCATGTTAGTGATCACTCTAGGCTTTGTCATCTGCATTTGGTCAGCGTGACAGATGTGCCTTTGATTCCAGCTAACACACGTGTTCACCCGATGTCTCCTGAGTGCAGAGGATGTGTTAAGGGCAGAGGATGATACAGAGTTTAGCAAAGAAAGGATGGAATGTACCGTTTAGTAGCCTGCACGTTCCTTCATTCAAGTCATTCAGGAAAATGAGGACAGATTCCTGGGACCCAAAGACCTCCTTTGGGGGGCACCGATGCCTTCCCTACCATTCTGCAGTCTGGGCTTTCTGCCCATTCTACATCCATCTACCTGGACTATCCTCCTGGCCTTGAGGAGATCACAGAAGAAGATATAGATTCTCTCTGGCATTTCCCAGATCTGCTAGGCTAATGAGCATTTCAAAGAAGAGAATGAAGCTAGTCTGGTGTGGCCTGTTCTGGAAGAAGCTGTGTGGCTTCCTGGTGATCATCAGAAAGTTTTGTTTGTCACAAACCACCCCTTTGACTAGCGATGCACTGACTGGAGTCAGGAAGACCCTCCTTCCAATCCTGCCTCATGTATTTTCCAGCTGTGTGACCCTGGACTCTGCCCTGCCTTAGTTTTCCCACCTGTAAAAGAGGAAAATATATATAAATATAAAATAATGCCCCCTACCTATCAGAGCTGTGGGGAGGATTGGATGAGATGATAATTGTCAAGTGCTTTACAGCCATTAAGAGGTCATAGACCTGCTCAAGAATTCTGTCGGCAAAGAGTTCAATTTTTAAAAATGAGGATTAGAAGGAAAACAGAGGAAAGCAAATTGTATGTCCCAAGGATATATGTGTGCTGGAGATGAGGAGGTCACGTAGGGTAGGAAAGAGAGCCAGGACTGGGAGGGAAGTTAGCAGATCTGGGTCCATACTCTGGCTCTGCCATCAGCCAGCAAGTCAGCTGCCCTCTCTGAGGCTCCTGCCTTCATCTGTAAAATACAGGGAATAAGCCTTGCTGATGGAGCCTGGCAGGAAACATCCTCCACAGAAGCTCCTGAGAGCTTGTAGGAGGAGATGGGGCACATCTCTAATCCATTCCCTTCTCTCCACTCACACCCCACCCCCAGCCTATTCCAGCCCTTCTCACCTCTCACCCAAGCCTTTTAAATAATGTCCCTGTTTGGACATTTACTCTAATAGGCCTGTTGAAGTGAAGAAAAATCCCCAAAATGATTTGTCTAAACCACAGGCCTGACCAGACTACTCCCCACCCTCCCACTCTGGCTATCTATGTTATATGGACCCCTCTGTTTGCTCTTTACAGCCTAGCTTTTTCCTACTTTGTTCCAATCTTTTTTTGCTTTACGCCCCTTTCTGTACTCTGATCCAGTGACCCTGGCCTCTGTATACTCATCTTTGTTTCCTCTTTGTGCCTTTGTATCGGCTGGTCCCCTTGGCCTGGAAAGGTGTCCTCATCTCTGCCTCTTAGAATCCCTCGTTTTTCTCAAGGCCCAACTCACATACTGTCTCCTACAGGAAGCCTTCCCTGGTTTCACCCAGTGCCTAATGCCTCCCCTAAATTTATTTTGGATTTATTGTATCTCTTTTGCATATTCCTATCTGGTCACCAGGGGCAGTGTGTGAGGAAGGCACCAATGGTCCCCCAGCAGGATGTCAGACCTGGCTGCATTCAAAGCGCCACCTGAAAACCAAAAACACCAACAAAATTATGGTAGGTCTAGAGATCCACCCATAGAACGAGAGAGTGACTCTATAACAACTGCACATAGAGATGCAGAAGGAGAAAAAAAGGACTCCATGAAGAAATGAAGTTAGAGGTTTTAAAAATGAAAGGAAAGATCTGGAGGAAGGAATTGGAAGGGCAATGAATAGGTTATAATAGAAAGTGGCAAATTTTTATTTGAGTAACAGACTCTCTGAAAACTAGACCAAAACCAAGAGAAAGCAATTACTCCATGAAATAGAAAAAGATATTAAAACAAGCCCAAAAGGTTAAAAAAAAAATAGAAGAAAAAATAGAACAGCCAAAACAAGTAACCTGGAACACAGGTCAAGGAGCAATTATATAAAAATCATGAGACTCCCTGAAAACCACACACACACACACACACACACACACACACACACACACACACACAGCAGCCTGGACACTGTATTTCAAGAAATCATAAATGAAAACCACTTTGATCTTTTCAAACCAGAGGGAGGGCAAAGTAGAAATAGAATCCGTGGATTATCTCCTGAAGGAAAAGTCACAAAAGGAAATGTCCCAAGAATGTCATAGCCAAAATCTAGGGCTCCCAATGCAAAGAATAAATACTATAAGCATCCAGAATGAAACAGTTCAAGACTACAGTCAATTTCACATAAGACTTGGACACTTCTACGAGAAAAGAGAGAAAATCTTGGAATGCAATATTCCAAAAGACCAAAGATACATGCTTACAAACAAGGATAACATTTCCTGCAAAGCTGAGTATAAACCTATAGGGGGAAATGGAAGAAAAGATTTCTAAAAATTTTTATTGAAAAGAACAGGCTGAGAAGAAACTTTGAAATACCAACTCAAGAGTCTGGAGAAACCTAAAAAGGCAAATGTCTTTGGGCATATGGAAGGGGTTGTATGATGATGTAGTGATAACAGTCTAATAGAAACAGAAAAAGCAAGGGTCTCACCAGAACCTGAATGTTTTCAAAGAGTATAAGAATGCTAAACCAGAAAGACAGAGGTTCTGTTTTGAGGATCAGAAGAGGGGGAAGAGAAGCAAAGGAAAAAAACTAGTGTAGAAAAGAGGAAAGAGAGAGTGGAACTTGTTATTTCTCATAACTGGTGTGTGTGAGAAGATATGGAGGGGGGGGATGGATTCAGATGAACTTCACTCTTATCTGGAATGGACAAAAGAGAGTTGAACACAACACCAACTTCCCAATCCTGAGTGAAGATTAAAATGGGAGTACAGATGGGAGAGGGGAGAAGAGAGGATCAGAATTTAAAGGGATGCCTTAGATAACTGGGGAAAGGCTGAAAGGAGTGTAATAGAATATTATTGTGCCGTGGGAAATGATGAAAGATAATATCAGATAATCTTAGGTAGTATTAACTGATATGGGGTGAAGTGAGGACTAGGAGAAGAGTTTACATGAGGACACTACCACAGTAAAGAAAATGACTTTGAAAGGCTTCAGAAGTCTGATCAATGCAATGACCAACTGTGTCTCCGGAGGTCTATACTGAAGCGTGATCCCCACCCCCTGACATGGAGGGGAGGGACTCAAGATATAGAGATACACGTGCTTAGAAATGGCCATAGCATAGATCCATTTGCTTGACTCTGCTGATTTATTGCAAGGGTTTTTTTTCCTCTTTCTTTCTCTCAGCTTTTAATTTGGAAGTTGGGTTAGGAGGGATGAAGGGGAGAGAAGGTTAGCCGTAGAAATGACCAAAAAAACCCAGAAGACTATCAAAACTTTTTTTTTAGCAAGTTATGATGGAAGCACAGACAAGCAGGACAGTTTTGAAAATAGCAGATTGAATTTATTATATACATTTAAAAAATAAAACAAGTGATATGAAATGGAGAACCATGCCTCCATATGAAATTCTGTCTGTTTTCTGGTATGTGTATGAAAGGACTGCTAGGTGGAGCCATGGTGCACAGAGTACTGGACCTGGAGTCAGGAAGACTCAACTTCCTCAGTTCAAATCCAGCCTTAGACACTTCCTACTTGTGTGACCCTGGGCAAGTCATTTAACCCTGTTGGGCTCAGTTTTGCTCATCTGGGAAATGAGTTGGAGATGGAGATAAACCAGTATCTTTGCCAAGAAAGCCCCAAATGGGGTCATGGAGAGTTGGACCAGACTGAAAACAACTGACAAAATGTATATGAAAATATTCTTTTTTTGGTGTTTAAGCTCAAAGTAGAATTATTTTTTTCAAAAAAAGTTCTATGTAAATATCAACTCTGATTATTAGTAGCTAAAACTCATGTGGTTTTTTTGACTGCCGGGTCACACAGCTCATATGGGTCTTGGGAGCACTTACATCCTCATGTCATTTTCCCTTTATTTTCCATTCCTTTCCTTTAAAATTAATTTATTTCCAGTTTTCAATGTTTGCTTTTCTAAGATTCATTTTTCTTTTAAATATGTAGTTTACGAATCCCTCCACAGCTGAATATTCTCATACACAAAGTAGAAAAGAAAACCAGGATGCTATTTGAAGCCGCAAATCCCCTTGTGTACAGCAGCTGGAATGTAGCAGGCATGTAATCAATGCTTTTTGACTGACCACGTCACTGTATAGCTGGCTTTTGTAAAGCGCATGGAATAAATCAACATGTCACTTTCAAAGCTGTCCTGCTTCTCTTGGTTTCCTTCCAGACTTTCTTTTTTCTGTAGGTTTTTAGAATAATGTGCCAAGACAGTCTTTTCTTTCTTTTCTCTCTAGTTCCTCCCTCTCCTCCTCAAATCCCTTTCAAGTTAGAATATAAAATAAAACAAATCCACACAATTTCTCCATTCAAAAATGTGCCTCATTTTGCACCTTGGATCTCTCAATAGCCAAATCTGACGGGTTCATCCCATTGCTCATGACACTTTGTCGCTGTTGACCAAACCACTCTCTCCTCTGATCCTCTCCTCTCTGGGTTTCCGGGACCCCCCGCCCACCTTGGTTCTCGTGTTACCTGTCTGACCGCTCCTTCCCCTGCCTCCTTTGCCGATTCTTTATCTGTCACTCTCACTAACTATGGGCACCCCCTTCCAAAGCTCCGTCCCGGGCTCTCCTCCCTTCTCTTCTTCTTCCTCTATTCTATCTCCCTAGGTGATCTCCTCAACTCCCAGGGGTTAAATTACCATGTCTATGGGGAAGACTTCAGATCTACAAATCAAGCCCTGATTTCTCCCCAGACTTCCAATCTTTGCTCCTTTTATACACCTTGGAGTGAATGACCCACAGGCATCTCAAATGCAAAGTGTCCAAAACAGAACTCATTCTCTTTCTCTCCAAACTCCTCCCCCCGCCTTAATGCCCAGTTATTGTGGAGGGTCCCACAGTCCCTGCAGCCTCTCTCCTTCCACTCCTCTCTCACCCTCATTCCATTTCATCCAATCCATCACCAAAATGATGTGACTTACACTTCTGTCCTCTTCTCTCCACTTACCTAGCCCTAAGCCTGGTTCAGACACTCATCCTCCCAAGCTCAGACTCTCCCAAAGGCTCCCTGATAGGCTAGCCCTGACTAGGCACTTTAGAGCCAGAACGGGAACCAAACAAGACGCTCAAAGGTCATTCAGCCATTAACACAATCTGGTTGAATGAGCCTTCCATCTGGAGTCAGGAGCCCTGGTTTCAAGCCTGGACTCAGTCACTTGATAGTGGGGGAAAGAAGTGGCGAGCTGCCCTTTGGGGACCCCAGTCTGGGAGAGCAGGGTCCAGCTGGAGGAAAGGTCAGGAGGATTTGGCACGCTCGTATGGCCTCAGTCCTCACCTCAGCCTCTGAGAGTCCTTCTGTCCCTTTAGGATGCAGCTCAAGTACCTCCTCTGTCCTTCCTCCCCCAACTCCCAGGTTAGCATGTCTGGGTTCTCTACATTTTTCCTTTGTGTACATATGTATGTCTTTTTCTCCCTCATTAGAATAGTAATAGCTAGCATTTAAAGGTTTGCAAAGATATGTGTGTATATATATATATATATATATATATATATATATATATACATATATATATATATATATATATAAAATATAAAATTTGAACCTCGCAACTTGGGAGGTAGGTGCTAAGAGTGTGCCCATTTCACAGATGAGAAAATAGAGGCTAGGAGAGGTTAAATGACTTCTCCAGGGTCACACAGCTAGTAAGCGTCTGGGGTGTGATTTGAACTCACTTCAGGCCCCCTAACTGCCTCCTTGTGAGCTTCAGGTGTTGTTTTGCACAAAGCCTGTTGCACAGTAGGTGTTTAAACAATGCTTGTCAATTCATTGATTGATTGAGTGATTGACTGATGGATTACTGTTGAAGTTTGGGGTGCTTGGACTCTGAAATAGCGACACACGGGTCTTGCCTGGAATGAATTCATCCCAGGTCTTCTTTCAGCCAAAGACAGGGTTTATTAGAACATTGGCCAGGGTGGGTGTGACCTAAAACTCCACAGCATTGGCCACCCTTTCAAGGCGTCTGGCC
The DNA here is from genome assembly GCA_028627135.1 of Pseudochirops cupreus. NCBI lineage: Eukaryota > Metazoa > Chordata > Mammalia > Diprotodontia > Pseudocheiridae > Pseudochirops > Pseudochirops cupreus. The sequence goes on from CM053580.1 coordinate 588,188,426, forward strand.
ACTTTAGTGGAATGAGATGGATTTTTTATACAGAAGACTGTGGGAACAGAGAAAGGGTCTAGATGGAATTAAGGAGTGGTTGCCTAGGGTGGAGCCAGGTGCAGACAGTGAGGGGCACAATGGGAAGGGCACAATGGGAAGGGCTCGGTGCCCCAGGAGAGTGTCAGGGACCTGGGCTTCCTGGGAATGTCCAGGGGCTTTTCCTTTTAGGGTTTCAGATACCATCCCCATCAATTCCCATCTCTGTACCTTTGCCAGGCTGTATCCTGGATCTGCAATGACCTGCTGCCACCTCCTCCTTGTTGCCTCCAGGACCAAAGCCCTGGCTTTGATCAGGGCTCACTCAGAGACCACCTCCTACAGGAAGCCTTTCCTACTACTCCTACATGGTACAGGTCTCTTTCTTCTGAAGTTTCTTTGTATTTACACGTTCAAACTCCCCAGTAGAATGGCCCTTCCAGCTCCAAAATCTAGGATCCCAGTCTGTTTCACCTTGGTCCTGGTATTGCTTGCTGGTGCCCAGCACAGAGCCTAACATGCAGTAGGTTCTTAGTAAATGCTGCTTGGGTTGGACTGGACTGAATGGTCACTTCTCATACTCTTTCAAAGCTGCTGCTTCCTCTTTCCTTTGCAGAGGCTGGGGCTTGCCTCATTTCTGGAGAACATTACAACATCCCTCCCTGACTCAGCTTCCCAGGGCAACTGGGGCCCAGGAGCTCCCTGGGATTTCCCAATCTCTCCCTTCTGTTTTGAAGTCAGGACCACAAACCAAACTCACAGGAGACAAGACCAAACAGAGACAAAAACAGAAGGTAAAAGTCTAGGGAGAAAGAGCAGTAAATGATTTCCTTTGTCTGAAGGGACGTTTTATTCATTCAGTTAACCTTTAGCAACCACCCACTGTATGCAGAGTCCAGTGTTGGCCTGGGGAGAGATATAAGATTAGATTAACCTGGAGCCTTGTCCTCAAGAGGCTCCCAGTCTAGGAAAGGGATGAACATAAAACACCAATAAGGTTCACACAAAGGATCATGAGACAAGTGCCTTCAAGAGGGCAAATAAATGGCTGAGCAAGATCCCTAAGGAAAGGTCAAGGGCTTAAGACAGGGGAGATAGCAAACAAGCTGTGGGTGAGCCCCTTTCTCCTCAGCTCCTAAGCTTACAACATTCTCCCTTTGTCTGAGAAATAAGAACAGCCAACCTTTACATGGCACCTACTATGCGCCGGGCATTGTGCTAAGTACTTTACAAATATCATCTCATTTCAGCCTTTACATTTTAAAATTGAGGAAACTGAGGTAGAAGTTAAGTGACTTGTCCAGAGTCACACAGTTATCTGTCTGAGGCAGGATTTGAACTCAGGTCTTCCTGAGCCCAAGTCTGGGATGTTGGCCACTCAGCAGACCGCGAAGCTAAGAATAATGGTGATAATAACAAACTCCAACCCAATATCTGTGTCTCGGGGCAGGGGGAAGAAGGGCAGAGAAGGGGAAGGGATGAGCTCAGAGCAAGGCAGGAAAATGCCAGCCAGGGCTGTGGATAGCAAGGACCTTATGCGTCCTCAAGCAAGAGTCTGGTGGAGCCTACTGGGACCTAACTGACTCCTAACAGCTGATTGTAAAATTTTCAGTGTAAGCATTTACACCTCAGAAATCTCAAAGGTTATAAATCAGAGCTTGGTTTGCTGTTTGGCTGACTATCTAGACTTAAAGTGATGGGGAAAACATTCAGCATTCGGATTAAAATTAAAAGTAGATCATATCTATATTTCCCACTCCCCCTGGAGAGCCGATTCTTAAACACTGATGAGCATACTCCTGCCTGAAACCATTACGCTATCTGTGAAGACTTGGAAGAAGCTCTAGGATTCTGGAAAATTGGGCTTGGGCAATGCCACTGATTGGGTGAGGTGTCAGGGTGATGAGAGCACTCCACAGAAATGGATGGGATGGCAAAGAGTGGCAGGCTGGCCCCATTGCCCAGTTATAATGACTAGCTTGAAAGAAGAGGAGTGGGCAGTGAGAGCATCTGGACAGTCCTAGTTAAGAGAGCCTACTAAGTGCTAGAGACACACAGAAATGCCAAAGATCATTCCTGTCCTTAAGGAGCTCCCAGGAGATCCACCAGATCAAATCAGAAATGCCCAGCCTTGCTCTGGTATAGACGGCACTGAATCCTGAAGCAGGCATACCACAAAATGGATTAAAAACATATTTTCATTAGAGTCCATTAAGTAGTGCAGAAGATAAAGTAAAAGACATGGGCAGACGCTTAGCTGTGTGACCCTGGGCAAGTCACTTACCCTCTGCCTTGGTTTGACCTTGTTGTTCAATCTGGTCTGACTCTTTATGGCTCCATTTGGAGTTTTCTTGGCAGAGATACTGGAGTAGCTTGCCATTTCTTTCTCCTGCTTGTTTCACAGATGAGAGAATTGAGGCCAACAAGGTTAAGTGACTTGTCCAGGATCACACTGCTAGTTGGAGTCTGGGGCTGGATTCAAACTCATGAAGATGAGTCACTGCACCACCTCGCTGCCCCCACCTTTCCTCATCTGTAAAATGGGGTAAAAATTAGCACCTACCTCCCAAGGCTGTTTGTGAGGGTCAAATGTTTTACAAAGCTATATTGCTATAAAAATATTAGCTACTATGACCTGAACCATATCGTAACAGAATGGGGAAATGGCTCGTGCTTGAAATAGGCAAAATCTTTGCATTGCCTTTTGTCAACCATGCCCTGAGATCCTAAGCAGGCAACATCAACACACTGCCAACCGGAACAGGACAATCCTAAGAAATCATTTCATCCCCAAGCCTAGATTCCACAAAAGAAGAGATTGGACTCGTGAAAGATGGGGAGAGAAAAGGGGAAGACGACCAGTTACTGAAAATCTGCCTTTAATGTAAACTCCCGAAATGTTACCTGAAAATAAAACAGTCAAAAAGTGACTCTGATGTCTTGAATGCTTTCTAAAAGGAAACAGGCATGCCGAGCCTGGGCTTCTGCAAAGCCCTTTCTGAGGCTGGTGGCAGGATTCCAAAGAGCAGAGAAAGGAAAAAGGGCTGGGACCTGCCAGCCAAACCCATTCTCCCAGGATGTTTGATGGGACGCGTAAAAACACTTCAGGACTTGCACACAACAATGTGTGCGGCAGTTACCATGGTGAAGAGGGAAGGATGAAAAGCAGAGCTGTCGAGGAAAACTCCGAAGGGCAGGTGTCAAACTCCAGCAGGGCAGGAGCCTGGAACAACAAGGGAGCAAAAGCCAGTGGAAAAACCTGGTCAAGGAGGAACGGGGTGATTAAGTCCGTGTGTAGGTGGGACGCTTGCTTTGGATGTGGCCCAATGCCTGGCACGCGATGGATGCTTACTAAAGCAAGGTGATGGTGCACACAGTGGGGCATCGCCCAAAGCCTGGTGCACAGTGATTGCTTACTAAAGCAAGGTGATGGTGCACACAGTGGGGCATCACCCGAAGCCTGGTGCACAGTGGGTGATTACTAAAGTGAGGTGATGGTGCACACAGTAGGGCATCGCCCAAAGCCTGGTGCACAGTGGGTGCTTACTAAAGCAAGGTGATGGTGTGCACAATAGAAAGCTTCAATGTCCTATTGCCCAATTATATAGGGAACAAGGAAACTCAAAAAAATACAAAGCATGCAAGAGATTATAGATTCTCTTAATTAGCAACTGAAAGCAAACTGAACAAGGGATTAGAAGCAGTGACAATTCAACATCACAGTTTTTCTCTTTCTTTCTGCCTTGAGAAGGCACCTGGTGGGGCAGTGATACAGACCCCAACCTGGAGTTGGGAAGATCTGAGCTGATTGTTCCAATCCAACACCACACACTTATAAGCTGTGTGACCCTGGGCAAGGCACCATCTGCAAAATGGGGATGATGATAGCTCCTATTTCAAAGGGGGGTATAAGGATCAAATGAGATAATATTTGTGAAGTGTTTTTGGGCAGCTAACTAGTGCAGTGGGGAGAGCACTGAGCTTTCAATTAGGAAGATTTATCTCCCTGGACTCAAGTCTGGTCTCAGACACTTACTAGAGGTATGACCCTGGATAAGTCACTTAAATCCCTTTTGCCTCAGTTTCTTCATCTGTCAAATGAGCTGGGGAAGGAAAAGGCAAAACCTCCAGTATATTTGCCAACTTGGGTCGTGAAGAATCAATCGGACATGACTGAAAAGGACTGAATGAAAAAAAACAACTGTCTAACTCCCAGCCTGGCACTCTACACCCTGACTCCAGCCAACACCAACAGACTGCAAACTGTAGAGCCCTACATAAATGCAAGTTATTATTATTATAAGAGAAAAGACATTCGATGAGAGAAACCCCCAAGGAAGATGTTGAACATTTCTGGTTGACCACATAGTTGCAAGAAGCCCCAAAATGATAAAAACACAGAAAACTGGCACCCTGCTGAATGAGATGAATGAGATAACCATTGCCAAGGGAACAGGAACCTCCAGCTTCTCTGCCAAAGGAGGACGTGGTAGGGCCAGAGAAGAGCCATCATGGTTTTGTTGAGGATTTTTGCTTTTTTTTTGGAGGGGGAAGGTAGGGCAATTGAGGTTAAGTGACTTGCCCAAGGCCACATGTATAGTTTTGTGTTTGTGCTAAGTGTGTCTGAGGCCGGATTTGAACTCAGGTCCTCTTGATTCCAGGACCAGTACTCTTTTCACCGCTACCTAGCTGCCCTAAGAAGAGCTATCATTATTGGCTCAAATGCCTGAGGGTGACTTGTGAGTTACTAGAACACTTTCCCAATTTCCACTCAGACACAAATCTGATCTCTTCTTTCTTGATAAAAAGATCTCATATTTACTCCCAAAAGAGAAGAATACCACCAGTCCCTCCAAAAATAGGCCATTTCCATGTTGTTGTACCTTATTCAAAGCATTAAAAAAAAGAATTTAAACACTTATGAGAAAACATGGTGCAATGTATAGAGAACAGGCCCTGAAATCAGAAGGACCAGGATGGTTAGGTAGCACAGTGAATAGAGCACTGGCCCTGGAGTCAGGAGGACTTGAGTCCAAATCTGGCCTCAGACACTTAACACTTACTTACTAGCTGTGTGTGTGACCCTGGGCAAGTCACTTAACCCTAATTGCCTCCCCCAAAAGAAGGAAAAGAAAAAAAAGGAAATGTGATTGATGAGAAGTAAAAGAGGAGCTGCCTCAATGTCCCAGGGGTGCTTGTGATAGATTTAGGTCATCACTGGACACGCTGGATAAGGCCTGTGATGTTTACCATTGCCTTTGTTCATTAGAGAGAAGCCCTTGACTCAGTTCAGAACGCGTAACATTGCTAAGAGACCCAAGAATGGTGGCAGTCCTACAGTGGTTCATGTCCATGTGGAAAACTGTTCTCTATTTAAAACATGCCACCAGCACAGTAATGTCACAAATGGCCAGTGTAGCCCCTAGACTGTACAGTTAGCACTGAGAGAGACCACAGAGGTCTCACCGCACAGCAGAGCAGACCAAGATTTTCCCAAGGTCATTGGAACCTTTGACTCTGGAGTCAGAGTCCTTCAGGAAGACAGTCCAAGCCCATTGTGGCTCTTTGTCCCCTTCAAGCCATGACTCTTCCACCTATGAAGTGAAACTAAGTATGGCTTCTAGGCTACAAGAGTGAAGGCAAAACACCTTATCAACGACTTGGCTGTTCCATTTATCTGGGCACTCTTTGCCTCTAGCTCTCAGCTGTCTTCAAGACTCAACTTAAGTCTCACCTTCTGCAGAAGGTTTCTCCTTGGTCTCTTCCCCTCCCTCCCCAGGTAGCTCCTTCCCTGAGATTTCTGTTCAGTCTTTTTTCAGTTGTGTTTGACATTCCATGACCCCATTTGGAGTTTTTCTTGGCAGAGATGCTGAAGTGGTTTGCCATTTCCTTCTCCAGCTTGTTTTATAGATGAGGAAACTGAGGCAAACAGGGTGAAGGGACTTGCCCAGGGTCACACAGCTAGGAAATATCTGAGGTCAGATTTGGACTCAAGAAGATGAATCTTCCTGACTGCAATGGTGCCCTAGCCACCCTATCTTCTGAGATTACCTTCTATCTCTTCTGTATATATCTTGTCTGTACATAGGCATTAACATGTCGTCTCCTCCGTTAGAACACATACTCCCTGAGGGAGGGGTTGTTTCTTTGTACTATCTGCCCTTAGTGCATAGAAAATATGTAATTAATGGTCATTATTCAGAGGTGACATGAAACTATGTGACTGCAGTGAAAAGTTCATTAAATAGTTCCATCATCTCTCAGCATCTTTCTCAAGTGATATCAGAACTTCCTCTGGCCATGGTGAATGTAAAATTCTTAATGGAAGCCAAGGAAAGCTAGCAGTCCAAAGTTTTCTGCTTGACCCCAGAGGTAAATCTGTACCAATAGACAAAGACCACAATTAGAAATACTTTGGTGTCCTCCAGGCAAGACACGTAGAGCATAAAGTTATGCCTGTATATATTGAGAGATTCTCTGGCATTCTGAAAGCAACACTCAGGGGAAGAATGTGTTGGAAGCAATTAGTGACAATATATGCTGTTGGAACTATAAAATGGGCCATGGCAGATTTGGAAAAGCCCATACAGTACTAAGACAATGCCAGACCTACCACCCACCAGCTGTTAAAGAATGATCAACATTTACTCACCACGGAGGAGGAGGATTCTCAGAGCCTGTGATAAACAGGTTAACATTTTCTAGACATACTTTTGGAAGAAACTGGCTTCATTTCACTAAGCAAAAGCAAGACCAATCTGTTGTTTATAACGGAGAGTACTTTACTTCTAAAGGGAGAACTGAGAAACAGCTAAGATCCAGCAGTAGAATCAAAAAGCCCTTTGTGGGCAGCACCTTGGTCAGCAATAGGTCAATTAGCTAGTCAATCATTTTTAAGTGCCTACTTTGTGCTGAGCACTGGGGATACAGAGAAAGGTAGAAGACAGATCTGTCTTTCCCAGAGCTCGTGCTACGAAGGGGAGGCTGAAAGGGGGAAGGATGAAGCCCAGAGGAGATGGTGGCCCAGGGCCTCCTGGGAGGAACTCACCACCGGCTGTCCTCTCTACCTTCTCCAATCAGAGGGAGGCAGGAGTTTGGAAGTTAAGGAGACAAAGCTGAACCATGTAGATTTGTTTATGGACAAGAGAGGGGCTGGTAGATGGATTATGCCCAAGGAACCTGAACTGAATGACCAGAAGCCATGTCCCCCATCACAGCAGGCTGCAAAAATTAAACCAAATACCTAGAGAGCCACAATCCGGGGGCCAAAGTTACCTAGTGAGATAGCAGAAGCTCCCTGTCCTTCACGGACTGGCAGATGACAGATCCTCAGACTGCAAATACAGGTGTCTAAATATCCTGGAGACAGCCACCAAGAAACTGGCCTGGAACTGGACCATTGTCACCAACCCAATTGCTACCCACAGTCACCTTTGACTGACACTGGTCTGCAAATGAGAATACTCTTAGTAAAAGTTATTGTCCAAAATGCTCATTATCTCCAAGTCATGCAAAACCAAAAGCTTTCAGACTAGAGGCCTGTCAGAAATTGTGTTTGACTTGTGGACCCATTTGGAGTTTTCCTAGGAACGATCCTGGAGAGGTTTGCCATTTCCTTCTCCAACTCACTTTACAGGTAAGGAAACTGAGGCAAACAGGGTGAAGTGACTTGTCCAGGGTCACACAACTAGCAAGTATATGGGGTCAGATTCGGACTCAGGTCTTCCTAACTCCAAGGCCAAGCTTCTATCCCCTTTCCATCCATAGCCCCCCTGAGTATCTGCCCAACCAAGAATTTGCTTCCTACTAAAGACTGATGGGACCTTAAAAGTCATCTAGTTTTACAGATGAGGGAACTGAGGCTCGGTGAGCCCACACAGGTCCCAGGTGGCAGACTTAACCCGGGTTCTCTGGATCCAAACTCAGCTCCCTTTTCATGATATCCTATTGTCTTTCCAAGAGAGAGCTTAAACCGTGGTTCTCAACCTTCCTAATGCTGGGACCCTTTAATACTTGTATCTGGGCGGATCTGCCTGGAGACAGAGGAGAGGTGTCAGGTTCTTAAGACCATCTGAAATATGTGTTTTCTGATGGTCTTAGGGGACCCCAGGTTGAGAACTGCTGGTAGGGAGTGGAGAGGACAGGCCCTTGGGGTCAAGTAGAAAAGGATTGGGTCTTATTAGCTTATTGATATTAGTGGTTATTTTTACTCTGCCAGGGTAGCCTGTGATGACTTCTCCGGTCACCTGAGAAGGAGGGCAGGAATGTGTCCCAAGGGCAGTCTCCCAGGTAAAGCTGGACCCTGTCAGCCCGAGTCCTCACTGGGCAGCCCCTCCAGGCAATGCTGAGTGCACAGTCCAGACACCAGGATGTTCCCGGGACACAGACACACACAGAGACACACACAGAGACACACACAGAGACACAGAGACACACACACAGACACACACAGACACAGACACAGATACACACACACACAGACACACACACACACAGACACACACAGACACACACACAGACACACAGACACAGACACAGACACAGACACACACACACACACACACACACACACACACACACACACACACACACACACACACACACACACACACCCCTAGACCCCTAGCTGCCTGGCTTCTCACACAGGTCTCACCTGGCTCTCTGGCTCCCCCTCCTGTCAAGACCCAGCTCTGCAGCTTCTAAGCAGGTAAGGCTTAAAACCATGGGCAGCCTGGAGGCCCAGTGCATAGGGTGCCCAGCATGAGGTCAGCAAGACACATCTTCCTGAGTTCAAATCTAGTCTCAGGCACTTCCCAGCTGTGTGACCCTGGGCTACTCACTTCACCCTGTTTGCCTCAGTTTCCTTATCTGTTGAAAAAGTTGGACAGGGAAATGGCCAACTGCTCCAGTGTCTCTGCCAAGAAAACCCCAGTGGGGTCAGGAAGAGTCAGATGCTACCACAGAATGCCTGACAACAAGGATCTGAAGCTGGATTTGAATTCGTGTCTTGTTGCCTCCAAGCAACTGTGCCACCAAGCTGCATAGAAAGTGCAAGAAACAAAGAACTCTCCAGAGGCCCCCCTCCCCCCAGCTGGTGATGCGTTCTCCCTCCTCTTGGAAGAGATCCACCTTCCCAGGGCCTTCCACCGTCCTTCAGACTCATGGACTGGACTTCCCTAGAGAGGGAGCAGACTCGGGATTGCTACAGGGTCAAGCCTGCAAATTTTAGTCAGTCCTTTTGTCTCCCTCCCCCCCCCCCAATAAAATATCATAGATTTAGAAAGCATCTCAGGGGACACCTGGTACAATTTTACGGATGTGGAAACTGAGGCCCAAGCAGGTGAAGCACCTTACCCAAGGTGACCCAGGAAGGAGATAGGATCCGACCCAGGTCCTGGCCTCCAGAGCCAGGTCCTTACCAAACTGGACAGGCCTCCAACCTTACACTACCACAGCTTAATGCTGTTGCCCTAAGATCCCTTCGTTGACTGAATAATTCACGGGGGCAAAGTTCAGATCTTTTACTCTCCCATATCTTGGCTTTACTTCCCTGCTTCCCCTCCAGCAGAGCTGGGAGAGGGCTGGGCAGAGGTATCATAGGGGACATGGAACAGGCCGGAGCTTGTCTTCCTTTCCTCAAAGGTTAGATTCCAATGGCTCTTCCAGCAGGTCCAAGGGCTCCAGGGGGTATCCTAAATAAGCCTATGGGATCCTGAGAGGGGCCTAAGGGACTCTCTGGAATGTTGGGCCCTGCCTCAGTGCTGGGGACACAGGACTGAGCACACATGGGCCTCCCCATGGCCTCTGCAGAGCAGCCCAGCTCAGGAACAGGGCGCCAGGGGCCCGTGCTCTTTGGCTCCTTCCATCTGCTGGCTTCTTCTTCCTCTTGCCCCTCCTATTCACCTGAGAAAAGGGAGGCAGTTCAAAGTGAAATCTCTCTTCTAGATCCTTCATCTCAAAGCTCCTTGACTTCACCTCCCCTTTCTCCTTCTTTCCCCAAGTCTCTGATAAGGAAGTGGCCCTATTCCTTGCCAAGGCAAACCACCTCTGCAGGTGCCCCATCCCCTCTGGTTTTCTCTAGCAAAGTGTACCTTTAATCATTCTTTCTCTCTCTCCCCCTACTTCTCTCCCCTCCTCTCCCCTCCCCTCCCCTCCTCCCCTCTACTCCCCTCTCCTCCCCCCCTCCCCCCCTCCCCTCTCCCCTCCTCTCCTTTCTTCTCTTCTTCTCCCCTCTTCTCTCCTATCCTCCCTTCTCCTCCCCTCCCTTTCCCTCCCCTCCCCTCTCTTCTGCTCCCCTCCCCTCCTCTCCTCTCCCTCTCTCTCTCTCCTGTCTCTGTCTTTCTCTCTCCTTACCTTTCTACTTCTTTCCCTCCCTCCTTCAACCTCTACCTACCAACTGGTTCCTCACCTACTGTATTCAAACATGCTATGCCCAGGTGCCCCCCCATTTTCTACACCAACTAACCAATGGACTCTCCTATCCCTTCCAGCTACTGCCGGGAACCCAAACTCCAGTAAGGGTCCAGGTAGCGGCCAAGTGCCATTCCCGAAGCACCTTTCCCCTGGGGATGCAGGTGCACTCCCAGTTCTGCTGCTCTCAGGCTCTCCTCCAAAAATGGAAACAGGCCAAGGGGCAAAGAAGAGCTGGAAGGGCCCAGCACCAAGGGATGGCTCAGATCCATCCTACTGACTAATCCTCCTTAACAAACAGAAGCACTTCTTAATCCCCAGCAGTGGGCAGGCCCCAACAAAGATTCTCCTTCCCTGGGAGGTTCACGGAGTGGATGGGGAACTCCCCAGATAAACCCATGACTTAATATATGCTAAGCTGGAACTCTTCAGTCCTGGAGGGTGGATTCCCTTATCTGTCACTTTAGCCTCCACACCCAGCCCTCTCCTTCAGGCCAAGGCTAATCCCTCCTTCTCCTCCTCTCTTTGATCCCCTCCCCTTTGGCCTCCTCCCCGACCTTGGGCCCTCTCCTTCCTCTCTCCAGCATCTAGGACCTCTCCTTCAGGTCTAGTTACAGACAAGCTAGCTCCTTTCAATGTCTTCCTTTCTACCTCTCCCTCAACCCCTCCTGACAAACTGTGATCTTTCCCCTAGACCCGATGCCTCCACATTCTCACATAGGTCAGTGATTTTTCAGTCTTGTCCGGCTCTTCATGATCCATTTGGGGTTTTCTTGGCTAAGATCCTGGAGTGGTCTGTCATTTCCTTCTCCAGCTCCTTTTATAGATGAGGTAACTGAGGCAAACAGGGTGAAGTGACTTGCCCAGTGTCACCCAGCTAGGAAGTGTCTCTGAGGCTGGATTTGAACTCAAGAAGATGAGTTCCTAAGTCTGGGCTTGGTGCTCCGGGCACTGCTGCACCTCCAGTTGCCCCTACTTCCTCATAACCCACTCTCTTTTCCATCCCTTGCAATCCCCACTGATTGATGGAAACTGCTCTGAGAACATCTGGGACCTCCCAGGAGTCACAACCAATGGACTCAGTCTTCTTAGTCTTCGTTTTCCTCATCTCTTCTGCAACTTTTTATGCTGGCAACTCCCACATCAATCTGAATACTCTCTGCTCCCTTGGCTTCCATGGTGGGGCATTCTCCAGTTCCTACTCCTCAGTCTCTGTAACTATGCATTTTCCCTATGGTTCACCAAGCCTTAAGGTAGAGCGCTGGAAGATCTTGCCTCAGAAACTTCTTAGCTGCATAATGTTGCACAAATCTTTTAAGGTCTCTGAGCTTCAGTCTCCTCATCTGTGAAGTGAAAGGGGATGGTTAGATGGTCTGGAAGATCCCTTCTGGCTATAACTCTAAGATCCTGTGGAAGTATCCAGTCTTGCCACTCCTATTTATTTGGGATTAAAAATATCCTTCATCCTTAATTTAGTGAAAAGAAATAAACACAGAGATCTCTTAGGATAAGAACGGGACTTTATTCTCTTCCCTGGGAGAAGAGGGCAGTCTTCCCCACGACTCATCATGGAGAAGAGGCAAGTTACAAAAGATAGTGCCGGAATTTATAACCTAACTTAGTCAAGACCCCTCTCCGACTGTTTCCCTTCTCATTGGTGGAGAGGCACACTTCACCAAATACTTCCCCAACTGGGACATCGAGGAAAGATAAGGGGAGGGTCCCACCAAGGCGGGAAAACAGACAAAGGAAGATAAAAGTGATTGACAGAAGCAATTTGAAAAGTTAACCACTCCAAATTGAGAAGTTTTCACTCATCCCATACATATTGCCATGGAGGCGCTCTCTGATCTATATCTCCAGTCTCCAGCCCTGACCTCTCTCCTGAGATTTAGGCTCCAATTTCTAACTAAATCCTGAACACCTCAACCTAGATGTGGCCACTCAAACCAAACATCACTGGCCCATAAATCCTCTTCTCCTGACTTCTCCATTCCCATCAATGGCTCCAAGGAGGAAATCCCTGGATCATTTCTGATTCTTCCCTTTCCTGTATCCCCTATAAACAATCTTTCCCAAAATAATAGTAGTTCATATCTCCAAAGAGCCTTAATGTGTACGAAATGCTTCCTGTATCTGGAGGGATCCTGGAATACGGAAGCATGGGTCTGGAGGGTCTGGAGGGGAGTTCATTTAGTCTAGTCCTCTTATTTTACTGATGGGGAAACTGAGACCCAGGGAAGTAAAGTGACTTGTGTAAGATCCCACATGGCAGAGATTTGAATCCGGGTCACTCATTCTCCAGATTCAGCACTCTTTCTACTGAGCCCTCTTCTAAAGATAATACACAAAACTGTCTAGAATTTTGTATGTGACTTTCCTCAGGCACTGGGCATTGAAGGTTAAGGTCAGAAGAGACCATGGGGTGAGAGACAAAGGCTCTAATGGAAGTTCTTTCTATCTTGCCTGGCCTGTAAATAAGCTTGTTCATGCTTTCTTGTTCAGTCATATCTGACTCTTCGTGACCCCATTTGGGGTTTTCTTGAAAGAGATACTAGAGTAGTTTGCCATCCTTCTCCAGCTTCTTTTACAGATGAGGAAACTGAGGCAAACAGGGCTGAGTGACTTGCCCAGGGTCACTCAGCTAGGAAGTGTCTGAGGCCAGATTTGAACTCTAGGCTGGGTGCTCTATTCACTGCACCACCTAGCTGCCCATTCATTCTTAAAGCCTTGCAAACCTGAGTGCTTATAAGGAGAGTCAGTATCTTCGCCCTGGGAGGTTGTCAGATACCAAAGCTCCCTTATTATTTTTGTGATAGAGAATGAATCAGATGAAGGATAAGCACTAGCTGATGTTTATATGGCACTTTAAGGTGAGCAAAGTACGTACTTCTGATGATCTTGGATGAATCACTTCCATTTTGGCCCTGTTTTGTCATCTGTAAAATGGCAGGGTGAAGGGTGGAACCTAGTCCAAGTCAGGTTTCTTACACTTCTTCCACTGGAGACCCCTTTTAGGTAGTACTTATTGGTTTTTCATCATGCATGGTACAAAGTATGCATGCTTTGTGTTCAAAAGCAAGGGCTGGCATTGCCAGTAACACCTTGGATTCACGACACATTTGATTTTTAATTAATTTTTGGTCTTTTCACCAGAAACCTTTTACTGTTGTCAAATTCTTTGCGACCCACAATTTAAAAAGTGCTGGTCTAGATGGCCTATAAGGTCCTTTCCAACTCTCAATCTATGACCCTTTGTTTCTCTAAGCTTTTAGGTTCCTCATCTGTAAAATGGGGATACTAGGATTTTTATTACCTAATTAAGAGTGAAGAGGTCCTGGAGACAGAGGAGGGCAGGGATGTATTGGTGCAAATACAACAGAAGTCATTTTGGTAGGAAAAGTCTTCAGACGACTCTCAGATGGCACAAAGAGGTTTTTGTTTTTTTAAAGTTCCTTGCTCTCGAAGGGTTTAGAGTCCTGGAGAAAGAACAGAAATTCATCTAGCATCTTCTATGGGCCAGGAACTATGCTACCAAGGGCAGGTCCAAGGCAAGATGTCATTGGGACAAAGATGCCCCAGGGTGGGATGGAGAACTCTTTTTGTAGGTAGGGGTAGAACATAAGCTTTGGTACTATGATGGAACTGGCTTACTGGTTTTGGGATTCAGTTTTCTGGTGCCTAAATAAATGTTTCAGTTCTGTCCTCTTTGTGGAGAGTTTGGTATATTTTGCAATCAAATGTCATGTGACACTTTTAGTCATGGTATTTATCATGATCGTGGGTGCTGTAAATATTGCATTGGTGCTACACCAGTCTCCCAACCTACTCATCATCCTTCATTCTTCCCTCTCTCTCATTGCCCCCAGCCCCCCATCCAATGTTACCAAGGTCTGTTGATCTTAGTTTCCCTTTTTTTGTTATAAAAATTACAGAATTTATTCCTTATTCTCTTAAGGCTAGCATTACTTGTACAAGGAGTGCAGGACTAAAGTCCTGACTGATGAACAGAGGAATCCTAAGACTTTTTACACATTTTTAGAACCACCCCAATTCAGGATGACCATGTCACAAAACTTTATGACTTCCATTTCAGTTTTACTTTCCTGATGTTTCTCAAATACACCGCCTTTTCTTCCTTGACAATGCCACCATCTTGGTACAGACTTTCATTACCTTATGCCTGGACTATTACAACAGACTGTTTGCTGTCCCTGCCTCTGGTCTCTCCCCACTCCAGACTACCTTCCATTTAGCCACTAAGTGATTTTCCTAAAGTTCAGTTCCAACCTGTCAACTCCATACTCAATAAACTGCAGTGGCTCCCATTGCCCCCAGGATCAAGTAGAAAATGCTGTGTGACATTTAAAGCCCTTTATAACCAAGCCCTCTCCTACCTTTCCACCTTACTCACTGGCTTCTGGGCTGTACCACGACCCCTCCAGCTCTAGGCTCTGGGAATTTTCACTGTTCCTCCACCACATCTGCACCTCTCCCCCTCATCCATTCCTGGCTTCCTTTAAGTCTTAACTGAAATCTCACTTTCTACATAAAGTCTTTCCAAATTCCTCTTAATTCTAATCCCTTGCCTCTGTTGATTACTTCCTATTTATTCTATGGTTAGCTTGTTTGAACATAATTATTTGCAGGTGTCTCTGTTAGATTGTAAGCAACCTGAGGGCAGGGACTGTCTTTCCCCTTCTTTTATCTCCGGTGCTTAGCACATAGTAGGCACCCAATGTTTATTGACTGACTTGCTTGGCAGTGTCCAGAGGATCCCAGATGCCAACCTTCTTACACTCACTGTGTGGTACTGGGCAAGTAACTTAGCCTCTGGTTCTGTTTCCTCTTCAGTAAAATGGAGGTAATAGCACCTTGTGGTAGGGCTCAAAGGATTGATGTAAAAAAGACATATAGCATATATTACATAAATATTTCAATTAGTAAGAAGGAGCACCCTAGTTTGGGTTTCCTCACTGATTCAGCTAGGATGCCTGATCTGGTCATCAGCTCTACGTTAAAAAACTCAACTTGGATGGATGAAGGCCTTATAGGAACTGCTTAAAGATTAAGTCAAATCTCTCCAGGGACTATGTAGGAACAGGAGAAAGTGTGCCCCTGGGGTAGAATTACAATGTATACAGCAATTCTTGCTTTCTAGTCTCAGGAAATAGCCCTTTGGAAAAAACAAATTGTGTTAATTGGTTAAATGAAACTGGGAATCTATGTTCACTGGAGACTGATATTGGAGAGAAAACATTGGACTAGGGACTTGAATTGATCATATTAGAGAAGAACCCCACAGTCTCCCCGAGGTATGCCTAGAACTCCAAGGGTGAGATAAAGGCGGGACATGGAGCTTGGATCCTGGAGATGGGAGGAAGAACCCTAGAGCTTAGACGGGTTACACTTCAAACAGCAGCCACAAGGGGCCCCGTGGGACAGTGGAGAGAGTAATGGAGGACTGGAGTTCCAATGATGTTTGTTCTCAGTGCTGTCTGATACTGTGACTTTGAGCAAGTATCTTAACTTCTTAATTTCCCTTGATTCACCTCAGTTTCCCATAAAGGAGAGGATTGGACTTGTCTTTGAAACTCCCAGCTCTAAATCTGGGGTCCTGTAATTTCCACTCCCACTCTCCTAAAGAAATGTCATCCTCCAAAGCACATAATTTAAGCCAGAGAATATTTCTATAATTTATCTCCAACCATCACTCAGTAGAATGTAAGCCCCTTTAGGGCAGGGAATGTTTTGATTTTGACTTTCCGTCTCCAGTAGGTAGCACACCATCTGGGCAAGCTTGAAAAATGTTTGTTGGATGAACAATTTCTATAAAATTATAGGAGTACAGACCCTCCCCCTTAATCCCACCCCAATCTCATGGAAAACTCTAACCTGGTCTTTGCAGTTAAAGGGTGTGTGTGTATGTATGTGTGTGTGTGTATGGGGTGTGTTGGGGGGTGGTATGGGAATGGGTGTGTGTGTTGGGGGAAGTATAGAGAGTCCTGATGATATGATGAGAGAAATGCTTCAATCTGGGTCCTGATTACCTGGTATTTATTCCTTTGGATGTATATATGAGGGGTGACCTCGATAGGTCCAGATTAGATAGACGTGCTTTTCACCATTGCCTAGACTCCAATACCCCACCGACCTGCCCAGACCCGGTTAGGACCTCACAGTGTAGCCTGGGACAATGGAAAGAGCATGAATTCTGGGCTCAAATTCCACTCCTGACACTCTCCCTGTAACCTTGATTAAGTCCTATTTCCTCTCTGGGCCTCAATTTCTAACTCTGAATAAAGGGGGGGATTGGATCCTATGATCCCAAACTGTGCAGGTCTGGATGTTGACAAAGCCTCCATCAGCCTCCTCAAGGCCCAGTGATTCCTTCCCCCACCTCTGGACACCAACAAAGGGAAGCCAGAGTTGGCTCCTGTATCCAGGCCAGGGGAAGGGAGGGAAGGAAGGAGATATACAGGGAATACACTTCTTTTCTTTCTGTGTTTTAAGGGAGGGCAGCTGAGGAAAAGTTAGAAAATGGCTATTTTCCTGCCCTCTCTCTTCCCAGGCCAGACTAGCCTGACATGTGGATGGGATGCTTTGAATAACTAACATTCAGTCACTGGGGGGATCCAATCATGATCGGTGTCCTTGCTCAAAACACCCCAAATGATTGTTTTTGGGATCCTAGGAGAGGAGGCCTGTCCAGGAAGCCTTGAGTTTGACCCTAGCCCTGGCCCTGGCCCCGTCCATTATCAGCGAGTTCTAAACCCAGTGGGGCTAGCCTGCTATAATGGTTTTCATTCCTCATTAGCCACGAGGGCTAGTGGATGGCCAGGCTGGGCCTCAGGAGTCATGGGGGACCTGGATTCAAATCCCATCTCTGTGCGCCACCAGCCAGGCCAACCTAGACAAAGGCCCAGCGTCTCAGTAGCCCTGGGCCAATCTGTTAGAGAAGAGCCACCAGTGCATCCGTGGAGGGAATTCCCCAAAGCAATCAGATTACCCATCAGGAATGGCAGTGCCTTGTCGAGAAAAGAACACGTTTTGCTTGTTCTTTGTTTCTTTTAATTACCTGAAGCCAGATTTTAAACTGAATTCTCAGAGGTAAGGGGCTTTGAGTGAGTACAATCCTATAGTCTCTATTGATGAAAAAAAGGTTTGCTTGGTTTTTTTTGTTTTATAGATATGGTGCTTGTCAATGTGCCATGCCCTCAGGAGCTGGCTGGCTGTGGCCTGGGAGGACCAGAAGCCAGGTCTGCAGGGCCCCTGCTACTCCATTTTCAAGGCTGGGGTCTTCAGGAGGTTTGATGGGACCAAGCCTCTCTTCCCATTTAGCTCCCCATAAAAGAAGCCATTGTCATCCACAGAGCCCAGCACCGTGACCACATCACCAGCATTCAGGGGCAGCTCCTCTGTCACACTCAGGCTAATGCTCTTCTGAGGATGGTAGTCAAAGGCAGCCACCATGGTCTGTGGGTGCCAAAGCTGGGCTCGCAGGGGGGCCCCCCTTGCCATGGAGAAGCTCTTCTGTGGCTTGGGGGGCTGCATGGAGAGCCCCAGGAGGCCATCCAGGGACACTTTGGATGGCAGGTGGCCTTGCCGAAGAAGCTGCTTGAGCACATCACTGTCCTCCGCTTGTACTTCGGATACCATGTCCCCAGGGATGTAGCCCATCCGACCAGAGCACTCTCCATGATAGAATCCATCTGGGTCTTGATCCCCCCAGACCTTCAGGAGCTGGCCCCGCTGGAAGGTGAGCTCTTCTTCAGCAGCTGCTGGGTTGGTGGACATCAGTTGGGGGTCATAGTCCCAAAGGGCCACGAACACTCGGACAGGGTCATTTGCCACCTTTTCTTTCAGAGCACTGCTTCCTGGGGCCCTGAACCATGGCCCGGGGGCAGGCATCCTGGGACTGGCCTTCAGGATCTTAGTCATCTTCCCTGAGGGAGCCTGATACAGCAAGGCACTGGGCTCTGGGAGCTGGAGCGGTTTCTTCAGACCAGATGGCCCAGTTTGTCTTTTTTGGAGCCTGAATTCCTTCTTTTGGCCCGGTCGCCTTGTCTCCCACATGTTTGCATACCCATCCCCTTCCTCCAGACTGGCCGGGTCAGCCATGGGGCTGTGATCAGCAAAGGCCTCTGATGACTGACTGGCCACCTTGAGTGTTTCTGCTTCTAGTCTATTCCTAGGCACCTTCCCATCAGAATCGTTCTCTCTATAGATCTCTTTCATGGGGCCATTTTCTGGGGGAAGAGCCAGCAGCTCCTGAACCCACGGCCATCTTGGCACAGCCTTTCTAGCATTCCTTATCTCCACCCCCATCTGGCCACCAGACAAATGGCCATCAGACAAACGTCTAGGATTCCCAAACCTGCTGTTCTTGGCGGTCTTAGGCCTGTGGGACTCTTTCCTGCTAGAAGGCAGAGGGCTCAGGACACAGGCTTCTCCAGGTCCCTGAGGGGCACTGATGTCTCCTGGGCTTAGCAACTCACCTTCGAAAGGTTCTACAACTCCCCTTTGAGAGCTGTCTTCTGGGAAGCGAGCAGAGGCAATCACTTTATCCCTCCCACAGCTGGCAGGAAGAGAGGTGCTAGTCTTGGCACTGAAGCTGCCCAGAATGGACTTCTCTTGGAAAACAGGTACAGATGGTCTCAATGTCGAAGGGGCTTGAGGATGGGCCAGCTCCCCACAGTTGTGGATGACAGGAAAAGCCTGGGGAGACCTGTAGACACTGTCCCGTTTCAGCCACTCTCCGGGGATCTGGGCTGGCACTGAGTCCAGGGATTCACCATAATGAGACATGGTTCTCACAGAGACCTCTTGGGAAAGCTTTTGTTGCTGGAGCTGGGAAAATTCCACCAACACATTCCCTGCTGTGGGGGAGGGGACTTCAGTGACTTTCTGCCCACCTACATACACAGCATAGCCTGTCACAGGAACCCCATTGGATGACCCCGCTGAATCGATGGTGACTGGGATCCAGCTAACCAGCAGAGTGCCCGGGTAGGTATGGTACTCCACCAGGACATCCAGGGGAGGCTCAGGGGGCCCGGCCAATGGGGTGGTAAAGGTAAGTGAGGAGGACATCTGCCTCAGCTTCTTGGAGGGCTCCCCAGGGAGCTGCACCTCCACACGGGCACAGTAGCAAGTGCTGGGCTGCAGGTTATGAAAGGTGTAGCAGCAGACTCCCACCTTGGTGAGACTGTATTCCTGCTCGTTGAGATACACCCTGTTGGAGTAGTTACTGCAGCCATCCCGCCAGGTGATCTCTGCAGAGGTGGAAGTGAGACTCCTGAGCCGCAGCTGGCTTGGGCCAGGGCAGAAGGCTCCGCCCACCAGGAAGGAGCACTGCTGCGGGTTGGAGCAGCCTCTCTCCATCACACTCTGCACTGAGATGCGGTAGGCCCTCGTCTTCAGGTCCAGGTTGTCAATGGTGGCTCTGGTCTGGGAGCTGGCCTCGATGTTCTCCCACAGCTCGTTGTCCACATACACATTGTAGCCCCAAATGGCCCCATAGGGGTTGGGAGCAAAGGGGGCCTCCCAGTCCACGACCACACCCTGGGGCAGCTGCTGGATCAGAGTCAGTTTTGGAGGGCAAGGGACCCCGGGAAAGTCCAAAGCCTCTCCCACGGTGTCTTTCTCCAGTTTCTTTGGCAGCAGACTGCAGCAGGAGGCTTCCTCCAAGGAATCAGTCACTTTTCCCTCAGGACTGGAGCTTTCACTGTGTGATTTCACTTCCTTGGAGGAATCCAGGCAGGAATCACTACCCTCTGGAGGTTGTAAATTCAGGATCTCACTGTCTGAAATCTGCTCCACCAAGTTGGAGGGGACCAGTCCCCTTTGGCCATCCATCAGCTCTCCAGCATAGAAACCATCCTCATCCATGTCCCCAAAGATGTAAATATACTCCCCGGCAGTCAGGGGCAGTTCAGCCTCTGGCTGTTCATTGGGGCCTGCAAATGGGTCATAGTCATATCGGGCTAGGAAAATTTTCAGTTTAGAAGGGCCATGGCTGTCATAGCTGTCGTGGCTGTCATGGATGTGGTGGCTGTGGTGACTGTGGTGGCTTCTGAGGCCCTCTGGCTCAGGGGCTTGGGAAAGGCTAGCTGCTTCTAACTCTTCCACGTCACTGCCTGTATCCACCTCTGCAGGTGGATAAGACTGAAAGCCCAGCTTCCCAGAGGCACCGTCTGAGGTGCTAGCCTGGGGGCTGGCTTTTTTGGCCAGGGTCCTAGACCCAGGGAGGCCAGGGCCCTCTAGGTGACAGGTGGCTTTCTTGGCCCACTTCCCCCTGAGCGGCTGCACAGGCTCCAACTCCTGCGCTTGGTGGGTGCAGGGCATATCCAGCTGGTGCAGCTGGGCCTCCAGAGTCTGCAGGGCTGTCCTATGTTCCCTCTGCATTTGCTCCTGCTCCTGCTGCATCCTCTGGGCCTCTCCCTGCTGGGCTGCCAGCGCTCTCAGGGTTCCCTGGAGCTCCTGCTCCAGCTGCTGGAGGCTTGCCTTGCTCTGGCTGACCTGCTGCTGCAGCCGGGCCGACAGGAGGGCTGCTGAGTCGCGCTCTTCTGTCACCAGTTTCAGCTTGCCCCGCATCTCGCAGTTCTCGAAGCTCACCTTGTCCATCCACTGTGCCTTCTCCTGGAGCCTGCTGTTCTCTTGGGCTAGCCAGTTGTTCTCACTCATCACCTGCTGCAGGCGGCCCTCAGCTTCCTGGAATCTCTGCTGGGCTTTGCCCACATTCAGCTCCAGGCTCTCACAACACTTCTGCCTTTCCCTGAGGGTCTGCTCCAGGGCCTGCACTTGGAGCTTCAGCTCCTGGGCCTCAGCGGCTTCCTCGCCAGGGTTCTGGAGCTGGGCCGTGGGTGGAGGAGAGGAGGCCCCCTGGGTATGTGGCTTCTTGAAGTTCTGCAGACTGACTTGCCTCTGCAAGCGAAGCACCTCCTTCTGGGACTCCCGCAGGAGATGGTCAAAGTTGTTGACGTTGAGCCACTGGGCAGGTTCCTTGCAGGCGGCCACCTGTGCCTGCAGGTCCCGGCATTCCTTCCTCAGCTCCTCGATCTGCTTGTCCTTGGCCAGCAGGGCGCTCGACTGCTCCGTCAGGTCCTTGGCCCGCTGGCGCGCGAAGGCCTGGCGGCAGAGCTCCAGGGCGGCGCAGTTCTCTCCAGGGACCGGGGCGCTCACAGCCCGGAGGTTGGTCTCCTGCAGCTTTCGGGCCCGCTCCTCCAGGCGCTTCGCGATGACCGCCAGCTCTGCGTTCTTCACCTTGAGGCGCCGTACCTTCTCGTTGGACTCTGGGAAGCCGCGGCGAAGCTGGCTATTTTCCTCCTTGAGGCCAGAACAATGCCTGGTTAGGGTCTCCAGAGCCTCCGCCAATTCCGCATTCTGCTTCACCAGGTCGTTGTAATCCAGAACCTGGACGGCTTCGTGCGGGGGCGCTGCTCTGGCCGGCTGCCTTGGAGCGAGGACCAACTGGACTTGGCCAGCTTCACCTTCTTTCCCGGCCTGCTGCAGGTTCAGCACCTCCATGGGTGGCCGGCTCCCCCAGGCCCCGGGCGGTCTCCCGCAGCCCAGCTGATGGTCAGCGGGACTAGGCCGCGGCGCCCCACAGGGCACTTTCTCACCGGTACCCAGGTTGTCTCGGGCCAACTGTAGGCAGGGCAGGACCACAGGGCAGTGGGGGGTCCTGTCCAGTAGGCTGCCGGCCCCGGGAGACTCTGCTCGGCTCGGGCTGCTGTCCAAAGACCGGGAGAAGCGGGCGGCGGTGGCGATGTCGTCCAAGGACAGCGAGTAGCAACGCGGCTGTGGAGCGCACAAGCTGTCCAGAGAGCGTGGCCGGGTGGCGGAGGTCACTGGCCGCGGGCGGTAAACTGAGCCTGTGGCTGGGGCGGCTGGAGGGGCTGGCCCCAGCGGAGTAAGAGTGGGGGCGGAGGCAGGGGTCGTGGCGGTGGTGGCGGTGGCTGTGGCGGTGGCGGTGGTGATGGTGGAGGTGGCGGCGGCCGCCAGGGCTGGGGCTGCGAGCTCCCTGACGCCCGGGGCTGAAGCTGGCAGCTCCCCGGCGCCCGCCGCCTGGAGGTGGACAGAGACGAGAGCTGAGGCGTCGGCGGCCGCGAGCTCGGACTGGGCCAGGATGGGCCGCGGGGACCGGACTGAGAGCACAGAGGCCGGGTCCCAGTGGAAGTTCTCCAAGATGTACTTGAGGAAGAGGCTGCGCTCCACGTCGATCACGGCCTGCAGGTGGCGGATGCGCGCAGCCTGCTCGCCGTCGGTCTCCCAGCGCAGCTTGGCCAGCACGTCCTGCAGCTTGCAGCAGCATTCGGCCGCGCCCACCGGGCCGCCCGTTGCCGAGCCCGGGCGGCCGCAGTAGCCGCGGCTCAGCAGCTCTTCCGCCAGCTGGCGCTGCAGCTCCCGCGCCTGGCGCACGGCGCAGTCCCGCTCCTTGTGCAGCAGCTGCTGCAGCTGGCGCAGTTCGGCCTCCTTCCAGCGCAGCAGCTGGCGGATCTCGGCGTCGCGCTCCCGCAGCATGACCTCCTGCAGCTGCCGCAGCTCCCGCACTCGCTGCATCTCCCAGCGGGAGCGCAGCTGGTCGGCCAGCTGCTGCCGCTCCCTCTCGCCGGCCTCCCGCAGGTCCCGGGCCTCGGCCGCGAAGCGCCGCCGCTCCGCCTGCGAGCGGGCCCGCTCGGCCTCCAGCTCGGCGCGCATGGCCTCCAGCTCCCGCCGCTGCTCCTCCGGCAGCAAGGCCGGGCTCGGGCCGGCCGGAGCTTTCTTTGGCGAGTAGCGGCCCCCGCCCCCCGTGGGGCTCGGTGTGTCCTTGGTCATGGTGCCCCCCTGCTGCCCCCGCTCAGCTCGGCCTGGCCCCTGGGGCTCGCCTGCCTCCGCAACGGCTGGCCGACGCCCTCACCCTCGACCCCGGAGGCCCCGGGCCTCGCTTAACCGCCCCTAGCCCGCGCGCCCCCCGCGTGCCCCCTCGGCTTGCCCCTCTGAGTGTGGGGCTCCAGCACGTGCATCAGGGGCCTGGAGATCAGCGGCTTTGGAGGTCATCTCGTCCAATCCCCGCATTTGGGGGAGGGGGCAACTGTTCGATCTCCTTGGTGACCGGAACTGGGAACCCCTTAGCAATGGGTGGGCTCGGCATGGCTGAGTCACCCGGAGTGTGTCTCTAAGGGCTGAGAACAGCAAAATGGGGAGGAACTTGGGAGGAACCCAGTCCGATTCTTTCATTTAACAGAGGAGGGAACCGAGACCCCGGATCGATTACCATCTCTGGAGAGACGTTAAAGGGTCTTCTCTGCTCTCAGGATTTTTTAGGGAGTCTCCCAGGGAGACAGAGATGAGAAAAGCATTGAACGGGGCTTCCAGAGTCCTAGGTTGAAATCCCAGTTTGGCTTTTTGCTAGGGTGTGTGTGTGTGTGTGTGTGTGTGTGTGTGTGTGTGTGTGTGTGAGAGAGAGAGAGAGAGAGAGAGAGAGAGAGAGAGAGAGAGAGAGAGAGTGAATAAGGGTGTGTGAGAGTGATTGACAGAGAAAGAGAGAGTGAGAGAGTGTGTGTGAAAGAGAGACAGAGAGGAGAGGCAGACAGCAGAGGAGAGGGAAAAGGAGGGAGGGAGTTAGGGAAGGAGGGAGAGAAAGGAAGACAGAAAGAGCAGCCAAGAGGGGAGGAAAGGAAGAGAGAGAAAATGGGATAGGAGAGAGACACAGAGGATGGAGAGAGCAAGGAAAGGAAGGATGGAAAGAAAGATACCTGAGAGAGGGAAGAGGGAAAGAGACAGATGGGGGTGGGGCTGTAAAATGAGCCTGATCTATAAAAACATGGGGAGGGTAACATTTCCACCTCCTCTGCACCTCCCTTACAGGATTCCTTGGATTAAAAATGGACCTTTGGGGTCATTCAAGGAGAGAAAACTGTTTCCAACTCAAGACCACTGCTTCTCTTGGATGGACAGGCTTAGAGGGGCCTATTGTGGACATCTTGGCCTTTTCCAAGGGACAAGGAAATAGTTCGTGGCAGAGGGGATTGGAACAAAGGGCAGCCCTCTGGCGCTGCCCTCCAAAATGGGAGAGAATCCTAGACCCCACTCTACTGACCTTGAACTGGAATCCCGGCTCTGCCACTTACTGCCTGTGGGACTTTGGCATACCTTGACTTCCCAGCTGTGTACATGACTTCATGTGGAAGTCATCATCCTGGGTGCCCAAGCTTTCTCCTCAGTAAAATGATGGGGCTGATTCATTGGCCTTCAAGGCCCCTTCCAGCGTCCATACTCTAACTCTGTGAAATGTCAGGGAATGTGGAGCAAACACAGAAGGGTTACTTTCCAAATGTTGCCATTTGGTTTCATGCTATGGTGACATCCCGGGGCCCTCATGCCTCCCCACCGAGATGAGAAAGGATCCAAAGAAATCAGAGCAACTAGGAGCATCATAGTAGATAGACTACCAGGTCAGGAATCAGGGAGACTCATCTTCCCGAGTTCAAATCCAGTTTCAGACACTTCCTAGCTGTGTGATCCTGGGCAAGTCACTTAACCCTGCTTGCCTCAGTTTTCTTAGCTGGAGGAGAGCTGGAGGAGAAAATGGCAAAACTCTCCAGTGCCTTTGCTAAGAAAACCCCAAATGGGGTCCCAAAGAGTCAAACCCAATTGGACAACAGCAAAGACACTGGAGCTCCACTGAAGCATCAAAAAGGTCCTTTCAGCTCCTCCACCTCATTTGACAAGGGGATAAACTGAGGCCCACACAAGGAAAGGAGGTTCCCCAAAGGTACATAGCCAGTACCCTAGTTCCTACAATGCTCAGATTGGGGGGTTCTGGTGGGTGGCAGAGCCAGGATTTGAACCTAGGACCTCTGACTCCAGAGGTCAAGTGACTTGTTCAAGGTGACACTGCCAGTACATGTCAGAGGAGGATTTGAATCCCCAAGGTCTTCCTTCTGGACTGACTTTCTTTTCATTTACTAGCAGCCTTTACACTACCCTGCGGGCTTTTCTGAATTAGACACCAGCACTGCACACATGCAAAGTATAAATGCATCATCTGAGAATCTTCAGCAAGCAGAAACCACAGAGATCACCTGGTCATAGGCTCATAGCTCCCACACTGGAAGACTGTCTCACCCAATCCCCTTATCCAAGAAACTGAGACCTAGGGGCTTTACATGATTTATTTGATGTCACACAAGTAATAAGGAACAGAGCCGGTATTGTATGTCTCTCCTGGATGGCATATAGAATCCTACCTGACCTTTAAAGCCAAAGGTAGCTAGGTGGAACTGTGACTAGAGCACTGGGTCTGGACTCAGGAAGATCTGAGCCCCAGACGCTGACAGACTGTGTGACTCTGGGCAAGTTACTGAACCTCTGTCTGTCTCAGTTTCCTCAACTGTAAAAAATGGGGGTAATAATTGCATATCCCTCCCAGGGTTGTTGTGAGCATCAAATGAGATGGTATTTGTGGAGTAGGAGTACTTAGTGAAGCACCTTGCATGCACTGTTGTTCAGTCTGGCTCTCCATGACCCCTTTTGGAGTTTTCTTCGCAAGGACACTGGAGCTGTTTGCCATGGCCTTTCCTAGCTCATTTTACAGATGAGGAAATGGAGGCAGAGTGAAGTGACTTACCCAGGGTCACACAGCTAGGAAGTGTCTGAGGGCAGATTTGAACTCAGGTGCTCCTGACTCCAGACCCAGTGCTCTGTCTACCTTGCCACCTTCTGCATCTTCGGCACACAGTAGGTGATACATAAATGCCAGCTGCTATGAAATCCTCCTTTTCTCTCCCTTCCTCAAAACTAAAGCAACTTCTACATTCAGAAGGTACAGGGAGAACCTGTGAGTCAGGGTTAGCTCTCCCCAAAGAGTCATCTCTTCTGCTGCCAGTAGAGGGCAGTGTTGTCACCCTCCAGTACACATAGGCTCCTTTGTTGGGGAGGGAATGGACCGTCCCTTGGAATTTAGACTGGCCAGACCGGGAGGGACCTCAGGGGCCATCCAGTCCAACCCCCTCATTTTCCAGACAGGGAAATCGAGGCCCAAAGAGAAGACCCTTCCCCAGTGTCACACAGCTTCAAAGCCAGAGCTAGGAGTCAGGCTTCCTTTCTATGTTGTCTAGGACAGTGGGAAAGGGTGTTGTTTTGGGGGGAGAGACTCTGAGTTCCAATTCCTGGCTATTCCATTTACTATCTGTATAGCCCAAGACAAATCCCTTCCCTTCTCTGCACTGGGAAATAAGGGTTCTGGACTAAATGACCTTGAAGGTCCCTTCCATGTTGAAATCTCTGACCCCTTAAGAGGCTTTCCATTACACCAGAGCATGGCTCTGTGGAGAGCATGTCTCAGAAGCTTGAGCTCCCTCCCACATTTACTGCACTCTAGGGGTATTTAGAATAAAAATCCATTCTTTGGGATTATGAGTTTACTCATCAGCCAACAGGAACGTTTTAGTGTGCAAGGAACCTAAAAGAGAATTGTGTCTGAAATTGGGAACTTGCTACATAGTTGGTTTAATGTTCCTATTGAATCTAGCACAGTAGTAACAAAATTTCCCTATTTGTTTCTCCCTCTCTGAACTTTTCTCTTTCTTCTTTGTATTTGTGAAAGTTTCATTGATTCTCTTTTGCGCTTCTGTCACCAATAACTCATTCTGTCCCCATTCCCCAAGAAAAACTCTCCCCTGTGACAGATAAGTACTGTAGAGTCACATAAATAGGAGACAGCTAGGTAGTGCAGTGGGTAGAGTGCCAGCCTTGAAGTCAGGAGGAACTGAGTTCAAATCTGAACTCAGACACATACTGGCCATGTGACCTTGGACAAGTCACTTTACCTCTGTTTGCCTTAATCCACTGGAGAAGGAGATGGCAAATTGTTCCAGCACCTGCCAAGAAAGCCCCACACAGGATCTCAGAGCACTGGGCACGACTGACCAGCAACAAATCAAGTAAAGCCAATTAATTCGATACTGTATTAGAAAATGTCGGTCCACAGCCTCTCTGCCAAGAGGTGGCAATTATGTTTCATCATCAGTCTTCTAATATCATAAAAGGGCTGCTTTAGGGTTGACCCAAGATGCTTTCTCCCACAAAATCCCTGAGATGAATGGAGTGAAAAGTGTGCAATGGACTGCCTTGGGAGGTAGTGAGTTCCCTGTCTCCAAGCAGAGCCAGACTGCTCATTTGTTAGAGATTCTTAATCAGATAAAGGTTGAACTAGATGCTTGCAGAGGTCCCTTCCAAATTCTGGATTCCCTATTATTCATTTCAGAGGCAGAGACCTTATAACAGGCTCAGTGAGCTGCCCACTAGGAAATGTCAGAGTGGGAACACAAACCCAGGTCTTTTTCTAAGACCTAGTCTAGTGCTCTCTCGGTATTTGTGGGCAGCTAGGTGATTCAGTGGCTCCAGCACTGGGCCAGGAATGAGGACAACCCAAGTTCAAATCCTGACTCAGATACTTGCATGACCCCGGGCAAGTCACTCAACCCTGTTTGCCTCAGTTTCCTCTGCTGTAAAAATGTGGATGATCACAGGACCTACCTCCCAGGATCAAAGAAGGCAACATCTGTAAATCACCTACACATACTAAGTGCCGAACAAACATTAATTGTTGCCATTATCCATGGAAATAATGTATTGAAGGCACTTTACACACTGAAATTGTTGCTGATTATTGTTACTGTTACCCCTTTGGCACTGTTTCTCATGATGAGACAGCTAGGTGGCGCCACAGGGGAGAGAATGCTGGCCCGGAGTCCAGAAGACTCCTAATCCATCCCACCTCAGACACCTCCTAGCTGTGTGACCCTGGGCAAGTCACTTACCCTGTTTGCCTCAGTTTCCTCATCTGTCAAATGAGCTGGAGAAGGAAATGGAACACTCCAGTATCTCTGCCCAGAAAACCCCAGATGGGGTTAAGGAGAGTTGGACACAACTGAAATGATTACTGAACAACCAAATTGTCTCTCATGCTGGCCTGAAACACTTCCCTGGATGCACCTAGACACTAGCAGATTTGTCAGAGGACTGGGGAGAATGGAGAACCAGAAGACTTTCTTTTTTGCTTTTTTTTTTTTTGGAGGGGGGAAAGGCAGGGCAATTGGGGTTAAGTGACTTGCCCAAGGTCACACGATTAGTAAGTGTTAAGTGGCTGAGGCCATATTTGAACTCAGGTCCTCCTGACTCCGGGGCTGGTTCTCTATTCACTGCACCACCTAGCCTCCCACAGAAGACTTTCTAGAAGGGCATGTCAAATGACATAAGCTTTCAGCATTAAAAAAAAAAAACCTCTCCAAAACGGACAGACCCTCTGGTTTTTCTCCTGTTTTCTAGTGATAAAGCCTTTTCTTCTATTATCCTGCTGGAGCCTCAGCAGCACAGTGGTGGGAGGGAGGCAGGGCAGGCATTTTCCAGCCTACCTTTCCAGGCCTATTTTGACATACTGCTCTCAGCCCACTATTCATTCTGGTCAAACTGGACTAGTAGCTGGTCCCCATATTTGAAATTCCATCTCGCACTTCTGTATCTTTACCCAAGGTGTAGCAGAGCTCTGGAATGCATTGCCTACTTCTCTCAGAATTTTCCTCCCAGACTCAGCTCAGGAGCCAGCTTCTCCAAGACAACTTCCCTCATGTTCCAGCTCATCTTCCACCAATTCATATTTCCTTATGAAGGGTGTGTCTGGGAGAAGCCTGGGTGACTAAGCAAGGCTAAAGGAGATGTATTTTGGCTTTGGAGAGCTCTTCCTATCAAGGAATGATAATCACTTGGTCCCAAACCCCAAACATGGCACCACATTTGAGACTTGGATGGCGTCATCTTGATCAGACGCATTCTGGCCTTACATACTCCTTAGCCTGGCATTTAAAGTATTCCTTAAGATGATTTTAAAATAATTCTTTATCTTTCCTGGTGTATTTCAAAATAATTGGTTTAGTTTAGTGTCGAATCTCCCTACTAGCAATTCTCTGAACTTAAGCCATCTCCAGCTTCTGTGCCTTTGCCCAGGCTGATTCCCACACCTGAAACGCCCCTCCCCTTCCCTCCTGCCTTCTACAAGAGACTGTTCCCGCTCCCTTCAGTTGACTTTGTTCAATGTGATTCTTGTAGAATGTAAGCTCTTGGAGGTCAGGGTCTCTCTGGGGTTTGTCTCCATATCCCCAGCACACAGTTCCTGGTACATAGCAGGCTCCTTAATAAATCCTAATTGAATTGAATTTTTAAAAAATTAACTATGCTAGTTAATAGGCAATATCCATACATACGCTAATAGCATTTATTAAGCACCTACCATGTGGCAGTCATTGTTGGACTTATTTGCACTACAAAGGCAAAAGATAAACAGTCTTCCAGGCAGACAACATCAACAGAAATACATGTACTACAAAATATAATCTGGAGCCATAGAATCCTGGTTCTGTTTCTTACTGCATGTGTGACCTTGGGCAAGTCACTTCCTCTGTCTTCAGTTTCCTTGTCTGTAGTGTGTGTGTGTGGGGGGGGGTGTGGGTGTGTGGGTGTGGGTGTGGATGGGTGTGAGTGTGGGTGTGGGTGTGGGTGTGGGTGGGTGTGGTGGGTGAGTTGGGGAGTGTCTCTGAAAGAGCTCCCAGCTCTGAGAGTCTGATTCCTTCTGCAGGTTGTGATACAAGGGAGAAGACAGTAACACCCAATGTCCTAAGACCAAGATAGAATGATATACCTATCCCTAAGTCTGTCCCTAGAGAAGAGATGAGAAAGCCCACTTCAAAGCTTTATGATCTGCTGAGGTTTATGTCATAACTTCTTGGGAAAGCACAATAGTAGCTAGAAGTTCAGTTAATGGGTTCTAAGTCTTTTTGTCAAAGTGCGTTTGTGAGCATTTGGGGTTAGCATTTCTCTCAGGTGGAGGAAATAAATACCTGTCCCATATTTAAATGTCTTTCTACTCCCCTCTTTGGGGAGTAGAACCGAAATTTATACCCTAAGTAAATTGTCTGAGGGTGCCAAGGTTGGGGTGTAATGAATCCGAGACCCTGAGAAAAGGAGCTTCATCCCTCTTATCCAAGGTCAGGGTCCTTCTGGAATGAACATTATTGGTACCTTGGATGCTGGTCCAGAGCAGAAGGACCCTGTCGTGGAGAGGAAAGTGCAGTGTCCAGGGGCAGTTGGGAAGGCTTCCCTCAAGAGTCAGCGCTGTAACTGGACCTTGCAAGAAGAGACTTCAGAGAATGCAGGCGTCCTCAGAGGAGAGAGGAGGCGCTAACAAGCAGAAAGAATGTGCAAGGTTGAGGGCACCTGACCTAATCAGCGTGGCTTCTGCCTTTCTGCTCTTTTCATCAAATGTACCTACTGTGCCCAGAACATAGTAGGTGCTTAATAAATAACTGTTGATTGATTTTCACAAAGATTTTTATAGAAATGAAAATATTCACCAGTTCCTGGTATCTTCTTTTACTCTGTCTCTCTCTCTCTCTCTCTCTCTCTCTGTCTCTCTGTCTCTCTCTCTCTGTCTCTGTCTCTGTCTCTGTCTCTCTGTCTCTCTCTCTCTGTCTCTGTCTCTCTCTCTCTGTCTCTCTCTGTCTCTCTGTCTCTGTCTCTCTCTGTCTCTCTGTCTCTGTCTCTCTCTGTCTCTCTGTCTCTCTCTCTTTCTCTCTCTCTCTGTCTCTCTCTCTTCTTTTCTTTTTTTTGACGAGGGGAGGATCTTCATTTTAACAGAATTGGACAAATATCAATGAACATGAACTTTCCATGTATGAAGAGGAATGGGGAAAAAAAAAGATTGTATATAAACCCCACAAATTCTGACGCTATTCTCTCAACCCCAACTTGAACTAGTAGACGGGGCCCCCAGGAGACAGCTGGGACATCTCCCTTAGTGTTCTAACACTAGGGTGGGGTGGGAACCGCAGCAGGAAGAGAGAATCTTTGTAAGACTATAGCTCATAGGTCCTCCCACCAGCTGGGAGAGCTAGGTGGCACAGGGGTTAGAACGGCAAAGGTGGAGTCCAGAAGCCTGGAGTTGGAATTTGGCCTCAGACACTTACTGTGTGACCCTGGGTGAGTCACTTCACTTCAGTTGCCCTTGGTTTCCTCATCTGTAAAGTTGGGATTTCACAGGGTGGTTGTGAGGATCAAATGAGAAAATAGTTGCAAAGTGTTTAGCACAGTTCCTGGCACATAGTAAACTCTCTATCAATGTTAGCTATTATCATTTCATTCATCAGACTTGCTTAGTATTGGGTTAAGAGTATTTGCTAAAGTGGTATTGTGAGAAGAGTTGGCCCACAATATTCCCCCCAAATTAGATGATGCTCCCTCATAAACATACACAGAAACCAGGACAGAGTGCACTCAAATAACGCATATGGCCAAAGAGTAACTCATAGCTCTTGGTTTCTCCAAGTTCCTTTTCCGTTTTTTGTAGGTCTTTCCAGAATTCTCCCTTAGGTAAGGTGCCATTTCTCAGATGGGGTCTTTGGGGAGTCTTTAAAAAAAAAACCTGAATTCTATTTCCAGTAGCAAGCATTTATTTTTCTCTCTGTACAACCCCCTCCCCCCCGGGAAAAACAAAGGAAAAAGGAAACCCTTATAACAAGTATGTATAGTCCTCATTGGTCATGTCTCCTGCATCACCTCTCAATGACTATTGTGCTAAGTGCTGAGGAGACAAAAAGGCAAAAAAAAAACCAAACCAGTCTCAGCCCTCAAGGACCTTACCATCTAATGTGAACAAATATATGCAAAGCAAGCTATATTCAGAGGATAAAAAGGAAATAATTAACGGAGGGAATACACTAGAATTTAGAGAGGTTCATGTAAAAGACGGGATTTTAGCTGGGACTTAAAGGAAGCCAGGGCACTCAGAAGGTGGAATGGAGGAGGGAGAGCATTTCAGGCACACATGCCCAAAGCCAAGAGATGGACAGACGGTCTTGGGGGAGGCCAGGGACACTGGATCAAAGAGGATGAGTTGGGGACTGAGGTATAACAAGGCTAGAAAGAGAGGATCAGGGTTGCTAATTCTTTCAAAATTGTTTATTTTTACAATAATATTGTTACCATGCAAATTGTCCTCCTGGTTCTGCCCATTTCCCTGCATCAGTTCTTATAAGTCTTCTCAGGTTTCTAACCATCCCTTTCATCATTTCTTTTTAAAATATTAATTAATATTTTTCAACATTTGCTTTGAGTTTTAAATTTCTGTCCCATCCCCAACACTCCCCCCTCCCCAAGATAGTGTGCAGTCTGATATAGGCTATACATGTATGATCATATTAAACGTGTTTCCACATTAGTCATGTTGTGAAAGAAGAATCAGAACAGAAGAGAAAAGCCATGAGAAAGAGAAACAAAAACAACAACAAGAGAACAAACAGTGTGCTTCAATTTGCATTCAGACTCCATAGTTCTTTCTCTAAATGTGGATGGCATTTTCCATCATGAGTCTCGGAATTGTCTTAGACCACTGCATTGCTGAGAAGAGCTAAGTCTACCAGCATGGGTCATCACCTAGTGTTGCTGCTTCTGTGTTCAGTGTTATCCTGGTTCTGCTCATCTTTCATAATTTCTTACAGCACAATAATGTTCAGTCACAATCCTACACCGCTACTTGTTCAGCCATTCCTTAACTGACGGGCATCCCCTCAGGTTTCCATTCCTTGACACACACCCTCCCAAAAAGCTACTATTTGTTTTTGGTTTTTTTTTGTGTTTAGGGTCCTTTTCCTTTTTCT
Organism: Pseudochirops cupreus; assembly: GCA_028627135.1. NCBI lineage: Eukaryota > Metazoa > Chordata > Mammalia > Diprotodontia > Pseudocheiridae > Pseudochirops > Pseudochirops cupreus. The sequence continues at coordinate 588,221,548 of CM053580.1, forward strand.
TTAATCTCTTTGTAGTATAGTCATAGGAGTGATAGCACTGGGCAAAGGGAAGGCACAGCTTAATAAATTTTGGGCATAGTTCCAAATTTGCTTTCCAGAATGAGAAGGGGGAAGGAAGCATTTATGTAGTGTGCATTTAGACCTACTCTGCGCCGGGAACTGCACTAAGAGCAACCCTGCGAGGTAAGTGCTATTATTTTCCCCTTTTTATGGATGAAGAAACTGAGGTAGAAAAAGTTGGGTTTGCTCAGGGTCACACAGCAAAAAAGTAGCTGAAGCTAAATTTGAACTCAGGTCTTCCTAATTCCAGCCCCAGTTAGCTATCTGCTGCACCACCAGCTGCCAAATTGGTTATTTATTCATTCCCATTTTTTCCTTATTTATTCCCCTTGAAATTCTTGGCGTTTTATTCCTCCAGATGAATTTTATAGTTTCATTAATGCTTTTTCTAGCTCTATAAAGTAATCCTTCAGTGGTTTGGCATGGCATTGGATAAGTCATTATCATTATATATGTAAGCATTTCATATATATACATACATATATATATACACAAGCATTATCATCTTTGTGATATGGCTCAGCCTACCTATGAGCAATGAATAATTCTGTAATGATTTAAGTCTGTCTTTGTATCTACAAACAGTGTTTCATAGTTGTATCCACCTAGTTTCTATGTATATCTTGGTAGGTAGGCTCTCAAATGTTTTATACATTAATAATAAAAAATAACTAGGAATTATATAGTGTTTTGAGGCTCACAAAGCACTTCATTAATATTTTCTTATTTGATCCTACCAAAAAACCTGGGAGGTTGGTGTTACGATTATCTGTATTTTACAGATGAGGAAACTCTGAGGCAGATAGAGGTGACACGTAGCCACAGCCACACAGTGAGGCTGAATTTGAACTTGGGTCTTCCTGACTCCAGAAAGGCTCGATCCACTGAGCCACCTTCTATAGATTTTAAATGGAGCTTCTTGTTCTTCTTGATTTACTGGTGATATGCCAAAGTGCTGGTGCTTTATGTGTATTTATTTTATATTCTGTTGCATCGCTGAAGTTATTGTTTCAAAAAATCTAATTTTTAGGTGACTTTCTAGAGTTCTCAAAGAAAGTCACCACATCATCGGTAAAAAGGGATAATTTCATCTTTCCCTTCTCACGTATTTTATTCCCTCAATTTTTTCTCCTTCTTTGCAGCCATAACTGGTGTGTCTAACGCTACGTCAAACAGCACTGGTCGTGACGGCCACTCTTGCTCCAGTCTTACTGGAAAGGCTTCTGATTTTCCCCAGTACGTACAAAGCCGGCTCTTGCTTGTACACGGATAGCGCACGTCTTAAGCAAAGGCCCGCTCACGCCTGTGTTTTCCAGTATTTTTTTAACAGAACCAGATGTTATATTTTAGAGAAAACTTATTGTCCAGTGATTGATATAATCATATTATTTTTATTGTTTCTATTATTAATGGAGTTTATTTTAGTTATAATTTTCTTAATATTGACCCAATCTTACATTCTTAGCATAAATCCAACCTAATCAAAGTATATGATATTTTGATATACAGCTATGCAGTCTTTGCTAATGTTTCATTTAAAATTTTTGCATGGATATTCATTAGGCATGTTGGTCTATACTTTTCTTTCTCTAGCTTGACTCTCCCTGGTTTAGATATCAAGACCATATTTGTATTATAAGGGGAATTTGATGGGGTCCTTTCTTTTTCTCTTTCCCCCAACAATTTATATAATTGTTGGAATTAACTGGTTTTTTGAATGTTTGATAGAATTTGCTTATAAATCTGTCTGGTGCTGAAGTCTCGGAGAGTTCATTTTTAGCTTCTTCAATTTCTTTTTCTAAGGCTGAGTTGTTTCACTTCTGTTTTTTGTTCTGTTGATCGGAGCATTTTACATTTTTGTAAAGATTAATCTATTTCATTTAAACTGTCAAACTGGCTAATGGTCTATCTATTTTATGGCTTCCTTCCTCACCGACCTCCCCCCCCAACAAAAAATTTCCTATTCACAGATTATTTATTTGTTCATCTTTTCCCTGATTTTTAAAAGTATTCATTTAAGGAGGGCGTTCATTTGTTGGTTTTCTAGGGTACTTTTTTTAGTTATATGCCCAAGTAATTGATCTATTCTTTCTCTTTTGTTTATGACAGAGTTTAGAAATTAGAGATACATCTTTTGCCTTAGGGAGTACTTTGGATACATCCCAAGAATTTTACATTATCTCTCTCTTGTTATCTGTATTAGAATTACCTATTGTTTCTCTAATTTTTTGGTTGACCCATCTGTGTGGGACAAGATGACCCTTGCCCAAATAAAACTGAGCAGAGATATCTCCAAGTAGAGACAGGAAGGATTTATTTAAT
>CM053580.1:588224429-588253659 GCA_028627135.1 Pseudochirops cupreus
AATCAAATGTTATGAATGTGTATCTATCTATCTATCTTTGTATATATATGTATGTGTGTATATATATAAATATATATATATGCAATTATTATTATTATTATTATTGACTACATCCAACTGGAACTTGAGATACACAGGCGCTGCAGTTGGGAGATCCATTCTGCCCTACCAAAAAGTGACATAGGAGGGAATAGGAGGGGGGAAACACTGGGATGGCTGTTTTGGGGTGGTAGGCGGGGGAAAGATGGGGAGAAAATATGTAACTCAAAAAAAATTTAATAAAATTAATTTAAAAAAAAAAGAAAGGCAGTCTAGTAGGAGAGGCAAAATGCAAAATGCAAAGCTTGGTTATATACCCCAAAGACCACCCCTTTCCTCCCCTCCCTTGTTCTGTCCTGTTCCAGTTAATTAGGAACTGAGGCTCACAATCTTAACCGCAAAAATCTGCTGGCACTGCAGGTAAAATGTCAGTAATGTCAAAAAGCAGAAGGTACATGTCTAGGGGACATGAAAACAGACACAATATGTCATCAGTATCAATTTAGATATGAAAGCAGAAGATGAATGTTCTAACAACATCAATATAGACATGAAAGCAGACAACATTTTGTGAATCATGGAGATTTTAGGGCGTGGTGACCTGCCCCAAGTTCTGCAGCAGGATTTCCAATTTTACTTTGTCCAGGTCAGACGGTGGTCAGTGGAAACAAGTCTGGGACATTCAGGCCTGTGGTTAAATTTGCAGGGTCTGTGCTTTCCCCTCCTACGCATTAGCTAAGCTTAGCAAAAACTGCAACTTATGATCAGGGAAGTGAGGCAAGGGTCCCAGGCTCCCAGCCCAGGTCATTAAGTCTTTGTTACTTTATTATAATTTTTGTTCAGATTTCTGGAATGTTACCTGAGTAGTTTTCACTTTTATTCCATTCACATCTATTCTTTTTTTTTTTTGAGGTGGGAAGGCCAGGCAATTGGGGTTAAGTGACTTGCCCAAAGTCACACAGTTAGTAAGTGTGTCAAGTGTCTGAAGTCAAATTTGCACTCAGGCCCCCCTGACTCCAGGGTCAGTGCTCTGCTCACTGTACCACCTAGCTGCCCCTACCCATCTATTCTTCAGGATTAAGTTATTTAGTTTCCATTTATTTTTGAAAACATTTTTACTTAAAGTTTTGAGTTCCAAATTCTTTCCTTCCCTCCCTCCCCCCCCCCCACTCTGAGAAGGTAAGCAATTAGGTATAGGTTACACATGTACAATTATGTATAACATTTCCATATGAGTCATTTTGTACAATAAGATTCAAATTTAAGGAAAAAACAAAAGAGTGAAAAATAGCACGTTTCAGTCTGTATTCAAACAATATCAATTCTATCTCTGGAGGCAGATAGCTTGCTTCATCATTAGTCCTTTGGGACTGTCTTGGATCATTGTATTGCTAAGAATAGCTTAGTCATTCAGTTCTTCATTGAACAATATTGCTGTTACTGTGTACAGCATTATCCTGGTTCTGTTCATTTCACTATGCATCAGTTCAAGGAAATCTTTCCAGGTTTTTCTGAATTCATCTTGCTTGTAATTTCTTAAAGCACAATAATATTTCATAACAACCACACACCATAGCTTATTTAACCATTCCCCAACTGATGGACAACCCCTCAATATCCAATTCTTAACCACCAGAGGAAAAAAAAAAGAACTGCTGTAAACATTTTTGTACAAATAGGTCCTTTTCCCTTTTTTGGATGTCTTTGGGATACAGCCCTAGCAATCCTATCACAGGATCAAAGGGGATGCACAATTTTATAGCCCTTTGGGCATAGTTATAAATTGTTCCCCAGAACCAATTAATGTTTAATCCTTCTCTTTTATGATGTGTGCCAGGGACTGTGCTAAGCACTGGAGCCTCATGCACAAAAAGTGTCAGCTGGTTCCTGCCCTTGGGAAGCTGAGTCTCATGTAAGGCACAACATGCTAGTAACTACATATAAACTGCCACAGGCAGGATAAATTAGAGGTAATGGACAGAGAGAACACAGAAAAAGTAAGGGGTGTCAGGAAAGAGTAGCACCTTGGAGCGTTTTTTAGCAGCCTTGAAGACGTTGCAGTCTCTAAGTTGCTTTACATCCTGTATCTGTCTAATTGGGTGGCTAGACAGCACCCTGGTCCTGGAGTCAGCAAGATGTGAGTCCAAATCCCACCAGGGGCACTCACTAGCTGTGTGACCCTAGACAAGTCACTTAACCCTGTTTGCCTCAGTTTCCTTATCTGTGAAATGAGCTGGAGAAGGAAATGACAAACCTCTCCAGTGTCTTTGCCCTGAAAACCCCAAATAAGCTCACAAAGAGTTGGACAACAGTAAGGTACTTTTGTTTACCACCTCAGCAGCTAGATGGTGCCAAGCCTTAGAATCTGGAAGACTGGAGTTCAAATCCAACTTCAGACTCTTACTAGCTCTGTGACCTTGGTCAAGTTATTTAACTCCCGTCTGCCTCAGTTTCTTCAATTCCTGTGAAATGAGGCTAATAGCATCACCTATTTCAAAGGGTTGTTGGGAACCTCAAATGAGATCCTATTTGTAAAGCCCTTAGCACAGTGCCAGGCACAGAACAGAAGCTTAAAAAAATGCTTGTTCTCTCCCCCACCCCCTAGGTTAATTGAAGGAAGGTATTCTGACTTGATAAAAAAAACTGGCTGGGATAAGGAGGGTGGGTTCTAGTGTGACTCAATCAACCCCCACCCTCACCCTTACCTTGTCTTTTTTTTTTAAAGCATAAACAAATGCATGATGGATGTCCCACAGCTCTCTTGCTAGAATTAGGAACCTCAAACTGGAAATGTTGAGATCTTCTTGATCCCTAGGTCCCTTTGATGAAGATCAATAAACCAAGCTTCAAAGCTAGAAGATAAAAAGTTTCATTAACATAAACTGATGGGGCAGTGGCCATATGCCACGCACTTTTAAAATCAGGTTTTATACAGATTTGGGGCAAGCAGCAAAAGAAGCCCAAATATGTTTCAGGTGAGGCTGCCCAGTCACATTCCTTGTTTCAGAGGTGGTGTAGAGACAGGTTGTCAGGGGATTTGGGAGTTGGGGGAAAAGAAAATCTTAACTTTAGAGTAACCTTGGTGTTGTCCAAATTTAGGTCTATTCAAGTTGTCATCACAGTCCTCCTGGAGAATGAGTAGGGGTAGTTAATCTCGTCAGATGATTTTGGTGGGTAGGAGATAATCTCATTCGGCTCCTGCTGTCTCCATTTCTTCTGGGGCACTGTCTCCCCCAGACTCACAGCACGGAGGCGTGATACACTTCTCTCCACCAATGTATTTATCCCTCTGCTCTCCTGTTCTTTCCTGTGCATTAAATATATATATATATATAAAATTGACACTATCTTATTTTCTTCTCTTTTTTGAGGGGCCCTCAAATCTCTCCCATACAAAAAACCCCTTCATTGTAACATATGACTATAGTCAAATAATATAAATTCTCACCTTGGCTGAGTGTGAAAACTTTGCCCCTTTATCGTGTCCACTCTCTGTTTAGGTCCACATCGGTTCTCAACCTGAGGGTTATGTTCAATTTGTAACAATGAAAATACATCCTGCATATCAGATATTTATATTATGATTCATAACAGTAGCAAAATGACAGTTATGAAGTAGCAAAGAAAATAATTTTATTGTTGGGGTTCACCACAACATGAGGACCTGTATTAAAGGGTCGAGGCATTGGGAAGCTTGAGAACCACTGGTTTAGGAGGTGGGTAGCCAACTTGATCAGTAGCCTGTGAGATCCCTGGTTGGTCACTGCCTAGGTCAGAATTCTTCAGGCTTTCCAAGTGGGCTTCTTTACAATGTTGCAGTTTGTGTAAAAATTATTGTCTTGTTCTGCTCCCTCCACTCTGTTAACTCAAAGAGTCTTCCTAAGTTTTATTGAAACAGTTTCTTTTTTAAAACAATTTATATAGCATAATAGTAACTCTATTTTAGTAATAGTAATTTTAATTCTAATAAGAATAATAGTAAGTGTTTATGTAACACTTTAGATGTGCAATACACTTTATGATTGTTATCTCACTTGATCCTCACAATAACCATGGGAAGTAGATGTTACAGAAGACAGAACAAGAATTTATATCCTTACGGCAAGCTCCCTCACTCCCCTCCAGCTGTCCCTTCTCCCATTGGCTGGGAGGCAGGCTGAAAATCTGAGCCTGAAAATCTCCCCCAAAGATAAGGGACAAAGAAGCCTGCCACTATTCCCTATTGGCTGGGAAGCAGGCTCAAGTGTCAGCATGAAAATCTTCCCCTGTGGCAAATAACAAGGAAGCCCAACACTATCCCTCAGTGGCTGGGAGCTGGGCTTTCAAAGAACAAGGAAATAGACGATAGCCAATTAAAGTGTACCTATCCTTATTTGGCAAATGCCAAAGTGAAGAAAGGAGGGGCTAAGAGCTTAATGCTGATTGACAGCAAGGGAAAGGGGGAAGGGTCCTGAATAATCTGAACAATTCAAATGTTCACCTCCTTATTTGGACAACCCTAAAGCGAGGGAGGAGCAAAAGTTGCAGGCAAGATTGGAGGTCAGAAAAACCCTAAAGGCCTAATGCTGATAAGGGTGTGGCAAACAAGGGTGGGGGTGATGGTGAAACTGAAACTCTGGCTTGCTCCCACAAAATTTATATGCTGAGAAGTTTCACTATTCCCATTCATGGGGCATGGCCACTACACATGCCACAGGTGAGGGTTAGGTGGATTAGCTGGACACCAAAGATGGAAAGCAGACCTCACACCAGAGGTACATCCTACATCCCATTGATCAATTCATTGATCATCAAGCATTTATTAAGCCCTGACTGCTTTTTTGCATCTTTGAATGAATTCAGGTCCCCAGGTCTGAGTTGTGCTTTGAATCAAATTTTAGGCAAGCTTTATGGAATCCTTGAGTTGAAAATTTCATAAATTCATAGGAATTTTGAACAAAGAACAGATTGTACTATATTAAAATTTAGGCAGAGGTTATCATTCTTGAAAAGTCACCACTCTCTTCTTCCTGGACTACTCCCCTTAAGGATTCCAGAGATTCCTTCCTGTGATCAATAACTTAACCTTGAATTTCAAAAGAGAAGACATCAGTCTCTTCCCAGGGTGAGCTATAGGCAGACTTCTTACCTATCTAATAGTTACATTTGATTGTTATCTTTCTTCTAATTTCCTACAGGGGCAATCTGGGAAGTGGTTTTAGACTAGAGCAATATTATTTCTTAATATTTCTAGAGAAACTAAAAGGCAGGTTTTAAAATATGTTTCCACAATTGATCTCAATTGACCTTCTCAAGAGCCCTACCTAGTGCTCTTTCTAGCTTCATTTTTAACAGATGAGACAGGCGGAGGTGAAGTACCCAGGGTCACCCAGCTAGTAAGTATGTAAGGCTAGATTTGAATACAAGCTTGGCCCTGTACCCACTGTGCCACCAAGCTGCCTTTAGATATTAATTTACTATCCCATTCCTGATTCATAGGGTACGTTGAGTTCATTTTGCTCCTCCCTTTTGGGTGGGGCCCTAGAAAAGAGCTGTGACCTTAGCCTTTGTCTTAGTAATTTATTTCTAGGATGTCAAGATGAGGGACTTAATGACTGAACTAGTTTGAGAGATAGAGTAGCTTCTTTGGAGGCTTTCTTTAAAGACCGGACTCCCCAGGACCGAACCTAGGCCTTCTGAATGCCTGGCACACAGTTGGCACTTAATAAATCCTTATTAACTGATTGATTGGGATTCTAACCCCATAATTTACATTTGCATCTTCGAATGAATTCAGGTCCCCAGGTCTGAGTTGTGCTTTGGATCAAATTTTAGGTAAACTTTATGGAATCTTTGATTTGAAACCCCTGAGGCAGGGGGCCAGCTTCTATTCAAAGCAGCATCTTGAAGAAGCCATTATCTATATTCCCCATGAGATTTGCAGAAATGTGAAATAACAGGCAGCTGGTGGTGCCATTGATAGAGAGGACTCAACTTGAAGTCAGGATAAATTCAAACCCTAACTTAGATACTGAGCTATGTGACCCAAGGCAAGTCGTTTAGCCTGTCTGCCTCAGTTTCCTTATCTGTAAAATCCCCCTGTGGCAGAGTATTTTGAGGTCCTATTGGTCTGATCAATCACAGTCAGACATATTGTAACTTGACATTAACATAGTGATGTTGAAGAGGTTACCCACAAAGAGGGTTAGGGTTGCCTGAGACCCCAAAATATCAACATGCCGGGTCCTGCTGAAAGAATTCAACTCAAGTCTTCTCAGCCAAAGAAAAGTAAAGTTTACTAATAGTTCATCATATGGGGTAGACTCTCAAGGAGCCTGTCTGTGCTAGGTCATTCTATGACACTTTCACACCATATGGAGGGGAGATGGGATCCTATATACAGAAAGCTTGTGGGAGGAATCTAGGGGTGGTCTAGAGGAGTTTGGGGAGGGTCTTCTGGGAGGAGTCAGATGAGGTCAGACTTCAGTAATGAGTGATTAAGGGTGAGAAGTTGCTGGAGGCTACCTGGAGACCATAGACAATGGTGGGCCAGGCCAGTTCAAGGGTGGAAACAGGAGCAATAAGGGTGGGAAACTATTGGAACTAAGGAGGGCTAAAGACTTGGGCAGAGACACAACTTAAGGCCCATAATCTTAGGCAAATGCCTTCCCTTGGGAAGATTCAAAAAGAGCTCAAGGTGGAGTTCCAGAGCCTGTACCTCAAAGATTCAAGGAGAGCTCAAGGGGGCTCCCAGAGCCTACACCTCATCAATGTCATTTTGGTCCTCCCCAAGAATGAAGGACAACAGTTAACCAACCAACCAACCAACCAATGAAAATGGTATGATAACAGTACCTACCTGACAAGGTGGATCAAATGAGATAATATAGCTAAAGTACACCTTATACACTGATACATTGTTGGTAGAGTCGTGAACTGATCCAACCATTCTGGGGAACAATTTGGAACTATGCCCGAAGGACTATTAACTGTGCACACCCTTTGATCCAGCAATACCACTACTAGGTCTATATCCCAAAGAGATCAAAGAAAAGGGGAAAAGGACCCATTTGTACAAAAACATTTATAGCACCTCTTTTTGTGGTGGCAAAGAATTGGAAATCAAGGTGTTGCCCATCAATCGGGAAGTGGCTGACCAAGTTGTGGTATATGATTGTGATGGAATACTATTGTGCTATAGGAAATTAGGAGCAGGATGTTCTCAGAAAAACCTGGGAAGATTTACATGATCTGACACAAAGTGAAGTGAATAGAACCAGGAGAACATTGTATACAGTAACAGCAACATTGTATGACTATCAACTGTGAAACACTTAGCTATTCCTAGCAATACAATAATCCAAGACAATTCCAAAGGACTCATGATAAAAAATGCTATTCAGAGTGAGAACTGATGGGTGCAAATTGAAGGAGCCTTTCTTAATTGTGTTTTGTTGTTGTTTTGCAACATGGCCAATATGGAAATATCTTTTGCATGACTTCACAATCATACTGCTTATCTTCTCAAGGAGGGGAAGAGGGCGGGAGGAAGGGAGAGAATTTAGAATTCAAAAAATATTGATATGAATGTTAAAAAAAATCCGTCTAGATAAAGTAGACCTCAAAGTGCCACACAAACGTGAGTTGCCTTTCAAAGCAGAATCTTCCGGCTCTGAGAGCTGGTACCTGGGTCAGGCTGAAGCTGGTTTCTAGAAGCATCGCTTAGGGTCATATTTCTTCTTTTGCCCTTACTAGCTCACACTGTTGACTCAAGAGTAATTCAATTCAGTGAACCAGGATTAAGCTGCTTCTGTGTGGCGGGCACAGTGCCCTGTGTGACAGAAATGTTCAGATTATTGTCATTATTCATGCGTTCCTTCATTCAAAAAACAAAGCCAGGGGGAAAAATCTCTTTTGGGGTTTACAGTCTGTCAGAAGGGCAGAGGAGGTAGAAGATAAACAAGTGCACAGATAAGTAAAACATGAGAATTTGGGGAGGTAGAGAAAGCACTAATAGCTTGAGGGAGAGGGGATCAGAGAAGGCTTATCAGGGAGGGCTTCATGGAGGAGGTACCATGTGACACCTGGAAGGATCCACTACAGAAGAACAAGGGAGATGGGTAAGCCTTCTGTCCTCTGCCCTGGTCAGACCATGGAGAGCAGCAAAGGGTCCCAGGGCCACCGAGCTGAACCCAACTCCTTTCTTTCACAAATGATTCCAAAATTCCCCCTTGCACCTGCTGCCCTGCCTGGTCTCAGATGCACCCCAGGACAAGTTCATCCCTTCTATATTCACCACTGAGCTGGTAACTCAAGCCTTGAGGGTCACTCCTCCCTGGACCTCCTCTCCCTGCTGCCCATAGGTTTGGAGCAGGAAGGATCAAACTCCTCCCAATGCCCTTGCTTTATTGTGGGCAGAGGCTGGACTCTCAGCTTTTCCCACTTTTCATCCACTCTGTCCTGTTTGGTTTTAACTTCACATGACGAGAGGCCTCCAGGTGTCCCATCCCCCACCTCCCACCTGCTTTCTGGGCTCCTTTTGTGTGTCCTCTCCCCCTTTAGACTGTAAGTTCTTGAGGGCAGGGCTGTCTTTTTTTTTATTGTTTATATTCCCAGCACTTAGCACCACACCTGTCCCACTGTAGGCATTGTAGGCGTTTAATAAATGTTTTTTGGATTGGATTATGTGGGAAAACTGAGGCAGACAGCAATTAAATGACTTGTCCAGAGTCACATGGCAAGTGTCAGAGGCTGGATTGGGACTCATATCATCCTTACTCAGACCCCAGCCCTAGGTATTGCCTGTGGTATGTTGACCTTAGAGGACTGTGTTCATTTTGGGCACCCTAAGACCATGAATAAGTTGGAGAGTAACCAGTCATACAAGGATCAACTGGAGATAAAACTGGGAGCAATTGGGGGAGAAGAGGAGTTAGAAGAAGGCAAATTTGGAGGCAATAGAGTGAATTTTTGTTTTTATCAATGAGAGCTGTCTCAAAGGCTGCTTTGGGAGATAGTGAGTTCCGAGTTCCCCGTCACTGGAGGTCTTCAAGCAGCAGATGGATGACCACTGGATGACCACTTGGTGGTGATTTTTTTTTTAATTTTGGAGGGGGGAAAGCAAGGCAACTGGAGGTAAGTGACTTGCCCAAGATCACACAGGTAGTAAGTGTGTCAAGTGTCTGGGGCTAGATTTGAACTCAGGACCTCCTGACTCCAGGGCTGGTGTTCTATTTACTGTGCCGCCTAGCTGCCCCTTGGTAGTGATTGATAAAGGGGATTCTTGTCAGGGTCTAGATATGGCTGGATGCCCTCTAAGTCTTTCCTCAGGCTGCAAGTCTCCCAGGACAGCCAGAAAGCAGTGGCCCCTCTGGGCAGTGGGTGGTGGGAGCAGCCTCAGAGCAGCACTGGCCTGTCTGGTCTGGGAAGGTGGATGAAATTCCTGGGCTATGCCCTGGCCCTAGCCAGCATCCCTGGATGCCACGGCCTACTTGAACTTGATCCACTATAATAATATATTATTCATATTATATTTATATAATAAATATATAATAAAGGGTGCTTACCATGCATCAGATACCGTGCTGATGCTTTACAAATATTAGTTCATTTAATCCTCACAACAACCCAGAGGGGTAGGTGCTATTATTATGACCCCCATTTTACAGAGGGGGAAACTGAGGCAGAAGAGGTGAAGTGACTTTCACACAGTTAGTACCTGAGGTTCAATTAGAACTCATGTCTTCCTGATTCCAGGTCTAGTTTGCTATCCACTGAAACATCTAGGGCCGCGGTTCTTAACCTGTGGGTTGCGACCCCTTTAGGGGTCAAACAGGGTCACCTAAGACCATCAGAAAACATATTTCCAATGATCTTAGGAACCAAGACACTGATCCTCTATCTGTCTCCAGGCGGGTCTGCCCACATGCAGATATACCCACATATGATTATTAGAGGATCGTGGCATTAGGAAGGTTGAGAACCACTGGTCTAGGGGCTGAGGATCCATGTCTAAGAAAGGCAGCTCTCTCAGTCAGTTAAGAAACACTTACTAAGTGCCTGTTATGTACAGCTCCTGCCCTCAAGGAGTTTACAGTCTAATGGAGGAGAAAGCGTGTGAACAAATATATATCAAGCAGGCGACATACACGATCCAAAGGACCTTGGACAGGGAAGACCGGAGGACTCGGAAGGCCTGGAAGAGGCTTTTTGCAGAAGGTGGGTTGTACTTGGGATTGGAAGGGTGTTGGGGAAAGCTTGAGATGAGGAGGGGGAGCATTGCTTTGGGTGTGGGGGACAGCCAGGAGGCCGGTGTCACCAGACAGAAGAGGAAGAGTTGCGGAGTAAGGTCTAAGGAGACAGGAGAGGGAGGAGAGTGCTGGGGTATAAAGGGCTTTGAATGCCACACAAAGCAGTTTGTATCGCCTGTGGAAATGATGGGGAACCACTGGAGTTTATTGAGCAGAGGGGAGAGGTAGTTGAATCTGTGCAGACTATTGTAATCATCTAGACTCCAGGTTATGGGGGTCTGTACCAGGAAGGGGACAGCATCAGAAGAGAGAAGGGGACATATTCAAGAAATGGGGCAAAGGTAAAATCCACAGGCTTTGGTAACAGCTTGGATGGCAGTGGGCTGGGAAGTAGTGACAGTGTAATGGTAATGGAATTTAAAGATCCCCCTGTATTGGCTTGGTTTTGGGGTTGAGTGTTAAAACCTAGAGCTTGTGAATCCCACTTGTGGGATGGACTTGTTGACGTGGAGAGGGCTGAACTGTGAGGAGCCATGAATTTGGAGAGAAGTCCAAGCAGAGAGAAGATCTAAGCAGAGGAGGCCAGAGTTGCTGAGAGAAAGACTGCTGAGGACCAGTTGGAGCTGCCCAGGACATTTGGGAGCTGCCAGGAACTGAGGAGGCATGGCTGTGATGCTGGTTTTGTCTGTATGTTTTGATGTTGTTTTGCCAGATTCACCTGCTGGTGAAGGACGGTGCTGCTGTTGTAGAAGTCCTGGAACCTGGCTGTTGGTTCAGAAGCCCTGAAGGAGGATTTTCTTGTTGTATGTTTACAGAAATCCTGGAAGAGGGCCTTGCTGATGTTTTCAGGGATTCTGAGACTGTTCTGCAGGCAGAGAATGACTTGATGAGGACACTGGCAATGTATATTGTGGCTTTGTTGAGCTTTGTCTCCCTAGGAACAGGGATTGCTGAGTACTTGCATCCTGTCAAGACGAAGGAAGGGCCTTTCCTTGGGTTCTCAATGCTGTAATGATATCTTAACCTTATTGTAGCTTAAGGGTGGATGGCTTTTTGTGCTCTCCTGCCCCTTTTGAGAAAGTGCTTGGCATTAATGGATGGTATTATAATTCAGTTGTGATCCAGGGGTGGGGAAACTTTGACTTTTTTGTGCTCTGTGATTGACCAAATGAATGTACTTTTTTTTTATAATTGGAAACTAATCTTCATTTGAGAAGAGACTTAATGAATGTACTGCCCAGGAGTGGGCTACTTTGACTAGTGATCCAGGGGTGGGATTCTTGGACCTTGGCACTTTGCAATTGAATTGAGAACTTACTTGCTAAATGAATGTTACACTGTATTTTGATTTTCTCTGTTCTGTGAATGTTTGCCTTAATTTGTCACTGAATAAATGGGGTTTGCTATGCTGGTAATCTGAATCTTGGAAGCTGCCTTTACTTGGCATTACAGACGGAGAGAGGTTGACTCCTAGGTTGGGAGCCTGGGGACTGGGAGGATGATGGTGACAGGGAAGGTGGGAGGGTGTGAGATGGGGGGGGGGTCTATGTTGAGTTTGAGATGCCTGCTGGATATCTGGTTTAAGATGCTTGAAGGGCATTTGGAGAGGTGAGATTGGAGGCAGGCACAGGTATTAGGGCAGGATAGGTAGATTGGGGAATCATTCGAATAGAGGGTCATTAAGTCCACGAAAGCTGGTGAGGACAGAACTCTGAGGAGCACCTGTGAGTGATCTGGAGAGGAGACAGTGAAGGAGACAGAGAAGGAATGGTCAGAGAGGAGGAGGAGAATGGGAGAATACAAAGGAGGAGAAAGAGATGGTGAAAAGGCCACTGGATTTGGCAGCCAAGAGATCATTGGTCACTTTGGAGAGAGTAGTTTTGATGGAATGAGAAGGTCAGGAACTGGATCCTCAGGGGTTAAGGAGAAAGTGAAAGGAGTGTACTTGCCTTTTCTAGGAGTGAAGGCTGGTGAGTGTCTGAGGTGCAATTAGCATTCAGGTCTTCCAGACTCCAGCTAGCTCCCCAAAGAGTGAAGGCGGCAGGTGGTGGGAGAATCCAAGGCTAAAACTTGGCAGGCACAGTCAATGAAATGATAAATGACTCAAGGGAAGAGAACAGTATGGAACTGAATTGGTTCACCAGGATCAAGATGGACAAAAAAGAAAGTGGTTATTGTAGGGGAGAAGGCCTGGGAGAGACCTGAAGGATGGAGGGATTGAAGGTCATGTCATGGATGTAGAGTAGGGTTTGATAAGGGAAGGCAGAAAAGTGGAAAGAGAGGATCGCTGGATTCTGGAACATGGAAGTGGCGCATCTGGGGGTGCTGGGAAGATCCAGGTTAGTACCACCTTTATGTGTGGCTGAGGTGGGTAGCTCAAAGAACTGAGTGGTAGGGATGCTTGAGGGAAAGTCCATATGTCTGATGAAGCGCCCTGGTATGAGCACAGGCACTGGGAAGAAGAGAAAGGCTGGGAGCCTCATGGAAGAAGGGGTGTGACCAGCTACAGTATTATGAGTGGGTGATAGGGATGAAAAGCATGACCATCAAAGGAAGAGAGGTTTCTGGGTGATGATTTTGTGGCTGGTGAGTGTCTGAAGTGCACTTAGCACGCAGGTCTTCCAGACTCCAGCAAGCTCCCCAAAGAGAATGAGCTCACTGGGGAAGTCCTTTTGGGGATTGTAGACTCCCGGAAAGACAGGACATGCTGTAAGACTGGATCCCCCATTCGTCTTTAGCTCCCCTTGGCCTTTCAGAGGCAGCTGTATAACCTAGTAGATAGAATAATGGACCAGGAGTCATAAGGCCTAAGTTCAAATCTTGCTTTAGTCTCAAGTCCAAGCATAGATCACTGGGTGGAAATTTGCCCTGTGCTACCCTGGTCAGGTCCCTTCCCCTGCCTGGGAGTCAGTTTCCTCCCCTGTAAAATGATGGGGTTTGGCTAGATGGCCTCTCAGGTCCCTCCCAGCTCTGACCCTTTGACCCTCCATAGATTTGCAAGGGCAGAGATAGGCATTAATTACTCTCTTCGCTCCACTGGAAGGTGGCCAAATTCTTCCACATTTCCTCACCCATAATTAGCACCTTATTATATATCATTTGTTCTCTAATTGTGGCACACAAACATATTTTTTTAACTTATAGCTCTTCTTATCTCAGCATCTGAAGCTGTCTCTTATAAGATCTTTCAGTGGCTTGTTGGAGATGGCTTAGAGGGCAGAGATCACAGGAACTCAGAAGCCTGTAAGTCTAATCCCTTCATTTTAAAGAGGAAAAAACTGAAACTCAGGGAGGGTAAATGAATTGTCCCAGGTCCCACAGCTAGAAAGTGTCTAGAGCAGATTGGAACTCAGGTATAACCTGGTCTTAAGCCCAGCATTCCATCAACAGTGGCACACAGGTGACTTTGGGTTCTGGAAGGCTCTGTAGAACACAAACCCCAGCAGGTCTTCCGAGGTGGAAAGGGTGTCAGAGCTCAGCCCAGCCTGTTTTCCAAAAACCCAGCCCAGCCAAGTCAGGAGAACTGGAAGGCTGGCTATAAGAGATACAGTATTTACTTGGGGGGTGGGGTGGAGAATTGTGACACCTCACAGGGGTGACCTGGAGTCTCAGAGGCTACATCAGCCATTCTTATCCCTCTCAAAAGGCTTCCAGGATGGGCCACACAATAAACTCCAATTCTTTTTTTTTTTAATATACAGTATTTTATTTTCCCCCATTTACATGTTAAAACCATTTTAAACATTTTTTAAAAAAGTTTTGAGTTCTGGGTAGGGATGGGGAGAAAATTTGTAATTCAAAATCTCATGGAAATGAATGTTGAAAACTAAAAAATAAACAAATATAATTTGTCAAAGTTTTGAATTCTAAATTCTATCCTTCTCCTCTCCCTGAGATGATAAGAAATCAGATATAGGTTGTACATGTGCAGGAATGTAAAACATTTCCATATTAGTCATTTTGTACAAGAAGGCCCCCCCCCCCAAAAAAAGTATGAAGGAAAGAAAAGTAGAAAAATAGCTGCTTCAGTCTGTATTCAGACATCAGTTCTTTGTCTGGCGGCAGATGAGACGCTTCATCATTAGTCCTCTGGGATTGCTTGGATCATTGTATTGCTGAAAATAGCTAAGTCATTCACAGTTCTTCATTGTTCAATATTACTGTTACTGTGTACAATGTTCTCCTGGTTCTGCTCACTTTTCTTTGCATCAGTTCACGTAAATCTTCTAGGTTTTTCTGAAATCATTCTGCTTTTCATTTCTTATAGCACAATAATATTCCAGCAGGATCATTTTTCAAAGCTAGTAAACTCTGATTCTGCTGTCTGAGGACCAGCCCAGCTAAATCTAAAGAGGGGCATCATCCTGAGGTTGTGATTTTTTTTTTAGGGGGCATACAGTAGCTCAAGATGACTATTTACTATTGAGAAACAGCAGTAATGGAATTGGGAAGGAGATGAAGATGCTGCCTCTGCCACTGACCTGCTATATGGCTCTGAGCCACTTAATCTCTCTGGGCCTCAGCTACCTCATCTATAAAATAGGGTTGTCATGAGGCCCAAGTCATATGTGTAAGAGAGTAGAGGTTGATGTGAGGAGTTCCTTGATCAACTGGGTGAGCTTACAGATTGGTGAACCTTTGGAGCATCAGGGTGGTTAACAGAGAGTGTGAGCATGCCTTTGACATCTTTTCATAAGATTGAAGAAATATCCTCCCATGAAAACCAGGAGAGTATTCTTGTCTTCTTTTTTTTCCTTTTAGGGGAGTCCATTTCCTCTTTCCCTATTCAGAGGACAGACCAGTAATTGGCTTGACCATCCTCAAACAGGAGTTGCTAGCCTGCGGATGATACCTGGGAGAGATGGGGATAATCAGCTTATGAAGCTACTTTGAGAGTAGAAGGGTAGGGTTTGGATGGAGAACTGGGAGCTGTAGGGCTGAGATGGATGAGAATGAAGAAGCAAGGAGCCCAGACAGTCTAAATCACAAGGATCCCAAGGGCAGCTCTAGGACAGTAGATTTTCACACCCTTCTCAGCAGTCCTTGTAATGTTGATTTAGAGGGTGGGAGTACTGGGCAGGAAAGCAGTTATCAGGATGCCTGGCTAAGCTTGGTCTCTGGTGTCCTCGGGCTCCACAAAATGTGCCAGAGTCCTCCCTCCGGTTATTTTAGCACTCTGGGCTTTGGGGAAGTAAAGCAGCTCTCCCTTCCAGGAAGCCTCTTTCTAGAAGGGATCCTTCTGCCTCCCTCCCCACTTTTTTGCTCCAAAATCATGTGGGTAGTCCAGGGGAGGATCAATTGTACTGGAGGCAGGGAGACCAGTTAGAAGGTTAGGGCAATAGCCTAGGGGAGAAGTAATGAGAGGATGAACTAGAAGAGTGGATGGCTGTATGAAGGGAGAGAAAGGGGCCTGAAAAGGATAAGACTGGCCGCCGATAGGCCTCTCTTCTCAAGGTGCTCCTGGGTGTTCTTTCTGCTCCACCCACACTCCATGCATTTTACTTGGATCTTCCTTGTTACCTTTCCCACCTCCTAGCCTTTGCTCATGCCTTTCCTGCTACTGAGCATGCTCTTCCACCCATCCAAACCTGATATATTCTTCAGGTTCTCCATGGTTAACTCTACAACCCATTGTGATCTGATTAGTCTTTGAACTCCAGGTATTTATTTTCTCTATCACATATCTGGCAATGAATCATGGTTATCCCTTGATCTTACCATACGACTGGCCCACATCTTTTCTGGTCATCCATTTCTTGGGGTACATGACCTTTATGCTTTTACGATGGATCTCTTTATGCTTCTTTTCTTGTACAATTCTTCACTGCAAATATGCTAGAGTCTATTCGCCCTCACCATGTTCCTTTCCTTTCCACATGGTATAGAGTTGGAAGGATAGCTTCTTCTGGTGTAACTTCAATTTTCTTCTGTACATTTTTTCAAAAATGCTTTAATAATCCTCTTTTCTTCCTCTTCTTTTCATTTTATTGGCGACATTATCACTACCCCTCCCCTCCCTTCCCTCAGTGGAAAAAAAAAAAGAAAACAAGATTCTTCTAACAAATATAATCAAGCTACAACAAATTCTCACAGCGCTCATGTTGGAAAACGTATGTCTCATTCTATAACCGGAATCTCTCACCTCTCTGGAGGGGGATAGTATGCTTCTCCTTCTAGCCTTCTGAGTTGTTCATTGTTTTGATCTAAATTCATAAGTCTTTCCAAGTCATTTATCTTTATAATGTAACATTTATAACATAAATTGTTCTCCTAGTTCTGTTCATTTCTCTCAGCATCACATCCTACAATTCCTCTTGGATTTCTGCAAACCTTTCCCATTCTTCTTCTTGTATAGGACAATAACATTCCATTACATTCATATAACACCATTCCCCAACTGATGGGTAACCACTTAGTTTCCAGATCTTTGCCACTATAAAAAGAGCTGCTCTGGATATTTTGTATCTATGGACTCCTTTCTTCTTTCTCTAATCTCTTTGGAATATAGGAGCATTATTGAGTCAAAGAAATGTCTCATTTAGTGACCTTTTGGACATAGTTTCAAATTGCCTTCCAGAATGACTGGACTAATTCTCAGTGTACCTATTACCCCACAGTCCTTCCAGCAATTGTCTTCTTCCTTTTTTTGTTTGTCAATCTGTGATATGTTGGTAATAAAACAAAATTCCCTGAAACAAAACCCCTCGTCAATTCTTTCAATGACGTAGATGGCTGTAAGCCAATGAATACCACTGCCCCTGAAGAATTAAAAGTTGAGATCACTCTTGTTGTATTGGATTCCATTAAATGAAGTAAATATTCATTGAGCAATACTCATGTTTGCTATGAGGACTATAAGGATGAGTAATACCCAAACCCTGCTCTTAAGGAGTAAATGAATATTTGCATTTTTCCTGAATGAATATTCAGGAAGTCAATTGTGAACAGCTAGTTAAAGTTATCCATCCAAAATGACTGAAGCCCTGAATGGCCGATGTCCAAAGTGGAATTGAGTCTAAACTCTGGAAGGCTTTTTGTCTGTAAGAAAAATTCAGAGGGAGTTGGTTCTGTGACCTTCGTGGTAGAAGCAAATTTACATTTAACCGAGGCAGCTAGGTGGTGCAGTAGATAGAGAGCAGGCCTGGAGTTATGAAGACTCTGAGTTCAAATCTGACCTCAGATACTGTGTGACCCTGTGCAAGTCATTTGACCTGTTTCCCTCAGTTTCCTCATCTGTAAAATGAGCTGGAGAAGGAAATGGCAAATCACTCCAGTATCTCTGCCAAGAAAACCCCAAATAGGGTCAGGAAGGGTCAGACCCGACTGAAACAATTGAACAACTGCAAACCTTAGTGTGCTGTTGTTATCACTCCTACATGCCAGGTTCTGGTATGTGAAAGTTTGCTGTTCTAATAGAGTTATGTCTTTTTTTAAAGCACGATGAACTGAGTTGTATGTTTTTACCTCTCTCTTACTCAGACTAGGACAACTGGCTTATCCAGCCCTGTCCAGATGCCGCTGTCCACTTGGTGAGTTATAGGCACCGGGCCAAAGAGGAATCAGATAAACTCCGACACTGGCTCAGAAGGTGCAGACAGCTCTGCCGTCCTCCCCTGGGAGGCCAGGTTTCCATGCTCATGCCCCGTGTCCTGCTTTGCCAATTCTCCATGTTCCTGGGCCCTTCCTTTGTTTTTCTCATCTGGACAGGTGGCCTCTAGCTTAGTGACCCAGCCATCCCAACCACACGCCAATGCCCCTCTCCAGTTATCATCCCATTGCTCTCCTTGAATATGACCTGGACACAAGCACTTCTTCCCCAGCCCCTCCCTCTCAGCTCCACCCCTTTACATCCGCCTAGACCTTTGGATACGATCTGACAGTATAGACAACCAACCACCTAGTGCCCAGCCTGCCACGCTTTCTTAGCTCCCTTTTCTTGCACCTCTTCTTTCAGTTATCAGAACAAATTGAAACTACTTAAAACGTGATTTGTCAGCTGCACTCCCTTTTGGGAGTGGTCCCGTCATGTAGCCCAACTCCTGACATCTTTGGCTCTTCTCTCTCCTTCAGGACAAATCAAGCCAGCAAACATTTATTAAATTTTACCCTTGTCTAGGTGCAGCTGAGGAGACATACAAAGGCAAGAGTGTGGTCCTTGCCCTCAAAGAGCTTGTATTTTAATGAGGGAGACAATAGGTAAACAAGTGGGAGGATTTTATAAACACAAAGAAGAGAGAGAATGAAAGTAAAGGAGAGAGAGACAGAGAGAGAGACAGAGACAGAGACAGAGACAGAGACAGAGACAGAGAGACAGAGAGACAGAGAGACGGAGAGATGGAAAGCAGTCTAAGAGAGGAAGGCAGCAGCAGCTGAGGGCACTAGGAAAGGTCTCAACTTCTGTGTCACTCACACAGGCCTTAGAGCCCTCCTTCCCGTATCTAAGGAGGCTGAGATTGGCCCAAGTCAAAAAAAATTCGCCTGGGAGGGGAAGACCTCAGGTTTCGGGCCAAAGCAGAGACAATCGCTATTTACATTCATTCTGGGGATCAAACACCTAGTGGAGCTTGACCCAGGACCTATTGTTGTCGAACCAATGAGAGCCAGAGTGATTTGGGTTTTAGGTATTTCTTACTTAGCCTTAATCATAGATTGGGTGTTGCCTCAGTCAAACCAAGAGCTATTAAAGACCTTAGCTTAAAGAGGCCAAGGTCTCTTACTGCTTCAGGCCATCTTCGATATCTGGCCACCGGATCCAGATGCTCCTGAGGAGACAGTGAGCCCGGTGACTTTGCACAACCCTGCCTCACTTAAATCAAGTTCACTGGTATGTCATGGCATCACCTCCCCGATGCCATGGTCATCTTTGAGAAGGAAGGACAAACAAGAACCCTTATCTAACTCCCACCCCAATTAAGCTAGTGTAATTAGCCTGCCAAGCAATGACAAATGGCTTTGTGAAACTCAATCAACACCCAGCTTCCATCTGTCCCTGACTGGGCACTGCCGGTAAGACAAAGAAAACCCAAAGATGACTAAGTTCCTTAGGAGCTCTTCCCTCCAGGTTGGGCAGAGCCCAGACTCACCCAGTCACAGATCCTCAGAATGGCCAGGGACCTCCGAGAACACCCAACCCGAGCAGGAGTCCCCTACCAACATCCTCAACCAGAGGCCATTCCACCTTGGCCTGAAGCCTTCCTTGGGTGGCTGGGATTCCCAGGGCAGCCACTGAGAAGAGCGGCGAGCTCTGCTTGGTTTAGCCCCAGAGGGCAGAAAGGAACCCGAGGCGGCCATGGCAGCAGGCAGATTTTGCCTGGATGTCTAGAAACTTTTTAAACTATTAGCATCTACCCAAAGTGGACTGGGCTGCCTTGGAGGGGGTGTGTGTCACTGGCTGGAGGACCCCTAAGCAGGGGTGATATAAAAACCCAAAGTACTATTAGAACAGAAAGGAGGGGCAGATCCCTTCCAGCAGAGGCGATCCTGGGGCAAGCTTTACTGAGGTTCTGGTCCTTGGGCTCTGCTGGGGGGGAAGGAGGAGCAGGAGAAGAGAGACAAAAGTGGACCAGTCCCTGCCCTCTAGAAGCTGACAGTCTAGCCAGGGGAGAAGGCGGGCACAAATACATATAAGCTGCATTTGGAGGGAGGGCAGCTGCTGGGGATCTAGAAGAGGCTTACTCCTCACTGGGCTTCATCCGCCGGCACCACCATCTTCGCCTTCTCCCCCCAAAAGAACCCTGGATCCCAGCTCCTGGGCTCTGATCCTGTCTCCTCATCAAGTCTTGTGGACTGATTGGTTGGCTTGAGCTTACCTTCTATTTGAACCAGACCTCCCAAAGCAGACCTTATAAGCAATTCGAAGTAACTGGCTGCATAGCTCATCGCATCTACATTCTATGAAAAACCAAAGCAACCCAATCTCATTTTTTAATGAAAGTGAACTAAGTAATGGGAGGGAGGGGGCAGACCCAAAGATAGCAGCTAATGAGCCGAGCATCCTCAACACTAGAGCTCTGGGGTCTTTGCCTCAGTTTCTGCTGCTGTCATTTGAGGGATTTCTATTTTGCTGGGGGTGGAGTGGAGGGCTTTGCTTTCTCCCCTCAGCCTCTGTATCCCCCTTTTCCACGGCCCCTTCTCCCCGCTTTATCTTTCCCCTTCCCCAGCTCTCTTTTCTCTCTCCCCCACCCCGAGGCTGAGCCAGGGCCCTCACGAGCGGTGCAGAGCCCCGGGCTGCTGAGGGGCGCCGCCAAGGGCAGGGTCCGGTCCCTCTCCACTGCCAAGACCAAGTCAGCACAGAAACACTCAGTTAACGCGATTAGCCTCTGGACAACCAGCCGGCCTCCGTGCCCTGGAGACGCCTGTGCTCCTGCGTCCTCCTCCTCACCCCGGGAAGGGAAGGGGCACTTACTGAAGGCCCACTGTGTGCCAGGCACTGCCCGAGCGCTTTACGAGGAGGGTCGCGTTTGAGCCATTTTACAGACGGGTAAACCAATGCAGGCAGGGGTGAGGTTCGTTGCCCAGGGTCACACAGCCAGGAAGGGTCCGAGGTCTTCCCCACTGAGCTGCCCGGGGGACTATCCCTTTGGTCCGGTAGCAGCCCCTTCCCTAAATCCTTCCTTCTCTTCCCTCCCCCCTGTGTGCCTCAGTTTCCTTCCCCGTAGAGGGAGGACTACATGATCACCGTCTCTTTCGGGGCGCCCGCCTAGATCACGAGTTCTGGTCCAAATCTGGGGTTTGGGGCGATGGGGACAGGAGGGGCAGGGGCGCGGTGGGGCCCGGGCCGAGCAGCCCCCTCCCTCTCTGCCCTGTGCCCCGCCCAGCGATGCCTTCTGACCCCTCCCTCCCCGTCTTTCCCCCCCTCCGCGTCTCTCCCCCTCTCTCCGTCTCCCCCCCTTCCCTCTCCCTCCCCTCCAGCCCCAGCCCCGCCCCTCGGCGCTCGCGCGCGCGGCAGGAAGTGCAGGGGCTCGAGCCGCCCGGCGGCCGCGATGCATTGTGGGACAGCAGCAGCACCAGACCCAAGATGGCGGCCAGCAGGAGGCTGATGAAGGTAAAGGCGGCTCCGCGGGGCCGGGCCTGGCCCGAGGCGAAGCCCGAGCCCGAGCCCGGGCGGCGGCGGCGGCTCCCGCTCCGCCCCCCGACCGGGCCCCCAGGCCCGCGACCCCCGCACGCCCCCCCGGCCGGGCCTGCGCTCAGCCTCGCCTCGGCCCGGCCGGGCCTCCCGGGCGCCCGTGAGGCGGCTCCGCGACCGGGCCTGAGGGGCCGGGCCGGGCCAGGGCGAGCGGCCCCCGAGGCCCCGGGCCGGGCCTCCGCCGTGCTCCCCCGCCCCGCCCGGGGAAACCGAGGCATCGCGGGGGCGGCCCCCGCCTCTCCCGTCCCCTCCCCGCCGCCATCGCCCCCTTCCACCCGAGGCCAGGGTTTGGGGGGAGGGCGCGCCCCAGGGCCTCGAGGGGAGAGGGGACGATTGTCATCTCGTTTTGTCCTCCGATCTCCCTGCCCCCGCTCTGCCGGGGAGGAAACTGAGGCACACGGGGGAAGTGACGTGCTCGGGAACTCGCCGCTAGGAAGTGGCGGGGTGCGATTGGAACTCGGGGTTTCGTCCCCAAAGCGGCTGTTGAAGTGGGAAGCGGCCCCCTGCCCCTCACGTGATGGGAGCCCCGGGGGGCCTGCGCTTAAAGCCCCCTGGGCCGGGGCTGGGGCCGTGCCGGGGAGGCCTGGGGGGCGGGGCCCTCGGGATCCCCCTCCCCAGGCCGGGCCGTGCCGGGGGCGGGGCGCACGGCGAAGCTGGTTCCCGAAGGTCGGGTAAAGCGGGGCCCGCTGGAGGGTGAGGGGGCCCTTGGCGGGGCGGGGGGGGGGGGGGAGCCGACAGCCGATACGCGTAATCTGCTGGATGTTTCCCAGATTCATGACCTCCAAAGACGCTTCGGTGCCTTAGAGAGTGTTGATTGCTTTGAGACCCTCCCCGCCCCTCCCCCACCCGGGACGGAGAAGAGGCGCTGGGAATTAGACTTTGCACCCCAGGGGGTTGTGGAAAAGGTTCTGCCCCAATCCTGTTCGTGAAGGTGGATCGTGGGCTTTGTGGCGGAAGAGGCCCCTGTTATGGGGGGGAGGAAACTGAGGCCGGTGGAGGAGAAATGTCAGTTCCCCGGTCTTGGTAGGGCCACTGTCCAGCACCGCACCTGCCGCACAGGGCTCATTGGCCCGTAATGCGGTGTGGTGACCCCTCTTTCTCTTTGGCACCCTGCTGTGGGGTAGGGCTAACACTGTGGTAGGTTGTGCTCTCTGGGCTGGGGATGCCTCGGAGCTTTGAATGTCTGCTCAGCTTGAGACTGCTTCCTCCCTGGCCGGAGAGGGTGGAGAACAAGCCCCCCTCCCTTTTTAAAATAAAGATAATGGAAAGCTATGCTTTACGTATACTTTGATATTGCTTTGAAAACCCATTTTAAAGATTTGAAACTTCCTTTAGAAAGCCTATTTTTGTTCCCTTGGACTCTTCGTCACAAGGGATCATCTGTAAATAGTGTACAATATTTTTAGTCTAATATGGTTCCCATAAATCAGGTTGACATATTTTAGATTTTCTTAAAATCTTCAACATATTTTGGTTTGAGTTCACCTAATGGTTTTAACCTGCCTCTGTCGTGCAAGGTTTACAAAGCTACATTTTAAAAAAGAATTTTCAATGTCTTTTCATTTCCAAAGAGAATCAGTAAATTGAGTATTCCTTGATGACAAAAGAAAAAACAGACCCATAAGTCTTGTGTCTAAATTAGAAACTGAAACCAAATAATCCAAAATGAAACTGAGCACATAGGGCCCAGGGAAATTCAACTTGAGTTTCCGTTTTCAACTCTGCCCTCAAATCTCTTCTAAAAACTGCTCTCATTGACTTGAAGGGGGAACTTCACCAAGAACTGAAGGAGAAGGCTTTGGCCAAAGCTTGCTTCCCTTATTGTTTGTGAACCCTAAACGCCTCTAATCAAACATTGGCATCTAATAGACTCTGTGATTGTAAGGAGAATGGGTGCTGTCCAAAAATGGAAGAGGCCCAGGAGGGGTTTTCTGGGAGAGGCCATAGGATGTGTGCCTGGAGTTTTGTCGAGGGAACTCCTGCACTGGATGGCCACTCCCACCTCTGGGGTTTCATGGTTCTCTGTTACATAACACTGACTTTTAAAAATGGCTAGTGTCTTTTTAAAGCTACAGTTCTATATTGTGAACTTGATTCATAGAATCACAGACAGAGACTGAGCTGGAAAGGATCCTTGTGGGCCAACCCTCTTATTTGGAATTTTAATTTTTATTTTGAACTTAACAAACACAAAAGATGGGCCTTTCCATATACATAGTAGAAGAGAAAAGGATTGTACCTGGAACTTCTGGTCTCTTGTATACAGTTTGCTTTGCTTTCCCAGCTGTTCTGCTTGTCTGTGATTTCAGGCCTTTCCTTTTGGCAAGTGAGGAAACTGAGGCTCTCAAGTGCCCCAAGGTCACCCAGGTCATTTGGAACTTGAATCTTCTGAATGCAAGTGAAATGCCCCTCGGGTTCTACCCATTCCTGTGCTTCCTGGTCAGGGGTCTCAGGGAAGTAAGAGGCTCCTCAGGCTCAACACACCCCGACTCTCCAGCCGCTCCCTGACCCTCGTCCGTCAGTGGCACAGCCCTCGCCGCTTGTCCTTGTTCAGTCTTTTCACTTGTGTCCACTGCTTTATGACTCCATCTGGGAGGTTTTCTGGGCAGAGATCCTGGAGTGTTGGCCATTTCCTTCTCCAGCTTGTTTGACAGATGAGGAAACTGAGGCCAACAGGAATAAGTGACTTGTCCAGGGTCACATAGTGAGTGTCTGAGTCTGGATTTGAGCTGATGAGTCTTCCTGCCTGGGTCTGGTGCTACATCCGTTGGACCACCTGGCTGTCCCTCCAGTCATCTAGACAGTGCCTTTTGGTAGTATATCGTATCTCCTCCTCCTCCTTTCTCTTTCCCCATCCCTCTCCCCTCCCTCCCCTCTTTGTCTTCCTTGCCTCCCACCTCCCTTCTTTCCTCTTATCCCTTTTTCTCTTCTTTCCCTCCCTCCTTCCTTCTCTTTTCTTTCTTTCTCCTTCTCCCTTACTTTCTGTCATCTCCCCCGTTTTACCTTATACATTTCATCCCAACTTCTGCTGCCGTTTTTGCTAATTCAGATTCTTTTTCTATATTTCTTTTAATTCTTTGTAATGTTTCTTATGATGCAGTATTATTTCGTTGCATTAATATGCCAGGATTTTTTTCACCCATTTCCCAGTCGATGGGCACCTACTTTGTTTTCAGTGGCTTTTTACCTGAACTTCTTGGTTCCATCTGCTTTCCCCATTCCCAACTCATTTTGTCAGGGTAGGCTTCCTTATGCCCAGCAAGTGATCCAAAGAGCAAGGCTCCCCTTAGCGTGGCCCCTCCCTGTGCTTGGTGCCTCACCCAGGCCAGTGTTCCCCCAGTTGCTGGCTGCCCACAGCTTTGCTAGTTGAATGATACAGTAGAAAAAGAGCTAGACTTGGAGGTCAGGCTTGGGTTGGAGGCTCTCTAGCTGTGTGCCTATGGATGAGTAACCTGACCTCTCTGAAACTTCTTGAGAAGAAAGTGATTAATGAAACTTCTGCCAGGAGTCTGAGCCATTCTTCATGGCCCACGTTGGATGCCATGTCCAGGTGTCTGACTGACTCCACATCTCTGTGCATGCGTGGGTGCCTTGTGAATGCCAGCGTGCCTGACTGAGCCCTCCTTGGAGGCGTGGCTCTCAGAGAAGGCGCTGATGGTGCTTTGTCCGGAAGTCTCCCTGCTCTCAGCCCGTGCCTCCTTCAGGGTCTTTCCTAGATAGATCCCTCTTACAGAAGCTCTTGTCGGATTGTACCTGAGTGCTGGTTAGGTCTTTGTTTCTTGCAAGTCCTGGTAATTAACTAGAAGCGTGATTGTAATTGCCCACACTTACGTTGCACTGGGAGGTGTGGGAAGGGCTTTACATACAGTATCTCATTTGATCTTTACTACATCCCTGGGAGGTAGATGCTGTTATCACCCCCATTTTACAGATTAGAAAACTGAGGCTCAGAGGAGTTGCCTAGGGTCACATGCCATTATTAGGTGTTTGAGACGGGATTGGAAGCCAGGTTTTCCTAACCCCAAGTCAGCACTTTATCTGCCGTGCCATCGAGCTGCCTGTTAATTAAAGCAGTAAAGGCATTCCTATCTTGACTGTTTCTTAATGGGAACCATCCAGCCAGATAGTCAGACTTGTGGAGCAGCTACGTTCATTTCACTGCATTGATTCCAGTGACTAAACTGTATTTGCAGCCTGCTCTTACTATTAAGATCTTTAGTGCCTGTATCTGCCCTGCTTCTCCCCACTTTGCATTCCTTTGCAGATGGTTCTCAAGATTTTCTAGACCTCACACTTCTCACTTCATCTTAATGTGCCGCAAGATTACTGAACCGTTCCCTCATTGTTGGACATTTAGGTCACTTCGAGCTCATCGGAGCCTGTCTCATTTTTGGCAGTTTTTCTGTGACTGAGATAGGGATTTTTGAGATCAGTGCATGAAACTGGTATTCACTGAGGGTTTTTCCTCCATGACTAGGGAAGTCTTGTCTCTCCTTAAGAGCTGGTGTTCCCTGTCACATCACTGTGTTAGAGACTTCTCTCTCCAGCACTTTGGGGTTCAGGGTTACATTGATAGGGGTAGGGGGCTTTTGGGAGTTCCAAAATACATAAGTGATGTGGGGGCTGGGCAGCCCTGGATCAGCCCCTCAGCCTGGGCTTGGTCTGTCTTTGGAAAACAAAGTCTGTTGTTGGGTCCATCTTAGACTTTATACTTGTTCATCTTTACCTGGGCTGTCCTTAAAAAAATACACTCACAACCCGATAAATTTAACTATTAACAAAGACAATCAAAAAAGATAGAAAATATGGGCTAAAAGCTCACATTAGTCCATAGCATTATCAAATGAGACGTAAATGGACAGACAAGTAGAAAATCCTTTTGATCTATGGCCCATTTCAGCTGACACTCCACAACCTTTGCCATTTTCTTTTTTATATGGATGTAGTTGTATGTAGTCAGGGGGTGTGTGTGTGTCTGTGCATGTGTGTGTGTGCGTGTGTGTGTGTGTGTGTGTGTGTGTGTGTGTGTGTGTGTGTGTGTATGCGTGCGTGTGTCTGTGCGCGCGCGCGCGCCTGTGTGCACAGTTCTCATTCTACCGATCTTTTCATTGCTCATCTCAGTCTTTATTTTCTTGTGGTTGCATTGACCTTTTTGTAACACATGCTCTTGGGTAAGCCAAATAAATGTACAGTCCATTGCTGTACATTTTCTTGTGTTGAGGTAGCTACTAGAATGAAAGTCATCCTCCTTTGCCAACTCTCCAGTGAAAATAGTGGTTCAGCATTTTTAGGGGGTGGGGAGTGGTATGTGGGGGTCAGCTGAAAGTTACTTTTTCTTTCTTGTTGGTCTGATTAAAGGTTGAGAAGCTTGTGTTTCTTTATGGACCAGGATGTTTGAGCATACCTTTGGCTTTAATTGGAGAGGCAGTGTTGTATAATGGACAGATGCATGGCTGCAGTGAGTGCTGGGCTTGGGCTAGGGAAGCTGATGGTGAAGTGGCAAGAGCACTGGACTGGGCTTGGAGTCGAGAATATCTGAGTTCCAGTCAGCCTGAAATAAATACTTAGAAGCCAGGTGACCCTGGTTAAGTCACTGCACCTGTGTCTCACTTTTCTTATCTGTATAGTGGTGGGGGAACAATAGCACCTGTCTCGCAGGTTTGTTAGGAAGTTAAAATGACATATTTGCAAAATGCTTTGCAAACCTTAGAGCTAATCCGATCCTAAAGATTCCTCCCTTGTTAAATGGGTCTAAACATCTACTTACACAACTGCAACATCAGTAAAGCCCCTTGCTCCCCTAGCACTCGCTATCAGTGTTGGCTGTTGGAATAACAACCTAGAATAAATCACATTTTTATGAATAATTTCCATTGAATGTCATGTCTGAGGGCACAGACGGTTTTGGGTTTTTGTCTTTGGCTCTCGCGGCCTTAGCCCACTGGCTTACATTGTAGGCACTTACTCATAAGTTTTGGTTGAGTCAAGTCCTAGTATGTACACATTATGTTGAAGTTGACCAGATGCTTTTCTTGGAAAACTATGTGAGTCGAGCAGTTCTGCAGTTTTCAAAGGCAGCACTCAAGTCCCTCAAAGTGGAATGACTTCCCCAAAGGCAGCCAACTCAGTGCCCTTTCCATCTTGTTCACAAACTTGTTTATTAAACTGTTGGCGGTGATGTTGTTTGAAGAGAAGGATGAACCTGGGCAAGGCTGAAAGGTCAGACACCTGGCTTAGTGGGAAAAGTTGCCTGACATTCAAACAAATCAGCCCTAGATTTGGAGCTAGGACAGACTTTCATGGCAATCTTGTCTGGACCCTCATTATATAGTCAGGAGACTTGGGTGCAGGCTCCCAGCTCTGATTTTTGTTGTTCAGTCATTTCAGAGTTGTCTGACTCTTCATGATCCCGTTGGAGGTGGGGTGGCTTTTTTGTTTTTTGTTAACTAGCATTTTATGTTTTCCAATTACACATAAAAATAGTTTTTTGCATTCATTTTTTATAAGATTTTGTGTTCCAGATTTTTTTCTCCTATCTGCTCTCCCCAAGACAGCAAGCAATCTGATATAAGTTGTACGAGTGCAGTCATGTAAACATATTTTCCATGTTAGTCATGTTGTGAAAGAAGAGAGAACAAAAGGGAAAAGCCACAAAGAAAAACCAAACAGAAAGTGAAAATAGTCTGCTTCGCTCAGCATTCAGACTCTCCCAGTTCTTTCTCTGGAGGTGGAGAGTGTTTTTGATCATAAATCTTTTAGAATTGCTTGGATCATTGAATTGCAGAGAAGAGCTAAGTCATTCATAGTTGATGATCACACAGTGTTGCTGTTACTGTGTATGATATCATCCTGGTTCTGCTCACTTCACTCAGCATCAGTTCATATAAGTCTTTTCAGGGTTTTGGTTTTGTTCTGCTTTTTAATCTGCTTGTTCATTGTTACTTGTAGGACAATAGGATTCCATTACATTCATATACTTATAGGACAATATAGTATTCCATTACATTCATATACCACAACTTGTTCAGGCCTTCTCTCAATTTCCAGTTCTTTGCCACCGCAGAAATAGCTGAGATAAATATTTTTGTACATGTATGTCCTTTTTGGTTTTTTTTATGATATCTTTAGGATATAGACCTAGCACTGGAATTGCTGGGTCAAAGGGTATGCAGTTTGATTGGCTTTTGGACATAGTTCCAAATTGTTCTCCAGAGTCGTTTCATCAGTTCACAGCTCCACCAAAATTGTTATCCCAGTTTTCCCACGTCTTCTCCAGTGTTTATTATTTTCCTTTTCTCTCATACTAGCCAATCTATGACATGGTACCTTAGAGTTGTTTTAATTTTCCTTTCTCTAATCAGTAGTAATTTAGAGCATTTTTTTTGACATGACTAGAGAGCTTTAGTTTCTTCATCTGAAAACTGTCTGTTGACATCCTTTGACCATTTGTCAATTGGGAAATGCCTTACATTCTTAAAAATTTGACTCCATTCTCTACATATTTGACAAATGAGGCCCTTATCAGAAACACTGGCTGTAAAAATTGTTTTCCATCTTTCTGTTTTCCTTCTAATCTTGGTTGCATTTATTTTGTTTGTGCAGAACCTTTTGAATTTAATGTAATCAAATATCCATTTTGCCTTTCATAACATTCTCTATCTCTTGTTCAGTCATGAATTCTTCCCTTCTCTTCCCCAATTGGTAAATGGTCAAAGGATATGAACAGGCAATTTTCTGAGGCAGAAATTAAAGATATCTTTTAAGCATATGGAAAAATGCTCTAAATCACTATTGATTTGAGAAATGCAAATCAAAACAACTTTGAGGTACCACATCT
>CM053580.1:588254159-588286731 GCA_028627135.1 Pseudochirops cupreus
AAGGGAGGGGAGAAAATCTGAAACTCAAGTGATTGTGGAACTGAATCTTGTAAATTAAAAGTAAATGAGTAAATAAAAAAAATTAAAAAAAAATTCTTCCCTTCTCCACAGGTCAGACAGGTAAGCTTGCTCTCCTAATTTGGTTACGGTATCCTTTATGTCTAAACCATGTACCCATTTCGACCTTATCTTGGTGTATGGTGTGAGATGCTGGTCTGTGCCTAGTTTCTGCCACACGGTTTTCTAGTTTTCCCAGTAGTTTTTGTCAGACAGTGAGTTCTTATCCCAGAAGCTGGAGATTTGGGTCTATCAAACTCTAGATCACTACAATCATTTACTACTGGGTCTTGTGTACCTAATTCACTCCGCTGATCCACCGCTCTTATCTCTTGGCCGGTACCAAACAGTTTTGATGATTGCTGCTTTGTGGTAGAATTTTAGACTTGCCGCAGCAAGGCCGCCTTCCTTTGCTTTTTCTAAAAAATTAATTCCCTTGATATTCTTGATCTTTTGTTCTATATTAATTGTATTTTTTCTAGCTTTATAAAATAACTTTCTGGTAGTTTGATTGGCGTGGCATGGAATAAGTAAATTAATTTAGGTAAAACTGTCATTTTTCTTATGTTAACTCGGCCTGCCTGTGAGCGGTTTGTCTTTTTACACTTATTCAGATCTGGCTTTTTTGTGTTAGAGTGTTTTGTGATTGTGTTCCTCCGGTTTCTGGGTTTGTCTTGGCAAACAGACCCCCAAATATTTTACATTGTCTGCAGTCATTTTAAATGGAATTTCTTTATCTATTCTTGCTGAGGTTCGTTGATAACACATACAAATGTTGATGATTGATATGGGTTTATTTTATATCCTGCCACTTTGCTAAAGCTGTTAGTTATTTCAAGTAGCTTTTTAGTTGCTTCTCTAGGATTCTTTGAGTCTACCATCGTATCATTTGCAGAGAATGATAGTTTTGTTTCCACATTGCCTAGTTTAATTCCTTCAGCTTCTTTTTCTTCTCTTATAGCTAAAGCTAAAATTTCTAGTACAGTATGGAACAGTGGTGGTGATAATGGGCATCCTTGTTTCACCCCTGATCTTACTGGGAAGGCTCCTAACTTGTCCCTATTACAGAGAATGCTTACTGATGGCTTTGGACACTAGTTAGCATTTTAAGGAAAGCTCCTTTTATTCCTGTACTCTCTAGTGTTGTTAATAGAAATGGGTGCTGTATTTTGTCAAAAGCTTTGTCTGCATCCGGTGAGATAATCGTGATTTCTGTTGGTTTTGTTATTGATATGATCAGTAGTTTTCATAATACTGAATCAGCCCTGCATTCCTGGGATTTATCCCACCTGGTCATAGTGTATCATACTCGTGATAAATTGCTGTAATCCCATTGCTGATATTTTATTTAAAATTTTTGCAACAATATTCATTAGGGAAATTGGCCTCTAATTTTCTTTCTCTGTTTTGGCTTTTTCTGGTTTAGGTGTCAGCACCATATTTATGTCATAAAAGGCATTTGGTAGAACTTCTTTGCCTGTTTTTCCAAATAGTTTATATAGTATTGGATAACCCTGGAAATTTTTTCTTAGGAAATTCATTGATGGCTTGTTCAATTTCTTTTTCTAAAATGGGGTTATTTAAATATTTTATTTCCTCTTCTGTTAATTTGCTCAGTTTATATCCTTGTAAATATTCATCCATTTCACTTAGATTGTCAGATTTATTGGTATACTCTTGGGCAAAATAGCTCCTGGTTGTGGTTTTAATCTCCTCTTCATTGGTGGCGCATTCATTCTTTTTATTTTTGATATTGGTAATTTGATTTTCTACTTTTTAAAAAATCAAATCAACCAGTTTATCTGTTTTATTTATTTTTTAAAAATAAAACCAGCTCTTAATTTTATTTGTTAAATCAGTAGTTTTCTTTCAATTTTATTAATTTCTCTTTTGATTTTCAGAATTTCTATTTTGGTATTTTGTTGGAGATTTTTAATTCGTTCTTTTTCTAGCTTTTTAAATTGCATGCCTAATTCACTGATCTGTTCTTTTTTTTATTCATATCAGCATTTACAGATATCAAGTTTCCACTAAGTACTGCTTTGGCTGCATCCTATAAACTTTGGTATGTTGTCTTATTATTGTCGTTCTCTTTGATGAAATTGATTGTTTCTCTGCTTTGTTGTTTGACTCACTCGTTCTTTAGGATGAGATTGTTTAATTTCCAATTAATTTTTAATCTACCTTTCCATGGCCCTTTATTACATGTAGTTTTTATTGTGCCATGATCTGAAAAGGATGCATTTAATCTCTCTGCCTATCCGCGTTTGATTGTCAGATTTTTATGCTATAATATGTAGTCATTTTTTGTGTATGTGCCATGTACCACCAAGAAAAATATATTCCTGACTCCATTCAGTTTTCTCCAGAGGCCCGTCATTAACTTTTCTGAAATTCCATTCACCTTCTTTCTTGTTTATTTCATGGTTAGATTTATCTGGTTCTGAGAGGAGGAGGTTGAGGTCCCCTACTAATATTGAGGGGTAAAGCAAGGCAGTTGGGGTTAAATGACTTGCCCAAGGTCATACAACTAGTAAGTGTATTAGGTGTCTGAGACTGGATTTGAACTCAGGTCCTCCTGACTTCAGGACCTGTGTTCTATTCACTGTGCCACCTAGCTGCCCCTAGTATAGTTTTGCTGTCTATTTCTTCCTGTAACTCACTTTTACTCTAAGAATTTGGATGCTATACCACTTGATACATATCTTTAGTACTAATTTATTTAATTGTCTATGATACCTTTTAGCAAGATGTAGTTTTCTTCTTTGTCTCTTTTAATTAGATCTATTTTTGCTTTAGCTTTGTCTGAGATAAGGATTGCCACCCTTGCTTTTTTTGTTTTAACTTCAGCTGAAGCATAATCTATTCTGCTCCAACCTTTTGCCTTTACTCTGTGTGTGTCTTTCTGCTTCAGAGTGTTTCTTATAAGCAACATATTTTTGGATTCTGTTTTTTAATCCACTCTGCTATTTGTATTATGGAATAGTTCATCCCAGTCACATTCACATTACTAACTGTGTATTTCTCTCCATCTTGTTTTCCCCCTTTTTATCCTCCTTTCACCCTGTTTCTCCTCACCAGTGTCTTGCTTCAGACCACTGCTGTCCTTCCTTCTGTCAGCCTCCATTCCCTTTTCTTTCCCCTCTCTGCCCCTCCTTCCCGATAAGGTAAGATAGATTTCTCTACCCAACTAAGCATGTCTCTCTTTGAGCTACATCTGATGAGAGTGAGGTTCAAACAATGCTCACCCCCTCCCTTCTTTCCTTCTACTGTAATAGGTTTTTTGTGCTTCTTCGTGTGATATAATTTGCCCCTTTCTGCCCCTGCCTTTCCTTTTCTCCCTGCACAATCCTTTTTTTTCACCCCTTAACTAAACTTTTTTTTTATCATCACATCAAAGTCAACTTATTCCCCCCCCCCCCCCCCCCCCCCCGCCAGCCTTTGTCTAAGTATCCTTCTTCTAACCGCCCTAATAGAGTTACAGTTCTTAAGAGTTACAAGTATCATCTTTCCATCCAGGGATGTAAACAGTTTAACCTTATTGAATACCATGTTGTTTTTTTCTTTTTTGATTACCTTTTTATGCTTCTCGTGAGTTTTGTGTTTGAAGATCAGATTTTCTGTTCAGCTCCAATCTTTTCAAAAGGGAAGTTTGAAACTCCCCTATTTCCCTGAATGTCCATCTTTTCCCCTGGAAAAATTGTGTTCAGCTTTGCTGGGTAGTTGATTCTTGGTTGTAATCCAAGCTCCTTTGCCTTCCAAAGTATCATTCCAAGCCCTCCTATCCTTTAATGTAGAAGCTGCTAAATCCTGTGCAATCCTAACTGTAGCTCCTTGATGCTTGAATTGCTACTTTCTGACTGCTTGCAGTTTTTAATCCTTGACCTGATAGTTCTGGAATTTGGCTGTAATGTCCCTTGGAGTTCTCATTTTGGGATCTCTGTCAGGAGGTGATTGGTGGATTCTTTGGATGACTATTTTATGGTCTGGTTCTAGGACATCAGGGCAGTGTTCTTGATCATTTCTTGAACATGACTTTCAGGTTGTCTGATAATTCTTAAATTTTCCCTCCTGGATCTGTTTTCCAGGTCATTTGTTTTTCCAATGAGGTATTTTACATTTTCTATTTTTTCATTTTTTTGATTTTTGTTTGACAGATTTTTAATATCTTAATATTTCAAAGAGTCATTAGCTTCCACTTGTCCAATTCTAATTTTTAAGAATTATTTTCTTTAGTTGACTTTTATACCCCCATTTCCATTTGGCCAATTCTACTTTTAAAGGAGTTGTTTTCTTCAGTGATTTTTTTTTTCCATTTGATCAATTCTGTTTTTTTTAAGTAATAACAGTTCCTTCTTAAGTCAGTTTTTGTGCTTAATTTTCCAAGCTGTTGACTCTTTTTTCATAATTCTTTTGTATAGCTCTCATATCTTTTCCCAATTTTTCTTCTACCTCTCTTAATTTGATTTTTAAAATTCTTTTTAAGCTCTTCCAAGAGGGCTTTTTGGACTTGGGACCAATTCATATTCCCATTTGAGGCTTTTCATGTAGGCATTTTGACATTGTTGCTCTCTTCTGAGTTTGTGTTTTGATCTACCCTGTCACCATAGTATGGTCAAGGCTGTTTTTTGCTTTTTGCTAATTTTTAAGAGTTGAGCTCTACTTCTGGGGTATAGGAAGTGCTGTCCCAAGCTTCTTGCCCTGGGACCGCAGGTGCTGGTGACTTGCCCACTACACTAGGGTGGCCAACCTAGTCGTGCCTGTTGTGCCCTGGCTTCTGGGGCTAGCAATTTACCTGCTGCTATGAGGCTGGAGGCCTCACAGCTGGCCTGCTATGCCCCTGGCCTGCTGAGCCAGAACTGCAGGGCCTTAGTTGATGATCTGTGCTGTGGCTAACAACCTCCCACTGGCTTGTCCCAACACTGTCTGTGCTGGCCTGGGCTCCCCTTTTACCCAAATGAGACAGAACTTTCCTGAAATCCTTCTAAGTTATCTTGGGCTGGAAAATTGTTTCACTCCATTTTTTTGCAGATTCTGTCCCTCCAGAATTCTTGTAGAGGTTTGATTTAATGTTTCCAAGGGAAAACTGGGGAGAACTCAGGCAACTTCCTGACTTCCCTCTGCCATCTTCCATTTTGGCAAAGACATTGGAGTGGTTTACCATTTCCTTCTTCAGCTCATTTTATAGATGAGGAAACTGAGGCAGAGTGAAGTGACTTGCCCAGGGTCACACAGCTAGGAAGTGTCTGAGGCTGGCTTTAAACTCAGGAAAATGAGTCTTCCTAAATTTGAGGTTCTAGGAAAACGCTTATGGTTAATCTTATTAAAATGGCAGGAATGTTTTTTTTAAAAAAAATATTTATTTTTAGTTTTCAACATTCACTTCTATAAGATTTTGAGATCTAGGTTTTCTCTCTCTTCCCAAGACAGCTGGAATCTGATATAGGCTCTACGTGTACAATCATATTAGACATATAATGATAGGATTATGGGATTCGCAAGTTCTGGATCTTAATACTTGATGCAATCATGAACGGAAACAGGGTGTTAACTACTTCTGTGTTAGTTAAATAGCTTAAACAAGGTGTTAACTATTTCTTTGCTTGCCATTACAGGACCCAGGGTCCCCAGTTCCCAAACTAGCCACCAGAAAAATAAATAAATATTTATTCTGGTTGTGGGTCCAGACCTTGATTTAATTGATTTCATTGGTGTGAGTTCCTCCTGGGAGTTTCACACCCTCTACTGAGCTCAGCTGTAGCAAGCTGATTGTCTGGGCTGCTGTGATCTTTGTTACCGTTAGTGCTGAATGAGAATCATCCAGCTTTCTGCAGACTCAGTTATTCTCCAGCCATGCATTGTTGCCCTCATGTTGGTGTGACCATCTGTTGGCTTCAGAGAATAGAGTTGTAGGATGTTGCAGCAAGATGGAACCTTGAGATTCAGAGGTTGGCATTGGTGGTGGAGCAAGGATGGCTCCTCCCTTTTAGACAGGTCGCTTTTCCACTGCCCCTGGGTTCTCCTGCTGATTCTCCCTCCTTGCCACCTCTGTCCTTCCTCCTCTCTGCTAAGCTGCTGTTGCTGGCTCTCCCTGGCAGTGCTCCGTCTTTCCTGGGCCTGCCTTTTCATGGGCCCTTGCCCATGGCCTCTCCTTCTCCTCCTCACTCCTGCCTAATGCCCTGCCTGAGCTTCAGGTGCCTCCCAGTGTGTGCAGCTAATTGTGAACTGGTCCTTCTGTCCCCCCACACCTAGCACAGGACTTCATCCATCTTCACTGACAGATGAAAAAGAGTCTGTGGGCTCCAGGAGATGCCACTCTTATAAGGCAAGAAGCTTGGACTCAGTCACTTTCCTTTCACTTCCTGGACTTCATTTTACAGATTTCCTAACTGTCTAAAGGCCAGAGT
Organism: Pseudochirops cupreus; assembly: GCA_028627135.1. Taxonomy (NCBI): domain Eukaryota; kingdom Metazoa; phylum Chordata; class Mammalia; order Diprotodontia; family Pseudocheiridae; genus Pseudochirops; species Pseudochirops cupreus. The sequence continues at coordinate 588,260,624 of CM053580.1, forward strand.
CAGTCAGCTTGCATTTCCGGAGCCTTTTCTGTATGCCAGGCACTGTTCTGAGCCCTGGAGATACAAAGAGTGTGGCCCTCACAGGGAGGCAGCCTGGAGAAATACATATTTGTATAATAATGTCAGAATGGAAGTACTAATAGTAGGGCATTGGGAAGGGGCTGGGCAAAGCTTCCTGTAGAAGGTTGGATTTGAACTGAGTCTTGCTGGCAGTCAGGGAGGTAAGGAGGGAGCACCCACTCCAGACCTGGGAGAGCCAACCTGGGAGGAGGCCCAGTGTCCTGTGGGACGGCCTTCAGGGAAGTGAAGTGTCCAGGACATGGCTGGCAGGGTGGGAAGGGTTTTTCAAAGCCAGAAGATTTTATATTTGATCCTGAAGATCATTGGAAAGCACTAAAGGGAGAGATGGGGAGAGGCTGGAGGCCCCCTGTGGGGGAACAGGTGGGAGATGTGGGGGGGCGGGGGGGAGTGTCAGCCTGGGGGGGCTCGGCCAGTGTGACAGAGATGCCTAGACAGCACAGGATGTGGTGCGCCGACCCGATGTGGAGCCTCAGATAGAGGGAGCTTGAGACTGCCCTTCACAGTGTAGGGGGAGGCTTTGGGAGGAAGGGTCACGAGCTCTCTGGAGCCTAGTTGAGAAAGAGAGTCTCCCCTTTCCGGGCATGATCCTCCTAGAGTCCAGCTCCTGCTGGCCTTGGGTTTGGCCATGGAAAGTACTACAGCCCTGCAACCCTGGCATCCCTGTAGTGCTTTACAGTCAGTTAAGTCTTTAGCTAGGTGCCTACTGTCTGCCAGGCCTGCATTGTGCTGGGTGCAGGGAAACAGACAAAAGGAGTGGGCCCCTGCCCTTGGGAGCTTGCAGCATAACCAGGGGGATCAGCTTATACACATAGAGGCTTATATACAAAAGCTACAAGGTGATTTGGGGAGGTTCAAGAAATTAGGATGAAGAGGAAAGGCATTCCAGGCATCAGAGACAGACAGGGCAAAGGCATGAAGATGGGAGATTGAATATAGAATCATGTTTTGTTTTGGTTTTTTTGCTTTGCTTTTTAGAGGAGGAAGGCAGGGCAGTTGGGGTTAAGTGACTTGCCCAAGGTCACACAGCTAGTAAGTGTTAAGTGTCTGAGGCTGGAGTTGAACTCATATCCTCCTGACTCCAGGGCCAGTGCTCTATTCACTGAGCCACATAGCCGCCCCTAGGATCATGTTTGAGAAAAGTCAAGCAATCGAGCTGAGTCAAAGTATTTGTGAAGGAAAGTAATGTACAGTGTAGACTGGCAAGGTAAGTTGGGGCCAGCTTGTTATCTTTGAGCCTGGAGATAACAGGCAATCCCTCGCTCCCTTGAGCTAGGCAGTGAGTGACAGGGGCAGTTTTCCTGATCTGTGGGACAGCGGCTCTGAGGTGTTGGCGGACTCTGCCGCACACCGGGACCAAAGCCCAGGGCTCTTGGCTCCCTTGGGTTCTTTCCTCTATGTTGCACCCCCTTCCTTCTTTTTGGACTCTTTTGGCTGCTGGGGCTTGAAAGGAAGAAAACTAATACCAGTAATAATGGCTCCTGTGGCAGGGCCACGGCGCAGACTCTGTGCTGACGCTCTTTACCTTGTCCCCTTTGGCCCTCACCACAGCCCTGGGAGTGAGGGCTGGCACACTCCGCTTTTTACTGATAACGGAATCAAGACAACCAGAATTTTTTCCCTCATAGAGAAGGATTCCCCGTGGACATAGCATCAGTGGGTCATTCTGTGGGTGAGTCGGGTGGTACTGAAGGAGCCGCCTTCAGTAGGAAAGCTTGCTTTGACCTTGGGGAGGTTTGTGGCGGTCCAGCTCTCCTCAGAGGTGGCCTGGTGTCCCCTTCATTCATCCAGATGCCAAGACATTTGTCACGGGAGTATTGTGCTCCGTGACACGGGGCCAGGCCCCCAAGGAAGGCAGGAGCAGGGCCAGCAGGCCCTGCTTCTGAGAAGCCTTTCATTTATTTTGGGATGAAAGTGCCAGGAAATGCTATTGCTAGGCAGCTGTTATCGCACATGTCCTGCCGCCAGTGTGCAGGGGGCTGCAGGACCATGACAAAGTCACTTTCACTATTTTACACCTCAGTTTCTCTCTAAATAGAATGGGGATAGTGTTTGTTCTGTAGGTGAGTCAGCCTGAAATGTAATTCAGTGTCAGTTCAGCATCCTGGAGTAGTGGACCAGGCTTCTGAAAACCAGGGTTCAGATTCTGACTCTCAGCTGTTGCTTAGCTGTGTAACCTGGGGCAAGCCACTCCTCCCCAGCCTCAACTGCTTCATCTGTAAAATGGATTATTTACTTGAACGAAAGGGCTTTGTGAGGTATGAAGTGCCCTCAAGGGTGGGAGTTCTAGAGAGGAGCAAACTTTAATTTGCTAGATGGAAAAGCTTGGCAGGCATCGGAGCTGTCCAGAGACGAGTAGAAGGCTTCCCTCTCATCAGGGAGAGGCCAGAGGAGATGCTGCAGATTGTGCTTTGTGTCCCTGAGAGCCTGAGCTCGAGGATTCACTGTGGTCATGGCTTGTTGCTGTTACTGGACTGAATGAGATGATAGTGCCTTGTGCTGTGCCTGGTACACTTGGTGTCTCCTAATTCCCCCTGGCATCCCCTGAGTGCCCATTGGGAAGCTCATGGGCCACTTTCCTGATCTCCAAGAACAAGGGCTCCCCCCTGGGAATCTGGCAGACCTAGGAACTCCTCAAAATAATGTTTCCAAATGGATAAAAATACATAGGATTACTAAGTACACTAATTCTATAGAATAAAGTTCTCAAAATATTAGAAAGGAAAAAGTTCGTGAAATCTGTCCACGCACTCCTCAAGTTAAGCCTGAGCAAAGAACTGGCTGGTGAGGGGGTGCCCCGGTGGCTGGGGCTCCAGGCCTTCCTGAGGTCAGATCTGCCCTCCCACTCTCACTGGCAGCTTCTGGCATTGCCAAACTCGGCTTGGTGGGGTTTCCCGGGGCTAGCCTGTTCCTCCAGCCTGGCTCTCCATTGCCTCTTCTCCTCAGCCAGAACTGCCGCTTTGAGCAAAATCCCTGGCCCCTCTCCTTCTCCATGTGTGCTTCAACTTGGCTGTGTCTCCCCAGCTTTCCCACTATCCTTTGGGGTGAACCCCTAGTCTTTGTATAATAAGGGAATTCCCCCTCATTCTCAATCTCCTTGTTATCCCCTCCAGTGATGGGCACAATGCTTAGGAATCACGCTAGGGAAACTTCGGGTCTGGACACAGGGACTTAGCGGGGTCTGGGGGAGGGGGAATTAAGGACTGATAATGTGGCTACTGTGTGCCAGGCACGGGTATCTGATCCTCCTTACGTAGGTGCTCTTAGTATCCACATTTACAGATGAGGAAACACAACTTCAGTAACTTGCCCAGGGTCACACAGCTAGTAAGTGTCTGAGGTGGGATCTGAGCTCGGCTCTTTCTAACTTCAGGCCGCAGGCTCTAGTGCCTGGGTCTAAAACAAAGCAGTTTTGTGCTTCCACAGTAAAGTTGTCTGGTTTTTTCCTCCTGGTTCTTTTGCATTGGGTGGGCAGGCTTTCAGTGATTGCTCGGCTGTTCTTCCTTGCGCATATCTCCCTTCTCTGGTACCTGACTGGCTTTCTGGTCCCTCTGACTCGGGGTGTGGGCAGAGAGCTGGGCCTGGAATCTGAAGGCCTGGGGCCGAGGTACTCCTCACCACCAGTGTCCTCATCTGCTGCATAAAGGACTTGGTCTAGGCCAGGATCTCTTTGTGGACAGTGCTCCCAACAGTAAAGAACATTTTGAGTACACCTGCTTCCCCCAATATGTGTGTATTTACTTAGAAAATCTGTGCCTCTGTTACTGACCTAATAATTATGTGTATTATCATAATAACATCAAAATGGAATAAGGCTTGGTCCTGGAGCTAGTAGAGGGCCGCTGCAGCTTATTGAGTAGGGGAGTGATGGGGTTCAGCCTGAACTTTAGGAAAAGCCTTTTGGCAGCTGGACAAAAACAGATTAGAAGGAGAAGAGCCATGAGACAGAAAGGCCACATATAGTTCAGGCAAGAGATGATGGGAGTCTGAACTAGGGGGAGGCTGTGGAAAGGAGAGAAGGTGACAGAGGTGTGTGTGTGTGTGTGTGTGTGTGTGTGTGTGAGACAGAGACAGGGAGAGGGAGAGACAGAGGAGACAGAGAGATGAAGACAGAGCGAAATGGTGGAGTGGGGAACAAGGCTTGACAAGCAGTGTGTTGGGGGGGGGGGGCATGTGAGCAGGAGTAGCCATTGTGGGTGAGACTGACCAAGGCCAGGAACATGAAGATCAGGTGGTTGGCGGTGCCCTCCACAGAAGGTGCACACAGGGCCAGCCAGCTTGGGAGCTCCAGAGCTGCAGTGAATGGAATTCCACTCTTCCTGCACTTTGAGGGGGGCTCTCATTGGTAACAATTTTTTCCCTTAAATCCAGATTTGCCTTTTAGCAGCTTCTATCCTTTGTCTCTGGCTCTCCCTCTGACAAGGCGACCCCCTTAGATTCCCTCTACCCCACCTGAGCTGGCTTCTCTCCGGCTTAATTAGTTCCTTCCCTGTTGTATTCACATGACAGGCACCTGATTCCCCCTTTGTGCCCCAGGTTTCTCCTCTGATCGGGAAGCTCCCTCCCAGCCACTTCCCTGCTCAGCCTGAGTGTCCTCCTCTGTCAGAAGAAGCTTACCCTCCATGCTGTCTGGATTGTTGGGAGGGTCATGGAAAGGAATTGTGGGGAAGGTGGTTTGTCACTGTGTGGTGGGCACTGCCCAAGTGGTGGTGGTGGTAGTGGGGGGCTGGGGAAGTTAATTTCCCAGAATAGATTCCTTCTACAGCAGGTGAGGTTCGGTGAGAAGGCATTAGAACTGTGTTTCTTGCCACACATCTTCCCAGCTGCCAGTGATTTTCCTGAAGAGCGGGCAGAGTGTGTCAGCAAGGTCCATAGGCTTCCTATTACTTCAAGGATCAATTCTCAACATCTCTGGCATTGGAAGCCCTTCCCCCACCCCAGCTGTCACACATCCCTCTGCAGCAGGCTGTGGGGCAGTACATCTTGTGGTCTGCTTCAGCTCTAGCCCTCCCTTCTCTTTGAGGCTTTTCATGATTCCCTCCCACCCCCGGCTGCCTCCTTCCAGCCTCCCCAGTCACCTTGTGGCTGTTTCATGTAAATACCTGTGTTACACATATGCCATTTTCCCCGACCCACCTGGCAACTCCCTGGGGTCGGGGCATTTATTCCACTTTTGTCTGTTGCTCTGGTGCCTGGCACAAGGCCTGCTGTGGGTTGGGGACTCTACCGCTTGCTAGGAAGTGCCCGGTGGTTGTGGGAGTTACATCCCTGGGCAGCCCAGACTCCCCCTCACATCACACGAGGGTCATTCTCTTCTCTTCTGTTTGGATGCATTTTCTCAGTATGTTGCTGCTCTACCATCATCTTTGAGTGCTTTAGTTACTGGGTGTTTTCAAAGCTCCCTTGCAAACCTGTCTCCTTTTCTTTAGAGCAGCTCTGTATGATTTAGGGTGAGGGTCACGAAAAGAAAGAGCTGGAGGTCTGGGGGCCTTGCTTCCTTGTGCCAGTCGCTCAGCCCTTCTAGAAGAAGGGGCTTCTGGAGTTCCCTCAGGCCTCCCTAAAATGAAGGGCTGGAAGAAGGTGGTCCTTGTTAGCTGGGACTTCTAGGAGTATGATGCTTTCCCTGTGTTAGAGCCGAGCTCCCCAAAGACTTCTGGGAAACCACGTCTTCTTTGGGTTTTGAAGAGTGAGCAGCAGGCCACTGCCAGTATCGCAGGCCCAGAGGTGGAGAGGGCCTAAGGGGCCTTCGAGGCCGTCCTGTTTGTTTACAGATCAGGGCCCAGACTGTGCCTGCTGTACCATAGGGATGCTGAGAGAGGCAGAAACACAGCCCCCTTCCCTCAGAGCGCTCACAGCGTAATGAGGGAGGCCACAGGCAAACAAGAGAAAGACAGGACAAACTGGAGACATGAGAGAAAAGGCACAAAGAACGAGGAGAGCTGGGAATGTGGGTCCTTCCCTAGGCCTGGAGGCAGAAAGGAGGGAGAGAGTCCCGTGTCCGCTGGGGGTGGGGTGTCTTGTAAGGACAGCCAGAAGGTCCCTGTCACGAGATTGCTGAGGACATGTTGAGAAAGGGGGAAGGGCACAGGCACCTAGTGACCCCCTGCTGTGTGCCAGCCATGCCAAGCATTGTACAAATAGCACCTTTTGGTTCCTCGCAGCAGCCCTAGGAGGGGGCTCCTGTTATTGGCCCCATTTTAGAATTGAGGAAACAGAGACAGGTTAAATGACTTGCCCAGGGTCACACAGCTGGTGAATAGATGAGGCTGACTATTGCAGAGCTAAAGCAGTCTCATCCATATGGGGTAGGAATTGATCATATATAAATTCATTGTAATAGAAGAGGGGCACAATTTCTGTGTATTTTCCATTTTCCAGACTCTTTTTCTGGGATGGGGAAAGGCAGACCTGAGGTTTCGTTGGTTTGGGGGGGGCCTCCCTCCTGTGCAGGTCAGAGAGGGCCACAGAGCCAGTGGGGATGGAGACAGGGATGGAGGCCGGCCTCCTCCTTCCCACACTCTGCACTGCTGTCTCTCACCCGCAGGACGCTGGGCACATCAGCCAGTGCACACGTGCCAGGCACTTTTGTCTTGATCCTAAGTCTCTTCGTCTCTAAAAGGAGTAAATATGAAAGTGCTTGGCAAAGTGCAAAGTGCTATGTAGACTTGAAGTTGGTTTCTGTCCCAGATTCCCATTTTAAGGGATTCTTTCTCTTTATTTTCGTACCTTTCTCATGGAGGCAGCTTTTGAGGTGCTGTCTGTCCACATGGGGAATAGAGTGCTGGGCCTGGAGTTCCCAGCTCCCTGATGCTGCCCGCCTCCTGCCTCCCCCCAAATTACCCTCTGTCTGCCCCAGTTTCCTCACCTGTCAGATGGAGACCGTAATATTATCTGCTCTGTGGGGCTGTTGGAAGAATCAATGAGACGGCATTTATGAAAAACATTTAGCAAAGTGCCTGGCACCCAGTAGGCCCTATATAAATGCTTATTCCCTTCCCTTCAGAAATGTTGCCATAGAAAGGTGTTTCACCCTGGCATCCTCCCTTTGTTCACGTACTAGGGCTCATGATACCAGATTGCTGTGCTGTGTAAAGAGATGGACCAGAGCTGGGGCTGGCTTTGGAAGGCCCATGGGCTCAGGGCTTCTCTTCTGCTCCCCCTGGACCTGCAAGGAGCCAGTGTGAGACAGTTGAGGGGTCGCCTGGGTTGGCATCCTGGCTCCCCAGGCCTGGGAAAATTGCCCCCATTCTGTTTGCTCATCTATGGCTTGGAGGCCCGGTGATCGTTAAGGTTCCTTCCAGCTTTAAGTAGCCAGGATCTAAGTAATTTTATTTGACATCCCCACTTTGGAGGTTGCACAGGCAGGCTGCCAGTGCCTCCCAGGTGTTGGGTGAGAGGCTTGGTTCCCTTTCCCAGGAGCATTCTTCTGGCTCCCACTTCTTTGTCTCCTGTCCTGACCTTTTTCCTGGGCACCAATCTTACCTCGCCACCTGCCTGGTGGGCATCTTTATTTTGCTGTTCATTTCTCCTCAGCCAGGGCTCCCTCCCAGCCCTCCTATGCCTCTGCTCTTTGATTAAGGCCAGCAGGCTCCTGTTCCTCACCCCCATATGTATCCAGCCACCTAGTCTCTTTAGTTGCCTGAGATGAGTATTTCAAAGACTTAGATCTGCTAAGCACTCCCCGGTGGAAGGCAGGAGGTTGGGGGAGAGGAGGAGGAGGGATGGAGGCTGGACAAGATTCACGTTAGGTCATAAGGGATTACAAATACATTTGATTACATTGTAGCTTAATCTGATTCTTGATAGTTTAGCCTTCCTTCCTGAGTATAAACTCCCTGAGGGCAGAGCCAGGATCTCCCCCCCCCCCCTTCCCATCTTCTAATCCCCTAGCATAGTGCTTTGAACTTGGTAAGAGGCATTTCAGGGTTTTTTATTATAAGTTTACATAGTAGGTGGCAGGGGGGGGCTCTTTTTCTAGTATGTCTTGGACTACCTGAAGTTCTGCTCTGTTTGGCCTTTTCTCTCGTTTTTAAAAAATTTAGAATATTTTACTTTTTTCCCCAGTTACATGTAAAAACAGTTTTTTAATATTCATTTAAAAGTTTTTTTGTCTCTCGTTCTTTAAACACAATTGTAGCTTAGTCTGGTTCCGATGGTTTCGTGTGGCATGATGGCGATTGTATTTGTGCAGCTTGGAGGGGCCCTGGGAATCAGGTGCTTAAGATTCGAGTTCGTTCAGGAGAGCAGTGGTCCCATAGAAGCTGAGAGCATAGGCTGAGCTGCCGACTGGGCAAGCTTGGCACCTGGAAGGCCCTTTGATGTAATCATGACATAATCATACTTTTGTAAGGTGTCCTGGGGACCTAGCACCACTTATACCATCATTTATAAGGAGAAGACTGTCGTAGGCATTCCGAACAAATGATTTACGGATTAACTCCTGAAATCCATCTCTAAATTAGAGACTGCCGAATTTTACTAGGAGTTTATTGTACAACGTGTCACTCCTCAAAAACAACAGCAAAATAAATCTGTATATACAGGGCTATGGTGCATGGGCAGGAGTTGGTACAGACATGATTCTGGCCTCAGTCCAGGAGGCATCTGAAGGGAAGGAAGGCGTTTGGGAGGAAAGGGAGAGAGATCTCAGCCAAGACCCAGTGGGCATGGAGCTTGGGACGAAAAGAGACAAAGTTCAGAGAGTGGGGCCAGAATGTAGGCTTTGGCAGAGGGCTGGAAAGGTCTGTGTAGCCAGATGATGGAGGCCTCGGTGTGTCTGGATCAGGAATTTATACTCAATACAGTCGGCACCAGGGAGCCCCAAAAAGTGTGTGGGTGGAAATGAAACAAGCAGTGGTGTGAAGGAAGAGTGGGGCAGGGTGGGCTGAAGGCAGGAAGCCAGATGAGGAGGTTGTTGGGGTGCTTTCCGTGAGAAGAAATGAGGCCCCCTAAAAGACTGGCTGATTGGAAGAAGACTGTGGAGGACTGCAATGGCCTGCGGGAGGTGAGGAGGAGGAAGGAGAGGAATGGCTGAAGGCCAGCGCAGATGGAGCCCCTCTCTGCAGCCAGAGAGAAACTAGGGTTGGGACAGAGGCAGCTGCTGGGGAAAGCCAGGCCAGGCCTCTAGGAATAGAGTGCCCATTGGGCCCTAGAGAACAATGTTCCGTTCCCTGTAAGGACAGGGCCTGAGGATACTCCGGTGTCAGAGCTGAAAAATGGGGGTAGTAGCACAGAGAGATGTACCAGTTGGGAGGAGAAGCTGGTTTGGGGGCAAAATCAAAGAGCTCATGTGTTGGGATGGTCAGATTCTGAAGTGGCAGCGTCTGAGGGTGGTTTGCAGCCTGAAGTGGAAGGACAGGGCTAAAGAACTGGGAGGGGGGGGAGAGTCGGCTGAGCGGCAGCTAGGACTGAGGATTTGGAAAAATTCCACTCTCAGTGTGTTCCAGTTGTCTTGCCTGATTATAGTAATTAGGATACATTTACCTCCCAGTTTAAGGTTTGCTAAGCACGTTACCCACATTAGGCCCCGGGGTGTAGACAGCAAATGGAAGTCTTGTTTGGCAGATGGAGACAAAACGAGGCTCAAAGATAGAGCTACATCATTGAGAGCTTATTGGCATTGACCGTTTTCCGTGTGCATAAGGGCCCTTTCTGGTGTGCCGTGAACTTGTATGTATCTGCTCGTTAGATCCAAGAGCCCTGGGCAGGTGAGAAAAAGGTGCCACCAGCTGATCTGTCTCAGCCTGAGTGCAAATAGGGAAATATGAGGTCTGTCTGATGCTTCTCTACCCCTGCCCATGTGAGGGAGGGGCTTCCACTCTTCTGGATGGCCCAAGGTCTGATTTAGACTCTAAACCTGCAGTTAACCTGTGAACAATGGCAGATTCTTCTGGTGCAATAGCTAAAGAACTGAGCCTAGAGTCCCAAGCACCTAGCTGTGTGACCCTGGGCACGGCTTGGAACTTCTTTCGGCGTCAGTTTTCCTTGTCTTTAAAATGGGGTGGTAGCACCAGCTCTCAGGCTCGTGAGGATCAGACGCGGTCCCACTTGTAAAGCACTTGGGACGGTGCACAGTATATCGTGGGCACTGTGTAAGTGCATGCTGCTCTTGTTGCTAGCTCTACCAAGAGAAGGTTTTCCGTTCCTTCATTGGGAATAGGTCGTTATTGGAAGAAATGTCATGAAGCTGTTTGCTGCCCTTCTAGGGGAATGATTCACGGAATGATTGGCCACCCAGAGCCTGTCTCCCTGCTTTCTCTTTGCCCCTTGTCAAGGGTGGGCCCAGGGTTCATTCAGTCAGAGGTGTTCAGTTCCGAGAGCCAGAGAAGGACTTTGGTAAGGCCTGCCGTCATCTGGCTCCAGACCAGGCTGATTTTATAGGACAGTTACACGTGGTGATTGCCAAACAAGCCGTGTACCTCCAGCTCCCGGCCGTGGTGTGATTGCATGGCTGCTCCGGTGAGCCCCTGTGCCTCAGAGGCCACACCTGCCCATCCCACTCTCCCCCTGGGAGCCCGGCTCCCTGCTCTCAGCAGAGGGGCAGCAGCACCAAGTCTTTTTATCGACCTCATGCTTATTTCTCTTTTGTTGGTCCGCAGGAGCTGGAAGAAATCCGCAAGTGTGGGATGAAAAACTTCCGTAACATCCAGGTTGATGAAGCTAATTTATTGACTTGGCAAGGACTCATCGTTCCTGTGAGTATGAAGCTGCTCGTTCTGGAAGGCACTGTTGGGGTCGTGGCCTGGCCATGGGCCCTGGCTTGGCCCTGGGCTCAGCCTGGCCCCGGCCTGGAGGCTTACAGGGACTCTCTTCCTGTCCTTCAGCCCTTCCAGGAGAGCTGGGCCTGACGGCGCCTGGCCTTCTCTTCTCCCCCCTGGGCAGTGCTGGGTCAGCCATGCTTTTTCTCTCCTGAAAGTGGGTGGGGGAGGCAGGAAGGCTGGGTGATTTCTGCTGAGTCTGTTCTAGCTCAGCCCTGGGAGACCTCCAGTTTCACTGTGCCTGCTCCCACAGGGCATGGGGGTCAGGTGCAGGGGGCTTGATGCTTTTCTGGCTTTTTCATTCTTCCCTTTTTTCCCTTCCTGTCCCTTCATCTTCTCCCATCTCCTCCTGCCCCCATCTTAACACATCTATGGGAGTAGATTATTGCCCTTGGAGACAGATTCTCTATCTAGGTTCAAATGCTGGTTCCGCCTCTGTGACCTTGGGTGAGTTCCTTCCCTCCCCTTCTGTTGGCATCAACTGTATTATTTAAAAAAAAAAATGGACTAGGGGCTTGGCCTGTCTTCTTCCGGCCACAGTATTTTGTAATCCCTTTGTGTAAATAACAGTGAGGGGCAGCCTGATAGAGTAGGTGAGAATGCTGGCCTGGAGTCAGAAGTGTCAGGGTCCCAGCGCTGCCTCTGTGACCATGGACCGGGACAGTGTCTTTTTGGGCCTGGATCCTTTCCAGCCTGTGTGCTTCTGGCGGTTGTATTGCTTGTAAAGGGGTATGTATGTGTCTGTGTGTGAGCATGAGCCTCTGACTCCAAACCTGGCACTCTGGGACCTCCAAGGAGGGGCTGATGATAGGCCTGGCAGTGATGCATTGTCCAACTCAGAGACTGGCAGCACCTTTGCCCGAGGAACCCTGAGGTCACCAGCGAGTGGGATCTGGCGCTGGATGAAACCTTAGAAATCCTCTCAATCACTGTATTGCAGTGGGGTTGTTGTCCTTCCGTCATCTTCTGTATTTTATTTCATGGTTCTGGCCCCCACCACCCAGGAAGGGGACTGCCTGGCCCCTGGCTGTCTCTCTTTGTGGTTCCACGTTTGGTTTTCTTTCTAGCAAGTGATCATGTTTCATGGACCTTGGACTTGTTGGCCTGGTTCCAAACCCCCAAGTGCTGTGTTACTTAACCTAAGAGTCACAACTTTGGGATCTGAGTCCTTGTGTCTGAGCCCCCTTGACAGTACTGCTGACCAGTGGTAATCCTGCTTTCACTTGACAACATGTAGTGACAGGAAACTCACTGCCTTCAGGGTGGCCCATTCATTTGGGAGGCAGCTCTCCTTGTAAGAAGGCAGAGAGCACGTTCACAGAAACAAGAGCATTCTCCTCTTTGAAGACCCCCTGAATTTCAGTGAACAGCTTTTACTTGGACAAAGTGTGAGGACTGGAAATGGAGGCAAATCTGTGTGTGCCAGTGGGATCGGGGTCGTCAGGTCCTGCCTCCTTCCCCCGTGGGGCCCCTCACGCTCTGCTCCTGCTGGCCCTGGGCCCTGCTGACCTCCCTCTGCATGTTGGCCTCCGCCCCTCTGTGTCCATCAGTCTGCTGCTGCCGCCACCTCGTACTCCCCAGCGCGTGGACATCGACTTTGTTTCCAATTGCTTGCTAATAGGCTATGCTGATTGTTGCATTTGACAGCTCTTCCCTCCCAGCAACATCATTGCTGTTGTGTTGGTGCCTGCGGGAGGCAGATTCGGTGCAGTGATACAAAGTACCTACTGTGTGCTCGGTGTTCCTCCTTGCCCTCAAGTAGCTACTTTAGACAGTGAGATGTATCAGGTTGGGTCTCAAATGATACAAGCATGGGAGATTGAGGGAGGGAAGGATGGAGCCAGAGGAGAGACAGTGGCCCTTGGATGCACCCTTGAAGGAAGAGAAGGGTTGACATGTGGAGAGCCTGTGTCCTCCTTCGATGGATCTGAGCGGATGCCCTGTACAAATTCATCGGAGGAGAAAGGAGCAAGATGAGACGACAGGGTTCTGGTTTGGAGCCTTGGACAGAGAGAAGGGGCACAAGACAAGTGTGGAGAGAGCAAGTTAAGCCACCCAGGGAAGCTCTGGAAGGAGAGAAGCAGCCAGGGCTTCTAAGCCTTGCAGATGGTGAATAGGTTTCAGCTTGGCTGGGAAAAGAATTGGGTGTTTATTTTCACTAACTTCTTTCTGAGATGAGGCATTTCTTTCCCTTCTGAATTAAAGTAGCAGCAGTGTTGTCCTGAGAGGGAGGCTTCGCTAGATCCCCAGAGGGGACCCTGACACCCGAAAGGCTGAGACCTTCCTCCTGCATTAGGCATTGGAGAGCCATTGAATCTTTTTGATCAGGGAAGGGACTCCCCAGGTGTATGTTGAGAATGGGAGGGCCAGGATGATGCATTGAGGACGAGAGGCGATGCCCCTTCCAGGAGCTCACCCGTGACGGGCCAGGCCATCTCTTGTACCTCCATCACTGACAGCCATTTATTACACACCTGCATGTTGATGTTGGACCTCAGGCTGGGGCGCCCAAGGACATGTCTGACTAGTGCCCACCAGCCTCTGTTTGGAGCCTTGGGAGGGAGGTGGTACATCCTGCTTTGGGGTCGCACCCACTGTTAAGGAAGGCTCTCTTGTGTCCAGCCTAAATGGGCCTATTGATTCTGCTTTTCAGGGTCAAAACAAGCCTGATCCCTGGGCCATCAGACAGCCCTGTACAGATTTGAAGGCAGCCTTCAGGTCCAGGGTTTCTCCTCCAGGCTAAATGTGCCCAGTTCCTTCACCTGATCTCCCAGTGTGGACCCCAGGCCCTTCTTCACCCTTCATCCCACCCTTCTAGTTGGCTCCTCTGGACACTGCCTGGGCTTGTCACTCACCATCCTTAAACCACAGTGTTCATTCCACACACCCCTCCTCCGCACACACACAGAGCCGCCTGCTGTCCTTGCTGTTGTCCTGGGTGCTTGGCCAAAGACTGAGAACAGTAGGAACAGAGTGGAAGCTGAACAGCCCATCAGCATTTTGGGCTCCTATATTACACTACTCACTTGTCGTAAACTTGTGGTCTCCTAGGGGCCCCCAGGCAGGTCAGTGTTGCAGTGGGTAGCATGCCAGACCTAGAGGCAGAAAACCATGAGTTCAAATCTGGCCTCAAACATGACCCTGGTTATCATCTGAATCACCTCTTTCTGCCTTGGTTTCCTCATCTGTAGAATGGAGATGATGATCACACCTACCTCCCAAGGTGGTTGGGAGACTTCGATGTAATCTGCTTGGCAAACATGGAAGTGCCCTCTGGATGCTCACTCTTGCTTTTGCTGTCATCATCATGAGTGGTAGTGGTGGTGGCAGCGGAGGCTTTCTAACCCATGACTCCCCCACCTTATTCTGGTGCAGCTGATTTTTTTGTATCAAATGGAAGACTTTAATTACATCCTTTTTGTCATATTAGCTTCAGCTGAATGCATTAGCCTGTTGGGACCCTCGTGGATCCTACCTCTGCCAGACAGTGTATTAGCTAACTCTCATGGCTTTGAGGCCTCAAGCAAACACCATGTTTAAGCCAGTGCTTGGTTTGACCTTTGAAGGAAGGTGGAGCTGAGGAGGTAGAGCATTCCAGAGATGGTGTAAGACCTGTGCCAGATGGTGGATGGAGGCCTGTGGAACTGAGCCATAGAGACCAGGAAGGCAGCTAGTGGCCAGCAAGGCTGCAGAGATGGGCAGGACCAGGTTGTGAAGGACTCTGAATGCTGGAGGAGTTGGCATTGGCCTCATGGACAGAAGGTCAGAGCTGGAAGGAGCCTTAAAAAGCCTTCTCTGCCAGCACCAGAGATACGGAGGAAAGGGGACTTAACCCACAGCCAGCAAAGGGCAAGTCCAGGCCTCTTGGCTCTCACGTACCGGAAGGTGTTTTGCCTCTGTTTATTAGAGGGGCTTGTGGGAGGGGGTTAAAGAGGCAGTAGGTCCATCCATGGACACTAAAGGAACAGTTAAATGGGCATACTGGGCATGTGTAAATTGATTCTTTGATGTCTCAGTCTCATTGATGTGGGTTTAACTGTCATCTTCATGCAGGTGTCTCCCAGAGATGTCTTCAGTTTGTCATGTCTAAGGCAGAACTTGTTATCTGTCCCCTAAACCTTTGTTTCCTCTGGACTTCCCTGTTTTCCTCCCCCACCCCCCAGACATCTCTCCTGGCTGCTCACTTTTCCTCACATGTATCCAGGGAGTCCTTACTTTCCTGTCTCTTGTATCTGATTGCCTTCTCCTGTCCTTTCATAGAGCTGCCTGAACCTTAGTTCAGGCCTTCATTGGCTCACACTTGGATAGTGGTCTCTCTGCCTGAGATCTCTCCTGTCCATTCTGTTCTACAGACGGCTGCCAAAAGGCCTCCCTCTGCACATTTCACTCCCCTCCACCTCCAGGGGCTTCCTCCTGCCTCTGCAAGAGAACAGAACCTGCTGGTGAACTTTCGAAGCCTTGGCATCCTGGCCCAGCCCGTTTCCCAGACTCATTGGACATCATTTCTCCTCCTTTCTGCAGGTCACTCAAAATGGCCTCTCTCCTCCTCATTCCAGACTCTATTTCCCATCCCCATGCCTCTGGACTAGCTGTCTTTCCCTGTCTGAGATGTATTTCCTCCTAAACCTCTGTCTTCTCCTTAAGATGGAGCTTGGGCACCATCTTTCTCATGATTTTTCTATATCCCTGCAGTAGCTTATGTCTTCCCTTCCAAACTCCTTTGTATTTAACTCCTCTCTGGGAATTTATTTATTCACTTTCTGTTCATGCTGCAGGTACCTGTGTCTCCCATTGGAATATAAGCTCATAGCAAATGGGGATTGTTTTATTCTTTGTACTCATAAGCCTCCCCCTGGCCCAGTGCCTGGCGCACACACACGGTGCTGAATGATTGCTTGCCTGCTTAACGGTACAGACCCAGATGGTCTGGTCCTGTGCGCCTCGGCTTCCTCTCCCTCAGTTTTCACTGGGGAGTGGTCAGGGTGGAGGTCAGTTTCATCGTGCTACCATTCTTTCCCTGAATCTCTGTCTTAGTATGGAATTGGGGCTGGCTTTTCTCCCGTGTCCTTTCTGTGTGCCTGCCCATCTCCTTTTGTGATTGTTAGTCTCCTCAGTATTCTTCATAATTCTGCGTTGGTAACATGTGGCAGACTGCTTGTGCCCACCGTGCGCCTCTGTTCTGGAGCACTCTTTAATGCTTCCAAAGCAGCTATGCCTTCCGACTCAGGAACAACCTGGATGTGAAATGATGGGCGTTTGTTGTAGGGAGAGGCTTTGTGGCCCTGAGTACGCAGCCTAATTCCCCAAAGCTCCTCCAGCCTCCAGTTCTCTGTCTCCTCCGTTCGGGACACAGGCCTGGTCCATCTGTGGTCAAGTCTTGTTGGTCATTCCTCAGGATACAGAGGCTCAAGGAGGCGAAGGGCCTTGTCCAGCGTATTAGGTAACTATTAAGTGCTGCAGCCTGACTCCCAATACAGGGGCCTCTCTGCCGCATTCCCTGCCTCCCATGCCTTTATATACATGCTTAGGCAGAACTCACTTAATGAATTAAGTTATTTTCCATTTTCAACATTCACTTTTATAAAATTTGGGGTTCTCGATTTTTCCCTTTCCCTCCCTGCCTCCCCAAGACAGTCTGCAATCTGATATATACATGTATTATGTTATACATATTTCCCCCTTAGTCATGTTGTGAAAGAAGAATCAGAACAAAAGGGAAAAACCACAAGAAGGTAGGTGGGGGGGAAGAGAGCAGATAGTCTGCTTCGATCTACATTCAGACTCCAAAGTTCCTTCTCTGGATGTGGATGCATTTTCCGTCGTGAGTCTTTTGGAATTGTCTTGCATCCTTGCCTTGCTGAGAAGAGCCAAGTCTGTCAGAGTCAGTCATCGCACAGTGTGGCTGTTAATGTGTACAGTGTTCTCCTGGCTCTGCTCCCCTCACTCAGTGTCAGTTTATATAAGTCTCTCCAGGTTATTGTGAAGTCTGCCTGCTCATAATTTATTATAGCACGGCAATATTCCATTGCATTCATATACCACAACTTGTTCAGCCATTCCCCAGCTGATGGGCATCCCCTCAATTTCCAGTTCTTTGCCACCGCAAAAAGAGCTGCTGTAAATATTTTTGTACATACAGTTCCTTTTCCCACTTCTATGATCTCTTTGGGATATAGCCCTAGGAGTGCTATTGCTAGGCCAAAGGATATGCACAGTTTGATAGCCCTTCGGGCCTAGTTCCCAGTTCCTCTACAGTATGGTTGGATCAGCTCACAACTCCACCAACAATGCATCAGTGTTCAGTCTTCCACATTTTCTCCAGCATTTATAGTTTTCCTGTTTTGTCATGTTAACCAGTCTGGTGGGTATGAGGTGGCACTTGCATGTGATTATGGGTCTTATTCTTGAACTTGGTGCTGCCAGCATGACAACATCTGTAGACAGAAGCATCCAGAAGCCCTCCTCGTCTCTACGGGATCCCACTTCCATTTGTACTTTGCCCTGGCCGTCCTCCATGAAAATAGCAGCCGCCTTTGGCAAGCGTATTTTTCACTATCAGGGAGGCAGCATAAAAACATCATTGCACAAACAAGATCTATCGGATAAATTGGAAAAATCAAAACTAGAATCAAGTAGGATTGGGAAAGGTTTTCAGGAGGAGGTAGAATTTTTTGTTGGGACTCATAGCTAAAATGTATAGAATGCTTACTGTGTGCCAGGCACTGGGCCAGATGCTTTAGAATTATTATCTCATTTAATGAAACAGATGTAACTGAGGCAAGATCAACAGGTCTTGGTAACAGATTGGCTCTGAGGAGTGTGAGACATGGATGACGGGGAGGATGGTGGTACCCTCAGCAGGAATGGAGAAGTCAGGGGGAGAATAGTGTTTGGGGTGGAAAGACAATGATCAGAGTTTGGGACATGCTCAATTCTGGGTGTCTGTGGGACATCAAGTTGGAGATGTGAGACTGTAGGTCATTAATTTGAGAATCCTCAGCATAGAAATGGTGATTGAATCCATGGGAGCTGAAGGAGCACGGAGGGAAAAGAGCAGAGGGCCCAGGACAGAGTAGCAAGGGACACCGTTGGTGCAAGGGCATGACCTGGAGGAGGAACCAGAGAAAGAGCCAAGGTCAGGGAGGAGGGAGGGGAAGCAGGAGAGGGTGAGAGGAAGTTCCGAAAATCTTGAAAGAAGAGAGGCCCAAGGAGGAGAGAGTGATGGAGAGGAGAGAGGAGCAAGGAGGAGGGAGTAATGGAGAGGAGAGGACCATGGAGGAGGGAGTGATGGAGAGGAGAGGACCAAGGAGGAGGGAGTGATGGAGAGAGGAGCAAAGAGAGAGTGATGGAGAGAGGAGAGGACCAGGGAGGAGGGAGTGCTGGAGAGAGGAGCAAAGAGAGAGTGATGGAGAGAGGAGAGGACCAGGGAGGAGGGAGTGATGGAGAGAGGAGAGGACCAGGGAGGAGGGAGTGATGGAGAGAGGAGAGCACCAAGGAGGAGGGAGTGATGGAGAGGAGAGGACCAGGGAGGAGTGAGTGATGGACAGTGTCCCAGGCTGCAGAGAAGGAGAAGGGCTAGAAATAAAATTCTGATTGGAATCTTTTGTTCAGGAAAGCTTGCATGTTCTCTTCAGGAAATCTAAAGAAGTGACTAAATGTCCCACTACCAAAGCCTGTGGCTTAGCAGAAGTCTAGAGCAGCGATGGGGAGCATGCAGTCTTGAGGTCACATGTGGCCATCTAGGTCTTCAAGCGCAGCCCTTTGATTAAATTCAAACTTCATAGAACGGATCCCCTTAATAGAAGGATTCATTCTGTAAAACTTGGACTCAGTCAAAAGGCCTCACCCCAAGACCTAGAAGGCCACATGTTCCCTACCCCTGGTCTAGAGGAATGGGCAGACAGCCCTTTGTTGCTTTGTGATTTGCTGCCCTTTGGGGGCAGTGTCAAATTGTCTGACAGATTTTTGCCACCTGTTTAAGAGCCTCTCTCCTTCTGAGATGCCTGAGCTGTCTGATATTAGCAGTGACAGCTTGGGAGCAGTAACCCCAGTTACTTTGCTCTTTTCCTGAATTTCCTCTTCATCACATGGGGCAATCTCCTTGTCTTACCTGCCTCAGGTGAGCCTTCCAGATGTGAGTGGGTGGCTGTGGATGGCTTCTTCCAGATGACTCACCCCCCCCTCCCCATTTCTGATCTGCAAACATTCACACCTGGATCTCAGCAGCCGCTGCTGAACTTGGGCTCTCTCCTAGGCACACCCTCTGTGCCTCAGGGCAGCAGGTCACCAGGATACGAGTCCCAGTTGGAATCCAGAGCCAGGGATCATTTCCCATCATCTGTCCTTGTCTCTTCTGTACCTGCTCCTAGTTGGCTTGACCTCACTTTACTGTTATCTTGGACCTGTGGTTTCCTTGCAGGAATTGTTAGGCCACCTGTTCATTTTGTGTGGGTTAGTATTCTTAAGACTGGGTGTGATAATCCAGACATCACCCTAACTGGGCCTGAAGAAGCTACAGGTTGCCCCACACTGGGAGTGAAAACATCCCTGGCAGGGCAAGACCTTGTAAGTGTAGAGCCATCCTTTCTCCCTCCCATACCTCATGTGAATGTGACCGCACATGGGCCAGTGTTCCCCAAAATAAATAACACAGCTCTAGTTTCCCATATCCCACTGGGGTCCTCTCCCTCAGAGCTAGGGGTCCTTACAAACTTGAGCCCGGGTGAGAAGGGCCACAGGCAGGCTGATCCCCCAGAGGAGTGGAGCTCCCTGGAACAGTGCCATCTTGCCAGCTTCTCGGGCCTGCCTGGTGGTCAGTGTCTGGCTTGGGAGGCAGTGGGCAATAGGGCGAGGGTGCTCACCTCACAGCTGAGAGAACCAGCGTCCCATTGTCCCTATGACTGAAAAGCAGGAATGTTGCTGTGCCCCAAGCAGCTCATGTCTCCTCTTCTTGGGATGGTTTCTGAAGTGTTCACAACCAGCTGGCTGCTTTCCCCCCAGCCTGAAGAGTAGACAAAACAAGCCATGTTACACCCATTTTATGGGTGAGGAGACTGCTGCAGAGAATGTTGTAGTGGTTTGATCAGCTTTAGGTGAGAAGCCAGAGTGCAGGCTTCTTGTTGGAGCCTTGCCTCTGCCCACAGCCTGTTGTTATGGCCCTTTTAGAGAGCAGGAACCTGGCGCTGAGCGGCCATGTGACCTCACAGCTCCCCCATCCAGCATTCTGCCTGGGACCGCTCATGGCCTAGGATGAAAACGTGAGCACGGTTGGGTGGCATCTTGGCCCTGTGTCTCCCGGAGCAGCATCCGCCTATTCTGGAGAAAAAGAAATGGAGGCTGAAGTAGGTTTGGTGAGTTTGCTGCAGGACCCCCAGCAACCAGACGTGCATCTGGCCTCCAGCCTTTCTACTCTTCTTCTTGATTGCTTTTGAGGACATTTAGCAGATTTCCATGCTGAGGTCAAAACCACGGGAGCTCTGCTCTTCTTGGCTGCCTTCTGACCCCAGTCTTTTCTTCTGTGAATAATGGGTATAGTATTAAATGGGCCTCTGAAGGCTTTCCCAGCTCTCATGCAGAGATCCTATATGATGATTCAGGGAGACAGATTCTGGCTGCCTGATATAAAAATGAACCTTCCCCAGTAATGGGATGGACTTTCTCCAGAGGATCTGGACCTTGCTTGGTCCCCCGTGGCACTCCCCCTTGGGCAGAAGATGGGCTTTGTGGGGGATCCACCCAAGTCATGGATAGCTACAGCTAAAGTATCCCTGCTCACTGGAGGATGTACTTTGCACGCCCATTAGCACCAACCTCAGCTCCTCTCTGCCTGGGCACACTGTGTGTCTCAGCCATTCCTTTTCCTGCTGCCAGCCTACAGATGACTGCCCCCTGAGCTAGCCTCCTCTCTCCAGGCCCAACCGACATTCTTTCAAGTCTGGCAAGATCCAGCCAAGTTTGTGCTTCACTGGCATGGCCTTTGGGACCCTTGGACCCTTTTTGTGAGTGCCAGGGTGACAAAAAACTTGGATTCCAGACTGTTGGCAATGTTAGAGTAGCCTGTGTTTATTGAGTGTTTTAAGATTTAGCAATATAGGAGGTGCTTCATAAAGGATGTTGTCAGAGAGCCGGCTGGCCAGGGAATAGCCACTGCTTCCTCGGGCCTGCCCAGTGGGAGCCCCACCGTTGGCCGGAGCCTTTTCTGCCGAGGTCCCTCTGACCTTGGCTCACCTCCAGTTTGTATTTCTTCGTCTTGACTCGTGGTAGAATGGGTGCTCCTTGAGAGCAGGGCCTGTGCCCTTCTGCTCCTGGCCTTTGGCATAGAACCTGGCACAACAGGGGTGTTTAACATGTGCTTCATGACAGTGGGCATGGAGGAGCTGCCCCCGGCCTGTTGTAGAGCAGAGTCCCCACGTTTCCCAGCTGAGCTGCTTTCTCTCAACGTGTTTTTGCTCTGGCACTGATACACCCAGACACATGAACCAGCATTTGACCCTGATTGATATTAACTATATAATTAATTCTCTTGAAACCTTTGTAGCCTTCCCACTTATCACAACTGCCCAGCATGGTTAAAACCTTTGTCAGGGTTTTAACTGTGTTCTTTTCTTTTTCTGGAGAAATGAGCCCATAGCCGGTACTTAAGTGAGGTTAGGTTTTCATCTTACACTCTTTTTCCAGCCTCATCACCACACTCAATCTGACCTCAGGCAGACTGCTCTAATCAGGCTCTACCTCCTGTTCATCCCTTTTCGGTTGTTGGCTCAAAGTTAGAAGGGCCCTCGAGTCTCATCCAGCCTGTACCTAAGCAGGCATGTTCTCCGTAGACATGCAAAGGAGGGGTTGTCCAGCTTCTCTGGGAGAACTTGTTCTGAGCTCTCCATGGCCAGAAGCAGCCCAAAGGGCAGGAAGGGGTTGCCCAAGGAGAAGGAGCATTATGTGCTGTCCAAAGTGGGGTAGTCTTCTACAACCTTGTTCTGATGGGGTGGTCAGACCCCTTCAGCAGTGTGCTTTGGCATCTGACCAGACCCCTCAGGTGGCTTCTTTTCACAGGACTCCTTGCCTAGGCTTTCTCTGTCACTGGTTCCTAATACCAACCTTTGGGTCCATTCAAACTGGTCTATTCACGGTCCCCCCAAGTATGTCATAGGGCTCATATAATTCCATGTTGTCCTTGGGGTCATCCAGGCCACTCTGAAAGTACCCTGAACTTACAAGAAAAAGGGATCCCTCATTGTCCTTGTGTCAGAGGCTTGTTCCCACTTAGCTGCTCCCTCTTCCCAGCCTCCATACTGTGCCACCCCCCACACACACCAGCACTTTGCCCTGAGGCTGCCTGTGAGAGCCTGCTTCCTCTCTCTTAGCCCTGGCATGACTTAAAATTCCCCTTAAAATTATGCAGTACTTTGGCTAAGCAGGGTTGTTTGACTTGATGAGGACCAAGTTCAGATCCAGAAAAGGATCAGGTCTTACAAGCACATGCCCTTTCTATGGGTGGAGAGTTGAAATAGCTTGCTCCAAGGCCTACAGCTCATTAGTGGCAGAAGCCTCGGTGCCCCCCGGTGCTCTCCTCGAAAGTCCTGTCATGTAATGGCAGGGACAGAACAGGTCTAGTCCATATAGTAAATCGCCACCTGTGACGGATTCTGGGGACTTCTGCCCCCTTGCCCACGTCAGGCTCCCACAGCGAGGCCCTGTGCATTCCTCAGTCATTAACGTTGCCTTGGCTTCGCTGTGTGTGCTGGTGGGAGGGATCCCAGAACAGCACTAGCTTGTGGTGAGGAAGCAGCTTTTGGCCAGCCGGGATGGCTTTGCTGCTCCCCAGGAACACCCCACCCTCAATCTGGCCTTGATTCAGATGCACATTTTTGGGTCTGCCTGGAATGACCTTTTCTCTCAAGTCTGATTTATTTCCATTCCTGCCGGCTTTGAGGCCAGGTCAAATGGCATCTCCTCCTCGACACTTTCCTTGGCGTTCACCTCCACCCTCGTGACCCAGGCTGGAAGTGATCTCCTTTCTCTGCAGTGACACCCCTTTGTCTAGGGCAGGGGTGGGGAACCTGCATCCTCAAGACCACATGTGGCCCTTCTAGGTCCTTAAGTGGGGCCTTCTGACTGAATCCCCTTAATAAAAGGGTTTGTTCTGTGAAGTTTGGATTCAGTTAAAGAGCTACACCCAAGGCACTAGAAGGCCATATGTGGTCTACAGGCTGCAGGTTCCCCACCCTGGGTCTACAGCAGTCTTGTTCCACTTTCATTTTTCTGTCTGCTAGTCTGCTTTTCAGTGTGTGTTTCTAACTCCCTTTGAGAATCAAAGTCAGCACCTGGGCATTGCATGATGGAATAAGTGTTCGACATGGGTTTCTTGCAATTGAATTCTTCACAGAAACATAGATTCTTTAGTTCAGCAGAGACCTCAGAGATCATTGAGCCCAGAGAAGGGAAGGCATTTTTAAAATTTATTTTTAAATTTTAAATTTATTTTCAATGAACAAACATTTATTTTCTCTTCCTTCTACTCTAACCCTCCAGTTGAAAACAGAAGAAAAATAAATCCTCTTAATATATATGTATAATTAGTGAAAAAATGATCACATTGACCCTTTCCAAAAATGTATGTCTTGTATATCTTGTTGTGGATCTTGAATTCACTGCCCCTCTGTCAGGGGTGGGGAGTGTGCTCTTTGATCAATTCTCTGGAATTGTGGTTGTTCGCTGCTATTGATCAGTGTTCTGAAGTCTTTTGAAGTTTTTGGCCTTTACAGTGTTATTCTATAAATTGTTCTCCAGGTTCTGTTCACTTTGCATCAGTTTATACAGTTTATCTCAGGTTTCTTTGAAATTTTCCCTTTCGTGATTTTTTTTAATTAAAAAAAATTTTTTTCAAATAGAGATCTGCCTTCTCTTCCTTTTGCCTCCAATTGGGAAAACAAGGGGAAAAAACCCCAAAAGCCCTTTGTCAAGCATGTGGAGTCAAGGAAGATCAGTTCCTGTGTTGTCTGTGTCTAGTAATAGCAAAGATGTATAAAGACAGTTAGTTGGTGCCATGGAGAGAGTTCTAGTCCTGGAGTCACAAAGACCTGAGTTCAAATCTGGCTTCAGACATTTACTAACAGTGTGACCCTGGGAAAGTCACATCGCCCTGTTTGCCTCAGTTTCCTCATCTGTCACATGGGCTGGAGGAAGAAGTGGTAAACCACTCCAGTATGTCTGCCAAGAAGACCCCAAACAGGGTCATAAAGAGTCAGGTATGACTCTTACTGTGTGCTAGGCCACAGGCTTTACAGTCAGGACCTCATTTGATTCTCACAGCAGCCCGGGGGCAGTGCCCTCTGCCTTTGTTCCTATGCATCTCCCGCCTTTTTGAAGCTGTCCTCATCACCTTCATCATTTCTTACAGCTCAGTAAACCAGCTCTGTCACATTTATGTACCATCAGTTATTCAGACATTCTCTAGTTGATGGGCATCCCCTGAGTTTCCAGTTCTTCATCCTCACTACAGAGCTGCCCTCAGCATTTTTGTATATCTGTGTCTTTTTCCTCTTTCGTTGGTCCCTTTGAGGGCCATCACTGGGTCAAGGGTGCACATAGTTTAATGGCTTTGGGAGCCTAGTTCTCTGTAGCTCTCCAGGGTGGCTGCACCAGCCGACAGCTCTGTCCAGTGTACAGCTAATGATGAGGCCCTAAAGCTCAGTGGAGAGCCTAGTTTGTGATAATTAAGTCCCCTGGAGCTGATCTAGTCACTAAGGGAATGTGGAGGGAGAAGACGGCTCAGGAATGCCTTGAGGAATGTCCCCAAATGGGAACAGGGGTATGATTGAAGGATCCGCAGTGGAGATGGACAGAGAGTGGTCAGCCCAGAGAAAGGATCCGGGAGGCGAAGGGCAGCCAATGGCCCCACACAGAACGAGCGCCAGAGAACAGCCCTCAGACTGGGCATCGCAGAGATCTTGGGGGATTTCGGGGTGAGCGTTTCAGTTGGGAGCCTGAGTGCCCGGGAGAAGGAAGGGAGGCAGATGGTTTCCTCTGCTAATTTGGGGATTGAGGAATTGTAGCTGGAGAGGATGGTGGGATCTGCATCCTGCGTAGTTGTAGGTGTATCTTTTACCCCAAAGCTGCTCCTTGGAACTAGCCTGGCTTTGTCAGTACTGCTGCTATCCAGGTGTGTACCCGCAGCCCTCCTGCCATACCTGCCGGACTCAGCAGATCTGGTGGCGTTTGCCTTTGGCAGATACCTCTGGCAGCAGTTCTCATGGCCTTCCCTTTTTCTCTACTCATGGCTGCCACCCTGGTTCTGGCCCTGCCCATTGGTCTCCCTCTTGCAAGTCTCTCCCCTCTCTAGTCCCTCTTCTCCTGACCTTTACTCTGTGTGGTATAGTGGGAAGGTCACAGGGCCTGAGATTCAAATCCGAGCTCTGCCACTACCTGCTTGCATGACTATACAGCAGTCATGTAACCTTCCCAGTACCTACATTTTCTCGTCTGTAAAATGGAAGAATTGGACTAGATGGTATCCAAGGTGACTGTCCCTTGTAGCTATATGATAAGGTTACTGGGCAGCCAGTGCAGTGATGGAGCGCCAGGCTGGGGATTCTGGGAGACTTAACCCACAATAGTTAACCCCCTCCCACCTCTAAAGTGAAGATGAGGGGGGCGGAGCCAAGATGGCAGCATAGCAGCAGCAACATATTGCAGCTCTCACATAGCCACCCCAAAATACCCATAAAACAGGACTCTAAACCAATCCTAGAACTCCAAAACGCACACAAAGATACTTCCCACTAAAGTCGGCTCGGCTACGAGGAGCCATATTAGCACCGTGAACCAAAACCAGCCTGGCCTAAAGCCGGGGCTGTGCCCCGGGCGTGGCTGGACGGGAGGAGCAGAGGAGCCTCTCAGGTGAGCGGATTAGCAGCAGCTGCGAGTGGGGATTGTGAAAGGGGGAGATAAGAAGTCTGGCCTGAAAGGCCTCCAGAGCGGAAAAGTGAAAGGCAGAGGTTTTGCACCTGCCTCTGCGAGTGGGGATTGTGAAAGGGGGAGATAAGCAGTCTGGCCTGAAAGGCCTCCAGAGCGGAAAAGTGAAAGGCAGAGGTTTTGCACCCGCCTCTGCGTTGCAGCTTCCCGCCCATGGCCTGCAGACAGCAGGGGGACTTAGCGATTGTGCTCAGGCCAGTGCTCTCACATTGAGCGGCCTGGATCCGGATCGCCGTCTTGGGCCTCCGTCTTGGAGTCTTCATTATCTAGTCAGCCGGAAGTAATTAGGAAGAGTCCAAGCAT
>CM053580.1:588287231-588307032 GCA_028627135.1 Pseudochirops cupreus
AGATCCATCCTGCCCTACCGAAAAGTGACATAGGAGAGAATAGAGTGGGGGAGGGGGGATGCACCGGGATAGCTGTTTTGGGGCAGTGGGTGGGGGAAAGAGGGGGAGAAAATATGTAACTCAAAATCTTGTGGAAATGAATGATGCAAACTAAAATAAAATTAAAAAAAATAAAGTGAAGATGAGAACTTCAGTTTCACAGGATTGTTGGGAGGGTCCATTGTTGGGAGGGTCCGGTGAGATGGCACATTGGGTATCTGCACCCTGCTCTTGACTAGGCTGGGTCAGCACGCCACACGAAGGCCTTTTCCTTTGTCTCATTGCTCTGTGCTCTCATTGAGCTCCTATGGCTCTCCAGTTCACACAGTGATACCAGTGCACACTAACTTCTCTTTTTACTTTGTATAGCTGGTTTCATACACTTTCATTTATCTCAGTGTAAGGTTCACTTCATTAGGGATGATATCTGTTCTACTTGCCCAAGATCTTTCTGGATTCCTGCTTTTTTATATGATACACTAACTGGCCTTCCACTTTGTGTCATGGAAGCATCATGACAAGCATGATCTCTCACATTTCTGTTTTTGCTTCCTTTTTTTTGGAGGGCAATTGCCCAAGGTCACACGGCTAGTCTTTTGTGTTAAGTGTCTGAGGCCAGATTTGAACTCAGGTCCTCCTGACTCCAAGGCCGGTGCCCTATTCACTGCACCACCTAGCCGCCCCATCTCTCCTATTTCTAAAGTGATTTGTTCTTTGTCTACAATAACTTGAGTTAGCTCAGATGAGCATACCAAGCCCCAGGAGAGATTAAGTGGTTGAGAGGCAGGATTGACTTTAGATCACTGCCTTGTTTAATGCTTCCATCCTCTTAGCTCCCCTTCCCCTTCAGTGAGCTCCTCCTCCTCCTACTCCCCTGTTGGGTAAGATGCATTTCTATACCCAGCTGTGTGTGCATAGTTATTGTTCCTTCTCTGAACCAGTCAGATGAAAGTGAAGTTCAAGCTTGTCTGCTCCCCCAATTTTCCCCTCCGTTGTAAAAACTATTCCTTATATACGTCTTTTTTTGTGAGAATTTTCCCCATTATTCCTCTCCCTTCCCTTTTCTCCCAGTAAATCTCTCTTTCTTACCTTTCCATTCTTTGAGATCACCTCAACATATAGACCCCTGCCCATGCTCTCTGTGTAGACTCCTTTTAACTGCCCTAATGCGATTCTTATTAGTTACTTGTATCATCTTCCTGCATAGGAATGTAAATAGTTTAACCTTAAGTCCCTTATGATTTCTCTTTCATATTTACCTTTTTATGCTTCTCTTCAGTCTTATGTTTGAATGTCGGATTTTCTGTCTACCTCTGGTCTTTTCATCAGGAGTCCTTGACAGTTCTCTATCTCATTAAGTTTCCACGTTTCCCCCAGTGCTATTATGCTTCGTTTTGTCGGGTAGATTATTCTTGGTTGTAACCTAGCTCCTTTGCCTTTCAGAATATCATATTCCTAGCCATCTGCTCCTTGGACTGTGGAAGCTGCTCAGTCTTGGGTTATCCTGACTGTGCTTCCATGGTAGTTGGATTGTTTCTTTCAGGCTGCCTATAGTATTTTCTTCTTGACATAAGAGCTCTGGAATTTGCATCTCATATTCCTGGAAGTTTTCATTTTGGGATCTCTTCCAGGAAGCGATCAATGAATTCTTTGCATTTCTGCTTTGCTCTCTGGTTCTGTGATATACTAGAACTCATCTAACTAGATGGAGCACTTACCTAAAAAGAGCAGCGCAGAGGACCCTGTAAAGTTTGAATGGGAAATTGATTAGGCCAACAGAGAGGCTTCATGAGAGGACTGGGCAGGCAGAGAGAAGCCACTCGACATGTAGCAGACAGCTTGAGTGGAGTAAGAGAGACTGAATAACAGTGATTATTAGGCTCATGTCTGGAAGCAGAGGTGCCAGGGTTGGTGTTTTCCTTGGTATTTGCTTGAAATATGATTGATTGATGTCTAGGCTTTTTGTTTTTGATCATGGGTTCCAAATAGTCCCATAATTCTTTTTTTTTATTTGCTTTTTGGAGAGCAACTGGGGTTAAGTGACTTGCTCAAAGTCACATGGCTAGTAAGTGTGTCAAGTGTCTGAGGCTGGATTTGAACTTGGGTCCTCCTGACTCCAGAGCCAGTACTGTATTCACTGTGCCCCCTAGCTGCCCCCCTACCCCCACCCTTTTTTTTTTTTTTGAGATTTGTCTCCTGAGCTTCCTTGGCTCTTTGTGGTCAGGTTCTGTTTTGTTGTTCATTTTTCTTGCCTTTAGACTTTATGTTAGAGTTGGACTCTGTTCACTGATGGAGGAGGGATGGCTAGATTTGGGGACCTGTAGGTTTTTGGTGTTTCTAAAATGATGTGATCTGGAGGAGTTTGGTCACTATGGTTCTTACCCAGTTACGGCCTCTGCTCCCTTGTGACCACAGACTATAACTGCTCCTCTCCACCCTAAGTAATGGGTAAAGGAATTACCAAATGGTACTGGTTCTGTCCCTAGTGCTAGTACAGAGTCCTCCATGATACCTTTCTGACCAAATCTTTAGTGCCTTACCCTCCTTAGGCACTGAGTTCTAATGGTGCCACCACTGCTGCTTGTGGTAGCCATTGCCTTCAGGCCCCCCAGCTGGGGCAGCAGGCTGACCTGTCAGTCTTCTAAGCTGTCCTGGGCTGGAAAAATGAAGTACTGTGCCTTGTTCTTGTTGCTGCTCTCAGAATTTGACTTGAGGGGTATTTAAAAAGTTGTTTAGAGGGGTGGGTTGGGAGAGCTCAGCAGAAATGCTCAATTCCCTTTGCCATCTTGACTCCACCACTTTGGCTTCACCAAGTGGCAGAGTTTGGACTTGTTCCCAGATCCTCTGCTATAGCAAACATACCATGTCTTCTGACTTTTTTTTTTTTGGAGGGGGGAAGGCAAGGCAGTTGGGGTTAGCTAGTAAGTGTGTCAAGTGTCTGAGGTTGGATTTGAACTCAGGTCCTCCTGACTCCAGGGCCAGTGCTGTATTCACTGGGCCACCTTCTGCCTTCTTCTAAGTTGTTGACAATGATGTCAGACAACACAGGGCCAAAAGAACTTCACAGGGCACCTTTCCCAGGCATGCTTATTAATCCTAATGCATCAGTGATACATTGGTAGAATTTTAGGTAAAGGCAATCTGTGAACATTTGTTAAATGCCTACTATGTGTCAACAGAAGTGCTGGAAATAAAAATAGGAAAAAGAAAATCCTGCCCCCAGGGAGCTTGCAGTCTAAGGGAGGAAGACATACAAGAGGAAAGTGAAGAGGATGGACCTGAGAAGGGGAGGGGGCAGATGGATTGGGGCCTGGTAGAAAAGAGCAGAAGAGAGCAGCTGGAGGGGGATGAAGCTACAGCTGGCCTGGGCCCCTCCTTCAGTGGGGGTTTGGGGAGGAGGTGATCCTCCAATGAGTGAAGAGTGTGAGCTTTGGCTCAGGTCCACATCCAGTTAATCTCAGTGGCATGGAGGTCTGCCCAGCCAAGTCTTGGGAGAATGTGATGGTTACTGGTACAGAATGCAGGAAACCTAAGTGTGAGGATGCCAGTTGGAGGGAGCCGGGGCCTGTCTGCCTGTGGTGCTGCTTGCCAGGCCCTGTGCTGGTTCTTCCCGAAGCTCCCACGACCCTTGGTGGTGACCATGTCAGGAGGTAGTGTTCGAGCAGGTTTGGCCAGGTGGACAGAAGGACTTGGCCTGTGTCTTTCCACAGCGGGAGCAGGAATGGTGTGGGGCATTGCAGGAGAGGACTGGTTCTTCTGGGCCAGGCGCTGGCATGCAATTAGAAGCATCCAGACAGTCACTGTTCTCGTTTTCAGACCGAGGGAGAAAACAGAGGGCCAGGGGAAAGGCCTGGCAGCCTTGTGAGTACAGCAGTGGCAAGGTCCACAGCCCTTTGGTTAGAGGGGCACTTGAGGGAGAAT
Organism: Pseudochirops cupreus; assembly: GCA_028627135.1. NCBI lineage: Eukaryota > Metazoa > Chordata > Mammalia > Diprotodontia > Pseudocheiridae > Pseudochirops > Pseudochirops cupreus. Next base: position 588,291,192 of record CM053580.1, read on the forward strand.
GCCAGGGAAGCAAGGGGCTTCCCATCTTGTTGGAAGGATCCCTAGAAGCAGCCAAAGAGAGGCTGCCCCTGGTGGTGATCTTGGCGCCCCTGTGTTCTGGGACTGGGCCCCAGGGGGATGCCCTCACTTTACACCTGGTGAAACTGAAGCCCTGCGTGGCAACGGGGGACTGCCTAGGCCACCCAGGGCTGAGCTCTTACAGGGAAGCAAACATGGTGGGTGGGGTGAATATTGCCCCCTTAAATACAAGGTGCTGAAAGTGGAAGAGGCCCCAGTCCAAGCCTTGGTGAGCTGAGCTGTCCCCTGCAGGCCCTGCTACGTACTAGCAGAGGCTCTCAGCCCTTGCAGCCACCCATGGTGACTGCCCCCAGTGATGAACTTGCTCTCTCGGGGCAGCCCGGTTGGCCAGCCTTGAGTAAGAGAAGGCTCTTCCTGTCAGTGGAGCTCCCCAGCCCTGTTCTCATGGTTCTGTCCTGCCAGACTTGAACCTCTCAGTCACTGTTCTTTGGCCTTTGCTTCTCTGGGCCAGCTGCTGCACGTGGAGGGGCCTCGTGGCTTCCCTTTGCCTGTTGAGCTCCTACCTGTTTAAATGTGCTCCCTCCACGACGGCACATGCCCTTTGCTTTGTACTTGCCCCGTGCCGTTAAGGACTCCAGCTGATCGGGCAGCACCCTGTGGTGCTGTACGGACTCAGCCTTGTTTGTGTGGATGGTGGGTCCCAGACCATCCTGGTCCCCTCTTCTTTTTGTCCTGTCCCTCCCTCGTGCGTGACAGACATCGGTGCGCAGCAGCCTCTCTCAGAGGTGCCCCTAGGCCATTTTGATGATCACACTAAGGCATTTCACTTTCTAGGAGAGGCAGGGTTTGGGAGATGGAGCCCACCCAGACCCTCTCGGGGAGAGGGGCTCTCCGTCGTCGTCCTGATGCTAGAAAGTCACAGGCCTGCGTTGTTATTTATTATTTATGTGTCTGATTGGAATAGGAGATGATGACTCAGATGAGGAAGCAGGTTTGCAGAGGTTAAATGACTTGGCCAGAGTCATCCAGCTATTAAGTAGCTGGAGCAGGATCAGACCTTGGGTTTTCAAAGCCCAGTGCGCTGCACATTTTCCTTTCCTTCCCGGATCCTGAATGCACCAAGGGATGCTTTGACCCAAGGATAGTGGATTGAGGGCCTGTAGGGGTCTTGGACGCTGCCTGGTTCAGAGTCCCGGAGATAGTCACTGTCTGAGGCAAAGTGTGCCCCAGACTCTTGTAGTCAGACCGTCACACTCGGCTGTTCGGGTTTCACTGACAAGCTTTATTGTTTATTGTGCACTCACTCAATAGAGTCATGGTCAGAGAGTCCTTTCTAATTTTCATTTTTTACTCTGAACTTAAATACCTGAAAAGAGTATTTCCAAGCACAGAGCAGCTCACAAATGGTATTTTGCTTCCATCTCAAGCAGCCTGCTTTTTTATTTATTTTTTAATGACTTTATTTTTTTGGGAGGGCAGTTGGGGTTAAGTGACTTGCTCAAGGTCACACAGCTAGTTTTTTGTGTTGAGTGTCTTAGGCCGGATTTGAACTCAGGTCCTTCCTGACTCCAGAGCCGGTGCTCTATTCACTGTGCCACCTAGCCGCCTCCAGCCTTTTCTAAAAAGGCTTTCGAGTCCATGTGGTATTTTCCAAACTGTCCTGTCTGTTCATGCTCCCTTCTGAACATCCTTCTGTTACTTCTCAAGAGGAGAGGGAAACATTTCAGTGACTCCCTCCATTTCTTTGTCTCTGTCTCTGCCGGACAGTCTCTCTCTTCTTTGGCATCACCCTTGGTGACATCTCCCTCCTTCCTCCCCAATTAAGAGCCTGAGACAAAGGAAAAAGAAGATTAGTCAGTGCAGTTGGACAGTGGCCATGGGGGTCTTCTGGGTCAGGAGGGGAGTCACAGCTTCAGCCTTCCTGATCTGGGTTTGAATCGCTCCTTTCTGCTCCTTTCCTCCTGCCTCAGTTACCACTGCCCAGGATTTGCCACTATCTTTTCTCCATCTCAGAGGGCATGATGCCATCCCCATCGTGCCCCATCCGCTGTTGCTGTCTCCATAGACGGGCTCCTCCTCAGAATCTGGTTTGGGTTTTCTTTTCCCCCTCTCAATCCTCCGTTCAGATCAGGAAGCAGCCCTGGCTGGCTGTCTCTGTCTGTTTCAGATAAAAGTGAGGCTTGTCAGGTGCGGGGCCCCCACCGCACCCCCTCCTCCAGTCCAACCTGTTCTTCACTCCTGGCCTCACTAACGTCATCTCTTTTCCTTTTTTTTAGAGGCAGTCAGGGTTGTGACTTGCTCAGGGTCATATAGCCAGTAAGTGCCAGGTATCTGAGGCCAGATTTCCACTCAGGTCCTCCTGAGTCCAGGGTCTGTGCTCTATCTACTGCAGCATCTAGCTGCCCCTCTCAGGGCATCTCTGGTGAGCCCCTCAGAGCCCACATCTAGGCGTGACCTTACTCCTCACATTTTGCATTCAGCTCTCAGACCCCTGCTATTCCCAGCAACCATATGTACAACTAGTGGTGCTGGTACGGGGGTGGAGGGGCAGTGGGCAGCTCTAATGTTCAGCCTCACAGAGGCTGGACCTGTGTGAAGTCTGAAGGGGACTTCATTCGGTCATGACTAGCTTTGGAGGTGGGGAGGCGTGGGGAATCTGGAAATGGTACCAAGGGTGACACTGGATTTGGGCTTTTATGGAAGAATAAAAATCCATCACTAGTGTGGGCATGGAAAGGGTGAGCAAAGGCTTGGAGGAGTTAGATTACATTGGGTCTGTGCCAGGAGAAGAAAATAGGCTGGTCTGCCTCTATTGTAGTGGCACCTGGCTGGGGAGCTGGCCCTGCAGGTGGGAAGACCTGAGTTCAGATGTGTGGCCCTGGGCAAGTTACTCACCGCTGTTGGCCTCAGTTTCCTTAGCTGTAAAGTGGGGATCAGCTTACATCTCAGTGCCTGGAACACAGCAGGCACTTAATAGATGCGTGTTCATTTCCTTCATGGATAGTGCCAGATTGTGGAGTGCCTTAACTGCCGTAGAGAGGAGTTGGTATTTCATTCTGGAGGAAAATGTGGGACCCATTGAAAGATTATGAGTAGACGAGTGGCCTGTTCAGCCAAAGCGTGGAGACCTAGTTCAGCCACCTTCTTTGACGGTGGAAACTGAGACTCCGAGGTCACAGCACATCCGTGGGCTGGGCCCCACAAGCCGCTTCTCTACTTCTGGCTCCCTAGGAGGTGCGTCTCGGCTGGCCATGACTGGACTTAGCCGAGAGGCAGAATTGCCAGACTTGGTGACTGGACATCAGGCTACAGGCAGGCAGAGAGAACCTCCAGGCTTCAGCAGGTGATGGACACTGGCTGCTGGCCCGCCCAGCATCCCCTTGGGGCAGCCCATTTCTCTTTAGGGTGGTGCTAATTGTTAGAAGGTACTTCCTGACTTCTTGGCCACTCTCCTCCCATTATTTCGGGTTCTGTCCTCTGGGGCCAAGTGGAACAGCAAGCCCCCAGGCCAGCCCTTCAGATACTTGAAGATGGTTTCTTGACTTGGAGTTTAGGGTTCTTTCTTCCGTCTATGCTATGCTACCTGTAAGGAAAAGAACCTCTCACATGGGAAGGTTGTGATGGTGAATGCCTTAAAGGAAGCAGTTGACATCTAAACCAGGGACCTAAAGGAGAAAAAAGGGGGGTCGAGGGTCCCAGGCCATGTGGGATCAGGACACATAAGGAGGAGTTGAACAGCACTAAGCAAGGACCGCTTGTGATAACCATTGGGCTCCTTTGGCATACAGACCTTGTGGTGTCTGTGAACGTTTTTGCCTGGATGATATTGGAACCCATCCTCCAAGTCATGTTTTACTCTAGAGGCCAGAGCATAATGGGCAGCAAGACGGCGTCCTTGGAAAGGCTGGGCTTCAGGTGCTGGCTCTAACACTCATCAGCTGTGTAACAGACAGAGGTCATTCCTGCTTTTGCACCTCTCTTTCCTTGTTACGGTTTTAACCACCAAAGATCACAGACGAGACGCAGTTGTGGGTGCCTAGTAGTGGGAAGAGGGAGCCAGCAACAGAATTGATGGAAGAGGGCTGGGAAGGCAGTCCTTTCCCTGCCCCCTTCAGTAGTCATCCCAAAGCTCTGGACAAACCCCAGAGCTCTGTGGACATGGGAGCTGCTGGGATCTGAGTTAGTGTCGAGAAGTTAGTCTGCAAACCTTGAGCAATATTTTATTTTTTATTTTTTATTTTTAAATTTTATTTTAGTTTGCATCATTCATTTCCACAAGATTTTGAGTTAAATATTTTCTCCCCATCTTTCCCCTACCCACCGCCCCAAAACAGCCCTCCCAGTGTATCCCCCCTCCCCCAATCGATTCTCTCCTATGTCTTACCCCCTCACCCCTCTGACCTTTTGGTAGGGCAGGTTGGATCTCCCAACCGCAGTGCCTGTGTATTTCAGCAATATTTTAACAGCTTGCTCTGGCCCTTGCTCTCCTTGAGCTTCCTGACTAGTGAGGGACCTCACAACTGGAAAGAATCTGCATACCTCACACTTTGACGCAAAACACTTGCCCTCTTGATTTTGAAAAGAATTTGAAAACTAGAGGCACCACTACCTTCCATGACCTAGTACCACTTCAGTTTGAGCCTAGTGACGAAGGAGCTTTGACGTTAGATGTGGACTTACTTACAAAATGGCAAGTTAAAATCCCCCTGATCTACATTATCCACACAGTAGATCTAATCAGACTTAGCTAATTTTGTGACTAGCCATTCCTTTATTCTCTCTGTCTCTCTTCGTAGGACAACCCTCCGTATGACAAGGGAGCCTTCAGAATCGAAATCAACTTCCCAGCAGAGTATCCATTCAAACCACCTAAGATCACTTTTAAAACAAAGATTTACCACCCTAACATCGATGAGAAAGGGCAGGTCTGTCTGCCAGTAATTAGTGCTGAGAACTGGAAACCAGCAACCAAAACTGACCAAGGTAAGCCCTGCTCTGGGTCCACCCCTGGGGGGGTCACCCAGGATATCAGTGTCCTCTGTAAGTGCTCTTTGTCCTGGGTGTGATCATCTGGGCAAGTGTTGAATGGTCTAGACCAGACCAGTGGGGTCAAGCAAATAGAATGCGGCCCAGGCTCTCACATAGTGACAAATGAGCCTGGATTATCTGGGTTTCTTTTGTTGAACATTTCCTAGTTGCCTTTTAATCTGGTTGGGACACACTGGGAATTTTCAGTCAGCACATTTGACATGTCTGGACTAGACCAAGAAAGTGAAGGGGAATGGAGGAGAAAGGCCTGCTTTGGTGGGAGCCCAGGAAGTGATGCAAAGTGTCAGCCGCATTGCCTGGGCACCTGGGACACTTCTTTCTGGTTTTCCAGTATCCCGATTCCCCTGGGAAAGTCTGGTGGAGTCTGAGCTTCCCAGCAGCCCAGACAAGTACAGAGGAGCTGAGGGCGCCCAAGGGAGCCTTGGGACACAGAGGGAGACGGCATTAGGTTTCCCACCAAAGGCCTACCCTCTGAGATGACGCCCACTCTCTCCAGGCCCAGGCTTTTGGTCCATCACTGTTTCACAGTGTCTCCGCCACTAGACAGGGAGCTCCTTGAGGGCAGGGGCTGTCCCTCTCCTCTCCTTGTATCCCCAGCATTTAACCCAGTGCGTGGCACACAGTAGGTGCGTCTGCAAAGCCCACTGTTGATGAGGATGGCATTTGGCATATGATGGCTGAAATACTGAGGAGTCGAATGCCAAGCTGGCCCCTTTGTCCCTGTTGGCCCTGCCCGCTAGGCAATGGCACGGGAGACGGCCCTTTTGGGTTAGCAGTCTGCTCCATGGATTCACACAGACAGATCTGCTTGGAAAGAGGCCTGGGCTGGAGTCAGGAGATGAACCTTGGAGCACAGGCTTTGCTGGTGACTTCTCCAGGCCAGCCACATTAGTGCAGGCTTTGCCGGTGACTTCACCATGCCAGATATGCTGGCAAGTCCCGCACTTTCTCTAGGTTTTAGTTTCTTTAAATCTGTACCAGGAGGGATTTGGATGCATGGATTCTCTGACCTCTCCAGACCCTTCTAGCTCCAACACTGCATGGTCTGTGAACTGCATGGCCTGACTGCTTAAAATTACTGAGCCCTCTTTTGACCGAAAGCTTTTGTGCTTACCCTTAATGTAGTCCATCTTCAGAATTTGAGCTGGAACATTTGCATAGACTTTTCTTTGGGGCTTATGTTGTTTGAAGTACACTTGGGCATGTTGGGAGCACTCTGTGAGCTGAGAGCCAGCAGACCGAGCTACCTGCTGGGGGCACAAGGCAGCCTGAGTTCTCCCCTCTAGCCTATCTGGTTTGGTGCCTGACATGTGAAGTCAGGGGCCCACAGACTATCTCCTGCATCTCTTTCATTGAGTGGTCAGGCTGAGCCAAGGCCTACACATCCCGAAATCCTTCACCCTCTTTCTTAGAAGAGGCTGTCTTCCACTTCCTTGCCCAGAGGGGGATCTGAGTAAATGTTGGGAGACTCCCGTTCAGGTCTAAGCTCTGCTCTTGATTAGCATTGTTCCCGTCAGTGTTAACAGTTAGATCATGGCCTGAGACTCTTTGGGTCCTGATCCCCATCTCACAGATGAGGGTGCTGAGGGTCAGAGAGGGGCTGTGACTTGCTCATAGTTCTCACAGCTAAGCCGGCTGGGCGTCTTCATATTGAGTGCTGCCTCAACACAAAAGTGTTGGAATGGTAGTTGTGAGGGCCCAGCGAGATCATATCAGTAAAATACCTGACACATAGGAGGCGCTCTAGAAGGGCCTGTGCCCTTCTCCTTCTCACCCCCATTCAGGGCCTAGCCTGCCTTCGTCTTCATTCTGGGGCTTGCTCCCATGGATTACTTGGGGCATGGCATTTCTTCTTGCTTCCTCCTGTCAAAGGAGGTGGTAGGACCTGGGAAAGATCTCTCCTGGCTCTAGCCTCTGGGAATAGGCTTCATCTTTGTGCAGTAGGGGGGTTTGCTCTTGGAGGAACCTTGGGCCTCTTGGGCCTTCTTACTACTCACCATGAGCACATTGAGGCTGCACTTCAGTAACTGTTGGGAGAGACCTGGTGGGAGCAGACAAGCACTAACTAAAGGAGTGTGTCTCCAGTATGGAATCTCTTCTGGAACGCAGAGAGCCACAGGCCTTCCTGAGTTAGAGGTTAGGAGCACAGCGCTCTAGAAGGTTCTTTTTTGCTGTCCTGGGGTGGGACACAGGGAGCCTTCCCACCCCAAGCCTTTGCTGGGGGCACCCGCTCTGGCAGGGCCTCCCAATATGGAAGTGGGAACCCCGTGGTACCACGCCTGGCCCAGCAGTCGGGGGGCTCTCCAGGTGCTGCTGGCCTTGGCATCAGGCGTTTCTCAGCAGCTACAGCTTTGGTGCAGGGAGCAAGTGCTGATGGGAGGGAGATCATCAACACTGACCCCAGGCGATTCCTCACCTCCGCTCCTGTCTGCTTGGCCTTGAGCGTTCCTGGCTCTTCCCTGGTGATTGATTGCTAAGAGCTTCTTTTAAAAAATGGGGGTGTTGTTGCTTTCCATTGCTGCTTTGGGGCCCCTCCCCTCTGCCTCCCAGAGGACTTGGCTTCTGCTCACAGTTGCCTCCATACTCTTCATACTGTCATTGATTCATTGACTTGTAGAGCTGGAAGAAGGGCCCTCTAGAGATGATCCGGTCCAGGGGACCAGGAGTCTTTAAGAAAATAATTGGTAGTTACTCAATATAATTGATTTCCTTTGTAATTCTCTGAATATTATTTTATGCTTGAAAAGATTTGGAGAAGGGGTCTGTAGGCTTCTCCAGACCTAGAGAGGTCATGACTCAGAAGGACCCCTCATTTAGGCCATCTCCCTGCTGGGGAATCTGCTTCTCCAGTATCCTCGGTCAATGGGCCACCCAGCTTTGACTTGAATACTTGTTGATAGGGTGCTCACTGCTTCATGAGGCTTCCAGTTCCATGTTTGGACCCATATAATCATTGACTGAAAACACAGTGGATAAAATGCCGGGCCTCACCTCAGAAAGATTCATCTCCCTAAGTTCAAATCCGGCCTCAGACACTTCCTAGCTGTGTAACCCTGGGCAAGTCCCTTCCCCTGTGTTTCCCTCAGTTTTCTCATCTGTGAAATGAGCTGGAGAAGGAAATGGCAAACTGCACCAGCGTCTTTGCCAAAAAAACCCCTGGTGGGGTCATGAAGAGTTGGATGTGACTGAAAAACGACCAAGCAACAACAGAATTATCGATTGTGTTCTGTGATATGATCCTCACTGCACCAGGCAGACTCACCTTTGGTCCCGCTCCTTGGGGGGCCAGACAGAGGATTCAGCAGAGCCAGGGGACTCTGGTCCGAGTCTGCCTCCCCCACTCTGGCAATACATAGAAAATGGAGAAAGCCGATTTCTCCCCAAAAGCCCTTCTGCTCATTTCCCTGCCCCCCTCCAGGCTCCTCAAACTCTCCAGGCTAAATAGTAAGGCCCCATCCTTCAGGCTATCCTTAAAGGAGCATTTCTGCTGTTTGCCCAGGATCCAGATAGAAACAGATGGGACACCTCTTCCCCTAGGGAGCTGCCAGGATTGTGAGGAAGGAGAGACGAGCACACAGGCAGGTGACGGTGCTGCTGCTGGGTGGGCTTTGAGAAAAGCTGAAGCCTTTGGGCAGCTTCAGGAGCTGACAGCATGGAGTTAGACAGGGAAGCCAGCTTAGCGGAGATGTGAGCAGCTGTCAAGTCCCACACGGTCTCTTGATACTCTGATCACTCAGTAGTCAGTCATTTGGCTAGCCCTTAGGAAGCAGGTGCTGTACTGACTCCTTGGGATAAAAAGAAGCATAAACCAGGCCCTCTCCCCCTGGAGCTCACTTGTCAGATGGGGGAAGACAGCATGCTGAAGCTCCATACAAATGAGAGACTCACAGGGTGAATGGAGAAGCCAGGACACAGATAAATGCTAAGGAGAGTGAGCGTCAAGGTCAGTGGCCAGCAGGAGGCCAGTGCCACTGGGTTGTAGCGGACGTAGAAGGGATTAAGGTGTTAAGATGCCAGGAAAGGCTGACCAGAAGTGGGCTGACACATGAGGAGAGGAGGAGGCAGATACAGGAGATGGGAAGGGGGGAGTGATGACCTGACAGCTGATTTGTGTTTGTGTGCCAAGCCTGAGGTCTGGGAGTGTGCTATACTAGGGAAGAGGGAAGGGAAATCATGTCGTTTGGGGCATTTTAGTTGAAAATGTTTACAGGACATCAACTTGGAGATGAAAGAGTGAAGGGCAGTGGAGAGGTTAGGACTGGACAAGTGGATTGGAGAGTCATCAGACCATGGGAGCTGATGAGATCACCACGTGCAGTAGGACAGAAGAAGAGCAGAGGGCTCAGGGCAGAGGCCTGTGGGCGTGACCTGGAAGAGGAGCCACAGTCAGACAGGTAGGAGAAGAACCAGGAAAGAGTCAAGGAGGAGACGATGTTGACCCATGATAGGCTGCAGATAGGTCAAGAATGATGGTTGAGAAAAAGCCACTGGATTTGACATCTAAGGGATCCTTGGGGGCAGGATCGGGCCGTTTCAGTAGAACGATGAAGTCATATCAAGACTGCAGAGTGAGAGCAGTGGGAGTACTTCTTGGTGATGGCCTCTCGAGGAGGTTACCCATGGAAAGGAGAGGGATAAGCCAAGCTCTCCTGGCCGGGTTGGTTTGGGGCATGTTTGTAGGTGGGAAGATGACCTCCCCGAGACTAGTGCTGAGGAAGCTGAGGGGATTGAGGGGACTGCCTGCTGGAGGTGAGATGGCCTGTCAGTCAGTGAGCTTTGATGACTGAGGTCAGGAACCACTCCCAGTTTGTAAAGAGGAGAGAGACCCGGGAGGCAGATTGGGCAGCGTTATGGAAGATGGATGGAAGAGAGCAGTTAGGGAGAGCAGGCAGGGGGCTATTGATCATGAGTGAGAGACTAGATTGGAGGCAGGGAGGGAGGGGAGAGCTCAGAGTGTGGATGGCAGAGGCAGTGGGACTGGGGGTATCAGCAGCTGGCAAGCTTTCCCGTGCCCTTGACACATCCAGGAGTATGTCCCTCCCACCACTGGTGGCTGCCAGTCCTTCCTCTTCTCACTAGGGAACTCCCTGCTTCTTTTTCCTCATGCTCCCCAGCTTCACCAAAAGTGCTCTAGGGCCCCAGTGGCCCATTCTGCGTCCTCCTGGGCTTTGATGCTGACCACATGTATCAAAGGCTTCAGTGAAAGAAAGCTCCGTCATTGGAAAGAGGAGCCATCCCAGCGACTCTGTTGGTGCATTCCCAGTAACCTCCAAGCTCTTGGGCTCTTCACATTCTCTGAGAAGAAGGTGACCTCCACCAAACAGTCGGGTGGGGGTGGGGGGTGGGGCCTTGAACTTTCAGTGCAGAGGTGGACATATTCTGGCAGATCCTTCCAAACCCAAAAGGGTAAGATGATGGGTGAGGCCCAGACTAGCTCAGCTCAGAGAGGCTGGTCACTTCAGTGTTGGCCACAGTGGCAGCAGTTACAATAGACCACATAGGAAGATGTGGGTGGGCTGCTGCCTATGTTGGTGGAAGAGGCACCCACAAGACTGAATGATACTGTCTGACTTTGAAACCTGACTCTGACATTTACCAGCCATGGGATCTTGGGCAGAGCAGCTCATCTTTCTTAAGTTCATGTTTTCTTCTATAAAATTAAGAAGATTGAACTAGGCGGCCTCCCCAAGCCCTTCGGCTTTCACTGGGGGATGTTGCCAGGAGCTCTCCTCTCTCCTTTGGAGAGGCCTCCGTCTTCTCTGGAGGAGGCTCCCGTCTCAACGAGGAAGGAGCCCTATTGGGGTCCAGGAGGGTGTCTGAGGTGAGGAGAGGGAGAAATGCCTTGATTTGTCCTTGTTGGGTCCAGCTTTCTGCCAGCCTCTTACCCCCTGTCCATGTAGATGTTTCTTATTTCCTCTCAAGTGGCACTGTCCCAAGGATCTCCAATCTCTCAGCTCTGCTTCCCTTCTGACACTGATGCCATGCCCTCTGAATCTTTTTGAATAACTGTGAATTGGGGGAGAAAAATTCCTGGCCTTTTGGCCAACATTACTTCTAGCAGCGACTATCGGCCAGTGGCCAGCTTCTTGAGTTCGGGCACATCTGCTTGAGCTGAGGCTGCTTTACCGCTCAGCCTTAGGCAAGCCACTGTGCCCTCCAGGACCCTGAGGTCAAAGACAGGAGAAGCGAAGACTTGCTCCCTGAGCTATGAACAGGACTGTGGGTGTTAGTGGAGTTCACAGGTCCCAAGGGACAAGCTGCAGAATACCCTCAGGATTGTCTTCTGTGGGTGACGCTGGCTGTTTTGGAGTTGGTCCACAAGTTCCAAAGCTAAGAGCCTTTCTTTAATATCTCAAGCTCCCATCTACCCATTTTTGTTACACTGTCTCCTTTGTACCACCCCTGTGGGCTCAGTAGGGCACATGAAGCTCCCTCCATTGTAGGGAGGAGAAAAGAGTGAAGTCATTTTGCCTTGGGATCTGCCTAGGACATGGTGGGGCCAGGACCGACACCCAGCCCTGCACACTCTGCCCCGCCCCAAGTGTAGCACTCCACCTGTAGTAGGACCCATCTTTCCCATTGCTGGACTGCTTCCATATTCATTAGCTCCCTCTGAGCTTTGTAGCAGGCCTGAGAGGTGGGTAGAAGGACTCCAAGAGTGAATCGGCCACGGCCAGTGCCAGGGAGAGCTGGCACTCCAGCCCTGGTCTGCTGATGCCTTGTGTCCCTGGCAGGGAATTTCAGACCTGCAGGGAGCAGTGGGGAGGCTTCTGAAGTCATACCAGCTCCGAGTCACCAGTGATGGCAGAATTCACATCTTTCAGATGCTTGTGAGGTTTCCAGCATCCTTGCTTGTGCCAGTGAGAGAAAGCTAACAACAAAGATACAGGGACAGCAGAGTGCACATTCCAGAGCATCATGTCTGCATAGGACATGATGGAGGATTGAATGTGATTGGAATAAATGTCAGGTCCTGTAGTTGGGTTCAGAAAGTCAGCTTCACAAATAGCTGGGGAAGGCCTGGCCAGAGCCATGTGCATGGCCAGCTTGCCTCGTCTTGGAAGCCAGGGCAAAAGGGCTTCCAAAGAAGGGAGGCAGTGGCCTGCCTAGGCTCTTTTGGGCTTGGCTGTCAGCTGAAGAGGCCTGGGGCAGCTCTGGCCACCCTGCTGTAGGACAGACGTGGAGAGCTGGAGAGAGTGCAGAGGATGGGGTACTGAAGACCTTGTTATAGGCAATAGAAAAAGCCAGACTTGGGGCTGCACTGAGGGTCGTCCTAGCAGAAGGGCCGCTTTTATGTCCTAGGAGCACAGTCTGGAGCTCTGCTTTCCAGTTTACAAGTCCTTCTGGCGGGCTGGGGCTGGGGCTGGGGCTGGCAGCATTGTGGCAGAGCTGAGAGCAGGGGAAGGAGCTTCTCGGAGACTTGATGTGGGGAAAGTAGTGGCAGCCCCTCACTCGAGGCCTTTGGGCAGCTGCTGAATAGCCACTGGCTGAGGCTGGGGGCCATGGGTAGCCTTGTTCCAGGGGGGCAAGCATTCTGCCAACACTGAGATTTTGAATGTTATGTTAGCCCCTTTTTACAGGTGAGGAAACTGAGGTCCAGAGAGGTTGGAAGGATTATGAGCGGTTACACAGCTAACCAGTGTGTCAGAGGCAGGCTCTGGACTCCCATGTTTTTTCTGTACTGCTTCTAGGGATGTCCTCAGGAGGCCTTCTCTTGTCCTCCTTCTTCTCTTGGCCACATTGGCCCAACTGCCTGTGCCCAGAGCTGGGAGGGCACTCCTGCCCCTGCTCCTGGCTCTCTCCCCCTTTGCCCAGCACCAGGGTTTCCTGAACTCCGACGTGATTCTGTGTTTTGTTCTGTCTTGTGGCCTGCCAGCTCTTTACCCGGAGCTCAGGCTTCTTAGGGCTGCCCTCCTCTGGTTCAGCAGCTCACTCGCCTTTTCCCTTGCTGCCTTTGCACCTTGGCCTCCTGTCACCTCAGTGTGACTGCTGGCTCTTGGAGTGACCCAGCTTGGCCTTCTCTTCGTCCCAAGCTTCAGATCTGGGAGAGGAAGTCCCAGTGCTTGGCTGTACTCCGTGGTCCGCCGCTAATTGGTGCCCTCTCTCGTCACCCGTGTTTTCATGGTTGTCCTTTGGTTCCTGTCTTCTTAGCAGCGTCTGCTCCTCCTCTCTTGAATCAGATAACCATGTCTCATCTTTACTGACGGAATCAAGACCAGACACTTGTGAGCCACGGAGCAGCACTGCCCTAGGGAGGAGATCCCCACTGTCTTAGGACAGTTCTCACTTTATATAAATTTGTATTATGCAAATTCAACTTTACATAAAGAATTCTGAAAGAAATCCACATTCCAAAAAACCCCTGCTGTTAACTTTACTGTAGTGTGCACAAAAACCCTCCAAGTGAAAGCATTGGGAGCCAGCCCCCCACCAGAGAGCGATGGGGGCTTAGCCTGAGACCTCTGGGCTGCTCCACCCACCTGCCCATCTGTCTTCTGTCTCTATGCCTTTGGATTATGTGCCTTCCCCAGCCCCAGTGTGTCACCCAGCCTCTCCTGTCTGTGTCTGTCCCCTGCTTGTTCTTCCTTTCAGTTCAGTTAGGCTCCCCCATGGCTGGCCCTGGCCCCAGCCCCAGCCTGTTCCTTGTCCTCTCCCTTCTCTGTCCTGGCTCCCACACTCCTTAATCTGTGTGCTGGCCGCTCCACAGGCATGGGGGGAGCCCTTCCTGCCTCTCTCCCACCCTCATCTCTGAGGGCAAGTCAGTATTACAGAAAAATCACTTTCGTAGAGGCTTGTGGAAGGCATGCTCACATAAAGCAACTGTCTGTAGAGGACCCTGGTCCTTGTTCTCTCCTCCTCAGTCTCATCCTGTCAGCATCCATGCTCAGGTCTTCATTGAAGGCCCTTCTAAAGAAGCCTTGCCGCGGTCTTGCCCTGCCAGTCCTTCACCCCACCCCACCCCACCCCATCTTAGAACAGAGGATAATGGCTAGGTTTTTACAGAGAGCTTCCAGAGCTGGGCAAGCACTTAGAGTGACCAGCAGATTGGAACTCAGGTCTTTCCAGGTGCCACTCCAGAAGTAGTTGAGACTTAGAATGTTGCCTTGATCACATTTCTTGTCTCTCTCAGCCCTGTGCAATCCAGCCTCCATCATCTTCCCTCCCTAACAAAGCTTGTTTTCCCAAGGTCACCAGGGGCATCTTTGTCACCAAACCCAGTGGCCTTTTCTTTTTCCTTCCCCTGGCTTCCAGGGCACCACTTCCTCCCACTTCTCTCTCCTTTGACTCCTGAATGTGGGTACCCCTTTGGCGCTTCTCTCCCCCCACCTCTGTGCACACGACTCCCGTCTTGCTCCAGCTCTGATCTCCATTGGGTAGCCATCCAGCTGTCTCTTGGAGATCTCTGCTGGGCCGTCTTTCTGATGTCTTAAGTTCAACACATCCAAGGTGGAAGGCACCCCCTTCCTTCCCATTGCCCCCGTGCCAGCTGCCAGTTCCCCTTGATTCTGCTTTCTCTGAACTCTCCCCTCTGTCCATGCCCTTCCAGTGCCATCCCCGCCCCCCCGCCCCAGTTCAGGCCTTGCCATTCAAGGCCTTTCAAGGTCTGGCTCAACAAGATGACTTCAGTATTAGGGGTTCCCTTACAACTGTCTCTCTAAATCCTTCTCTTCCTTCAGCAGGGCAGAGATGCTTTCTCCAACTTCAGGCCTCAGTGCTTTGCCCCCCTGGGCCCATTATTGGGGCAAAGGGCTCATCCCTCGCAGCTGAGAGCTGTGTCATTCCCTGTCCTCGGCTCGCCTGCCCCCAGGGTGGGCTCCCCCAGAGCAGGTGCCTGACGGTCATTGCTGCCGCTGTTCTGTTCGGCTCCTTTAGCCGATGTCCCACCTTGGACGCGTGGCCTCTCCTACTTCGTCTTCTTGTGGAATGGGCTGGGTCCCTGCCAGAGCTGGGTGTCAGTGCCCCCACGTGAGGAGCGTCAGGTGCGCCTTCCTTGCGAGTGCAGCTGAGCGCACTGGTGCACCAGCAGACAGTGTCATGGCGGGTGGGGAGGCAGCACAAGGCAGATGGACAGTTGCTGGGTGTTGGCCCAGAACCTGGAAAGCTGGCTCTCTGACCCGTTTGGCCGCTGGCCAAGTGACTTTGTGGCCTTTCTATGTAAAAATGAGCTTGTTGGACTCTGGGATCATGGGCCCTGAGTTCAGATCCTGCTGCTTCCCACCTGTAGCTCTGTGGGCCAGTCATTCACTCTCTCTGGCCTCAGTTTCTTCACCTGTGAGATGAGGGTGTTGGTTGGGAGTCAGTGATGTCCAAGGCTGAGTCTGTGATTCCATGAGAGGTGGATCTCAGACTTAATCCTCAGGTCCCTTCTCACCTAACGGTCTGTGGCTCTAGGATTCTTCTTAGAGCTTTGAATCCTGACTCCCAGCACGTGGGCGGCAGTCTAGTCGCCGGTTTTGTCTGGCAGTCTGCACCGGGAAGGCAGCTGCCGGCCCCGAGCTCCGGGCAGTGGCCCTGCCAGGGTAGCCATGCGGAGGGCATGCTCTAACCACTGACAGCCTTTGTCCTTCTCTTGGCAGTTATCCAGTCCCTCATAGCACTGGTGAACGACCCCCAGCCTGAGCACCCCCTCCGGGCTGACCTAGCGGAAGAGTACTCTAAGGACCGTAAAAAATTCTGTAAGAACGCTGAAGAGTTTACAAAGAAATATGGGGAAAAGCGACCCGTGGACTAAATCTTCCGTGATTGATTCCAAGCAGGGTGAGCGGAGACCCGG
>CM053580.1:588307532-588334665 GCA_028627135.1 Pseudochirops cupreus
GTGCATTTCCAACACCCCGCAACCAGGACTCTTTGGGAAATTGACAGGGGCCACCTCCTGGTGTTAACTTGTGGCAGTTACTAACTTTCTACAGTTTTCTTAATCAAAAGTGGTCTAGGTAAACCTGTAAAGAAAGGATTAAAAATTTAAGATGTTCTAGTTCTGATTTCTTTGTTTTAAAAATCACTGCTTCAATCTACCTTAAAGGATGGTGTGTTCTTTTCTTGCCCAAATCTATCCCACATCTTCAGTTTCTCTTCAGGTTTAAAACAGAAAGTTAGTGAGTGGTGCACACTCCTGATCCCTCCCTTCCCCTTTTGTAGGTCTTATTTTATTGAGTTCATTTTAATCACACTCCCTCTCCCCAGAACAATGCCTTGGAACCCCCCATTCAACCTCTTCCCATCCTGTTCCCCCCTCTCCTCCCTTCCCGTTCCCCACTTCTCCCCCCCTCCCCACTCCCTACCAGCCCTGAAAGAAAATGGCCTCAAATCCAGCAGTCCTTTTGCCTTCCCTCCCTGTGGCTCTGTGCTTTGTGAGATACGGGCTGTGAGTTTGTAACATCTAAGAAACCCAAACGAGGCCAAACCCAAGGGCGAAGTCTGTGATGAGGAAGGAGCCTGGCTGTTGTTAAATCTGGCTGATGTTATCAAAATGCTGTCGATTAAATGGGCAAACCCCCGACTGTCTGCTTGTGTGTGTGATTGAATTACAGCCTGGCCCCAGAGCCGTGTGCACTGTGCTGATGTGTATTTGTACTCGCATTGTCCAGGCTCACTAGCTGAGACGGCAGCGGCCAGGTTGGAGTGGGCTGAGCAGGGCCTCACACCGCCTCTTCTCCTGCTACCACACACACACACACACACACACACACACACACACACACACGTGTCCGTGTGGCAGCGGAGAGCTAATTCTGCTGACATTATTTGCCGTCAAAGTACAGAACTTTGTATCAGAATGGACTGGAATTTTTTGGCCTAGTCCCTCCTTACCCCTAGTATTGAATTCTTTGACTAGCTTAGAGAAAGAGATTTGAGTTTGGGATTCTGCTTGTAACACCTCAAGGTGTCACTGGTCCGGGTCAGGGTCATCGCCCTCCCCTCCCTCCCCACCCCAGGCCCTTTTTTAACAGCATTTAGAGGAGCTCTCTGGACGAGAGTGGCTTCTCTTTCCATTGACCACTTTGACTGAAACAAGGCATTGCCCTCTCCCTGTGGACAAGGCAGCCCCGGGGAAGAAGGCTACCTTCGGTTGGGGGGATCTTTTGCTGCCCTTTAAGGATGGTTGTTTGGGTTTCGTTTTTTACTATTATAAACATTTTGGCTGCTTTTTTTGGTAGAAATAAAAAGTGATCATAGATTTGCAATCATATGGAATTAAAAGGATTAAAATGTTGCTGTCTCTTAAAAATAAATAGCATCCCCCCTCCCCAAATAAATGAATTAATGAGATCTTAGAAAAATACTCATTGTTGATACCCAGATACTTGCTGTGGCAATTCTGATGACAGAAGATTGACTGCTTCCTCAGTTTTTAAAATCTTGTTCCAAATGAGCCCAAATCTTCAGCCTAATCTAGTTGCTGAGGAGGCCTAGGCCATGGAGGAAGAAGGAATGATTTAACGTTTTTCTCCCCGGGGCATTGAGACATGGAGGGTACTCTGCTTATTGTCTGTGCAAAAGTGGGAGGTTTATGAAGTTTTCATTTGTCAGTGACCACGTTGTAAATATCCCCAGCTTCTTCAGTCCTCTTCAGGAAATGGAGTGCCCGACTGCATTTACGGGATACCCATGTTTTCAGTGGGCAGGGGGCACCCGTCATCAACACAGCTGCCCCTGTCTCTTCATTTGCTGAAAATTGGTACGGACTTTGTTTCCCGACTTCTTTGGATTTGTAATAAAATGCCAAATTCTGTCAAACAAAAGCGTGTTTAACTCCTACATCAGATTCCCACCTAGACCAAGCCACTGTCTGTCCTGTTATTGCCTCTTAACGGGAAATGTTTGCCGTCCTTTGAAACTGTCTGGTCCTTTCCTCTTTCGCTAACACTTGCTTCTCTCTCATAGTATTTAGACTTTTCTGGTTGTGGCCTCTCAGGCTGTAATGCCATCGAGAGGGAACCTCCGCAGCCGGGCACTTGGAAAGTGTGTGGACTTGAGCCCGTCGGCTGCTGTTCTGGGCCACCAGGCGGGCAGCTGATGTCGAGCAGTGGGTTTTGTTGTTTGCCTCCCAAGCTGTGGCTTTTCTGTAAAGAGCTAATGAGGGGGAGTTGTGAAAGGGGGTGGGGGGTGGGGGGAGAAGCTTCTGCCGTAGTGAGAACCAAGTTGTTGTTGTATGATGGTGGATGAGGAGGTGCTGGCTGTCCTTGGATCACTCAGGACTTCACTCCTGCTTCTTAACTGTTCCCTGACAATGTGCTCAATTCTCAGCATCCTTTCCCTTCCCAAGCTACAGCATTCTCTGCCCCCACCACCACCACATTGTGGCATAGACTTTCTAAGGTTCTGCGATTCCATTCTGCTACCCTAAATAAAAACGCTCTCAAAGGTTTTGTGGCATGACTTTTTGTTGTCAGACATCCGGCGGGGCCTAGAAAAAGTGAGCTATGTGTCACCTTGAACAGACCACATCATCAAGAAGGTCACGTTGCCCTGGGGCCTCTCTTGGTCTAGGCTAGAGTGGTGGGTTCCAGGGTGTATGTGAGGAGTGAGCCCCTTTCTGAATCTCGTCCCCCAGGCTTGGCAGGGAAGACTACATAGCTCTGGGGCAGCCACACTCTCTGGAGCTGGAGCCCTGCTGGGTTTGTGTCCTGGCACACTGCAAAGGCCTTTAGCCTGAGGCAGGAACATGGCATTTTAGTCAGGAGTCAGTTCATCATGAGCAAAGGCCTCAGCGGCTTTGAAAAGACCAGCCCTTAAACACACATGGGGGTCGGGGTAGAGTTGAGGGTACACTGCTCTGCAAGGTTTCTGACTGCAGTGTGCAGTTGCAGGAATCCAGCCTTGGATGAAATCCAAGGTCTGCTGACCACAGGGAAGTTCTGGTTTAGGCCCTGATTTCCTTATCTGCTCTGCCAGGTTCCTTCCAGCTTGAGCTCTTAGGATCCTAACAATTGGTTGAGCTCAGGGAGAGACAGGTGACCTTGGTTTTGGGTCCAGGACACAGAGCTTGGCCACATAGGACATAGAAGGTGATTCCCTTCGCTTCTCTGGGCATCTCCCCTGGCATCACCCCTCCCCCTTCATCTTCACCCCCCCCCCCCCCAGCACCAGAGGGTCTCCCGAAGTCAGAAGGGTTTTTACAGGTTCTCTTCTCTTTGTCCCAGGCCCTGTTTAAAGCATGTTAGTACCCAGAGCACACTTCTCTACTTCTATTTCCAGCGCCTAGGTCCTGACCAGAGAAAAGGTTGGCAGGCCACAGTGATTGGGGTGATAAGGAAGGGCTTACTCTCACCCCCTTAATGAACAGCCTGGCAGGAAAGCCTGGCCTCCTGGTTAACAGCACAGGAATCACTGGGGGCGAAAGACACTTGGTCCTCTGGGAATGACGTCAGGGCGCAACTGTGAGCAAATTGAATCGTGAGATGCACATTTTCATTTCACTGACTGCCTTTAAAATGACTTAGGGACCTTGCTCATTACTTTGCACCAATTGTCAGGTTACAGGCAGACATCATGAACACTGAAATGCGCTTGTGGGTATAAATGAAGATTGATCGTGCTCAGGCAAAAAGGTGTCTGACCCTGTTATAGTCAGTTGAATCCTGGGACCACTCACAGGTTTCGTGTGGGTGCTGTTTAAGAATCGTGCCTTTGAATCGTACCCTCCAGTATCCAGCTTCCAGGACTCCATTCTGGCTGGCTGCGTGCAGGGCCCTGGGCTGAGTTCTGGGGGAGACACAGAACCAGATGCTAGGGAGATTGTAGGTGTCAGGGCCAGCACCAGGCCCTGGCGACACAGAGACCTGGCAGAGCCAGGCCCAGAGAGGGCGGTGGACGAGGAGGGTTACAGTCCGCCCTCATCTGGTCCAATCCCCTTTTTTTGACAGATGAAGAAATTGGTCCAGAAAAGGAAGCGCCTTGACAGAGGTCCCAGCTAGTAATGACAGAGCTGAGGTTGGCACTCACATCCTTATTTCACATCTTGTCCTCTTGCCTTGTGTGTCTGTCAGATTGGCCTTTCTGTGCCTTAGAAGTGTCCTGTGATAGATCACAAGAGTTCTCCAAAACCTGTCCGAGGATCAGAGCTCCAAGGGCCTAGACATCATCTTTAACTCCCAAGGAAGCAGGCCTAGAGGGTCTTTGGCTTGCCAAACAGAGGTTGTGTCAGCAGCAAAAATATGCTCACAAAGCCTTCCGTGTGCAGCCGCCGTTCTGCCAGGACTCCTTTCTGAAGTGACGTGAAGGGGCCAGGTTAGGTTTGTTGAAGCCGGGAAGTTGTGTAGGCCTGGCGCTGGTAGCTGGCAGGTAGGGGGGCAGCTGTGAGGCCCCTCCCCCAGACTTCAGCACTGATCAGACCCTGTGCAGTGAGGATGGAGGCGGGGTCCCTGGGCTAGCTGGGGTCTAATGTTCGGCTCTGCCTCCCCAGGTGGGAGAAGGATGAGGGAGTTGGGGCAGGCTATCCCTCAGGTAAGTGAGGAAGTGAGGGGACCCCTACCCTGTCCTCTAAGTGACACCTTTGACCTTCAGCACTCTGCCTCCTAGCCCCTGTCCTAGCTAGTCTGTCATCCACAGTCACCTGAAATACCCCTAAGCCTGCTTCCTTCACTCCCAGAGATCTTGGCAGTCTTCAGGTTCAGCTGATGGCTCTCAAAGGAGGATCTGTGGCCATACAAAAAATGCTCCAAATCACTAAAAATTAGACAAGCTTCCTGTCTCACTCCTGGCAAAGCAGCAAAGATGACATGAAGGAAGCTGGATTGGGGGGGGAGGGAGGGAGGGCCGGGCTCTGATGCATTGTTAGTGGAGCTGACAAGTGGCTTGGCCATTCTGGAAGGTCATCTGAAACTATGGCCCAAAAGACACTAAGCTGGGGGGGGGCCTTGAATGCCAAACCAAAAAGTGTGGACTTCATCTTAGGGATACTGGGGCCATGGAAGGGCTAGAGTAGGAAAATCTTAGGAAGAAGAGACGGATGGGCTGTCCAGGCCTTTTGAGTGAGAAACTGGCCAGGAGGCTGTTGTCTTGGACCAGAGATGAGGGCCTGGCCTCTGAGGGGGAAGGGGAAGGCTCAGTATTAAAATGGCTGAACCTTCTGAGCTGGAGAAATGCCAAGGGCAGGCTGATGCCATAGACAAGGAAGGACCAGTGGGTTCTTCCTTCCTGCATATGCTTCTCTCGAGAACCACTTGGGACAGGTCAAGGCTTGAGGTGGGAGACACACAGTTAAAGTCGATGAGGCCTCAGTAGGTGCAGAATCCCATGCCAGCCTTTGGACAAGCTGAGATGAGAAAGTCACTGTCACTAAACTGTACCTTTGGCCTGGTGGGGTCACTGCAGGGCACACAGATGAGGGTTTCACAGAACTTGTGGAGGCAAGAAACTAGAAACCCATCAAGTCGGGAGTGGCTGAAAACCCTGTGGTCTAGTATTAGATAATGTCAGTTGTGCCAAGAGGAATGGCAGACGTGAAGAATTCAGAGAGACTTGAAAAGGCTTCAGTCCAGTGCTGAGAGAAAAGGGAACATAACTAGGAGAACAGTTCAGTTAGGGACCCCAGTAAGGCCAAGGAAAACAGCGGACAGAGACAGGAGAGCTCTGAGCCCTGTAGTGCCCCGGACACGACCTTGGGAGAGCCATGATGAAGCGGGCTCCTCCCTCTCAGCAGAGGTGGCTGAGTGTGTGACACGCTTGGTCAGCCATGGTCAATGGGCCACTTGGCTCTCCCTAACCATACCTTTGTTGTGGTTGTAAGAAGAGCTCTTTGGGGAGCAGAGCATGGCTGGGAAGGGATTCTTAGGGTCTGGCTTAGTTTTTGAGGTGAGAATGAAGCTCTTTTAAAGGCAAGCCCAGGAGCTTGAGAGGACAGGATCTGTAGGGGGATGAAGGTGTCTTCCTTTCCATTCCCAGAAAGCTGCTCTGTTAAGATGTGATGTCAGACAGGTGACATCAGAAAGAAAGTTCTTCAGCTTTTGAGCTGAAAACAACCCCTTCTTTTTACAGACGAGGAAGCCCATGAAGAGGAAAAGAGACTCCGCTGAAATTTAGAATTGGGAGTTCTTGCCTGTCTCTGCCCAGGAGTCCCTCTCGCAGCATCCCCGACAGCGCTCGAGGCGCCTCATTGTGCCCTCTCTCTTCCGTTGGCCCAGACTTAACGAGTCTCCTCCCTGTCCTTCAGGCCAGCCCTTCAAGCGCTTGCGTAGTAGGTCTGCCCAAACACTGCCCTCGATCCATGGTGAAACTCCATTTATATACGACAGACAAACGTTCTTGTTTTCCCACTGGTGAGAGCTTTGCTCTGTCATTAATAATTGTCTCCTTAATGAGGTATAAGAGTCATTGTGGGGAGATGGCCGCATAGATGTCGTTGGTAGCGCCGTGAATTAATTGGTCCAGCCACTCATACGCTCTGACCCAGGAGTCCTTGTCCTGGAAATGCCCCGAGGAGGCCAAAGACAGAAACGGTATTCCAATTATTCTGAAATATCTGTAGCAGCATTTTTGTGTATGTGTGTGCCAGCAAAGAACGGGAAACTAAATGGGGAAGAGGGCCCATTGATGGGGGAAGGGCTGAGTACACTGTGGTCCGGGAATGTTATGGAACGTTACCATGCAAAAAGATGAGGAGGAGGAGGAATTCAGAGAAGGGAGAGAAGATTTGCGTGAACTGATGGGGGACCAAAATGCCCTCAGGGACTGTGACAAGGAGATTGGCCCCTTGAGCCCTGACCCCACTAGTGGCACCTCCTGGCATAGACTGTCCAAGGTCATCATCCATGTGGTTCTTGTTCTTTGTTCCGAGAGATTGTTCAGGTGGGAGTTGCTATAAGTACAGCAATGACTCGTGTAAAGAGGAAGGATCCCAATAAAACATTTTTTAAAAACAGCAGTGTGTGGAATTTCTTTGGCCAGGTCTGCACTCACCTAGTCCTGCGCGTCTCCCAGATAAACCCAGGCTGATAGCTAAGTTCATTCACTGCCAGGGTGACACCTTGGAAAGCACTGGTCAGCACAGAAAGCTCATGGAGGTACAAATGCACACTTCTGTTTCATTAGTCCCCAGAGGATTTGCTAAGCACCTACTGTGTCCTGGGCACTGGGGATCCAAAGCCAAAAATGAAACGGAAACAAGCTGCCCATGTGAGCACGCACAGCCTCAGTGCCCAAAGGTGCCCTGGACTGGGCGGCTTGGGGCCACTTCCCCCTGCTTCAAAGTACTGTGGGTCACTCAAATAACAGGGCTTGAATTGTAAAGCTCATTATCCTTCACCAGTGGGCTCACCTTTAATAGCCACCCAGAAAATGCAGTTAATTCAAAGGAAAGCCATTTAATGAAATGCAGTTTAAGATAAGTAGCAACAAAATCTCCCCGGAAAGCTGCAAGTCCATTTCCAATAAATACAGTATCAATGAGAAGAGCCAGAATATTAGGACCATATGTGGCTGGGGTGCACACGTACATGGGGAAAATGTGCTGTGTGGCCCCCCATGGAGGGTCTCCCTGAGGGAACACATCTCTAGGCAGAGCAAGAAGTTGTCCCCCACCTCTCAGGGTCTGCCGCTGTCTTCCTACCCATCTTCCAGACGCTGCTTTGTTGGTCCTGCGATCTCCACTGAATGCTCCTGCCTGGAGGGGGTTTTGTAGCCTCCCACTCCCAGCTCAGCTAAAATCCTTGACCGACCCTTTCTCAAAGAAAGTAAATACTACCAGGCCTTCTTAGCAGAAAGCCCAGATACACAAGCTATTCCCAACCCTGAGAAGGCAAAATACTCTTGCTAGTTAGTCTGGGACTAGCCACAAAGCTTCCCCTACCTTGTTCTCTTCAGTCTTGGCTGCTTCTCTAAGCGTGAGATCCTCAGCCCCAGGTGACATGCTTTAGAACAATTATCAAGGTACTCAGGGGGGGAAAAATCTTTCTTTGTACTCTTTCTGACCCAACATCTTAAGTTTATAATGCACATTTCAGACTTCCAGACCATAAACCAAGGATATCAAATAGCTCTAGGGTTCCAATTTCCCTAGTTTTCAAAAAGCAAGTCTCTTTGATTCTCCCATGTAAGTGGAGACAAGGGGAGGCCATTAGGCAAGGCCACCCTGGACCCAAATTCCTGTCCTTTTCATTGATGTTGTCCCTGAGCTTTGAGGGGTTTGGGGCCGCTCATAAAATCAGTACAAAGTCATGTTCTGTGACTCTGTCTCCTCTCCCCGCTGAATGAGGGCCCTGTGCATCTGTCAGAGTGCAGCCCTGTAACCGGGAGGGATACTGGGACCTTTTGACTCAGCAGTCCTACTTGGTGGAGGTTCCAAATATATGATCCTTTCATCTGATCACCCCTTCTTTAAGTGCCAAAGGCTCTACTCAGACTGGTCACTTTGGACAGAGACCTCTAAAATGTGGGCATTCACAGGATCACAAGGGGACTCGGGGAGAGACACTGTGGGGAGCGCCTAGGAGGTCTTTGAAAGCTAGAGCCCTGAAAGAGGCCCACTTGCAAGTAACCTGGTAAGAGGAGGCCATCTGAGTGCTCGGTGAGGAACAGAGGTCCCCGAGATGAGAGCAGTTATCTGTAGCTTATTTATGACAGACTAAATCTGGAATCATCTGGGTTCCTGCAATGTAGTGCAGCCCCCAAAACTTGGCTGAAGGGACCAGACTCTGAATTTTTGAAGGGTTGATCTACCCCTTGTGTCTTGGACGAGCCATCATCTGATCTAGGGCCTCTGCCACCATGGTGGCCTCATGCAGCCTAGTCAATGTGGCACTGGACAGGAGATCACGTGATGGTCGAATGAACTCGGGTCTCCTCCCTTCCTTTCCCCTCACTCCCTCCTCTGTAGGTTAGGTTTGCTTTTCCTTAAAAGGTACTGAAATTGCCCTCATGCTTTAATTAGTTCAGAGAACTAAGGCTCATATTCTTAATGTGGCTTTCTGGTTCCCCAAGTATAAAAATCTACAAGCTGGGCTTGCTGTTTGACTGACTGTCATGGGTCACCCAGGCAAGGGAGCTGCCCACTGCAGCATCAATGAGGAGTTCTTGTTCAACATCCATACCTTGCTATGAACTAAAAAACTCTTTTCTTGTTAAGGATCAGGTCTTCCAAGAGTGGTTCATTTCTTCTCAGCAGCCTTTTCCTACTAAAGGACACAAATCCAGCCCTTCCTTGCTGTCTTTCCCCATCAGTGAACTAACTGGCTTGTGGGCTGAGCGTGCTGGAGCCCCCATTTTATCGTTCTGGACGCTATGACAGGCCCTCAAATGTTCAGCAGCCTTTCTAAGAACAAACCCTTCCCAGCTGAAGAGGAAGTGGCTTCCATTAGACACACCCTCATTAGTCATGATGCTAACGAATCACAAGCTTTCGGTTTAAAATTTCCCAGGAGCTGCCCCAGTTCCTTGACTGAGAGACTCTTCCCACAGAGAAAGTCACTCCTGCTCTCCATTTCCCTCCCTTATAGCTCTCATGGTAGGATTTAACCCATTCTCCAGAGACCAGACTGTGGCCCGGCCCCCCTCTGTTAGCACAGCCTTATCTGCTCCTTTGCCTTCAAGGCAGCTTCCTGGGCCCAGTGACCCAGCTCCTCCAGATGGCTCCCCACCCAGGAACAGGTGGCCTCCAGGTCCAGAGTGGGATGGTGTTTGGGGAGTGGCCTGCAGGTACCTTGGTTTTGCTTGAATATGCATTTTTGTTACCAAGGCGGGGTGGGTAGATTTTGTTAATTAAAAATTTAATTAAAAAATACACTCCATTCTGTACTCAGCTGCCAAAATGATCTTCCTAAAGTGCAGAATGACCACGTCACCCTCTCAGTGACTCCAGGCTCACATGTCCAACCCTTAACAGGCTCCTTTACAGCTCCTCCTGCCACAGGGTCCCTTTCTCAGCAAACGGGAGAGCACTTTTTAAGTGCCTGCTGTATGCCACATCTCATTGGATCCTCAGAGGGACCCTGGGAGTTAGTTGCTGTTATACCCATTTTTCTGGTGAAACTGAGGCAGACGGGTAAAATGACTTTGCCAGGGTCCCAGAGCTGGAACTCAAATCCAGGCCTCTAAGTCCCAAGTGTACCTTCCCCTCCTGCCCTAATGGGTTATGGAGAGGCTGTAGATGGAGCTTGAAGGGACCTGCGAAGTCTTCTAGTCCAACCCCGTTTTACGGGTGAGGACATTGAGGCCCATGGAGCCCACAGCCCCAAGGAGGGCCCCTGGCAGAGGTGAGATTTGAATTCAGGTCCCCAGATTCCAGAGGCAGGCACCACACCAGGTTGTCCGTTAGAACGACAGATGTCAGAGGGAGACAGCACTTTAGACCTCCTTCCAGTCCTTTATTTTACAGCTAAGGAAACAGAAGTGCCTTGTCCGGAATCTCCCATTGGACAAGTGATGGAGATGGGGCTGGAAGACAGGCTCTTCCTGGCCTAGATGGAGGGCATGGCCTCCCCATCAGCCTCACAAGTCCTTAAAGGCACACAGTTTGATGCTTTTCTGTTGGTAGCAATTGTGGAGTGCGGGGTCCAGCAGGGTTTGCAGCTCATGTAGCCGCTCCCAGGACTGGGAGAAGGCATCGGGCCCTTCCCCACAGCCACTGGTAGGTGAGATGCTGGGGTAACCAGGGTGGGTCATGAGCTCCACGGTGATGGCTCGGCCTCCCTGCAAGGCATCCTCCGGGCTCAGGACGCTCTGCACAGCCTGCTCAATGGCGGCCTCAATTCTGCTCACAGACATGTCCTTACCCATAGTGCTTAAGCCAATGTAGGCATCGGGCCACCTGTGGAGAGAGAGACCGAGTCCCTGAGGGGTGGAGAGTAACATTTTACAAAATCCCAGGGTCTCAGAGACCGTTCCCAGCCACCCCTCACCTGGAGGGCAGCCCCCAACATCCCTGACAAGTGGACATCCAGCGTTTGCTTGCCAGCCACCAGTGAGGGGGAGCCTACCACCTCCTACAGCAGCACATTCTCACTTTGGGACAGCTCATTGCTAGGGCATCTTTCCTTAAATTGTACCAAAATCTGTCTCTCTGCCTTCACATCTGTGGCTCTGCCCTCTTCCATAAGATGGCCCTTCATCATGTCCCTGATCCTTGGATGATAATAAGGTCTCTAGGCCCTCCACCACCCTTGCTGTTTTCTTCCCCAGCGATCCCATGCCCTGCTCAATGGTGACGGAACAGACCAAATGTAGCCTGGCTGTGGCAGAGTACGGTAGGACCCTCACCTCGAAAGTCCCAGACACTTTCCAAGATGTCCAACCCCTTCACACAGTATACTGCTGAGCTACATTAAGGTTACAGCCAGCCCATTCACACACTCCCACCCCACACCCACCATGCTTTCAGATACCTAGTATCCTTAGGTACCTTTCCCAGTCTCATGTTTGTGAAACTGTTTTAGAACCAGATGAATGGTGAGACCCCAATGGTTGATGGACTGAGCTCTCTACGGTGCCTCAGGGATGTATGCAGAGGCTGCTAGGGGCTGGCATAGAAACTGGGGGCTTACTGATGGATTTAGAGCCAACACAAGACAGAGGGAGTGCTAAGATCTGGGGTCTGCTGCTCAGTTCTGGGCACCACAATTAGGAAGGACATGGACACAACTGGAGAATGTCTGTGGGCGGGTGAACAGAATGAGCACACAGAATGCTGGGAAAAGAGACCAGAGAGGACAGCAGGGCCAAGCCAAGGGAAGGCTGGGCTTGTGGTCAGATCTGCCTCGGCCATCTACTGATGGCAAGTGACTTCCCCTCCTTCCTCTTCAAGGTATAGCCCTGGCTCTGGCTGCAAGGGGGGAGAGAGGTTAGGTTTGCCCCGCTTGTCCCCAGAGGGCAGAACCTGGAGCCATGGGGAGGGAGGAGAGAGCAGTTCAGCCTCCTTTTATTTCCGAACAATTAAAACTACCTGGAGAGCTTCTTATTCAGCCATTTTTCAGTCCCAGCTCTTAGTGATCCTATTTGGGTTTTCTTGGCAGAGATACTGGGGTAGGGGGGGAGAGGGTGCCATTTCCTTCTCTTGCTCATTTTACAGAGGAGACTGGGGGGTCACACAGCTAGGAAGTGTCTGAGGCTGGATTTGAACTCAGGAAGATGATTCTTCCTGACTCCGGGCCCAACATCTATCCACGGTGCTACCTTGTGGCCTTGGGAGACAGGTCCAAAAAACAGGGGCAGCGTGGAGGTATGTGCTAAGGCAGCAGTTCTCAACTTGTGGGTCATGACCCCTTTGGGGTCCAACGACCCTTTCACAGGAGTGGCCCAAGACCATCAGAAAACATATTTCCGATGGTCTTAGGAACCAAGACACTGCTCCTCTATCCGTCTCCAGGTGGCTCCCCCACATGCAGATACACCCACATTAAAGGGTCGAGGCATTAGGAAGGTTGAAAACCACTGTGCTAAGGTGAGGTGGGATGCCCGTCATACCCCAGTCAGACCAGCTGGGCTCCAGAAGACCCTTCCTGGAACTCGGAATCGCGTCCCAGCATTTCCACTTGTTGGTCCCAATCTGCCCATCCCTTGGAGATGTCAAAGCCAGCATCCTGCCCCATCCAGGGTGTAGAGCATCGTGGAGACCCTTCCATCCTTCTCTTTCGACTTTCAGGAAAGGCAAGGGGCTTCTCTGGGGCATTCAGCTCATAATCAATCGCAAATCAATGACTGTCCCAAGACCGATGCTTCCCCATCATCCCCACTGTGTGGACGAGGAAACTGAGGCTTCCAGGGCTCACGAGCTGGAGGTTGCTGGGTGGAAGGTTGTCAGACTCCCAGGGCCCTTACCGAAGGCCTAGCTCTTCGAACTCCTCCTTAGCGGCCTGGGCATCCTCCTCCACTGCCAGGGCGAAGGTCCGAAGCTGGGGCTCCAGCCACTCGCAGTGGTGCAGGCCGGCCTCCACCGGCACCCGAGTGTACCGGACCCCGTGCTCCCGCAGCACCTCCCCGAACACCTGGCGCACACCTGGGGGTGGGATGGGGACACCTGGACGGAGGGGCGCTAAGGGAGCTGTTAGCCCGGGGCCCCACCCAGGTCGGTCCACGGACAAGACCCCTCCCAAACCCCCAGCAGCCCCCGCTCTGCATGCTTCAACCTTGGACCCCTACCTGGGAGCACGTGCACGTGCTGGTGGCCGTCCACGTGGGTGGGCCCCTGGCCCAGCAGGTCCTGGAAGCGGCTGAGCTGCGCGCGTAGCTCCTCCCGCACCTGCGCCAGAGCGAGGAGGGGGGTTGGAGCGGGGCCTTTCCCCTCCTCTTCTCTTCCTTCCCCCTAGGGTGGCGGCCTTACCTCGGGTAACTGTACCCGGCCCTCGGCCAGCGCCTTTCGGAAGCCCATCTTGCCCAGGAAGAAGCCGCCAGGGCCGATGAGGGAGGCTCTGGAGCCCAGGTTGGGGCTCATGGGCCGCCCCTCGCTCAGGTTAGCGTGAAGGCCAATCGGGATGCGGTGCCTGCGGGGATGGAGACGCTTGGGGAACCCCGGGTCCTGCCCCGCCCTGGCCCTGACACGTACCCTCCCCCCGGGTCCCCCACCTCCTCGTCCCGGCCCAGGGCCGGACACCTGCCCTCTCCCGCACCCCTCGCTCCCTCCCAAGGCCCCCCCTCCTCCCAGGGCCGGACACCTGGGCCCCCGCCCCGGCTCCTCCCTCTCCCTCCCGGTCCAGACGCCGTCCAGATCCGGGCTGTGCCCCCCACTCCCACCTGCGGGCCAGCTGGGCCGCGGTGTCCGCTGACGCGCCGTTGACCAAGAGGGAGACCCCGGTCAGAGCCCCGGCCAAGAAGGCCTCCACCATGCCCTGATCGCGCAGCGGGCAGTAACCGAAGTCATCTCCGGTGACGACGAGCCGCACGCGGGACTCGTTCATGGCGGGCGGGAGGGAGCAGGCTGGCCGGGGCCGACCTGACGGCCGGGGTGCGGGGAGAGGACTATCAGAGGCTGGGGCCGGAAACAGTCTCCTGGGCTCGGGGGAGGAAAGAGACCAGGTGGGGGTGGGGCGGGGCCAGGCGGGCGGGGCGGGGCCAGGGTAGGAGCGAGAGGAGGCCCCCTGACTCGCGGGCGGGGTGGGTCCGGGGCGGGACCGAAGCCCGGCTGCAGGCTGGAGACCCCGGGTGTCAGCGGCCGCGCTCTAGCCGGGGTCTTGGTCTTGGCATTCCCGTGGGCGACTCCTTGGCATTCGTCCCGAGTGCATCAGCTTCAGTAAGGTTCAGTGGGGGAACGAGCCTTTGTAACCTCCCGGGGCTCCTCTCAGTGCCAGGATCCAGTACAAAATTCTGTGTGACGTTCAAAGCCCTCCCCCCACCCCGGGTCCCATCTCACCTTGCCCCACCCCCACCCCGCCACGTGCTCTTCCGTCCAGTGACAGCGGCCTCTTGCAAGTTCCTCGAACAAGATGCTCTGTGTCCCGAGCCCTGGCATCTCCCTCCTCACCTCCCTGTCTGTATCACTTCGGCCTCCTGGCTTCTTCCAAGACCCAACTCAAATCCCACCCTCCACAGAAAGCCTTTTCCCACCCCCCGAACTCCGGCGCCTTCCCTCGGTTAATATTTCCTCTTATTCGTGTATGCACATTTGTAGATTTCTTTGCTTGACTCCCCACTAGGGACGAGGTCTCCTTTTTGCTTTTCTTTGTACTCCTAGCCCTTAGCACAGCGTCTGGGCATATCCAGACGAAAATGCTTACTGGCTGACTGACTAAGCAGTGTGCTGGACCCGGCGGGGCTGACGGGTCCTCTCTCAGCACCACCGCTCTGGGAGGTAGGCGCTGCTGTCTGTTAGAGATGCCTGCTCTTGGGGCAGAATTATACTTCTTATATAATTATGGTGGATAAGGTGGCATCCAGATCGTGCTTTATTAAAGTGTGCAAAGCGCTTCGGGTATGTTCTATCTCGGGCCTCACGGCAAACCTGGGAAGTAAGTGTTGTCATACCCCCAGTTTACAGAGGAGGAAACCAGACTGCTAGCGATGAACTGAGATGGCCAAGGCCACCCAACTAGCAAGTAAATCCCGAGGCAGGATTCAAACTCATGTTTTCCTGTCTATAAGTCCAGCATTCTATCCACTGCCCCACCCAGCTGCTAGAAAACCCAAGGTGGAACCTAGCTCAGACACTTCTAGTTCACCTCTAGCTCAGTTTCCCTATCTGTAAAACACAAGGTTGTGAGAAAAACACTTTGCGGACTTTAAATGATGATAGAAATGCGAGTTGTTATTTCTTTAAATTAAATACTGTGCTTGGTGGGGGTAGAGGCGTAAAAACCCAGGTAAGCCGTTGTCCCTGACCTCGAGAAGCAGGGGGAGGGCGTAGTTTATGGTGTGACAGAGGGGTCAGAAGACCTGTGTTCAAACACTGCCCACCACATTTGCCGCGGCACCTTGGCAGGGCTAAGCCAAGCGCCTACTAAGAGACCTCCACCAAGGAATGAGAGAAATAATCATTAGTAACCAATTACTGTTGGGGAGAGTCAGGATTTTGTACTCTCCTACTTCCTCCTTCAGAAATCAGTGCCTTGTAGGTCATTCGTCCAGTGCCTGAAGGACGTTGCTGATTAACTTTCTCCTCGATCTTGTTCAGACCTCACCCAACTGGGGAAGATTAGCTCTGATTAAAGAGTAAAAAGAATTTAATCCAGGCAGATTCTGGCCCCTTGTGTTCTGCTCCATCTTGTGTGGGGGCAGATCCTTTGTCCAGATTGTTCCAGGCTGAGGGTGTTCTGAGGAGGGATAAGTAATGGTTTGCAGAGTTGCATCCCCCAACCCTCATTAGAATAGGTCCACTTCTCATAATATTCATTCTTCTCATTCATTGTTAACCAATCAGAGTGGATTGTCATCTTTCGGTAACATCCACTCTTCTAAGGGATATATTCTTCAGTAGGCCATTGTGCTCCATCTTTGATTTCATGAGAGACAGTCAAATGACCGCCCTCTTATTAATTATTCTGTTAGCCATAATTAATAAAATGATTAACCACCGAGAACCATGTCTCCAGAACTCTTTACATGTCACCACCTCCATTCCACATGTGGCAGAGCTCTCAAGGTTATCCATCCATCAAGGAACATTTATAAAGCAGCTAGTCTATGCCAGGCACTGATTATGCAAAGAAGATGAGAAAACACACACACACACACAGATAGTGTGCAGAATAAATACAAAATCAAAATCCTCCAGATTTTCCGAAGGTCCCGGGTGCCATCCACTCGGGAGTTCCCTCCTCTGATGCCAGTTCCAACCAATCAATGCCAGTCTGTATCCTCCCAAAAGTCTGCCCTGGGGGACGGTGCTGGAGACCTTTCTTGGATTTCTGTGGTCATTGCAAGAATGTCACAGGAATACAGTCTGTCCACCTGTTACACAAAGTAAAAAAGTAGGAAGGGAGGGCACCAGGAGTTAGGGGTAGTTGAAAGCCTTTGTGGAAAGAGATGGCATATGGAAGGAAGAGAAGGGTTCTGTAAAGAGAGGGAGGGAATTCCAGGAAGTGGGGACAGCCAGGGCAAAGGCATGGTCACAGAAGAGGGAGGAAGAGAGAGATCAGTTTGGCTGGACTGAAGATTGAGGGAGCAGTGGGGTACACAAAAGCAGAAAAGACAGCTTGGGGCAAAAAGAAGGTAGCAGGGTGTGGTGAATTTGGAGTCATAAAGATCTGGGTTCAAATTCCACCTTTGGCAACTTACTCGCTGTGTGACTATAAACAGGTCACCATCTCTGGGTCTCAGGCCTTATCAGTCAAAGGAGGGGGTGGGATCAGATGCCCTCCCTATGAGGTCCTTTCTAGCCTTCAGCCTATGATCCTACGAGTTTATTTTTACCCCAGATCAGGGAGTCTTATCCTGAGAACTTGTTTTTAAAAATATCTTAGTAACTGTTTCAATATAATTGGTTTTCTTTCTTATTCGACATATTTGATTTTGTGAGTTTTAAAAATGGAATTCTGAAGAGAAGTCCTGAGGCTCCCCTGGCCAGACGGCCAAAGGAGGGCAGAACACAAATTAAGGTTAAGGTCTTGGGTCCAAGGGATTAGGGAGACCAAGGAGTTTGAGGAGGGGGTTGGCTGTGGGGAAGGGGTAGAGACTTGAAACAAGAGGACAAAAATCTGCCCCAGGAAGTGGAAGCCTGAACTGAGGTGGTGGCCAGCTCTGGGAACGAGAGCAATTGGCTTCCTGTTGGGAGATCTGGAAATGCCAAGTTTTAGCAACTGATTGGGCATGTGGGGTGAGGGAGAGGGAGGAACCCAGTAAAATGCTGAAGTAACTAAATTATGGTGCCCTCCACCAAAATGAGGAAGCAGGTAAAGGGGGAGGGTTGGGGGCGGGGAAGAGGATGAGTTCATTTTTGAACATGCTGAGTTTGAGGCGTCTCTGGGACATTTGATTTGAAATGTCCAATAGGCAATTGGTGGTGGAGGGTTAAAGATCGGGGGGCAGTCAACTGGATTCTGGCACAGTATATACCTGGGATCATTGAGTCATACACAGGTTACAGTTAAACCCATGGAACCTGATGAAGTCACTGAGAGTGGAGAGAAGGGATCTGAGGACAGAGCCTTGGGGAACGCTAATGGGATGATGAGGCAGCAAGACTGCAGAGCCAATGAGGAGGGGAGGGGGGAATGACAACAGCAGTATAGAAGAGAGAATATCAGAGAGCAGGGAGTGTCCAGGAGGGAGGGTGGTCCAGAGCATCCAATGGAGAGAGGTCACCGTGAATGAGGACTGAGAAAAAGGCCACCAGACTTGGCAATAGAGACCAATGATAACCTTGGAAAGAGTAGTTTCAGTCAAGTGATGACATTGGAAGTCTGGTTGCAAAGGCTTGAGGAATAAGTGAGAGGAGAGGAAGTACTGGCAGTTTTTTCTAGGAATCTGGTTGACAAAGGGAAGAGAAATATAGTACAATAGAAGATGAGGACAGCAGAATGGGAGAAGGGAGGCTGGGGATGGTTTTCTCCTAAATGGCTGGTGATTGACAAGTACAGGGATAGGGAAAGAAATGGGAAACTTCCTAGGGGAAGCAGCAGGTGGAAGGTGAGAAGACTCTTCAACGGTTGTTGCAAAGGGATTTGGGTGGGGCCTGGGGCTGCTTCTTCACCTGAGCAGCTGGTAGAGAGGTGCAGGGGAGCATTCTTCCCTCGCCAGCCTGCAGATGGCCTTGGCAGGGGCCACACCTGTGTCTGCCAGGCAGAAATGCATCTGCTCCTTCTCTAGAATGACTAGCATATTTATTGTCTCCCTCGTTAAAATGTAAACTCCTTAAGAGCAGACTCTAGTCTTCCTTAGCCTTCTGGACCTGTTGCATATGAGCTTGAGGTAGTACTGAGAGGGGAAAAGCTGTCCCTCCCTCCCTCTGGCTCCAACCCTTGGAATGGGAGTATTGCTAGCCAAGTCCAGCCATATATTTTCTCTTTAAATTTCTGTTCCTACTGCCTAGTTGCCAACGTAGACTCTACCCCTGAATTATGCTTTCTGTGGACATGAGGTACAGGAGGAAGGGAAGGATGAATGAGTGAGGCCATATGACCTGACAGCCTAGCCGTGTTCCAGGTAGAATATTTGATACTGTGATTCATTTTAGCCTAAGGGGCAGAAGGGAAGCCTTAGATCCCCATTTTTGAGGAAATTTATCCAAAATCAGTAAATCAAAATCATATGATCATCGCATACTCTTAGTTCAGAATCTCCACCTGGGAGAAAGCCTATCTAAACACTTCCTTCTGGCTGTACCTCCCCACCCTGTTCTCAAATAAGGCAACACACAGATCAAGAGAAGTTAGATTGTTCAGATCTATCTGGCCAGCAAAGGAAGTTAAAATTATTCAAATGGAAATGAGAAAAGTAGCTTTAAAGAAGAAAAGAAACTTCTGAATCATCTGCTCTACTCAGGTAGCGAGGAGAGAGGAAATAGAGGGGAAGGTAAACCATAGTTCACAGTCTGCTGCCTATTCTCTCATATGGGGATAGGTACAATACCCAGGTTGGCTGGGACAGTGGTTCAACAGGGAGATGTGCCTGCGCCCCCTCCACTTCCCCCCCCTCCTCCCATCTGTCTGTCTGTCTGTCTCTCTCTCTCTTTCTGTATGGGTCTCTCTCCACCACTCCATCTCATCACTGGCTCTCAGACTCACCTGCCACAACCCCCCCTATCACTGCAGTGGGACTCAAAGGTTTCCTGTGGGAAAGAACTCACCTCACTGCTCACTCTCTCTCTGATGTTCCCTCTCATCTGGTTCTTCCTGTGATATCATTCCCAGGTCAGAAATAATTCCAGCTAGCTGTGAATTTCCCAGGAACTCCTGGGAAACTCTGCTGGCAAAGATTTATCTTCAAAGGTCCCTTACATCCATACGCCTCAGCCTGGCACGTGACAAGCACCAAATACACACTTGCTTACCAATTAGATGTTAGAATTTCTGTGTTGTTATAAAAAATGACAATATGCTCTAAATTTTATTTGACTAAATCATAAACTAAGAGTTATTTTTGTAGATGGTTTTTGTGAGGAGTGGGGAGGTGTGCTGTGGCTAACCAAGGCTTGCTCTGGAAGCCCCTTGCAGCCTTCTGCCTCTGAAAGAACCCTCCACCTGCAGCCCCTTCCTCTGATTGGTCAATTCCTCCCAGGACCTCCATTTGAAGGAAGGGCCCAGGCCAGCTGGGGTCACTCCTTCATTCTTTTCTGTCCCTGCTCCTCACTCTTCAAATTGCCATCCCCATCATGCTCTGCCCCTTATAACTTTTATAAGAAATATATTGTTTTAAATATCATTTTATTATATGTTTATATATTATTTATACATTTATTTGTTATTTTATTAGAAATACATTATTTTATAAGAGATATATGTGTGTGTGTGTGTGTGTGTGTGTGTATATATATATATATATATATATATATATATATATACATATAGTCTCCCATTAGAATGTAAGATTTGAAAAAGGAAAAAGACCTAATTGTACAAAAAGAATTATAGCAGCTCTTTTTGTGGCAGCAAAGAATTGGAAGTTGAGGGGATGTCCAACTGGGGAATGGCTGAACAGATCGTGGTATATGAATGTGATGGAATACTCTTGTGCTATAAAAAAATGATGAGAGGCGAATTTCAGAAAAACTTGTAAAGATTCACATGAACTGATGCTGAGTGAAGTGAACAGAACCAGAACATCGTACACAGTAACAGCAACACGTGTGATCATCAGCTCTGTATAACTTAGCCCTACTCATGATGGAAAATGCCATCCACCTCCAGAAAAAGACCTGAATGCAGACAGGAGCAGACTGGTTTTTCCTTGATGTTTCTTGTTTGGAGTCGTTTGGTTTTTGGTCTGTTTTCTTTTGCAGAGCGGCTAATATGGAAACACGGTTTGCATGACTGCACGTGCAGAACCTAGACTAGTTGCTTGCCTTCTTAAGGGGGGGGAGAGAATTTGAAACTCAACATTTCAAAAAATGAATGTTAAAAAATATTTTTACATGCGATCGGAAAAAAATCAAATATAACATAAAAAAAGAAGGTAAGATCCATCAGATCAGGAAGCGCAATTTGTGGCCCTTACGCTTAGCGCACCGTGGGCCGCAGAGGAAGCGCTCAACGAATGTTTATCGGTTTATGGACTGGGCTGCCTTACTCCATCCATCATCCCTCCAGCTTCCATTATGCGGCAATATTCCCTCTGACCACTAGAGGGAAGTCAAAGCCTGTGTTTGTCCCCTAAGAACATCCAGCCTCACCTTTCTTTGCCTTTCACTTTCCAAGTGAAAGAAACTGCTTTCCTGCTTCCGATAACTTCGTTCCAACGAGGGGTGGGGAGGGAAGGGGGTGTGTGTGTGTGAAGGGGAGCGTAGAAGTATTAAAGCAGTGTTTTGCCCCGTTGCCTTGGCTGTGCTCCCAGCCCTTGGGACAATCCGCCTTCCAGGTTTTCCCTCTGTTCCTCGAGGATTCAGACAAACAGCCCAGATGACTGCACTTCTGATACAGACAACTTTGAGGTTCCCAGACAGACGCTCCCAAGCCCTCTTCAGCGCCAGCTTCAGATGCGC
Organism: Pseudochirops cupreus; assembly: GCA_028627135.1. Lineage (NCBI taxonomy): Eukaryota > Metazoa > Chordata > Mammalia > Diprotodontia > Pseudocheiridae > Pseudochirops > Pseudochirops cupreus. Next base: position 588,328,716 of record CM053580.1, read on the forward strand.
TTTCCTCCTTCACCTCTCCGTAGAGCTTTGGACATCACTGAGTCACCTCAGTGGAGGCAGGGGGCGGAGGAACGAGCATTTGCCAATCACCTACGAAGCGCCAGACGCCGTGATAAGTACCTTACGAATATTACCTCATTTGATCCTCGGTAGGTGCTGTTATTATCCTCATCTCACAGTTGAGGAAATTGAGGCAGACTGAAGTCGAGTGACTTGCCCAGGGTCACACAACTAATAAGTCCCTGAGGCAAGATTTGAACCCAAATGTTCCCGACGCCAGGCGCTTGATCCACTTGTCTTAGGGCACTGGGTTTGGTATCGGAGGAGCCTGGCTTTCCACTTGTGTGATCTTAAGCAAGGCTTCCCTGGGCCTCAGTTCCCTCTTCAGTAAGAGAAGAGCATTGGGCTAGACGGCCTCTCAGGTCCCTTCCAGCTGTAAATCTACGAACTTCCCTTTCCTTGGTTTTCTGAGTGCTTCTCTCTCCTGTCCTCATCTCTTGGGAGCCCCAGTCTTCAGTTACCAAGGATCCCATGCATGTATCTGTCCAGATGCCCTGTACCAAACGTTATCTTCCCCCTAAATCAGGGCTCCCCTCCAGGGATCATGACACTTTCTAAATGATGGATCGTTGTATGTCAATGTTACTGTTTTCCTTTGCGATCCTACACATTTTGTTTTATGCATTTAAAAACATGGTTTGGAAGAGTCTGTCCACATGCTCCTCCAAAGGGGTACATGACACCAACAAGGTACAGAACTCATCCCTAAATTGTCCCTTTCTGAACCTCTCTATTTTCGTCAAGAGCAGGACCCTTCTTCCGGCCACACAGATTCACCAGCTCAGTGCCCTCCTGAACTCTCCTCCTCCCCTCCCCGACTAGATCCAGTCACTCGACAAGTCTTGGGTCTAACCTGACCTCTGTACCTTTCTCTTCTCACACAATCGCTACCCCAATTCACACTCTGGTCTTCTCTGGACTGTTGCAATAGCTTCTCAACCAGGGTTCCCTGCCTAAGGTGGGATCTTGGACTGGTCTCAGGCTATTTAATATTGTTGCCAACAATCTGGGTAGAAGCACAGATGGCCTGCAAGGCTGGGTGCCAAGGCCAATATTCCAAAGACTCTTGGCAGGCCCAAGCATTGACCTGAGAGGGCTACAATTCAATGTAAAGTCATATACTTGGCTACAAAAAATCAATAGTCACAAGGACCAGATAAGGGAGGCCAGGTTAGAGAAAGTTTGGAGATTTTAGAGGTTTGCAAACCAACTAAGGTTGGGGGCGGCTAGGTGGCATGGTTAATAGAGCACGGGCCCTGGAGTCAGGAGGACCTGAGTTCAAATCCAGCTTCAGACACTTGACACACTTACTAGCCTTGTCACCTTGAGCAAGTCACTTAACCCCAATTGCCCTCCAAAAAGCAAAAAAATAAAAATGAGAATGAAAACCACTAAGGCAAATCAATATGGGGATATGGTGGCCAAAAAACAGAAGGAAACAGTCATTTATCATGAATCCACCGCATGCCAGGCACTGGGCAAAGCACCTTAAAAATACCTCATTCAGTTTTCACAACACTGGGAGGCAGGTGCTGTGATCATGCCCATTTTGCAGTTGAGGAAATTGAGGCAAAAAAAGATTTAATTGACTTTCTCAGGGGCACACATCTAGTAAGTGTCTGAGGCAGGATTTGAACCCGAGCCCTATGCACTGTGCTGTACCCACTGCACCACCTAGCTGTCTTCACTGCCCTGAGAGCTAATGTGGTCCTGGGCTCCACTGAGAAGCATAACCCCCAAGACTGAGAGGCAGAAGAGGCCCACTGTCCTCTGCTCTGGTTCCATCACACCTAGAGTATTGTGATCACTTCCAGGTAGGCACTACATTTAGGAAAGGAATTGATACGGACATACAGAGGAGGGCAGATGATCTTATGGAGGGTCTCATAGAATGTTGAGATCACAAGTCTGGAGCTAGAAGGAGCCCTCAAGGCCATGTCCAGGCAAACGGCCCTGGAGAGAGGAGAGATCAGAGTAGAGCCACTGGGACATCAAGGGTATGAGGCACATTTGAACCTAGATTTTCCTCCATTTGGGGCTGCTGGGTGGTGCCATACTGCACAGAGCGCTGGCCTTGGAATCAGGAAGACTCATCTTCCTGAGGTCAAATACCACCTCAGACTCTTACTAACCCAGTGACCCTGGGCCAGTCCCATCACTCTGTTTGCCTCAGGTTGTGCATCTGTGAAATGGCAAACTGCCCCAGCATCTTTGTCAAGAAAACCTCAGATGAAGTCACAAAGTCACACACAACTGAAATGACAACAATGATGCAGGTCCTTCCTCATGCTTAGTAGATGTTTGAAAAAATGATACACATAACAAAGAAAAACGCTGTTTTTATTTCACTTATCTGCAATTACTTAATAATGGGGGGTGTGTACATGCCTCTTGGGTTCTGCCTGCCTCAAACCTTGGAATCAGATTAGGCACCACCCACCTCCTTTCTTGTTCCATGTTGATTTTTTTGCAGTACTTGATTTTTGTCACGACGTGTCCCAAGCCCAACTTCTCAAAGATACAGATGAGAATGTTGGAGACTTTATGAAGATAATCAAGAAGTCTAGTGAACAGACATATCTCAAACATTAGAAAATCTCCTACAAAGGAATGTATCAAGATCCAAAGCTGAAACAGTGAACTAACTACCTTGGAATAATTCCCATGGTGTTTGACAGACGTCCAGTATCACTGTGTTTCTCTGGGAAATGTTAAATATCCTGTAAGTTTGCCCCAGCACCTCAGTGGCTGTTCATAGTTTGGGAAATCTAGGCATTAAGCTTTTACTCTATGCTAGGCACTCAAGCAAGACCTGGGGGTACAAGTATAAACCAGTAAGACAATGTCTGGCTTCACGGAGCTGACATTCTGTAAAAGCATGCTGAGATCCTCCTCCTTCCTCCTTAAAGTGAGTAGTGCCAAATAGTAGGACAATACTTGAGTTTGAAGTGTTCAGTTCCACTTGCAACAGAAACTTTAACAGTCTTTATTTAACTATCAATTCCAAAATAATTCCCTTCACAAAAATCCTTTAATTTTTTTTTTTCCAAAACAAACCCAGGACCTATATGAACACAATTACAAAACACTTTTCACACAAATAAAGTGATTTAAATAATTGGAAAAACATTAGTTGCTTATGGCTAGGTCAAGCTAATATAATAATAATGACAATTTTACCTAAATTAATTTACATATTTAGTGCCATACCAACCAAACTACCAAAAAATTTCTTTATAGAGCTAGAAAAAAATAGTAACAAAATTCATCTGGAAGAACCAAAGGTCCAGAATATCAAGGGAATTAATGAAAAGAAATGCTAGAGAAAGTGGCCTAGCCATACCAGATCTTAATCTGTTTTCTGAGGCAGCAGTCATCAAAACTGCATGGTACTGGGTGAGGGATACAGTAGTGGATCAATGGAATAGACTGGGTACACAAGACTCAGCAGTCAATGATTATAGCAATCTACTGTTTGATAAACCCAAAGACCCCAGTTTTGGGGATAAGAACTCACTATCTGACAAGAACTGCTGGGGAAACTGGAATATAGTATGGCAGAAACTGGGCACAGACCAATATCTTATACCATATACCAAAATAAAGTCTAAATAGGTTCACGATCTAGGTATAAAGGTTGATCCTGTAAGCAATCAGGGGAAGCAAGGAATAGTTTACCTGTCAGATTTATGGAGAAGGGAAGATTTTATGACCAAACGATAGAGAGCATCATGAAATGCAAAATGCATCATTTCAATTACATTAAATTTAAAAGTTTCTGTACAAACAAAGCCAACGTAACCAAAAGAAGTGGAAAATTGGGAAAGAATTTGTACAACCAGTGTCTCTGATAAAGGCCTCGTTTCTAAAATATACAGAGAACTAAGAATACAAGTCATTCCTCAATAGGTAAATGGTCAAAGGATATGAACAGGTAATTTTCAGAGGAAGAAATTAAAGATATCTATAAGTTTATGAAAAAATGCTCTGAATCACTACTGATTAGAGAAATGCAAATCAAAACAACTCTGAGTTAACCCATTTCACCTGTCAGATTGGCTAACATAGCAAAACAGGAAAATGATAAATGCTGGAGGGGATCTGGAAAAATTGGGACACTAATACATTGTTGATGGAGGTCAAAGCATACCCTCTGAGCTAGCCATAACACTTCTAGGGCTGTACCCCAACGAGATCATGGAAGTGGGAAAAGGACCCACATGTACAAAAATATTGATAGCAGCTCTTTTTGTGGTGGCAAAGAATTGGAAATCAAGGGGATGCCCATCAATTGGGGAATGACTGAATGTTGTGGTGACATGAATAATGGAATACTATTGTGCTATGAGAAATGAGGAGCAGCCAGACTTCATGATAACCTGGAGAGACTTCTATAAACTGATGCTGAGTGAGGGGAGCAGAACCAGGAAAACTTTGTACATAATTACAGACACATTGTATCTGTGACGACTGACTTTGATAGACTGGGCTCCTTTCAGCAACACAAGGTTAGAAGACAACTCCAAAAGACTCTCGATGGAAAGAGACGTCCACGAGACGTCCACATCCAGAGAAAGAATTACAGTCTGAATGCAGATTGAAGCAAGCTACCTGCTCTCTCTCTTTTTTTTGTTTTGTTTTGTTTCCTCTTTCTCATTGTTCACTCCATTGGTTATAATTCTCCTTTACAACTTGACTAATGTTTAATGTGAAGGTGTTTGTAGATCCTACATTTGATTGCATGCTGCCATGGGGGGAGGGGGAGGAGAGAGAGGGGGAGAAAATTTGAAACTCAAGGAATTGTGTAACTGAATGTTGTAAACTAAAAGTAGATAAATAAAAAAATATTTTTTTTGCTTTTTCTTTGGAGGGGGGAAGGCAGGGCAATTGGGGTTCAGTGACTTGCCCAAGGTCACACAGCTAGTAAGTGTTAAGTATCTGAGGTTGGATTTGAACTCAGGTCCTCCTGACTCCAGGGCCGGTGCTGTATTCACTGCGCCACCTAGCTGCCCCAATAAATAATTTTTTTTTTTAAATTTCATTCTTACCAAAGCCTTAACCGCTTTCTGAGAGAAAACAGGGTCAAAATTGAAGTACTTCTATAAACTAAAAAAAAAAAAAAGGACTAGGGTGAGGACAAGAATTATAGCAGAAACACCTTAAACTTTTTCAATTTTTTATTGATGTCTTTTGTTTTTTACAACACCAATATTTGCTTCCATGTCACTTTCCTTCCCTTCCTTAAGAACCATTTCATTTAACAAATAATATTTTATAAGACCAGAAAGAGACAGAGAAAGAAGCAATACAATGAAAAATTGAAAATATGGACAAGGTAAAAGCCTGGGAAATCTCCCACCTCTGCTAAGGGATCAGGCAGGTATGCCTTCTCCTTTGTCTTTTGTGGAGTCATGCTTGTACATTATAATTTTGTTCTTTTTCCATTTTCATTATTGTTGTTACTGTATACATTGTTTTCTTGGCTCTACTTACTTCACTCTGTATCAGTTCATGTAGGTCTTCTGCATCAGCAAGCACCCCAGCACACAAAGGGGGACTGCTAGCACAGGTTCTTAGATCTGCTTTTCGAAAGGAAAGCAACTCAAAATGGGTTAACAATCTTACTTTAATCGATCAAATATCATTTACCTAGTTCAGGGGGAAAAGTCGGCACCCTGAACTTCAGAGAATACAAACAGAAGTTACAAACAAACAGAAAAACAGATCAGCAGACGGCTTCCAGCGCCTGACCATTACATCAGTTACCTAGTCAGTTACCAGAGAGGGAAGTACCAACATCTGGGCTTTTCACAGCCGGGGGGCTCAACGGCTGCCCAGAGTCTTGTCTGGCCAAATCACACAACTCTTCTCAAAGTGAGCCCCAAAGCAA
>CM053580.1:588335165-588357013 GCA_028627135.1 Pseudochirops cupreus
GTATCCATAACGAAAACAACAAAAATAGAAATCACATGATTACTAAATAGATGCAGAAAAAGCTTTTGGCAAACTAAGACTCTCACGCCTATTAAAAGCACTAGAAAGCATCAGAGTCAATGGAGCTTTCTTTAAAGATAAGTAATAGCTGTCTAAGACCATCAGCAAGTGTTGTCTGTGATGGGGATAAACTAGAAGCCTTCCCACTAAGATCAGGTGTGAAGCAGGTGCCCATGATCAACACTATTGTTTGGGATGAACAATACCCTTCATCCTTAATTTAATGAAAAGAAACAAACACAGAGATTTCTTATGATAAGAACAGGAGTTTATTCTCTTCCCCGGGATAAGAGGGTGGTCTTTTCCATGACTCATCATGGAGAAGAGGGAACAAAAGATAGTGCTGGAATTTATAACGTAACTTAGTCAAGACCCCTCTCCAACTGTCTCCTCTCTCATTGGGGGAGAGGCATACTTCACCAAATTCTTCCCCAACTGGGACAGCAAGAAAGAGGGGGGGAGGGTCCCACCAAGGCAGGAAAACAGACTAAGGAAGATAAAAGTGATTGACAGAAGCAATTTGAGAAGGAGGAAGGGAAAGTTAACCACGCCAAATTGAGAAGTTTTCGTTTATCCATTATTCAATATTGTACTAGAAATGGTAGCTATAGCAATAAGAGAATAAAAAGAAATGGAAAGAATTAGAAGAAGCAGTGAGGAAACAGCACTATCACTCTTTGAAGATGGTGTGATGGTATACTTGGAGAACCCTCGCAAATCATTAGCATTTCTATACGTTGCCAACAAAGTATAGCAACAAGTGATGGAAAGAGGAAGTCCATCTAAAACAACTGTGGACAATAGAAAATATTTGGGAGCCTAGGTGCCGAGAAAAAACTAGGACCTGCATGAGCACAATTCCGAGATACTTTTTCTTACAAATAAAGTCAAATCTAAACATTTAGAATAATATTAATTGCCATAAGTAGGCGAAGCCAACATAATAAAAATGACAATTCTGCTTAAATTAATCCACCTATTCAGTGCCACACCTATCAAATTACCAAATGATTACTTTACAGAAAAAGAATAGCAATTCATCTAGATGAACAAAAGGTCAGAAACATCAGAGAAATTAATGGAAGAAAAGTGGGAATGAAGGAGATTTAGCACCACCTTATCTCGAACTATACTACAAAGCCATAATCAACAACAACTTGATACTAAGTATCAGTTGCATAACAATAACACAAGTCTACACTACTACCATTCATGTTGAAGAAGCCAGAGTTGATAATTCTATGAAAACCTACAACATATTCTAGAAATAACACCAAAAAAAAAAATCACCTTCATCATAAGGGATTGGAATGCTAAAGTAGCAAATCAAAATATAATTGGAATAACAGGCAAGTTTGGCCCTGGAGTACAAAATTAAACAGGTCAGAGCCTAACAGAGTTGTTTTTTCCCAAGATAGCTCACTGGTCAAACACTTTTTCAACAACCTAGAACATCATCAGTCAATATGGAAATCAGATTGATGATATACTTTGCATCCAAAGGTGGAGAAGCTCCATACAGCCAGTTATAACAAGACCTGGAGCTGAGTGTGGCTCAGAACATGAGCTTTGTATTACAAAATTCAGACTTAAACGGAGCAAAGTAGGAAAACCATCAGACCATTTGGATATGACATGAGTAATATCCCTTATGAAGGTGATGTGGAAGTGTGGAGGGAATTCTGATTTTTATAATAATCAATATGATATGTGTAACAGATATACTAATAGATTAGATTTTTTAGAACTGTCTTTTCCAGCTTATGAGTCAGACTCATGATGCAGCTTGAACTGATCAATCAAACTTTGCCAAGGCTCATGATCACTGGCATCCTTCTGCCTTTGTATCTGAAGGGAGGCAGATCAAAGATTGTAGAACCTGTTCCCATCACAGAACTCTGGTCCTGAGCCTCATCAAGTAACGACCCCCAAGGACCTGATCGGTCTTGCTCCCACAGGACTCCAGAATTGCGGTATTGTCTTCCATTTGGGGGTTTGTTGTAGGAAACCACTCTGGCCCAGGAAACAATTGTTTGTGATTCACCTTCCACCCTCCCTTCCCACTGATGATTTGTGTATATAATCTCTGTCTTCACCTCCGCAAGAAGGAATTCTGATCAGGAGAATTCCCAATGTGCAAATTTGTTCCTCTTAATTAAACTAATTAATTAATGGCCACCAGATTACTGGCCCTTTGTCTCTGGCCTGCTGTCTGGTCATTCTCAGGTTAGAGACTATCTCAGTGAAAATTCCCTTAACAGAAGTGATGAACACATTTAAGGGATTAGATCTTGTAGATGAAGTGCCTGAAGAACTGTGAATAGAGGTTCATAATATCATACGGGAGGCAGCGACAAAAAGCGTTCTAAAGAAAAATGAGAGCGAGGAAGTCAAATGGCTGTTTGAGGAGGCTTCACACACAGCTGAGGAAAGAAAGAAAAGGAAAGGGGAAGGAGGAAGGGAAAGAAATGTCCAGATGAATGGAGAATTCCAGAGAAGACCGAGGAGAGAGAAGGTTTTCTTAAATGGGCAATGCAAAGAAATAGAAGAAGATGATAGAATGGGAAAGTCGAGAGACCTCTGCAAGCAAATTAGAGGTGTCAAGGGGCTGTTTCATGCCAATAAAAGACAAAAAGGGTAGGGACTTAATAGAAGTGGAAGAGATGAAGAAAAGGTGGCAAGAACATACAAAAAAAGCTATGCAAGAAAGAACTTAGAATCTCTAAGAACCACAATGGTGTGGCTGCTGATCTCCAGCCAGACATCCTGGAGAAGAAGTCAAGTGGGCCTTAGGAAGCACAACTAACAGTCAGGCTGGTGGAGGTGACGGAATTCCAGCTGAGCCATTGAAAATCCTAAAAGATAATACTGTTAAAGTTCTGTACTCAAGGGGCCAGCAAGTTTGGAAAACTCAACAGTGGCCACTTTGGGGGAAAATATCGGTGTATGTCCCAATCCTAAAAAAGGGCAATGCCAAGGAATGTTCAGATGACCAAACAGTTGCACTCATTCCACATGCCAGCAAGGTTATGCTTAAGATTCTGCAAGCTAGGCCTCAGCAATATATGAACCCAGAATTACCACGAGAGCAGGCTGGTTGTTTTTTTTTTTTTAATTTAATTGATTTATTTCCTTTTAGTTTACAACATTCAGTTCCACAGTCCCCTGAGTTTCAGATTTTCTTCCTCTTCCCCCCCCCCCCCCCCATCATGGTGGCGTGCACTCAAATATAAGATCTACAGATATTTCCCATTAATCATTAGTCAGGTTGTAAAGAAGGATTGTAACTGATGAACGATCACTGGGAAAGAGGAAACAAAACAAAACACGAAAAAGAAACAGAGCAAGTAGTTTGTTTCAATCTGCACCCGGACTCTGCATCTCCTTCTCTGGATGTGCATATCTCCTTCAATCATGAGTCTTTTGGAGTTGTCCTATAACCTTGTATTGCTGAGAGGAGCCCAGTCTAGTGAAGTTAGTTGTCACACGTATGTTGTATCTGTGATTGTGTACAAATTTCTCCTGGTTCTGCTCTTCTCACTCAGCATCAGTTTATATAAGTCTCTCCAGGTTATTATGAAGCCCGTTTGCTCCTCATTTCTTATGGCCCAATGGTATTTCATTACATTCATATACCACAACTTCTTGAGCCCTTCCCCAATTCGTGGGCATGCCCTTGTTTTCCAATTTTTTGCCACCACAAAAAGAGCCTCTTCCCACTTCTCTGATCTCTTTGGGATATAACCCTAGAAGTGGTATTGCTGAGTCAAAGGGTACGCACTTATTTATAGCCCTTTGGGCATAGTTCCAGATTGCTCTCCAGAATGGCTGAATCAGTTCACAGCTCCACCGACAATGCATTAGTGTTCCAATTTTTCCACATCCTCTCCAGCATTTATCATTTTGCTGTTTTGTCATCTTAGCCAATCTGGCCAGTGAGATGTGGTGCCTCAGAGCTGTTTTGACTTGCATTTCTCTAATCACTAGTGATATGGAACATTTTTTCATATGCTTATAGATATCTTTAATTTCATCTTCTGAAAACTGCCTGTTCATATCCTTTGACCAATTGTCAATTGGGGAGTGGCTGAGCAGGCTGGTTTTTGAAGGGGCAGTATTTGCCAGATTATGGTGAAAGCAAGGAAGTTCCAGAAAAACATCTACTTCTCTTTAAATACATTTTCATTAGATTTAATATGAATGTATATGTTGAGCCTATATCAATTTACATGCTGTCTTGGGGTGGAGGCAAAGGAGAAATGGGGAGAAAATTTGGAACTCAAAATCTTATGGAAATAAATTTTGAAAACAAAAAATAAATAAATTTTTAAAATTAAAAAATACATTTTTATTATATTACATTCATGTTATCCACTAAAGCCTTTGACTATGTGAATCACAACAAAATACGGCAAGTCCTGAAAGAGGTGGGAGTACCAGATCATCTTACCTGCCTCCTGAGGAACCTATATGTGGGCTAAGAAGCATGGGTTAGAACAGCTGATTGGTTTAAGTTGGAAAAGGAGTGTGACAAGGCTGTATATTGTCACCTTATTTATTTCACTTCTTTGTAGAGTACATCACACAAAATGCCAGGCTGAATGAATCAAAAGCCAGAATTAAGGTTGCCAGGAGAAATATCAACAGTCTCAGATATCCAGATGATACCTCTCTGATGGCAGAAAGCAAAGAAGCTTCTTGATGAGGGTGAAAGAAGAGATCATAAAAACTGGCTTGAAGTTTAGCTTTAAAAAAAAAAAACAAACCTTAGATCTTGGCAACTAGTCCCATCACTTCCTGGCAAATAGAGGGAGAAGAAATGGAAGCAGTAAAAGATTTTCTATTCTTGGGCTCAAAGATCACTGCAGACAGTGAATGCCGCCAAGAAATTAAAAGATGTTTATTCCTTGGAAGGAAAACTACAGAAAAATTGGGACAGCAGACTGAAAATCAGAGACATCACCTTACCAGCAAAAGTCCATATAGTCAAACCTATGGTTTTTCTGATCTCAATATGTGAGAGCTGGACTATAACAAAAGCTGAGTGCTATAGAATCAGCACTTTCTAATCGTGCTCCTGGAGAAGACTTTTGAGAGTCCCTTGGACAGCATGGAGATCAAATCAGTCAATATTTAAAGAAATGAATTCAGCTCCTGGTAGAAAGGGAATGAAGTCTTGGATACATAATTTGGGATACTCCTTCCTCAGAAAGGAATAGCAATCAACATCACAGCTTGAACCTAAAAATTCCATTTCTAGACTAACAATATTTAAGTGAGCAGATAAGTGTCATTCTGCCTTAGTACCGCCTCTCTCTGAGGAGAACTGAGTAAACACCTTCCAGTTCCAATTTCCTGCTTCCACTCGTAGCAGGAATCAAAGTCTCCCTTGAAGAAGGATGAGGGAAGAGACTCTAGAGAAATCTGTTCTTGCCTCATTGGGAGCCATATGGACACATCTAATCTACATTGGCAAAACAATACAGTGTGCTCACTCACACCTCCATATGTATGTGTGTGCGTATATGTATGTATACACGTATGTAAGCATACACATATCTCTATAGCTACATATGTATATATACACAAGTACAAAACAAATTCATGGGTCCCAGGTTAAGAATCCATGGCCTAACATCCTTTGATCCAGCAATACCACTACTAGGTCTGTATCCCAAAGAGATAATAAAAAAGGGAAAAGGACCCACATGTACAAACATATTTATAACAGCTCCTTTTGTGGTGGCAAAGAATTGGAAACTGAAGGGATAGCCATCAATTGGGGAATGGCTGAACAAGCTGTGCTATATAAGTGTAATGGAATACTATTGTGCTACGAGAAATGAGGAGCAAGTGGATTTCAGAAAAACCTGGAAAGACTTATATGAACTGATGCTGAGTGAAGTGAGCAGAACCCAGGAGAACATTGTACATAGCAACAGCAACATTGTATTATGATCAACTACAACTTAGCTCTTCTCAGCAATACAATGATCCAAGACAATTCTGAAAGACTCATGATGGAACATGCTATCCACATCCAGAGAAAGAACTTTGGAATCTGAATGCAAGTCAAAACATACCATTTTCTCTTTTGTTTTGTTTTGTTTTTCTTTCATATTATTCTCTTTAGTTCTGATTCTTCTTTCACATGACTAATGTGGAAATATGTTTAATGTGATTGTATATGTATAGCCTGCTGGATTGCATGTTGTCTTGGGGAAGAGGTGGTGGAGGGAGAGGGTGGGAGAAAAAAAACTTGGAACTCAAAATCTTATAAAAGTGAATGTTGAAAACTATTTTTACATGTAATTGGAAAAAAATACCATGGGGGGGGGGAGGGAGAAGAAAAAACAGTTTAACTCCACTGTCTCAGTTTCTTAAAAGAGAGAAAAATAAGTTCAGTACTTATATCACAAGATTGTTGTGAGGCTTAAATGAAATAATGTATTAAAAGTGCTTTATATAAAAATTGTTTTTTAAATCCATGGCCTAATCAACTATGAATAACTTAGTTCTTCTCAGCAATACAGCCATCCAAGACAAAAGGACTTATGTCATGAAAAATGCTATCCACTTCTAAAGAAAGAATGGATGGAGTTTGAATGCAGACCAAAGTACACCATTTTTACTTTTTTATCTGTTCCATTTTTTTTTCTTTTTTGGTCTGTTTCTTCTTTCACAACATGACTAATATGGAAATATTTTACAAGATTTAGTATTTAACCTATTTAAGATCCTTATCTTTTTAAAGAGAGGGGAGGGGAGGGAGAAAATTTGGAACTAAAATTTTTTAAATTAATGTTAAAAATTGTCTTTATATGTAATTGAAAAAAAATTCTAAAAATAATCCATGGCCTAGAATATAAATGTTGTGTGTGTGTGTGTGTGTGTGTTATATTGCTTCCAGTCTGTTTCTTTGCTGAGTTTCTTCACTGAGTCCAAACTCAGTTGGCCCATTACATCCAGCCTGCCCCAGACCAAGAAGCCAGCCTACCCTTCACATCACACCGAACCATCCTGACGTTTGTCTGGACTTGGTCATCAAATCATTGGTTTCTGGAAGGGCCTATCAGTTGGCCACCCTCTGGGTGAGCTCGCCATCCCTGTAACTCCCCCAGACACTTCCCTGGCCACATTCCCTTTTAAACGTGGTTTCCTTCATCAGAATGGAGACCCGGAGGCCTTCTGTATGCCTGTTTCCAGCCTTTAGCGCGGTGGCTGGCACTCTGTAAATGCTTCCAAAATGCTTCCTCGCCCCGCCCCTCCCCCCCTGCCCCCCCGTGCATCCATTCGTGCATGCACGCACGTACACAAGGGACCTGGTGAGACGTGCTAGAATGAAGCCACATGTGCTGCCCAGGGGAGCTAGTTGAGGCCGTGGAATTGAGGGAGCCCGAGAGGAAGAAATTAGAGACGAGAGAGAAGAAGAGGCGGGAGCCTCAAGGTCAGAGCGTCCGGACCCGGGTAGGTGGGAAGGCACCTCTGGAGGCGGAGCAGTGGGAACGCTGGACCGGACAGGGCGGAGGAGGGGAGAAGCGAGAGTGAGAAGTCCCTTGGCTCTGAGATCATGCCATCCTCTCCCCTCGCCAGCCAACGCCCCTCACTGCCATTCAATCCCAGGCCGCCTCTCCGGGTCTGGGGACTGACCCCATTTACTCATCTCCTTAGGAGCCGAGTTCGGGTTTTCGCAACAAAGACTCGGTCTCCTTTGTCCTCCGGAAGGGCAGAGGCCAATGGGGGTTGCTCCGAACCCCCTCGAGCCAATCGGGTGGCAGCATGCAAATGACTGGACGCTCATTGTGGCGCACACAGCTGGTGGAATCGGACAGAGAACGGCTGCTGGCGCTCGCTCTGGGCGATCTCAGAGCGCCTGTGGGCTGTGCCAGGCGCGGAGTGAGTGGGAGGCCCGGGACCCGTGAGAAGGTAGCTGGGGTTAGCCGGCCGAGCCTAGCCGCTGCTCTCCGCAGAGCTGCTGCAGCCGAGCACCAACGCGTTTGGCCAGAGGGAGCGGGAGCCCTAGCCGGAGTCCAGACTGGAGATGGAAGCCCAGTTGAGCTCGAGCTATGATAAAGACCACCGAGTGCGCGTCTCGCAAGATTTCATCGCCCAGACGCCCTGGACTTCCCAGGCGCAGGACTCGCCGACCTCTGTCCTACAGTCCTTGCAGGGCTCCGAAACCCTGAGGGGCTCCATCTTGGACCTGTGCTCACAAGCTTCCAACGCCCGGACCTTGAAGGACCCCGAGGTCCATCCGCGGAGTTCCGAGGGCCAGACCCCCCGAGCCACCTCCAACCATAAGCGAAGTGCCGAGCAGCACCCGCGAGCCTTAGCCAGGAATGTCTCGCGGCCCTCAGTGGTCCGCGAGTCCCAAACCTCCATCAGCCAAAATTCTTTGTCCTTAGGCGAGCGTCCCTCGCAGAGCTCCAGCGGCCAAGGCTCCAGGACCTCCATCCCTCGGGCCTCCCAGAGCAGCAACAGCCAGGAAGCCCAGACCGCCGGCCCTCAGACCTCCGGGACTGATAATATTGCCCAGAACCGGGAAGCCCAGGATTCCCACAGCAGCGAGGGCTTGGGCCCTGTGCACTACCGGAACTCATGCAGTCACCGCCACCACTCGGGCTACTTGGCAGACGATGAAGGCGCCCTGGGCCCCTTGCGGGTAAGAGGGGTTCGCTCCCCTTCCTGGGAAACAGACCTCTCTGAATTAGTCCTCCCCCTCCCACCTGCTGGATCCCAGCTTTCAGCTTACAACCAGAACCTTCTCCACCACATCCAGGGATGCCAGGTCCCGTAAGTTCTCAGCTCATCCTTGCCACAGTCCGAACCCACAAACTTCACCTTTCAGCCCGTCCAACCCCATCCCACAGGAATCCCAACTTCTTCAATCTCCTCCTCATGCCCTCACCTCCTGCCCCCCCCAAGAACCCACCTCATCTAATTGAATAAAGAATTTCACCCCACACCCCTTACTCTTTATCCAGCTTCTCTAACTTGATCCCAAGCTCCTTTAGGCCCACATGCCCCATTGTACCCCCAGGCTTCCTTGGACCTACATGCCTGGGCCATACTCCCACGTGGGCCCCACACTTTCTCTCTCCCATCCCCAAATCAGTCCCCACTCCACCTTTGTTGCCCTTTAGGACTGCCCTTTGTTGATCCCTACAAGCCCAAGTTCTTCATTTGACCTCAGGCTCCACATCTGACCCTTCACTCTCCACTGTCATTCTATCTCTCCTCTTCCAAAGGGGCCCCTTACCTCCCTTCTCACTGTGGGAATCCCCTAGCTTTAATTCCACAGTATACTCTCAATGTGGCCACATTGACAGAGGAGGAAGCCTGAGTCTTGGATTTTACACCGAAGCAGCCCCTTCTGGAAACCCTTCCTACTTCTGTTGACAGTGGTCTGGGTGATCATGGGAGCTTGCCAAATCACCTTTCTGACCTCTCAGTTTCATCATCTGTTTAACAGGAGCCCAGTCAGCTCTCCCTCTCAGGGTCATATGGAAGAAATAAGTAATCGTTTAAGCATTGACTAAACTGGATAGAGACAGAAGTAAGGAGCCCCACCAGCTCTCCCTCTCAGGGCTAGAGGGAAACAAGCCCAGGGCAAGCACTGAGACCTCTGACACAGGTGGCCATATGACCCTGGACAGTCGAGGCAACCCTCTAACTCCTGAAAGTACAAAGAAGTACTGATCTGTATTATTAATTAAAGTTTCCCCAACAAGAGCTCCCTAAACCAATGAAATCCTATCTCCAGACTCTGTGTGTGTGTGTGTGTGTGTGTGTGTGTGTGTGTGTGTGTGTGTGTGTGTGAGAGAGAGAGAGAGAGAGAGAGAGAGAGAGAGAGAGAGAGAGAGAGAGAGAGAGAGTGTCCAAGGTTCTGGAAATAAAAGACAAAGATGAAATTGTCCCTGCCCTTAAGATCACATCAGCACAATGCTCATGTGCTTGCCCAAACACCCATCCAGACTTCCTTTTAGGAAACCTGAGGTTGCTCTTTAGATGCCGCTGAATTTTTTTTTTCCTTTGGGATTGAATTCTGAAAGTTAGAGCTTGACATGGGAATCCTCGCATGGACAGCACTTTTCTCTGAGCTTTGGGTGGCCCATCTCAGAAGAGGATGGAAGTATCCTGAGTTCTAGAGGACCTGGAGGGCATCTAATTCATCCCCCAGTGTCCCAATACCCAAGGAAGCCAAAAGTTTCCAGAGCTTGGGCTCTGGCCCAGTAGTTAGCACCATGCCTAGCACATAGTAGGCAAGTAATAAGTCCTTGCTTGCTTGCCTCCTCCCTCCCTCCCTTCCTCCTTTCCCTCTTCCTTCCTTCCCTCCTTCCTATTTCCAGCATCTAGTAAGGTGGGTGCCACATGGTAGGTGTTTAATACATCCTTGTGGAATTATTGAGCGTCTTGTCCCAATGGAATGTAAGCAATTTAAGGAGAGGGGCTGGTTGGCTTTTGTTGTGTAACCTAAGTGTCTGGTGTTCAGAGAGCTCCTGCTGGGGACGTTTCCTTGAATAATAGAGGCCGGCAACTTTTCATCTCAGAGAGTTGCCTGCAGTGCAGGACTGACAGTTCCTGAGAGACATCCCAGTGCAGGGCAATAACCTCGGGTGGGGAAGGGGGGGGGCTGCTTCCTTCCACCCGGACCTCTCAATAACAAGGGCCTCATTGCTTTTAGTTTCAGGTACACAAGAGGCCAGTGTGCCCCGAAATGCGACCCCTGTATAGAGTTCATGCTCCCCTGCGACCCCCCTGTCCGTTCCACATTCCCATGCCGCCCCGGCCCCGCGGCCACAAGAAGCCCCCCAAGGCTGAACCATTCTCAGAATTCTTGGACTTCCTGGCCAAGGGCCCGGTTCTAGACAGCCTCCAGCTGGTGGTGGACGAGGCCTCCAGGAAAGTGACCCAGCTGCGCACAGAGGCGGGCGTGCCCCTGGTGGACGTGGAGAAGGGCCCCAGCCGGAAGTCGAAGGAGCGCAGAGACACTCTGGAAGCTGCCCGAAGGCTCCGCAGGGGCCGCCCTCGCCTTTATCCTGGCTTTCCCAACAACTATCCGTCCAGCTCCAGTTCCGACTCCAACTTCTACTACAGCCCAGATGACTGCAGAGCCCGGGCCGACGGGCATGGCCGCGGCAGCCTCGGTGGGATCTTCCTGAATCCTCACTGGCTGCGCCCCAAGGTTTCCCACTTTGAGCGCTGGAGTCATGTCTCCCGCCTCCCACCCATCCGAGAGAAGTTTCAGCGGGAAAGAGACTTGAGGCACATTCTTAGGAAGGTACTGCCCAGCGGTGGCCCCAGCCGGACAACTTGGGGGGGGAGGTCTACTTTGGGAGGAAGTTGGCCACAATCCAGTCCCCAGGCCCCCCAACTCACACCAGAAGACAGGGGTGGCGATGAGTGACAAGAAGGTCCTTCCTCACACCCCAGAGATCATTTGAACCATCAGCTGGGACTCCTTAACAGTCTAGGAGGAGGGGAGTAGGAAGCTGAGTGGGGGTCCTCACTCTTGTCTTCTTTCCCTTGCAGAAAAGTAAAGACCCCACGTGTTCTCCCAAAGAGGACTTCTTCCTTGGGAAGAGGTCCGTGGACCCACTGAACCTGGTCTTGCCCAAGGAGCAGAGGCTGGCATGGCTCTCCAAGATCCTGGAACCTATTCGGGAAAAGTCTTCCCAGATGCCCAGCCTGCTGGAGATCTTCAGCACTTTGGAGAAGGCCAGAAGGACCAAGGCTTCTAGCCCACTGGGCACCTGTAGTCCTGCCTGGAAGCCCAGCCCGACTGAAGTGCCCAGCCCAGCCCAGATGCCCAGCATGACCTGCATGCCCAGCCCATCCAAGATGCCCAGCCCAGTTCAGTTACCCAGCCCATCTTCCATCCCCAGCCCTCCATCACTCCCCTGCATGGTCGACAAGGCTTCTCAGACGGAAGAGGTCTCCCTCAAGAGGCCTAGCTCCCTGAAGCACATTCCCATGTACCAGAGCAGTGCCAGGGAAAGGAGCATGCAGACAGAGGTCAGCTGCTCCATGGAAATGCCCAGATGCAAGGAGCAGGAGCTGTCCTTCATCAAACAGCAGTTTGAGAAGGAGCTCGTAGACTTGCTGCTGGACTCACTGAGCTCCACTTCGTCTTCTTCCTCTGTGGCACTGCCTTCCTATTGTCCTACAAGGGAGCCCTTCCATACCCTGGACTTCCTGGCAGAGCACCAGCTCTTCCCAGCCCTGCAAGAGGTGGTGACCCAGGCTGTGCTCAAACTGAGCCTCGCCAGGCGCCAGAATGGGTTTCCCCTCTTCCCGGTGATTCGACCAGAGACCGAGACTGGGGAGGAGGAGTTCGAGGAGGAGGAAGAAGGAGAGGAAGAGGAGGAGGAAGAAGAGGAGGAGGAGGATCCAAATGCCAGGCTGTGGGAGCGCATCACCCACAAGAACGTGTGGTACCTCCCAGATGCTTCTTCCAAGGATGACAGTAAAACAGCCAAGAGCCAGCAGGCCAAGAACAAGGAGCAGTGGGGCTCGATGGCTATGTCCCTGCCTCTGCCCAGCACCATTTCCTGCCGGCGTCGCAGAGAGAAGGCCAAGGCCGAAGCCAGGGCCCTGGCAGAGGCCAAGGCCCAGGCTGAGGAGGCCAGAGCCCTGGCTCATATCAGAGCCAGAGTCAGGAAGGATTCCGACAGTATGAGACAGGTATCCCCACCTGGTGAGGCTTAGGAGGCTGGAGGGGGTGGGTGGAGAGTTCTGGAGGGAGGGCCGCAGCCTCCCCAGCCAGTCTCGTTCTTCCTCTCCTCCTCAATTCAACCTCTCCCCAAGAAGAAAGGGCCAAAGCAACCTCTTTGCTAAGGACACCCATGAACTTCTTTTTAAGGTGAATTCTTCCTCCTCTCTTCCCTTCCTCCAGCTGCTCCCCAGCCCTAGCCTTTGTGTCTCATTTTCTGTCTTTAACCCAATCTGGTGAGAGGAGGAGGGCAGGCAGAGAAATGAGGCCCCCAGAGTCCCCTAGGCCACAGTTCCATCTCTCCTCCCCCTCCCCACCCTTCTCCACTCAGGACTCCTACAAGGAGGATTGAGATTCCAGCCAGCCTTGAAGGAGGAGGTGGGGGGTGGGAGACCATCCACATCTATCTCCACCTGGACAGTTCACAAACACCAATAAAGGTTTTCCTTTTTTTATCACAACTTTTTAAAAACCAACTTTAAAACAAAAAAACTTGAATATTTTAAAGATTTCCATTACAGGCTTCAAGCCCTGAGGTCTGTGACTGGCTCATTCCCTGGTTCCCCACCCTTCACTAGTTGGCTTAGAGCCAAGGCCTTTGGGGCTTCTGGGTAGCAGGGCATAGGGAAAGCTGAGAAGGGAGAGGTGATGTAAACACTTCCTCAATCAACCCTGAAGTTCAGGTGGGCTTTGGAGGTGAAGGTGGCTCAGCAGGGAGGTTGACAGGATGGTCTACTGTGCTTCCAGGAAGCTCCCTGGGGCTCTCCTTGGGCAGAGCACCCTGGTTCAACAAGAGGTTCAACAAGGCCCCTTGGAGTGATGAGTCAAGCTCTCTCCTCTGTCCAATACCTCAGAGTTGGGGGTGGAATGGGACATGAAAGCAGGACCCCTCAGGAAGGTGCCCTCCTAAGTACATCAAGGACTTCTCCCTCCAAAGGGCACAGAGATTTAGAGAACTGAGATCCCAATATTCTATAATGTTCTGACCTCAACCGATCCTCCTGACACACTTACTAAACACTGGACATGGGTCCACACAGGTGGTTGCCCCTTTGTCCATGTTCAGGAATATGAGAGTGTGCCTGTGCCCAATGTGTATTGAGCATAACAAGAATGATTGGTGTGACAGGTGTGATGAGTATAACAGGCATGTTCATTGTTTCAGGAGTAATGGGTCTGGTGAATGGGATGGTTGTGACTGGAGTGATCATTGCAATCCTGGGATCTTGGAATCTCAGAGATGGAGGGCCATATAGTCTAACATCCCCAACACAGGCTCCTCTAGAAAAAGGAAGGAAGGAAGGAAGGAAGGAAGGAAGGAAGGAAGGAAGGAAGGAAGGAAAGAAGGAAAGGAAAGAGGAAAGGAAGAAAGGGAGGAGAGAGAGAGGGAAGAAAGGAAGGAGGGAAGAGAGGGAAGAAGGGAAGGAAGGAAGATGGGAAAGAGGGAAGGAAAGAGGGAAAGAGGAAAGGAAAGAAGGAAGGAAGGAGGGAAAGGAAAGAGGAAAGGAAGAAAGGGAGGAGAGAGGGAGGGAAGAAAGGAAGGAGGGAAGGGAGGGAAGAAGGGAAAGAAGGAAGATGGGAAAGAGGGAAGGAAGGAGGGAAAGAGGAAAGGAAGAAAGGAGGGAAGGAAAGATTTATTAATTTCCTACTGTGTTCTATATATCAGGTTCTGTGCTAAACACTTTGTAAAGATGACCGTATTTGGTCCTTACAACATTGGGAGGTGGGCATTATTGAAATGCTATAGGCAACCCGTGTCACATTGCAACAGTTTTCATTGTTAGCCTCAATATGCCCCTCTGCATCTTCTACCTGTGGCTCCTCATTCTGTCCTCTGGGACCAAGGAGAACAGGTCTGGTCCCTTCTCCATACACTTGAAGACAACTATCCCACCCCAGTCTTCTCCAAGGTAAACATCCAGAATTACTTCCATTAGTGCTCATGTGGCATGAACTCAAGGCCTTTAATCACCCTGTTCGCCCCTCCAACTGATTACTGGCCCTACTAAAATGTTGAGAATTGAGCGAAAGGGATGGTAGGGGTGGCATCTTTTTGGAGTGACTGGTGTAATGGACGTGTTGGGAGTGACCAATTGATGAGTGTGGCAGGAGCAATGGATGTGGCAGTGGTGACTGGTGGGAGTGGCGCTGAGTGTGTCTCATAGTAATTTACCATAAGAGTGGTGTTGGGGTGTGGCAGTGAGAGAGATGAAGGAGGTGTTGGGTGTGACAGTAGTGATGGATATAGCAGGAGTGTTGAATGTGTCAGGAGTGAGCAAGGTGCTAGACACTTGACCAAGGCCTCATTTGATGGGTGTGGCAGGATCACTGGATGTGATTAGAATGATACAATGGATGTGGCTGGCCCCTGACTGGTTTGGTCTCCCTGGTGTAACAGCTCTCCTTTTCCCCCCTGGGCTGCTGCCTAGGCCAGGTACCAGAAGTTGACCAGGACCCTCAGGAAGCTGCCCTCTGAAATCTCCTCCAAGTCCCACAAGTCCCTTATGTCTTACTTTTCACTCCTCCACCCCAAGAAGGAGTATATGATTCAGTTCCTCATGGACCAAGCCATCAAACTGCTCCTCTACAAGTACAACTATGAGAAGGGCCTGGCAGAGAGGCTTGGCTTCATCTCCTTCTCTGTAGCTGACACCCTCATGGATCTCATCCTTGGCTACAAGAAAATCAAGGGCCCAGGCATCCGTCTCTCCTCCCAGATCAACTGGCCCTGCGTGCTGGACAAGCTGGAGAAGGCCGAGCAGGCAGCTCTCCTTGCACCATTCAGGAAGAAGGTCGACACCACCACCTCCTCATCCTCCAGCCAAAAATCTTCTCGGCTTTCTGTCAAGTCTTCACAGAAGCCCTTACATGGCCAGTACTCTTGGTCCTTGAATAGGGCATCTGGCAGGTCTTCTAAGCCCTCCGAGATTCCAGATGGGTCACCAAAAACTTCCTTTCCCACCACGAGCATGTCCTCCTACCTTCCTACTTCAGATAGCCAAAGTCAGGAGTCCAAGAGCTTGTCCAAGGACTTCTCTCTGGATTATTCCAAAAAAACTTCATCAAAAGCCTCTAAGCCCTCAGAAACCCCAGAGGTTTATTTTGAGGAGAAAGATGAAGAGGAGGAAGAGGAAGAGAAGGAGGAGGAAGAGGAGGAAGAGGATGATGAGAAAGATGAAGATGGGCATGAGGAAGAGGAGGAGGAAGAGTTGGAAGACGAGGAAGAGGAGGAGGAGACTAAAGATAAGGTCGAGACTAAGAATGAGGGCATAGAGGAATATGAGAATTTCTATGTCATGGAGACGGAAGGCACTGAGGATGCTGAACAGGAAGATAGTGCAGAGTACAAGTTAACCAATGAAGCCTCTGAAGACGCTGAGGAGGAAATGCTCTAGGAGTCCCTGCCAGCAGAAAGGCCTTCCCCATTGTCCCCTCCCCACCCCACTGTGCCTAATAAATCAAAGCTATTTTAGGTTACTCCCCTGCTCTTGGCTGCCTTGGTCCGCTTGGAAAGAGAGTCAGATTTATCGGGCAGGCAGGCAGTTGACAAGCATTTATTAAGTGTTTACGATGTGCGTGTGCTAGGCACAGGATATGAGGATACGTTTGTTTGTTTTTTAAAAAATTGTCCCTACCCTCAAGGTGGTTACATTTTAAAGGGTGGATGGTCAATGCACAAACCTTTATTAAGCTCTTATTATGTGCAGGGTACTGTCCTAGGCTCTACTCGTTAGAGAGCTGAGGTTTGGATCCCAGCTCTGCCTCTTAGCACAGATCTTTCCCTCGAAGCCTCACTCTCCTCCTCTGGACTGCTATGTGCCAGACTGTGTTCTCAGTTTTGGGCATCAAGTATAAAAGAGTCACTCTCCACAAGGAGAGGAGACCACCCCCCCACCCCCACAGGCACAAATACACCCACAGCTGAAGGCCAGTGAGGGAAAAAGGAAGAGAAGGTGGCACCTGAAGAAGAAATCCCCAAGTCATGCCGTCATGTGGGAAATGTTGCTGCTTCCGCCCTCCAGACAGAGGGACACTGAGCCATGAGGGAGTGGAGTCCCAAGGAAGGTGGGAGCTTCCTGGGGCATGGGGGTGGGGGAGAGTCAAAGCAGCCATTCCCTTGTGAAAGGGTTTGGTGGAGGCTCTCTCTTCCCTTAGAAATGAATGCTACATTTCTGAAAGAGACTAGGGTTGGTTTTTTTTTTTAATGGTTGGTTGGTTTGGACTAGACATGTGATCTCATAGTTTTGGGGAACTGTTTATTGAGGAAACTCCTTCTACCAATGAAGAACAGTGCCAATTCTATACCTGACCATCCTAGGTGCCTGGAGCCCTGAGGTTAAGTGACTGGCCCAAGGTCACACAACCAAGTTGGGTCAGCGGCGGAATTTAAACCCAATCAGTCAGTCAATGAACAACATACACTAGGCCTACACAGAGAGGCAAAAGATAGGCAGGGTCCTCAAGGAGCTTACAATCTGATAGGGAAGATAGTAAACCAAAGGAAGCAGACTGGAGGTAGAGGACAGAGAGTAGGGAAAAGATCCCAAGCTTGGGGGCATGCTGGAGAAACCCAGATCTTTGGGGTTTCCAGATGATGCAGCTGCACGACACGCCCTGCTGAAAGACTTGTGTTAGCCAATTTGGGCAGATTTGCCACTATGAGTTGTGTACTCAGATTGTGTAGATGTGACAGTCAGTGGTGGAATGGAAACCCCCTGAGGGCAGGATCCGAGTTTTAGAACTGGAAGGGACTTTGGAAGGCTTCCCCACCCTCCCACACATAAGCCACTCCCTCTTTTTGCAGACAAGAGAACTGAGGCCCAAGGAGATTTATCAGCATTCATCTGATAAGTATCAGAATAAGGATGTAAGCCCTGAATTGAAATCCAGCAAAACCACCCTGACAAACTGCTTCTGTCTCCTCAGTCTTCTCTTCTCTAGTCTAAACACTCCTGATTCCTTCAACCAGCCCATTATGATCATTGTCACATCTTCTTCTGGACACCATACATCTCATCCATGTCCCTTGTTGGTGGGGTCTTTGGTGGACCATGAAGACGAGGAGAAACAGAAACTATTGACATCACCATTCCTCTGCTTCCTGAAGTCTTCGGAGAATCAGTCTGTCAGCTAGCTGGGGGAGGGAAGGGGGTGATGCATCCACTGTCACCAAGTACTGCTGCCCTTCAGTCACCAGTCCAGAGGTTATAGTAGGGGGTGGTCACTCTGTGTGTGCTCAAGCAAGTCTTTTCCCCTGGCAGGAACTTGGAGAATGCTATTGGAGGCCACCAGTTTATAGACCCAGGAGGATGGCCTGAGACATGCTAAAAATGACCAGATTAGAAAAGTCATCTCTCCTCTTGAGCCCCTCATCCATTAGTGGCCAACTTCATTCATGAAATGTAGACAATTCACTTTTTAATGATGATGTGATTGATTAAAACCCAGTCAGATTATTTTAAGCAAGCACCAATTGCCTTCCCATCTGCTCCTCCACCCTGTCTGCCCAAGAATTAGAAGGTAGTTGAGATTGCCTCGTCAAGCATTCAGAGACAAGTTTAGCTCCAGAAACTAGCATCCCTTCTCCCTCAATCTCATTTGAGCTGGCAGGTTTCACAGAAGTTGCCCATCTATTTCATCCCCTCTGCTGCTCTGCCTGTCCCCACCTTTGAATCCTTGTCCCAACAACCACAGCTCTCTCCAGGGCTGGTCTCAGTTGAATGTCTGTGCCAATGGAGGTGTACTCCCTTACTCCTAAATGCCTAGTTTTCAGCAATGTTGCCTAACACTTCAACAAGTACGAAAAGAGGATCAAGGTCAGCTACCGTGCTGATGGTAAATTATTTAACTTGAAAAGACTACAAGCCAAGACTAAAGCGGAGGGAAAGTTGGTGTGTGACTTTTGTGCACATGATTGTGCATGCAATGCAGCCTCTGAGGCTGAGGTGCAGCAAAGTATGGATTGTTTCTCTACTGCTTGTGCTAATTTTGACCCCAAAATAAACAAGAAAACACAGGCTCTCCACCAGCCAGCACTGAAGAGGTATAAGTAGGGGGGATTTCTATTGAAATGCTTTCTAGGTTCGTCCTCCGAAAAGAATTACTGGACTCAGCTGTCCTTGGCAGAGTCAGAGAGAAAACCTGCAAAAACCTGCAAAGGGTAGGAATTAGGGTTAAGTGTGATGCTCTGCAGTGGGCAGGAGAGAGTTAAGAAAAAGCCTGCAAAGACCAGGGTTTAGAGAGGCAGTTTTTAAAGATACAAAACTGTCAGTCATAGGCTCATTAGGCTCATTAGGCTAATTAGGTGTGCAAGGGTGGAGTTAAAGAGGGACCTGGGAGGATCCAGGGAGTGGCTAATACTTAAAGGGACATGCACCCTTCACATCAACTGCGCATGCGTTTTGCCCATCATTCCCTGGGAGAAATTGCAGGGTACAAGGGGCGGAAGGTGTGGTTTTTGCCTTGAAACATCATAAAGTCAATCAGCGGTCAGATTTGAGGTCAAATTTAAATGAGAAGTACCTCATCCAGTTTGCAGCTGGATGAGTCTTGTTTACTAGAACAAAAGGAGGTAGTGCCTTTAAAAGATTCTTGTTATCATAGCTATAGAGTTAATGGTTTCAGAGGAAATACCTCTAGGCTGGGGGCAGGGAAGAGACAGAGTTAATGCTTTACAGCTGTGGGGGGAAGAAATGTGGCTTTTACAACTTAACACCAGACTGAAATTACAACAATGTTTCAAAATTATAAAATCACCCCAAAAAATACTACGAAGGTCACTCAGCACTGCTTCAGCACCACAGCATCCATATGTGAAACCATCAGTTACAGTAAATGGAGAAGTTTGGAATACTGTTGTGGAGTCCCAGTTGGGAAAAAGTCATAAAATACAGTAATAAGTGATAAGCCATAAAAACTTAAAACTTTGTGAAAGTAGAAGCCCAAACACGGTGACCTGTTAAAAATCATAACTTAGACACTGAGTCATAACTTAAGATACTATGACCTATGAAACCCTTGACAAAAATACTGTGATTGGTATATGATCAATGCACAAACTTATGTGTGGGAATAATATGGACATAATACCGAAGTGCGTTCCTAAGCAGAAAACTCCAAATATCCGCCAATCAGTAGTGATGCCCTCTCTAGCTCCTCCTCCCTTTGTCTGTTTTCTATGATTACTACGGGGATTTTTTTGGGTTCTTTTCAAGGATCCACTGAAGTGTTTGGCTGCTACCCCAGACTGCTGATTATCTGAAGTCTTGGCAGGGATCCATCATACTGGCCCCTAATGTAAGTAACTCAATTGATTGAACTACTACCTATAATCAGTCTGGAGCCCCTTGGCCTCTTCCTTTGGTATTGAACTTGTCTCACTATTTGGGGGGGGGGGGAGACGCATCATTCCCTAGGTGGGGAAATTATAGACCTTACAACTGTGGATAAGTTCACTTACCTTGGTGGTGCACTTTCCAGGGATGTACACACAGATAATGAGGTTAACACATGCATTGCCTGAGCTAGCTCAGTGTTTGGGGGGCTCAGAAGGAAAGTGTGGGACAGAAGAGGTATTTGACTACCAGACTGAAGGTCTATAGAGCCATGGTGCTGACCTCATTGTTGTATGTCTGTGAAACCTGGACAGTCTACCAGCACCATGCCAGCAAACTGAATCACTTCCATCTGAATGGTCTTAGAAAGAGTATAAAGATCACTTGGCAGGATAGGGTACCAGACACTGAGGTCCTTTCTTGAACTAAACTGCCGAGCATTTAAGAAAGGAATTTATAACTTTTATATTAATCGGTAGGATATGTGTAATAAAAATGCTAATAATTTCGTTTTCTCAAGAGCTGACTCTCTGGCTTGGGAGTCAGAGCTCACAATGTGGCTTAAACTGATTAACCAAAACTCTGACAACACTGCTTTAGGGGAGGTGGTCATGACCTCCAAAGACTTGACCCCAGAACTGTTGTATTGTGGGACTTGTGGGTGTCTCATGGGAAATCACTAAATGATTGTTTCTAATCCACCCCCACCCCCACCCCCCATTTAATTCTATAATCTGTGCTTTTACTTCAGCTAGGAGAACATTCCTCACTCTGATTAATTAAGCTACTTGATTATTGGCACTTGGTCTCTAGACCTGCTTTGTTCAGCTCTGAGCATTCTCAGGTTAGAGACTGGCTGGTCAAAATCCTGTTAACACGTTCAAACTCTACTGTAGAAAGTGCAACTCCAATGGGCTGGCCATGTGGTTTGAATGTCAAATGTACTCTTGCCTAAAAGACTATTTTACAGAGACCTCACACAGGGCAAGCATTCACTTGGTGGTCAGAAGAAGCAATATAGGCAATCTCTCAGGGTCTCTCTTGAGAAATTTGGAATTGATTGTGTGAGATGGGAGACAGTGACCCAGGACTGCCCACATCAGAGAAGGCTCTGAGTTCTATGAGCAAAGCAGAATTGAGACAGCTCAGAGGGAACACAGGGTCACAGGGTGCACAGATTTGGAGAATCCCCCCTGAATGTTCAGACGGACTATTTGTGCCGACCTGTGGTGGAGCGTTCCAAGCTCATGTTGGTCTGATCAGCCAAGGTTGGACACACTGAAACTACACGTTAGCATAGTGATGCCATTTTGGTCCTCTTCCAGAACGAAGGACAACAACCAGCCCAGGTGCCTTGGAAAAGCAAACTCTTGGGTGGCTCCTCCGGAAGGACTGAATGGGAGAAATTATCGTACATAAATGGGATGAACAAAGCATGTTTATACAATGGAGGGGGCAAGGTGGGGGGGGGTAAGTGAGCAATACTTGAACCTCACTCTCATCTGAACTGGCTCAAGGAAGAAAGAATACACACACACACACACACACACACACACACACACACACACACACACACACACACACACGGTTACAGAAATTCGTCTTGCCCAATAGGGAAGGAGCAGGGAAAGAGGCTGAAAAAGCAGAAGGGAAATGGGGGGTTAAGAGAAAGGGTAGATTAAGGGAGGCCGTGGTCGATAGCAAAACAGACTCTAACTGAAAAAGACAGTTTAAAAAAAGAG
>CM053580.1:588357513-588377623 GCA_028627135.1 Pseudochirops cupreus
CACACACACACACACACACACACACACACACACACACACACACGGTTACAGAAATTCGTCTTGCCCAATAGGGAAGGAGCAGGGAAAGAGGCTGAAAAAGCAGAAGGGAAATGGGGGGTTAAGAGAAAGGGTAGATTAAGGGAGGCCGTGGTCGATAGCAAAACAGACTCTAACTGAAAAAGACAGTTTAAAAAAAGAGGAGAAATAGAAAAGAACAGGATGGAGGGAAATACACAGTTAGCAGTCGTAACTATGAATGTGAATGGGATGAAACCAGCCATAAAATTGAAGCTGATAGCAGAATGGATTAGAAACCAGAATCCCACAATATGTTTTTTATAAGAAACACACTTGAAACAGAAAAACATAGAGAGTTAAAATAGGGGCAGGAGGAGAATTGATTGTGTTTCAGCTGACGTGAAAAAGGGTAACAGCAATGATTTTAGCAAAGCAAAAGCAAAAATAGACCTAATTGAAAGGGAATTAATCAGGGAAATTGCATTTTGCTAAAAGGTATGTGAATTAATATCAATACTGAACACAGATGTACCCAATGGCATATTACCCACATTTTTTGAAGGAAAAGTTAAATGAGTTACTTCAGGCTGCTCCCCCCATCTCTGCCCTCGCCCTTCCCACTGTGCTCTCTGGGATGCTTCCTTCATAGGTAACAAACTTGCTTTCATCTTAAGTCTTTTGACTTCACACTATTTCTGTCTTCACTGAGACCTGGTCTCCCTCCTCCCTTTCTAGCTATGGTTGCACTTCCTCTTATGTCCCGACTTACTGAAGGGTGGGGAGTTGGAATCCTCCTTGCTCTTCATTGACACTCCCAGGTTCTCTGTCTCTACCGTCTTCACTCAGTGACTTCCCCTCCTTTGAGGTTCACAGAACCTATGTCGATGAAAACTCCAAGAGCTGAGCCATTTCATGGTTAACCCCAGCTTTATTCAGTAACACACAAGGCAGTGGATGGTGGGAGTAATTCAAGGCTGAGGCAAAATCAAGAATGGGACACAGGTAGAAGAGACTCCAGAGAAAAGGGTAGCTGAGGTGAACTGTTTGATCCAGGGGTAAAGATAGGGAAGGGTAGCCAGTAGAGGGGTGAGAGTCTATGAGAGAACTGGAGGGTAGAGGGAGAGGTCTCAGTGAGAACAAAAAGCAAGGTTTGGAGTTAGTTGCAAGCAGAGGGAGAGGTGGAATGACAACAGATTATAATCAGATAAAGGAACTTCACAGTTCATGAACATGGACATGGTACATTGTGGGTACATATATTCATACATACAGCTAGACAGAGTAGTTTGATGAAGGCACAACATTTGGTCTGTTTGATTAGTTAAAAAAAACAATTATTAGAAATGTTGGAGAATATGTGGAAAAATTGGAAAACTAATGCATTGTTGGTGGAGTTGTGAACTGATCCAATCATTCTGGAGAGCAATTTGGAACTATGCTCAAAGGGCTATAAAATTGTGCATACCCTTTGATCCAGCAATATTCCTACTAGGGCTGTATCCCAAAGAAATCATTAAAAAGGAAAAAGGACTCACATGTATAAAAATATTTATAACAGTTCTTTTTTCTGGCGGCAAAGAATTGGAAATTGAGGGGATGCCCATCAATAGGGGAATGGCTGAACAAGTTTTGGTGTATGATTGTGATGGAATATTCTTGTGCTGTAAGAAATAACGAGCAGGCGGATTTCAGAAAAACCTGGAAGGACTTACTGAACTGATACTGAGTAAAGTGAACAGAACCAGGAGAACATTGTATACAGTAATAGCAGTATTGTGCAATGACCAATTTCGATAGACTTAGCTCTTCTCAGTAATATAATGATCTAAGACAACTCCAAAAGACTCGTGATGGAAAATGCCATCCACATCCAGAGAGAGAATTATGGAGTCTGAATGCAGAGTGAAGCAGACTATTTGCTCTTCTTTTGTTTTTTTTCTTTCTTGTGTTTTTTCCTTTTGTTCTGATTCTTCTTTCACAACATGATTAATGTGGAAATGTTTAATATGATTGTACATGTATAGCCTCTATCAGATTTCATGCCCCCTTGGGGAGGTAAGGGGGTAAGGAGGGGGAAAATTTTGGAATTCAAAATCCTATAAAAGTGAATGTTGAAACCTGAAAATAAAGAAATTAATTTTTTAAAAAAGAAGCAATAACCAGCTTGTTTTAAAATGCTGCTTTTACCCTGTGGGACTTCAGTGCACTTATTGATGCTCCCTCAAACACCCAAATTTCCCACTTTCTCAACTCATTTCCTATAACCTATATTCAAGTTTCCATCTCTATGTCATTTTATTTCCCATTTCCCATTAGCCATCCCCCATGCCTGGAATATACTCCTTCTCACCTTACCCATTCATACCACGTAAGAGATTCTCAAGTCTCGTGACTGAGATACCACAGAACTCAGCGACTAAATTACTGTGGAACCCAGTGACTGACTGACCACATTTTAATTTAGTTCAACAAACAGGTGGTCTCCTCTGCAGCTTCACCGACTTCTCTTTCTTCAATCCATCAGTCAATAAACATTTATTACACATCTATTATCTGCCAGGCACTATACTAAGTGCTGGGGAAATAAAAAAGAGGCGAAAGACAGTACCTGACCTCAAGGAACTTACAGTTTTCAAGGCATAGCTTAAGTATCACTTTCTACCAGCCTTTCCAGCTGTTAACACCTCTCTCAAACCACATACACACATATGTATGTATGTGTCATATATACATATGTATATATGTGTGTATGCATACGTACATACATATAGATAGATAGGTGGATAGATAGATGGATGAATGGATGGATGGATGGATGGATGGATGGATGGATGGTTAGATGGATAGAGCTCCTTTTCTTTATGGCTCAGGGAGGGAAAATGTCCAGTGTACTCAAATAGTGCACCCCTATTCCACCCCATTGTGGAAGCATCTTTATTAGTTTCTCTAGTATGTGGTCTGTGTGTGTGTGTGTTGCCAATGAAAGTCATGTGTATTCACGTGCGTCTGTCTAGAGGGGCTCAAAGGAAGGTGTGAATCTTCTCTACCCAACCTTCTCCAAGGGAGACTTTTGATTCCTAATAGGAAGGAAAGCTCGGAGGTTGGGGCCGAAAGACCGGCCACCCTGTCCCCCTTCCATAGATAAATACTGTTAGAGGAAAGCATGTTTTTAGATTCAATTGCACCTCTGCTAACTATCTCTTTAATAGGAAAGTAGTGTCCCAAGTCATACATCCAAAGAGATTCCCACCAAGTATCAGTTACATAAGGACTACACATAGTAAATAACAAATGGATTTGTCTGTGAGAAATAATTCGTTTGGATCCCTACTCTATTCCGATCAGCTTGATACTTTACCTAAGTCATTTGGGATTGAAAGGTTCTTATGGGGGGCCTCAAACTTTAATGAATGTTCACTACTTGTTTACTAAGTGATAAGGCTCACTTGGCCAACCACAAGAATGCTGATTTTTCCACCCTGTTTTGCTCAAATTCCATCTCCAAACCCAGCATAGGTAGGATGCCTTGATGCTTTGGAAAGTCTCCCAACTTATTTTTGTATCTCCAGGCCATTCTCTCTTGTCCAACATGAGCAGGTGACCATCCTATGACCACTTAGTCAATGGAGATGACCCAGTGGAGTTCACCCAACCTGTGTCCCCACCATTGATATAATTTTTGGTCCTCAAAAGCAAGGCCTATCAACCAGTGAGAATCTGTATTTTACCATGCCTCTTTTGCATAGTTGAAAATCAAATTCAAGTATAAAAACAAGGTCCTGGAAGATGGGGACATCTCAGATCATGAGGAAGATCTGAGGTCCACATCACTGGAGGGGACCATATGGTCTTTGGAAAGTGCCATGGGTGCAGAGTTCTGCCTCAGTGGTTTTTCTGGTAGGCAGGACAATTATAATCCCCACATATCTAAGTAGTAGCAAGCATCATAGGAGTTATACAGAGGAGACCATGGCAAACAATATGCAGAATGAATGAGTTCTCCTATTGGAAGCAAAATATCTCAGCTCAACTGAGAGAGTCCCAGAAATTCTCCTAAGTACCTAGTGTGGTAAGCTGAGAATACAGACATGATTGTCTCTATTACAGAGACATGACCCCAGCTCCTCTATAGGTCAGCTTCTTCCCAGGATCTCTCCCTGAAGAGACTCAAACTCTTTTCTCTCCAAGTTGGAATCTATTGTCACCCTCTTGAAGGCATGGAGCATCAAGTAATCAATATCCATCAACGATCAGAGTCTTAAATAAATCAGTTCGAGATCCTAATTACAAAAAAAAAATATCCTGGTTACATTAGAAATATTCAGAAATAACATTTCTCCAGAAAAAAAAACCTTTTCCATATTTTTCCACTGAGAGAAATGGATTTTTTTTTTAAAAGCAAAGAGAATTTTTACAACCAGTGTCTCTGATAAAGGCCTTATTTCTAAAACATACAGAGAACTGAGTCAAATTAATAAGAATGCAAGTCATTCCAATGCTAGTTGGACAGCTCTCTCTTCAAACTGGAAATGACTTTTATATAAATTAACAACTATTACATAAAAAAGAAAAACAAAAGTGTTTCTGCAGATGGGTGTAATGGCGAGGTACAGAATTAGCGGTTTTTTTCTTCCTTTGACATCACCAGCCTTCCCAGGGGCTGCCTAAAGACCTTTTGGTGGTCCTCAGGAACCCTAATTTTGGTCCTGTCAGACCTGCTCCTTCCCCCAGTCTGCTCCCAGACCCCCCCAGGTAAGCATCCTCCTCTGGTAGGAGGACTGCCTGGTAGTCCTGTGCTCGCTCAGCATCTTCCCCCGCCCCACAACTCAATCTCCTATACACTGGGCTCCAGAAACTGACGGTCATTGGGTCACTTAACCTGGGGTTCCTTGGTCACTGGCTTCTCAATGGCCGCTCCCTGTCTGGGAGCCTTTTTTCATCTCAGAAGCTTCCTAGGAAACTCTGCGGCTCAGAGGCCATCCTGGCTTCATCGTAAGGAGACATTCCCAACATCCCGGGCCATCCTTCCGCTGACTGGGTTCCATGCCTGGCCATGCCCCCCCCCCCATCAGCTCCGGCTCTTGGCTCCCCTAGATTTCTCCCATACCAGCTGAGCCCCCTTCCAGAGGCCGCTCTTGCCCGTGCACTGGTCATCTCCAGCTGGACCTGCCCGTGTCTGGTTTGCCCATGGTCTGGACGGTCTCCCACTGCACGGGGAGCTCCCCAGGAGCAGGGACTGGCTTTCCCCCGCTTCAGAGAGTTCTTTGGAGGGCCAGGCGGTCCGCCCCAGCAGGGCGTGGAATCTGGGACCCCCTTCTTTACGATGCGACGATAAAATGCCCAGGATGACAAGGTCGCCAATTATACCGAAATGCAAGTTTCAAAACATATTTTAAAAAACACCAGGGGCCTGGAGCCCAAGGAAGAACCTCGATTTTAGAGAATCGCCTAGGGGTACAGAGAGCTGAAGGGGCTTGCTCAGGGTCACAAAGCAGCCCACGACGCCAGCCTTCCGTACTGAGCCCAATGGCTCAGATTAGGAACATCTGGACGGAGCGATCACGTGGCCTCGCGAGCTAGGGACCCGAGGCCCCAGAAATCCAACCCCTCCCCCGCCAGCCCCATACCGGGGTAAGGCCGGGTCCACAGTCTTAGCATCCAGTGGCCAGGTCACGCCCTCCTTCACGCCTATTGGCCGAGTGCCTGAGCTCGTGGCCCAATCGCAGCCTCCGTCGTGTCTTCAGCCCCGGCTCCACAGACCCCAGCCGGGCGCCGCTGCCCTTGACGACGAGGGCGGGGCCTCTCTGGGCAGGGACCAATGGGGAAGCGGGCGTCGAGCTGCGCGGAGCGGTCATTGGCTGCGGCGGCCGGCGCTGTCGGCGGGGGATTGGAGGCGGCGCCCAGGCGGAAGCGGCCCCGGGCCTGGCGGGAGTGGGTCGGGGGGATGTGGAGGCCGGGGCCGCTGCCGCTGCTGCTGCAGCTGCTGCTGGCGGCCCAGGCCGAGGCCGGGGCCGAGCTCGGGACCGGGGCCGTGACCTGCGGGTCCGTGCTGAAGCTGCTCAACACGCGCCACGGCGTCCGGCTGCACTCGCATGACGTCAAATACGGCTCCGGTGCGCGCGAGATGGGGGAGGGGCGGGGGAGGGGGCTAGAGGGGAGAGGGTGGGGGATGGGGTGGTGGGAGTGGGGGAGGGAGGAGGTCGGGGAGGGGGAGAGATTCTGGGAGGAGGGGGAGGGGTGGTGGGAGGGGGCAGTAGGGATGGAGGAGGGGGAGGGGAGATGCTGGGGGATACTGGATGGGGGAGGGGCTGGAGGCCGGCCCGCTGACCCCTCCGCCCCCCGGCCGCAGGCAGCGGGCAGCAGTCGGTGACGGGCGTGGAGGGCTCGGAGGATGCCAACAGCTACTGGAGGATCCGCGGCGGCGCCGAGGGCCAGTGCCCGCGCGGCGCGCCCGTGCGCTGCGGCCAGGCGGTGCGGCTCACCCACGTGAACACGGGCAAGAACCTGCACACGCACCACTTCCCGTCTCCCCTCTCCAACAACCAGGTGAGTGAGGGGCGGGGGGCGGGGGCGCCTGCCGGAAAGGAAGTGCCCCCCCAGCTCCCCTTCTCTGGCCACACGGTAGTGAGCTCCGGGGCAATGGACTCGTGGGAGCTGGGGCTTGATGCTTGCCTGAAGGGACAGTGGCAGGTGGAGCCCTGGCCCGCAGCTGCCAGCCTGGGGGCAGCCCAGGGCAGCACTTTCGGTTTCCCTGAGGCCTTCAGGGTCTGGAAGCCCGGGACCGAGCCGGACTTGGTCCTGGTCTTTGGGGCAGCCTGGCTCCCCGTTCTGTGCTCTGGAGGTGGGTACCAGGGGGGCTCAGTCTGCCTGTGTGGAAGATGGGGTGAACCTGTGGCTGCCCTCCACCCTAGCTGCAGAGGACCGCTGCCTGACGAGCAGCTTTGGTCTCCCAGGACAGGCGTCCAAACCTCAGCACTTCACACTGGCCTCAGTTTGTGCCTCTGTAAAATGGGGGTGACCTTGCCTGAAGTCTCTTCCAGCCCACCTCCCATAATCCTTTGCTTCCAGGAGGTGAGCGCCTTTGGAGACGGTGGGGAGGGGGACCAGCTGGACGTGTGGCTGGTACAGTGCAGTGGCACCTACTGGCACCGGGAGGAAGCCGTCCGCTTCCAGCATGCTGGCACCCATGTCTACTTGTCCGTCACGGGGGAGCAGTATGGGCACCCCATCCGGGGGCAGAGGGAGGTCCATGGCATGCCCAGTCCCAACCAGCACAACTCATGGAAAGCCATGGAGGGTGTCTTCATCAAGCCCAGCCCCACGGAGCCCTCTAGACATGATGAGCTGTGAGCCGGGAAGGACAGCACCCCCGGGCACTGGGCCTCCCCCAGGGGTGGACTTGTCAAGACAGATAATGAATAAAATGTTTGTCTGATGGCCCTGAGGTTGCCCATGCGCCCTGTAGAGGCAGCCCTCGAGTTGGGCAGCTTGGGGGAACAGGGTCACAGAGGCTCGCACGGTGCTGAGTGCAGGGGACACAGCAGGGCAGTCCCTGCCCTCCAGGAGTCCCCAGTCTGTCCAGCCCAGCTGTTCTGGGGATCTCAGAGGGAAGGCAGGAGGTGGCAGCGAGAGGGCTCTGGGCCTGGAGGATGAACAGAGGAGGAGGAGGAGGGGAGGAGGGGCAGGCTTCGAAGGTCCAACCACAGTTTGTATGGTGTCTGGCTACTCTAGTGGCTGAATGGAGAATGGACTGGAACAGGCAGAGTCTCCCTTAAGGCTCGGTGCCTGTTCCTGAGGTGAGCCAGCTGTCAGCAGGTGGCCCCTCCGGGCAGATGCTCAGCTAGCTTCCCTGAGCCCCTCCCTGCAGAGCCCATCAGCTCCCAGGAAGCACAATCTGAGTGGAGTAGACCCAAGTCCAAAGCTGCAAAGCTGAGAGTGACTGAGTGACCCCCAACCTGGGCAAGGCACCAACTCACTTCCTCACTGGACACTCCATGGCCCCTTTTGTCTCTTGGGTTCAGGGGTTGGGAGGCTGGCCTGTGCGTCCTGGGGCTGGGGGAGGACAGAAATGGAGACACCAACCCCACCCCCAGACCCTAAGGGCAGCGCTCCAGGAAGTGGGCGTCCACAAAACTTAGCCAAACTGCCCATGGCAGTGAGCTCCCCATCCCACCCGGTACTCAGATAACTTCTTTGGGGGCTGTGCCCTGGCGGGGGGCCCAGCCACAATGAACCCTGAGAGTTGTGTTCATCTTTGAATGGCTTAATCAAGAGAGGCTGGCATGGTTCTCCTTGGCTCCACCTAGGCCATGGGGTAGGTCAGGGTGGGCAAGTCCTAGCCTCAGATTCTGGGAGGGGCTCCCAGAGAAGGGAGCCCCAGCTGCATGGGCAGGTGACAGACGGAGCTTTCTCCCCAGGAGCCTACCACCATGGGCAGAAGGGGGAGGGGGTCAGGGAACCCACCCCTCTGGCCCCCAATTTGAGGCCTGAGCTAAATTCTGGGATCCCATGCAG
This sequence comes from Pseudochirops cupreus, assembly GCA_028627135.1. Taxonomy (NCBI): domain Eukaryota; kingdom Metazoa; phylum Chordata; class Mammalia; order Diprotodontia; family Pseudocheiridae; genus Pseudochirops; species Pseudochirops cupreus. Next base: position 588,366,046 of record CM053580.1, read on the forward strand.
GCTGGACAGAAACCAGGAGACAAGCCCTTCACTATCGGCATTTATTAGGCACCATGTGTAGAACTGGTTGGGTGGCCTCAGACTGGAGAATCCAGTGGGTCAGAGGGCCTGCTGTCCTCCCCACAAAGGGAAGGAGAGAGGAGTACCCCGAAGGTGCAGTCCCACCTCATCCAAACCCTGCTCCCTCCTGTCAGCATCAGGAACCCCTTCTAAGGGACAGACACAAGCATTTATTATGTTCCTGTCTGGCAGAGATACCTTCAATTTCGGAAACCTTGTGAGGCAGCAGGTGCCGTCATCCTCCCTATTGTGTAGTGGAGGAAACAGGCAGACAGCTGGGAAAGCTCTGAAACCGAATTTGAACTTGGGTCTCCCAAAGCTGCACCACCTTTCACCTCTGAATCCCCTTCCATTAATGAGTTGGGATAGGAGATAGATGTAGTTCCAAGTCCACCTCAGGGGCTGCCTACAGGAGGAGTGGAGCCCCCGGGGTACCCCCAGCGGAGCTCCTGCCCCCCTGCCCTGTCCCCTTTGGTCACACTGGGCCGGGCCGAGGGAGGCCTGACCAACGCCCTTTCACAATTGCACTGCTCGGTGACTGGACAGCAGGGCAATGGGGAAAGAGCTTTGGGCAGCCCCTGGGCCCCTCCCCGGGGCCGGGCAGGGGGGAGGGGCGGCCCTTCCCCCACCCCAGCTCACCAGATCTAGCTGGGCAGCAGCTCCCCTGCCCCCCCCCAAGTCAGGGTGGGGCCCCCTCGACTGCCAGCCATCACCCCCAGTTACCTTCCGAGAGGGGAGGAATGATTATTCCCATTCTCCAGAGAAGCCTGAGCTCAGCCCAGAGAGTGGCAGTGACTTGGGGGCCCCAAATCAGGGAGGGGGCCCAGGTTTTCTGCCTTGGTCCCTGCTGGGAAGACGATGGGAGGAGGGGCAAAGCTCGGGCCTCAGAGGGCCACCAATCCTGTGATCAAGGTAGACCACCCAGAACAGGCTGGGGCCTGGCCCCCTCTTGGGGGCTTCAGGATGAAGATGACTTAGGAGCCCGAGGAGCCAGGGACACGGGGCCAGGACAGGAACCAAGACTGGAGGGGGGATGGAGGCAGACACAGAGGCCAGGCAGGATGGGGGCTCCCCCAAGTCTGGGCTGCTGGGATCGGCTCCCAGGTCCATCAGGCCCACTACAGGGGGGCGGTGCTGATCCAACCCCACAGGGACAGGAAGGGGTGAGAGCACTCCGGCCAATCCTGAGCCCTAAATGGAGGTGGGGGAAAGCTGGGCAGGCTTGGCTGGCCCCCCCCCCCAAGCATGGGGTGCCCTGTAGGGTCTGAGCTCTGCCGACCAGAGGCAGGGCCCACCCAGGAAGGGAGAAGCTACATGGGGGGAGCACAGAAAGGGGGGCCTGCCTGGAATGTAGACCACAAAGGGGAGGGTGCAGAGTAGCATGGGGGGAGCTATGGCCAGGGGCCCAAGCTGTCTTCTCCGAGGCCTGTCCTGGTGGCCAATGCCCTTTTAACATTGCACTGCCCCTCACTGGCTCAGCAGGGCAACAAGAAAAGGGCCCTGGCCACCAGCAGCGGTGTCCAGTCTGGGGACCCCTCTGCCCCAGGCTGGGGCAGGAGGGCTCAGGTAGGGAGACAGAGGGGGGGCAGGGGGTGCTCCAGGAGAGCTGGGGACCCCCTCCCACCTTGCTGGGGCAGGAGGGCTCAGGACACAACTTGGTGGACCGGGCAGCTCCCTTCCGGCCCCAGCAGCCAACAACACCCCTCCCCCCATTCTCCTTACCCTCTGCTAAACTCTCGGACCCGGGCCCGGTTCCGCTAAGAGCTCGATGGGCTCCTGCCCCGCCTCCCCACGTTCACTCCGGGACCCCTCCCTCCCCCAGGCTCCTGGTTCTCCGCGGGCCCCCCCACCTCGTCCCCGGCCCCCCGCCCCTCCCCACTCCGCTCCTCCCGTGACCCCAGCCCCCCGTTTCTGCGGCCCCACCCTCCGTCTCGGCACAACTTCGGGGCCCGGGGAACCTGCCTGCCGCGGAGCCTCGGGCCGGGCCCCTGCTCGGCCCCGCGCGTGGCACGCCCGTCCGTGCCGTGCCGGGGAGGGGCCGCCCCCGCCCCGCCCCGCCCCCCGCCTGCGGCCGCGCTCCTCCCGCCCCGGGGGCGCGGCTCGGGCCGGGCGGGGGCCGCCGCGCGTGGGCCGGGCCGCGCGCGACCTCGTGGCTCCCGCCGCCGCCGCCGCCGCCGCCGCCGCCGCCGCGCGGGCTCCATCTTTGACGGCCGGCCCCGCGGCCGGCCCTCGTTAGCATAGCGGCGCGCCCATTGGCCGCCGCCCGCGCTAGTCCCGGCCGCCCGCCTCGCCAGTGGCTGCGGGGCCGGAGATTTTAAACCGGGAGCCCGGCCCTGATTGGCTGGCCCGCCCGCCGCGTCACGGGCCGCTCGCTTTTAACAATGAACTCCGCCGGGCCCGCCCTCCCATTCACAATTTTTAAAAAACTTTGCCCGCCTTTTCTCCGCGGCGTGCTCCTCGGCCGCGCCTCCCCCTCTGCCTTCGCGGCACCCGGAGCCAAAGCCCTAGGTTCGAATGCTGCGGTCCCTACCCTGCAGGGCCGCTTAGGACCCGAGGGCTGGAGGCGACCTTAGGGGCCATCGGAGGAGAGTGCCTGCGCCTTTCACAGATGGGGAAACTGAGGTCCAGTCACAGAAGCAAGGCTGGTCAAGACAGGAAGCATTGATTAAGCGCCCACTGTGTGCCAGGCTCTGTGCCAAGCGCCAAAGATACAAAATAGAGGCAAATGAGCGTTCTTGCCCTCAGGGAGCTCCCTAGGCATTCCAAAGAGGCTCAGAGGGAGGAAGGGAGCCGGCTGCCAGGGTCCAGCCTGACCCGAGCATCCTTCTTCGAAGGGAGGGGAACAGGGGGCTTCCAGGGGGAGAAGTCCAGGCTCACGCTTCAGTGGCGTGGTATAGAACTTCAATGCAGACAGTGGCAGTAAACAGACAGGATTTGAATTCGGATCCTGACTTCCGAAGTCTACTGTGCCCTAACTGGGCACTGGGAGCAAATTCCTTCCCCTCTGGATTCAGCGCTCTCATCCGCAGAATGAAATCATTTACCAGATGACGTGGTCAAGAAGGCTCCCAGCCTTATCTCTTATCCTCCCCGGCGAGCTCAGCCTGGACCCTTTCCCTCCAATCGCTTCTCCCTCACTGGGGTCCTCTGAGCTCCCACCCCCGTCTCCATCTGTCCCAGTCACTCAGTGCAACAAGCGGGGGGCAGCGCCTCGCTGGTACAACAGTGCCGAAGCAGAGGGCCTGCGGTGCCTTGGGTCGAGGATTTATGGGACCAGATGGGCCAGCAGAAGAGCAAAAATACTTTGAGGGGGTGGGTCTGCACTGATGGAATGAGTATCTGTGAGATTACAGATCCCTCGAAATATCTGCACGTAGCTGGCCATATACAAAGCTGAAAAAAGAAACTCGTGGTCCTGGCTGGACCTGGAGTGGGGGGGGGGCGAGAAAGGAGGGGGCTGTGACATGCACAAAGATAAGTGTAATAGATGGCAGAGGGGGGTGGGGTAGAGAGACCCTCCCAGACAAATGACCCACCCAGAGTTTGAGCAGAGAGATTGGTTCAGCTGGGAGTGGGGGAAGGTCGAAGGAGCAGGAATGTGGAAGGAGAGAGGCCGGCTGAGGCGAGCCTTGGAGGAAAAGAAGGATTTTTGACAGGTGGGAATGAGACAGGAGTAATTTCCAGGCATGAGGGGACAAGGCCGCCTGGAGAGATGGAATGTGGAGATCGCGAGGCTCCAGGGGAGTTAGAGCCAGAGCAGAGAGGCCCCTGGATGCCTGCCTAGTGCCCGCTCTGGGGCCAAACTCCCTGATGCCCCCAGCCACCCAAATGACCACTGTCCCTCAGTTTTCTCACAAGCTCAGTTCACAGCCACTTGGTTCATTTCTCTCTGTCCCTCACTTATTAGAACTTGGTCTTTCCCCATTGGATCGTCAATTCCTGGGGGGCAGCAGGATGGACTGCTTGGGGAGTTCCTGAGATCACAGATCCAGGGCTTGGAAGATGCCTCTGAGCCTAATGGAAGTGCCCCACCCCCCTCATTCGACAGGGCAGAAAGCAGAGCCAGGGCGGTGAAGGCAGCGCAGGAGCTTCCTCCCCACAGGCCATCTTCAAATAGACACCCCAAGAGTAAAGAGGCCCCCGGGCCAAGCAGCCTCTGAGGGGCTGCACCGACTGGCTCTGCCTCTTCCAGTTCCGAATACAGGCATCCTGTCTTCTTTTTCCTCCTCAGTAATCTCACAATATGCAGTCAGCACTTAATAAAGAGGCTTTGAATTAATTGACTGGGGCAGGGGGCTCTTACCCAGGAAATGGCCCCCACATACAAGACAAATAGATCCCTAGGCAGGCAGGCAGGCAGGCAGGCTGGCTCACTCCTAGGCCTTTTTCACTCAGGGCAGAGACTAACCCTGGAAACCGGCGAAGGTCAGCAAGCCCGAAGAGAGCCCCTGCGGAGGGGGCGGAGGGTGGGGGCAGGGACCCACTCTTAAAGAAAGTTCTCTGGTAGTGTTCGGCAGACCCTGTTACTGGGGGGCCATGACAGGGGGCGTGTGTGAACATTTGAGTGGATTATATGGCTGTGTGAATAGGCAATGGACAGTGTAGGGGGGCTGGGGTGCGTCTCCGTGTATGCCCGGGGAAAGGAGGGTGAAGGTGATGGGGAGGTGCCGCTCCTTTGGGCAGAATAGGGTTATCTATGTGTTTCGGAGAGGGGGTGACTTAGGGTACCTCTATGTGTGGATGGGGAGAGGATACTAAGTCCAGGGGAACTGTGGGGTCCCTGTGATAGCCTCGACTGCACCGCCCCCAGATCCGGCTCTCAGGATCGCCTCCCTCCACCCCAGCTGTCCCAGTCCCGGGGCCAGGAGGGCGGGAGCTGGGGAATCCGGCACATTCCTGGCCTTCGGGGCGGAAACGATCGCTTTGTTCCCGGCCGGGGCTGGCCCCGCGGGGCGCTCGCTGGGCCGAAAGGAAAGCATTAGGTGTCAGCCGGGGGGGAGGGGGTGGTGGGAGGCCGAGCCAGCCCCCGGCCCCAGGAATGTGAGGCGGGGGAGGAGGGGAGACAGACTCTGAGGAAGGGATGGGGAGGCCCCCTTCCCCCACACCCACCTCCCCACGCACTCTCCCGGGCCATAAATCTCTCCCCACCCCTCCCCTCCCCCAGTGTCTGTTTTTCTGGGTCTCTGCTCTGGGTCTGGTTTTTTTCCTTCTCTCTCTCTCTGTCTCTCTTCTCTCTGTCTCTGTGTCTCTCTCCTCCCTTCCCCTCCTTTCCTCCCCTCTCCTCTCCTCCTCTCTCCTCTCCTCTCCTCTCCTCTGCTCTCCTCTCCTCTTCTCTCCTCTTTTCTCCTCTTCTTTCCTTTCCTCTCCTCTCCTTTCCCCTCCTCTCCTCTCCTCCCTCTCCCCCTTCCTCTTTTCCTCCCCCCTCGCCTCCTCCCCCTTCTCTGGGTCTCTCTGTCTCTTCCTCTAAGCATCACTGTGAAGTGTATACATCTTGGTGTATGTATGTCTCTTCCCTTCTCTATCATCAATTATTGAGCATTTGTTAAGCGCCTACTGTATGCTGGGCACCGTGCTCAATCCCAGGATCCAAGGAAAGACCAAAGCCTGCAGTGCCTTCCCGGGTAACTGCAGGTCTCCCTACTGTCTCTGCAACTCGGTGGTCTCTGGTTCCATTCTCTATTCTTTCTCTCTGTACATTGCTTCCTTCCAGGCTAAGGGGAAGCCGCTTTGGTCAGGTCCAGCCCCTTCTCAGTGGCCCCAGAAGGAATTGGACCTGGGGTGGGGTCAGGTGGAGGGGCTTTCTTCTCTGCCCAGGTCTGGCAGGTCAAATTACCAGAAAGTTGGGGGAGGGAATGTCAGGCCCAAGGAGGGTTAAGAGGTCAGAACCCCCCAAGCCCAGGCAGCGCTCTGGCTTTGTTCTCTGGGGAAGGGGTTTTGTCACAAACACTTCCTTTCCTTCCTTTCCACCCTGGCTCTGACTGGACTGAACTAAGGAGCAAGTTTTCCTTGCCTAGCCCCTTCCCATGTCTTCCCTGCCTAGCCCCTTCCTGGGCCCTCCCCAGGTCTCAGGGGGCCCCAGTTCAGCCTCCAGGCTGCTTCCTTCTGGGAAAGCCAGATGAACACACCCAGGAAACTTGGCCTTCAGGGACTCAGGAGATTCCTCAATTTGGTGCCGTCTCTAGCCAGTACCCAAGGTGCCATCTCCCATTTCCAGCCCTTTACAGGGGCTCTCCTTCATGCCTGGGTATTGCTCTCATTTCTTCCCCTGGGAATCTCTGATTTTCCTCCACCTACAGTTCAAGGGGAATCCTTTCAAAATATTTCCACACAGGGGGCGAGCCTTCCATGAGACCCGGCCGTTGCTTGGGCATCATCGGAGCGCTGCCCCCCTGTCATCAGCCTCCTCCATTACCTTGTGAGCAGCCCATCTTCTCCTCCTGGATTCTATTGCCTTACTGACACCCTGAACTCCTGCTCTTCTTCAGAGTTCCTTGTTGGATCCATGCTGAAGCCTGCTCCCACCCACCAAGGTTTTCGTGGGATGGGTGCTCATCTCTAAGTTCAGGGGAGCCGGGTCCATATCTCACTGCTATACAGAAGCACCCAGAAAATATTAATATGGAGAGGACAAGCCTTTGCTGTCACGACCACCTTGGGGGGCAGGAAAGGTGCTCTACAATCTCCCCAGAACCACCCAGGCCACCCCTTCCCCCCTTTCAACTCTGGGACCAGGCTCCCCAAACCTACACCCAGGATCTACAGGGACCTAGAGAGGCAAGAACATTGGACCAGTGGGAAGGGAATATCTATGTTCTTTCTGTTTATTTGTTATTTCTTATTAAGGTCTTTAAAACTTTATTTTCTAGAGCACTGTCCTTCCAGTCTCCCAGACCCCCAACCCAGGAGTCACCCAGGTTCCACTACTATCTCTCACCCCCTCCCATAGACAACAGTGCCCAGGCTTGTGGATTTCACCTCAGCAGCATTTCCCAAACAGGCCCCCTCCTCTCCCCTGCCCCTGCCCCAATCCTGGTGCAGGCCCTCCCCCCTTCACACCTGGACTCCCAGTGGCTGCTCCGGGTCCCGCCTGCCTGGAGTCTCTCCCTACTCCAGTGCATCCTCCATTCAGCCACCAAAGGGATTTTCCTAAAGTGAAGGTCCAATCATGTCACCCTTTACTCAATAATCTCCAATGGCTCCCTCTGGCCTCCAGGATCGAATAGAAAATGCTCTGGTTGACCTTCAAAGCCCTTCATAACCCACCCCCTCTTCTCTTTCCAGTCTTCTCACACCTGACTACCCCCTTTCTCTCCTGGTCACCCCAGCATCCTCACTGTTCTTCACACAAAATACTTCATCTCTGGACTGAGGGGTCCCCTTGCCAGGGCATGAGGGCCTCAGCTAAAGTCACCTTCCCAACCTTCCCAGCCCTTCTTAATTCTAGTGATTCCAGTAACTATCTCCTATACTCCTGGCCATATTGTTTGTCCAGAGCTGTATGTACACTCCTCCCAAGCAGGGACTGTCTTTTTTGGCCTTTCTATGTATCCCCAATGCTTAATGCAGTTCCAGGAACACAGTAGGTACTTAACATATGCTTCTGACTGCCACTGCCCCCTTCCATAGAATAATTTTTTAAAACCCCCAAACAAAACTCTCACAATAAATGAGCTGATTTCAAGTGCTGACATTCTAAGGAGGAGAAGAGACCAGGGGCCCTTCAAAATTCTAGTGTGTTGGAGGATCCCAGAGGGAGGGAGGGAGGGAGTGGGCTGGGTTTTATCCTCTTTGGATGGCGTTAAGAGAGGGAAGGAAAAGGGCGACAAGGAGGAAGAGGAGGGGGAGCAGGCAGGCATGGAGCGCTAGCCCTTATCTGAAATAGACAGAGGAGGGCTGAAGAGATAGGCACCCCTAGAGTTTGGTGCAGAAATGGAGCCAACTCAACCGAGAAAGAAGCCGACACAGGGAGGGGTGATTAGAGGGACGGAAGAGGCCAAAGCTGAAGACACTCCCTGCTCTTGAAGGGGAGAATGAAAAGAAACAGACAAAAAACCCACCAAAAAAATAAAGAACTAGAATCTAAGGGAGGGTGCGTGTCACTGGGGAATGGCTGAATGAAGTGGGGCTTCTCAGCGTAAAGAACTAGATTGTCCACAAGAAATGACAAAAGATTCGACTTCAAAGACTCCAGGGAAGCATGAACCGACGAAGAGCGAAACCAGCAGAACCAGGAGGACACAGACGGCGAACTCTAAGAAAAAACCACTTTGAGAGACTTAGGATCTGCGGCCAAGTTAGCGAGCAGCCGTTAACTCCAGACGATGTACGATGAAGCATGTTTCAACCCCACACCTCCCCAGCCCGCGACAGAGCCGGCGGATTCAAGGGGAAGAAAGACACACATTTCTGGACTGGCCACTGGGTGGATTCCTTTGGCTCAACTCTGCCGATTTGTCACAAGGCTTTGCTTCTTGCCCCCCCCCCCCTCCATTTTTAGGGGGCGGGGGGGGCGGTGTTGGGAAGAGAGAGAGACTGTTAGCAATAACGATACTTGAAAAGAGGATCATCGAAACTTTTTTTTAATGCACAAAAAAGAGGAGAAGGAAGTCCAGGAGGAAACAGAAACAAGCAAGATGGTTTGGGAAGTAACGTGGAATCCATTATATACTTTCAAAAATAAAACGAGAAGTATGAAATGTAGATACACGGTTTTATTTACAGTCGTCTTTTTGTGTTCTGCTGTGTATATCGAAACGCTCATTGTTTGTGTGCTCAAGTTCTGGATTAAAAGAAAAACAGAATTAAAAGACACAGATGACCAATATCAAAAACGGAAAAGGAAAATTAAAAACCAATGAAGAGGAAATAAAGGACCCAATTAGAAAAGACGTTGCCTGATTATATGCCGACACAATTAATCATTTAAATTAAATGGATGAATATTTACAAAAATGTGAAATATTCAGATTAAATGAGTAAGAAATGGAGAATTTTGCTAACTTAGCTTCAGGCAAAAAAACTAAATAAATGATGAATGAACTCCTAAATGAAAAAAATAATAGGGCCAGTAGGATTTCCAACGAGGTTTACCGAGCAGTCAAAGAACAGTTCATTCTGAAATTCCAAGTTTGTATTACTAAGGTGTTTGCAAAAATGAGAAAAAGAAGCATTCCACCAAATTCCTTCTATGATATAAATATGGCCTTAATCCCACCCCCTCCCTCCAAAAAAGGAAGGGACAAAGCAGAAAAAGACATTTCTAAATGCCAGTCTATATAATTAATGAGTACTAATTCGTTATGAACTCAATTAGCTTACCGAATACTCGAAAATATTGAAAAGTGTTGGCAAAGAGGCTATAGCAACAGATTAAGAAGCATACACACTACGACCAAATTGGATTTATACCAGTTATGCAGGATTGGCTTGATATTAGGAAGACTAGAACCACAACAGACTGTACTCATAACAAAACAATGAAAGTCACATGAATATGACAAAAGGTATAGAAAAGTTCTCAACAAAATACAGCACCTTTTCCTGTTAATAACACAAAAACTGGAATAAATGGATCTTTCCTTTAGACGATAACTACTAGCTATCTAAAACCAAACATTTATCTTCATCTGTAATGAAGAAACACTGAAAATTTTTCCAATAAGATCAGATGACATAGAAAGTATATCCATTATCTACACATTTTCCAATTTAATTTTTATTCTGGACTTAACAAATATGAGCCTCTCCATAAACATAAAAGAACAGAAAAATAGAATTGCACATAAAATAACAAATTCTTATGTGCACCTTACATTTTCATCTAAATATATAGAGTAAGAATTTATAATATCTATAATAAATTATGTTTATGATGCATCATTTATCCAATCACATTTAGAATACTGTGATATAACTTATAAAAGCTAAATATTTTATAATAATGTTTAAAATAATTTATAATGATGTAATATTTATTATCAATTCAGAATTGTTGTAAATAATAATAATAGTGATAATAATGTTTTTATAGTGCCTTAAGGTTTGCAAAACATTTAAAACTCCTATTTCATTTGCTTTTTCCCACTTGCCTCTGATTCTTTCTGGCTTGTCTTTTGTTCTCTTCGGTGAATTTAAACATAATGTTTCAACGACTCTCTGTTCTTTCTTTCCTCCTTTGTAGCCTTGTTGGGGGCTACAGTATCCTTAACTCCCCTCTACCTCTTATGTTCCTCCCTCAATTGAAAGAAAAAGAAAAACAAAACGCTTTTTAAAAAAAAATACGCATACTTAGGCAAAATAAATTCCCCCATTGGCCACATCCATAAGTGTGCATTTGCATCTGAAGCTCTTGAGTCCTCTTCCAGGAGCCACCACCATTGTCTGATGCAGTTCTGGAGTTGCTCACGAGAGCAAGAAAACAAAGTGAGAGAATAAGCCTGGATGAAGAGAAAAAGTAATGAACCTCTTTTGCTGATAATGTGACACTCAACTAAAACTTAATTGAGTTGCTAACAACTTCTGCGAAGTAGCAGGCTATAAATAAACTCACACTACTCATCAGCTTTGTTGTATCCCACCAACCAAACACAGCCAGAAGATCTAGAAAAAAGAAATTCCGTTGAAAATAACAGAATCAAATAGCAGATATTTGAGAGTTCACCTGTCAGCATATACACAGGGATTACACGGACACGGCTACAGAATGTTCTTTACAGGAATAAGAACAAACCTATGTAAGCTGCTGAGCCCTGAAAATAGAGCACAAATGATAACACTAAATATGAACTTAATTTGCTTCTTCAGTGCCACACCAGCCAAATAACCAATGGCTTATTTTACGAAGCTCGTAAAAGTAATATTCACACTGCAGAACAGATGACCACGAATCTCAGGACAAATAACGAAAATAAGTAAGAAGGAAAATAAGCTTCCAAACTACCCCCGCAAAGCAGTCATTGTCAAAACGATTTGGTTCTAATTAAAAAATAGAAAAGTTTCTGAGTTTTTTATTTAAAGTGGTCCAGTCAAGTTTATTGTGATATATGGATCTGAACCAAGTTGTTGCCTTCACCATCTAGAAGAGTAGTTTTCTGCTGACTCATGAATTCTGCCTCCCAGTGGTTTGTAAGCACAGGTTTATCCGACACTACGTTTTTACCTAACAACAGTTGCTGACATTAGTATAGCCAGATATTCTCTCATCTGACGGTCTTGTTCTCTCTCTGCATTTCCTTTTCCATTCACTGAGGTCTCTTTTCTTTTTCCACTAAAGGAAAGTTTTTTAAAATTAATTTTAATTTTATTTTAAATTTAATTATATATTTTATGTATAAAATATCATGTAATACGCTATATAATTTAAATTAGATTATAGAATTTTAATTATTAGATATTAAAATTTAAATAAACATTTAAAACATTATTAATCATGCAATCATATTTATATAACATATAAAACATATTTAATTATACATTACATAAATAATATACTCATTAGCATATTAAATGCCATTATTTA
>CM053580.1:588378123-588430562 GCA_028627135.1 Pseudochirops cupreus
CCCCCCTCTCCCTGGGGTTCCCTCACTTCTCCCCGTCCTCCTCCCCCCCGCTCTTCCCCCCGGCTACCTTCTCCCCCTCCACTCTGGCCTTCGTGCCGTCCTTCTCAGCCCCTAGGCACTCGTTCTCCGCGGCCCTGACCTTCCCCCCGGCCGCCCTGTCCCCGTCCACGCTGACCTTCGCCCCGGCCTCGCAGTCCCCCTCCACGCTGACTTTCGCCCCCGCCTCGCTCTCCCCCTCCTCCCTGTCTTTCGCCCAGGCCTCGCAGTCCCCCTCCACTGTGACCTTCGGCTCGGCCACCTTCCCCTCGACCCCGCTCCCAGCCTCCCTGCGCCCCGCCCCCCTCTCGTCCTGCTCCTCTGCGCAGGCGCCTGTCCCCACCGTCTTGGTGCCGGCCCCCGACTCCACCACCGCCAGCCCTTCCCCCTCCTCCGTGACCTTCGCCCCCGCCTCGCTGTCCCCCTCCTCGGTGACCTTCGCCTCCGCCTCGCTGTCCCCATCCGCGCAGTCCTTCGGCCCGGCCCCACCCACCCTCCGCCCGCCCTCGCCGGCCCCGCCCCGCTCTCCGGCCTCCTCCCTGGCCCTGTCGCCGGCCTTCTCGTCCTCCGCCGTGTTCGGCTGCCCCTCGACCCTGCTGTCCCCGTCCTTCCTGGCGGCCCCGCCCCTGCTGCCCTCACCCCCGCCCTCCCCGCGCTGCTGCCGGGCCTCGTCTCCCGCCCTGCTGCGGCCGACCTCGCCGCTGCCTCCGGGGCTTCTGGCCTTCTTCCCGCACTCGCTGCGCGCCACCCCGGCCCTGCTCGCCCCGCCCCCGGCTCACTCCGCCCCGCTGCCGCTGCAGCCGTCGCCGCCACCGCCCTCGCCCCGGCCCGGCCCGCTCCGGCCCGTCACCCCTTGCCGGCCCCGCCCCTTCTCCATGCTGCCCCCGCCGCTGGGCCCCGCCCCAGCGCCTGCCACCTCCTCGCCCCTGCCCCTGGGACCCCGCCCCTTCTCACTGCTGCCCCCGCCCCTGGGGCCCACCCCGCCCCTACCGCCCCCGACATTCGGCCCCGCCCCGCCCCTACTCCCTCCGCCTCCCGCCCCCCGGGTTCGCCCCGCGCCCTCCTCCTCCGCCCCGTCCCTGGCCAGAGGCTCCGCCCCTCGACCCCGCCCTGCCCCGAGACGCAGGCCACGCCCCTCGGGCCCGCCCCGTCCCTGAGCCCCGGACCGGCGGCGCGCATGCGTGTCGCTGCAGGGCGGGGATGGAGGTACTGGACGAGTTCGACTGGGAGCACCCGCTGACCTTCACGTTCTGCGAGCTCATCTCGGAGGAAGCCTTCGAGCGGCAGGCCGTGTCGTACACGGAGCGCTCCCTGCGCCGCCTCTTCCGCAGCATGGACCGCAACCCGGCGCTGGGGGAGCGCGTGGTGCGCAAGTGGAAGCAGGATGAGCGCGAGCGGCGCGGTCTCTTCTCTTTCCTCACGGTGGGCGTGGGGCGGAGGGGGGGGGGCCGGTGGGCCCTTCTCCCCCTACCCCAGGCCACTGCCGCGGGACCAGGGGGCGGGGCGGGCCTGGGCTCCTCCCACCACCGGCCCCCCCCCCCCTGCAGTGCGACTCATCCCCACCCTCTCCTCCACGCTGTCCCAGGGCAGGTTCTTCCAAGCCCTCCAGGGAGACCTCAATCACTACAATAACGTGGGGGCCTTGGAGCTTCAGCAGAGGCTGGACCATCTGAAGAAGAAGATGCAGAAATTAAACACCTATGCCCAAGGTGACAGCGCCGGGGAGGGGAGGGGGAGGCTGGCTCCTCTGCCCCTCCCCCGCCGGCGACGGAGGGATCTCAGCAATCCCTTAGGCCCTAGGGACTGGACCCCCGCCTTTGGAAAGAGCCAGAGAGGCCAGCTAGGCCGCCCTTTGCCTGAGCACTGAACTGGATGAGCGGTCCCCAGCCTTCCTTGAAGAGCGCTTATGATGGGGCCCCCTCCCCGATCTTAGCCTGTATAACTTCCCCCCACTGCTCCTGGGTCAGCCCTCTGTGACCAGGCAAGGCCGATCAGGAGCTTCGTGCCTCAGAGACCCGTCCCCTGTCTCCCCGATAAATAGCCTAGGAAAGCATCCTGGGAACCCTTCTGAGGTTTAGCTGCGATGATTAATACACCTTCAGTGCTTTGCGAAGGCCACCACCGTTGTAAATCCAAGGCTTCTCGTGGTTGTTGCTACCTTCCTCTAGACGACACCTCCCATTTGTCCTTTCTAAAACAGGTCCCCCAGAATTCTCCTGTCTTTGCCATTCTGTGCAGCCTCTCTGAATGTCCTCACAGCAGTGCCCCACATGTTCTCTAGACACTTGAGTTTTGTTTTTTCTTGTCTGGATTGTCAAGCCAGACTTCTGAGTTTGGGCCTTCTCGTTGAAGGGGCTTGGCTGTGCCCTAGAGTTTGAGACATTCAGCACCTTTGAATGGGAGCATGGCCATGGCCAATGGCCAAGGACAATGAATGATCCAGATTGCTGAAGAAGGATCATGGGTTTGTATGTTTTAGAGCTGGGAGAGCAGGCAGGTCATCTCCAACCCTTCTTTTTACAGAGAAGGAAACTGATGACCTGTTTAGGGTAGGGATACCTAGAAACTGAGTCTAGGGTACTGGAAAGAGTGGGTCCAGACTCAGAAAGCCTGGGTTTTTGTCCAGACTTCTGTACTTGCTGTGATCCTAGGCAAACCAAGGATGCTATAAAAGGGAATGGATTACTATTGAGGTACAGCTTGGACTGAAACACCCCTCCTGGATCCCTTTCAGTGATTCCATGAATGTGAATAGAAAGTACTTTGCAAGCCACATGGTGGTGTATAAATTTGGATTGTTAGTATGACTGATTTTCCAAAAATTGGTTTGATAGAGAAGCAGGTTAAATATGGGCTCCTGGCATCCCAATAAATTTGGCACCCTAATCAGTGAAAGATCATGAGAAGAATTTAATATAGACTAGAACAGAAGTGAGGGATCTTTTATGGGGGCTAAAAGTCACTCCAAGGATTTCTTGTCAGGCTGTAGAATGTTAGGGAACATGGATATTATATGTGTAGCTAATACACCATTGATGCAGCTGTGAATTGTCTGAATGCTTGTGGAAGCAATTGAGAACTGTATTGGGAAATTTACTAGACTATAAATACTCTCTGACGTAGAGGTACTGCTATTAGGTACATGGCCCCAAGGAGGTCCAAGACAGAGGAAAGGTCCCATGTATACATAAATATTTGGTGTACTACTTCAGTGGGTGCTCATTGGTGGGAGATGGCCTTGTGGTGGAAGATGACTGCATTGTAAACAATGAGAACTCTGAGGAGTGTAGTGGAATCCGGGGATGTTTGTTTGAAGGAAGCAGGCCCGGGAGCATAGTTATACACTGGCTACAGTAATGTAAGAGAGAACCTTGAATGGTGTTAGTAGTGAGATCAAGGCTGTGTTCAGTCCTGACTCCAGAGGGGAACTAACAGTAACTCTCAATTCCCTTGAAAGAGAAGGGACTACAGAGCCTTCTTGGTTTAACAAGGCTGGAGTGCATGTGTTATTTTTTGTTGTGCCAAACTCGTCACTCTTCTTTACTCTGTTAGAAAGGAGGGCCCTATGGGGGTGAGGGTATCATGGGGAAGGGACAACAGTGTAGTGAGATATCAATAACACATTTCAAAAAAGAAATCATCTATGTAATGGAATAAAAATGGGCAAAATCATTGGTCTTAAAGAACAGTAGTAGTTGGGGCTGCAGTTGCCACTAGAGAACTTGGCACAGCAGTATTTTCAGTGATACCACAATTTTCCAACTTTCTTACGGCGACGCGCTGGGATTGTGATGCCCATGGAATACTACAGTCTCTGAATAAGGAAGATTGTGAATTCCTCCCCACAACCTCCCCACCCAAAGGATAATGGAGTGATGTATGATGACCCCAGTGGAGAACTGAAGTGCCCAAGAAGCATCAGAAAAGGTGACTGAGAAGAGCTGGGCCAGTCACATAGAAAGATGGGAGAACAGTCAGGTTGATGGATGTCCTGTGTACTACCTGACTACCCAGGTCAAGACAAAAGACCCTGACCTCCTAGCAACTAGGGCAGATGCCCAATGGAGAACTTACGGGAGGATATGGACAAGAAGGGAACAAACATTCATTAAGCATCTCTTGGGTGTCAGGCCCTGTGTTAAGTACTTTACAGCAACAACCCTGGAAGGCAGTTGCTGTTATCATCTGCATTTTACAGTTGAGGAAACTGAGGCAGGCAGAAGAGAGAAGTGACTTACCCAGGGTCACCCAGTTAGTAAGTGACCGAGGTTGAATTTGAGCTCAGGCCCTCTGGACTCCACAAAGGCCTAGTGCTCTGTGCAGTGGCTCCCCCTAGCTGCCACAGAATGACATGCCTGGATGAGTTAAGATCCACGGACATCATCAAGAAGCCCACATTGAAGCTCTCTCAGCACCCCCTGAAGTATAAGTGCCCTTGGAGGTGATTTCACCCTCTACAAATCAGATTGTTACCTTGAAAATTGGTGTGATAATCCAACCATCTGCCTTAGGGAGCAGCTGTGAAGAAAGCACCCCATGTAAATAGGAGTAAGAGATGCCTAGTTCTCTCACCCTAAACATTGTATTCCTTTCCTACTCTTGTGTCCTTGTTTCGACCAGTGTTTTCCCAAACTGTACTGCAGGCTACCAAATGTCTATACCTTCTGCCTTGGACACTTCCCATTGGGTCATTTGAGCCAGGTAGTTCTAGGTGACTCCAGAAAGGGCCTGGGGCACTAGTCTAGGAGAAGGCAGGAGCCAGGGCTTGAGAAAGCAGGGTGGAAGGAGGTTATTTTAAATCTAGCTTTTGAGAAGTCTGAATGGTTGGTAGAAGTTTAACAAACCCATAAAAATCAGTTGTCTGAGTGGGAAACACCAACTCAAGCCTTTCGATGGCTTACACTGCTGCTCCATCTGCTCCATGCTCCAGTCATCCCTGTTCCTCTGAGAGGATGCCTTTATCCTGGCAGCCAGTCTCAGTGGCTGGAAGTGCTCTCCCTCCTCATTGTGGCTTCTTACGATCCCCAGTTTCCTTGAAGATCAGCTCAAAAGCCATTTTCGGAAGGAGGCTTTTCTTAGTCTGTCCCACCCCCACCAGCTGCTAGTGACCTCTCTTCTAGTGTTACCTTTCATTCACTTTGTATATATTTTTTGTGTACTCATTAATGTATGCATCTCCATTATTAGAATGTGAGCTTCTTGAGGGCAAGACCTTTTTTTCTTCTGTCAGCCAATAAACATTAAGTGCCTCCTGTGTACCAGACCTTGTTCTAAGTAATGGAAATATAAGGAAAAACCAACGACAGTCCCTACTTTGAAGGAGTTCACAGTCTAGTAAGAGAGACGACATGAAAACTATGTACAAACAAACTGTGTGAGATGAATTAAAAACGTTAAGCAGAGCCACTGAAAGAGATTTTCCTAGAAAGTGAGATTTTAGCTGGGACTGGAAAGAAGCCAGGAGGTGGAGATGAGGAGGGGGCACATTTCAGGAGTGGGAAACGGCCAGTGAAAATACATGGAGCCAGGAGACGGGTGTCTTTTTCGTGGAGGGGCCCGGAGGCCAGTGTCACTGGCTTGCAGACTATGTTGTAGGATGTAAGATATGAGAAGACTAGGAAGCCATAGGAGGGCAGGTTATGAAGAGTTTTGAATGGGGCTGGAGTTGATTTGGAGCCCCTGGAATTTATTGAATAGTATCCCCAGCACTTAGCACAATTCCTGGTATATAGTAATCCTTAATAAATGCTGCTGGATCAGTTGAGCCCCATCTCAACCAGAAGCCCTGCTCCCCCCCCCCCCCCAGTGACTTATATAAATCTTTGAGAGAGAGCACCTTGAACAGTAATTAGGATTGTTGCTCCAGGGCAATTTGTAAGCCTGTTCCAGCTGGGAGTCATATCTATTGATCTGCAATGAGGAGGTAGATCTTCCTGAGAGTCATGTCAGAACATGCAAGATTGCCCCAGAGATGACTACTGACCCAGGACAAGGAAGTTGGTTGGAGCAGAGGCTGATGCTCACCTTGTTATCTGTATGGCAAACTGGCTCTTCAGGAGGTGAGCCTGCCAGGTGAATGCTGATGGGAGAAGGGCTGCCCTGCAGGTCGATGGGTGGGATGAAGAAATATGATTCCAAATTGTTAAAATCCTGGAAAAATCAATCTCATTTTAGTGAATCGTTAGTCTGTGTTCCCAGGGTTACAAAAATGGACGCTTCCTCTAATTCGCTTTTCTGCCACTTTTTCTTCAAAATCCTTGCATAAGTTCTTATGAGTCCCAAGAAAGCAGGCAGAAACTCTTGAGAGAGGTTAAGGGTCCGGGTCAGGATTTGAACCCAAGTCTTTTGAATGGAAGATATGTCTGAAGACCATTTAGATGAGCACTCAATGGTGTGCCAAAAGGCTACAAGTTTCTCACCCCCTACTCTGGACTAGAAATTTCTCACAAAGGACAAAAGAACCACCATCTTCAGGTATTTGAAGTGCCTGTCAGGTGGAAAATGGATTAAAACCTTGTGGCAAAAACCAGGGGCTGTGGGCAGAAGTGGCAGTGAAGCAGAGTAAGCTTTGATGAAAGGGAAAAACTCACAGGGCTCCCCCCAAAGGAATAGACTCTTCCTTAGAGCAATGTGAATTCCTGTGCAATGGAAGTCCTCAGTGCAGAGGCTGAGCACTTCCTGATGAAGCGTAGGCTGGACCAAAGTCTCCAGGGGCTCCTCCAAGCTGAGGTTCTATGAACCTTTGGGGTGTACAGGGGACACAGGTAAATAATGGAGGAGGGCAGAACCAGGAGCAGTCAGCACAAGTTTCAGAGGCAAACCTAGGCACAGCATAAGGATGAACTCCTTCACAATCGGAGCTCTTCCAAATAAGAATGAGTTGCCTTGGGTAGTTCCCCAGAAGTCTTTAGGTAGAGGTAGAGGGTAGAAAAGATTTCTTCTCTAGTTGAATTGGCTTTAGAACTCAGGTCCTTTCCAACTTTGAGATTCTGCAACCTCAGAGACTCCCTCTAGCCTTATCATTCAAGGAGCCTGTAACTCTGTAAGGGCCCCAGGACCCAAGCTGAACGTTAGTCCTGGGCCTCTCTTTCAGGCCACAAAATGCTTACTCACATGGTTGTCTGTCACAGATGCAAGGCAAAAGAGAAGGAAGAGGGGGGCCTACAGACTAGATCATTGCCCTTCCACAGCGGGCAGCATCCTGTCCCGATCTCCAGGTGCTACGACCATTTCCAACCGCTCAGCCATTCCAGTCACATACATGCCCAGAGTCTTTGGTCCTTTCCCTCCTCTCTCCAACGAGCAGGTTTGTTTACATTATTCTCTACTTTTATTCTTTGCCAGGGACACAATCAGAATCCATAAAGATCTTGACAGTCTGGAGCAGTGGACCAATGAGGTTATTATAGGCATAAATGCAAAATTCCTGCAAGATCAATGGCAGAAATGTGACCAGACCAAGTGAAGATGATGTGGGGGGAGGTCTTAGAGGTTTGAAAGCATACTAGGAGTTATTCTTGACAGAAGAGCCTGAGTGTGAGCCTGAGCTTCCTGGTAGAGGCATCACATTCAGGCCAAGGGTAGTGATGGTCCCTCCGTTCTCTGACTGGGTCAGACAGCATCATGGAAGATGATGTTCATTTCTGGGCACAACATTTTAAGAGGGACACTAAGAAACTGCAGTGTGTCCAGAGGAAAGCGTTCAGGATAGTAATGGGCTTGGAGATATTTAATCTGGAGAGGAAAAAGTTCAGGGGACTCTCCCTGACGGGCTCTTACATGAGAGAAATAGAATTGTTCATCTAGGCCCTGAGGGAGCAGCAGTAGGAGCAGAGAAATTGCGGGGCTACAGATTTAGGTTTGCCATGAGAAAAAATCACTAGAGCTCCCTGAAGGTGGGATGCTTGCCTTGGAGGGTGATAAGTTTCCTGTCACTGGAGGTCTTCCTGTGGAGATTCACTTGAATAGGAATGTCAGGATTTCTGCTCCAGTGCACGTTGGCCCAGTTGGCCTCTGATGTCCCTTCCAGCTTGGAAATCCCATGGTTCCCTTACTTCACCCCAGTCACTGGCCACAGGAAAGAGCCAAAGGACCAGGGAAGTTCAGGTGACTTGCCCAGAGGCATGTTCTTTGCAGGGGTACTTTCTGGGCTGTGCACTGGGCAAGTTCAGCATCTGATTCCAGTAGGAGAGGATGTTGGCATTGTCTTAGGAGTGTCCCAGCTCAGATCCATAGAACTGGAAGGGGCCTGAGGGACCACTGAGCCCATCCTTGCACTTTGTCAGATGAAACTGAGGCCCAGAGAGAAAGAGGCCGAGCATTGGGTGACCGCTCCAGTGGTGACTGGACTCCACTGCTCCTTTTGGCATGAATTTAATTTCCATTTTGTCTCTCCTTTATTCCTTTCTTGCTCATTGATACTTATTAGGCAAAGTCTCTTATTCTAAATAACCCAATCACTCAATGAATAGTGCTAGAAGGACCGTAAGGGCGGGAAATCTCTTTTTTCCAACAGACAGAGACATTGGCTGGTCCAAACTCTGAAACGAAGGTCATGCAGCTAAACTGGACAGGACTGTCAGCAGCCCCCAAGAGGTAGGGGACGGCAGGGGCCCAGCACCAGGGAAGCCAGGGAAGAGGCCGGGCGAGGCAGGGCCAAGCACTGGCTCTGAGGAGGAGGAAGTTAGCACTTTGGGGCCAAACTGAACTAACATAATCAAAGCTGGGAGGGGCCTTAGAACGGGGGATGGCAGGGCTGGGAGGGGCCTGAGAACAGGGGATGTCAGGGCTGGGAGAGGCCTAAGAACAGGGGATGTCAGAAGTTAAAGCAAACTTTATTATCTAGTATAATCCCGTTCTTTTACGTATAGGGAAACTGAGACCCAGAGAAGAGAAGGGCCTTGCCTACTACCGCAGCCAATGACAGAGGCAGGATAGGAAAGGAAGGAAGAGGAGGGAGGGTCAGGGTCAGCTGGGGGGACTGAGTCTCCAGTTCCCTTGTCTCTTGTTTTTCAGCAGAATGGTTGATCTGACTCCTTTGGTGCTTAACCCTGGTGGTTTCCATTCTTCTCGGCTCTCTGGAAACACCACCCACAAGCTCCAGTGCCCTGGCTTTCCCTGGTAAGCCCATGTTAGATTTCAGGGCCACGGCAAGAGAGTTGCTGAGGCCTGTGGGTCATGCTGGGCAGGCCCAGAGCCAGATATTTCCTAGAAGTTAGAGTTTTAGCCACCTCTTACCCTCCCTTCCTTCATTCCCCAAGGGGCTCCTTCTAGGGGTCAACTGAAAGCCTTTCAGTAATAGGCTGATCCCTACTATGTGAGGCAGCTCCTGCACTGTCTAGTCTCCCTCCCTCCACTTTCCACTCAAGTCCAACCCTCTGGACCCATGCCCTGTGCTAAATGGTCGTCTCCTTCGAGCAGGTCTTTGGGTCTGGGGCCCACCACCGATACTGAGGGCTCAGCCCCGACAGTGGGGAATGCCTCTATCTTCAACCCCCCTGTGCTACTCAAGTTCCAGCCAGCGCAGAGGCCTCAGGAGGATCCAGACAGTGACCGTGAGAGCAAGAGCTTGGATTCTCCCAGTAGTGCCCTGAAATAACGCCCTTTTATCACTCTGAACTCAAGAATGAATAAAGCTCTCCATGGAAACTACTGCCTGGCATTGGTCCTGGGCTTTAGAAGGGGCAGAGGCTGCACCTTGGGACTTGCTCCCTGCCGCTCAGTCACAAGAGGGACTCTGAAAACATCCCAGGGAGGCCATGGTGTAGAGTGGAAAGAGTTCTGACGTCAGGGGTCGGGGCTGAGGCTGTACCCAGCCTTCAATGTGCACCTCACCTAACTTCATTGAGCCTCAGTTTCCTTATGTGTCAAGTGTATGTGTGGGTTATTAGAGGGGTGTGGCACATGGGAGGAGCCAAGTCCTTGAGAACTGGGGCAGGAACCAAGTTTTGTTGGGGTCTAACATCCCATTAAGCTCTGTGGTAACCATGACAACTTGAAAAGGCCCTTGCAGCTCTAAATCTATCTCTAAATCTAAATCTTCCTCTTTGAGGAAGAACCACACACTGAAGATGCCTAAAAGCACCATCAGCTTTCACTATCCATCTGGCTTTTGTTGTGTTAGGCATGTGGGCCCCTCAGAACTTTCCTTTGGACTTGCAGTTAGGGGAGGGGGGATCCCTACCTGCCACCAGTGGCAGTGCATGACAGTGAGCCCAAGTGGTGGCCTAGGTGAACCTTAGGCTGAAGCCAAGGCTAGCTCAATGTTTCTTTCCCAGAGCCCAGGTGACTGCACAGTGAACCTGAGGTGTGTCTTTCCTAGCCTTGGCAGCCACCTTGTGAAGTCTGGCTCCTGGTTGCTCAGAAGGGGGTAGTCTCCAAAATAGTTTGTTGGAGCAGATGACCATCGCCAGGAGGCTGAGCCTGAGTCATCTGCTGGCTTGCCGGGAGATAACTGAAGTGAATCATTGGGACACTATAGGTCTGAAGTGAAAGGGAAATTGACCTGTTCATCATCCTGCAGTTTTGTAGTCTTAACGCTTCAGTCTTCTGGGAAAGTCTAGTAAGAATTATGAGTTATATTTGAAGTATTCATGCACATCGATGGCTCTTCTGTGTGCATTTCTTTTGTGTCAATAAAGAGCCTTGCTTTTCCTGATCTGCATTGTACACTGAGCATCTTTCTAAAAGAGACCCTGTGAATCCCTTCTAGGGGGAGACCCTGGACATGAAGGGAGCAAACACATATTTTTAATATATATTTTTTTACATTTTTAATGTTCATTTTAAATTTCAGTTCCAAATTCTCTCCCACTGGCTCCTCCCCTACCTATTTAGAAGGCAAACAAAAAGCATGTGAAGCCATACAAAATGTTTTCATATTAGCAATGTTGCAGCAACAACGACAAAAACAAACCCGACAAACAATAAACAGGAAAAGCAAAGTGAGAAGAAGTCTGCCTCAATCTCCACTCATCAGTTCTCTCTCTGGAATTGGATGCATTTTTCATCGTGGAGCCTTTGGAGTTGAAGTGGATCATTGTGTTGGTCAGAGTAGCCAAGTTTCTCAGAGTTGACCATTGTTACAATGTTGCTGTTACTGTGTATGATGTTCTCCTGGTTCTGTTCGCTTCACTTTGTATCAGCTCATATAAGTCGTCCCAGGTTTTTCCTGAAACTAGCCACCTTTGTCATTTCTTACAGTCAAATAGTATTCCATCACAGATATATACTACAATTTGTTCAGCCATTCCCCAATTGAAGGGCATCCCTTTGATTTCCAGATCTTTGCCACCACAAAAAGAGCTGCTATAACAGTTTTACATGTGGGTCCTTTTCTCTTTTTTATGATCTCTTTGGGATACAGACCTAGAAGTGGTATTGCTGGATCAAAGGCACAGTTTGATAGCCTTTTTGGCATAGGAACAAGCACCACCTACTGTGTGCTAGGCAGTGTTAGTGCCGGGGAAACAAAGGCAAAAACAATCTCTGCCCTCAGGAAGCTCACAATCTAATGAGGGAGATCACATTCAAACAACTTGGTACAAACAAGCAACGGGCAGGATGAACTGGAAATAACCCAAAGAAGGAAAGCATTTGCCCTCAGGGGATGGGGAAGCCAGGAGGCAGAGGTGAGCAGGTAGATAATTCCTGGCCCAGCGGTGAAAAAAGTGTGGAGTCTGGGGATGGAGTGCCTTGTTCAAGGATTGGAATGTAGGGCAGTGTCACTGGATTGCAGAATATGGAAGGGCAGGGGGGAGAGCAAAAGTGTGAGAAGTTGGGAAAGGTAAGTAAGACAAGGTTAGGAAGGGCTTTGAATGCCAACCAGAGCATTTTGTATTGGACCCTGGAGTCACTGGAGTTTCTTGGGTAAGGAGATGACGTGGTCAGACCTGCTCTTTGACTGCAGAATAGAAGATGGGCTAGAGTGGGGAGAGACTGGAGGCAGGCAGACAGACCCACCTGTAGGCTATGACAATGGTCCAGATGGGAGGTGATAAGGGTCTGCAGCAGAATAATGGAAATGTTAAGAGATCATCGATGCCAGGAGGAGTGGCCCATGCCTGTAGTCCTGAGGGTGGTGGCTCACTCTCCCTTGGGAGTTTTTGAGCTTCAGTAGGTTTAAAGCAACAAGGCATCCACACCAAGTCTAACCGCAATATGATGAGCCCTCAGGAGCAGAGGACGACCAGGCTGCCTCCAGGGAGGAAAACAAGCCCAGTTCAGAAAAAGGAAACAGATTAAACTTCCAGGCTGCTGTTGCTGAGGTGGCCACTGAGACAAGAAAGACAGAGACCTAGACAGAGAGACAGACCTAGACAAACAGAGACCTCGTCAGGAAAACAGAGACCAGACAGAGAGACAAGAGACCTAGAGACAGACCTAGACAGACACAAAGATAGAGACCTAGACAGAGAGACAGAGACAGAGACCTAGGTAGAGACAGAGACAGACTTAGAGACAAAGATAGAGACCTAGACAGAGACAAAGATAGAGATCTAGACAGAGGTAGAGACGAGACCTAGACAGAGACAGAGACCTAGATAGAGACAGAGACCAGGAGCCATCGAGACCGAGACAGAGAGTCAGTAGTTTCGGAGGGGGCGGAGGACCCCAGGTCAGCAGCCAGACTGCAGAGTCCAGAAGGCCTGGGGGTCCCCGGCAGTCCCAGGAGGTCCTGGGGGGGTGGGTGGCCACCAGGAAGTCAGTAATGTGTGACAGGGGGGCGGAGCAGCCTGGGCGGGGGGGGGGGTCTTTGTCTCCCTCTCAGAAGGTGAGCTCGAGGGCGGGGGTGCTTCTTTGGTCTTCGTTTGCGCAGCCCCTGACACTCTGCATAGTATACATTTGGTGCTTGATAAAGCCTGGAGACGGACTGATTGGTTGAAAAGACCTCCGCAAATGACCCCGGGTGTCACCACTTGCAGAGCGGGGACAATAATTTCTTCTCTCCCAAAAGGACCAGATCCCGACCAGTCCCCCAGCGCCACGCCCCCAGTCCGGTCCCTCGGTGCTGGGCCCCGCCTCCCCAAGGTGGGCAGCTCTTCTGCGCATGCGCTTCCGCCTCCCTCCGCCAGGGGCTAGGCAGGAGTGCGCCGACCCGGCCCCAGCGAGCATGCGCAGGAGCGGGGCACCGCGGCCCGCCTAGGCGGGGACACCGGGCGGCTGCGCCGGAAGTGCCCTTGGTGAGCCGGAAGTGCCCGTATGAGGCGATGGCGGCCTCCTGAGCCGCATCCGGAGCCCGAAGCAGGAGCGTAGGGAGAGCGGAGCGGTGAGGACGAAGGCGGGGCGGGGCCAGGGGGCGGGGCGCCGGGGAGGGGGGGAATGCGCCCGCGCCCTCCCCCCTCCTCAGCCTCCCGGGATGGGCGGGCCGAGGCCTGGGGTAATCCCGGCGGCAGCCTCCGCGGCTGCGCGGTGGCACCCATCCCAGACCACTTTGTCTCAAGCCCTGATTATGCGCCCACTGTGTGCCCGGCTCTGGGCTAGGCCTTCCCGGAAGCTTCCCCTGGGAGGGGGGGCAGCGGCGCACGTGCGTGTTCAGGGGGACGCGGGGGTTTAGCCACCCCACCGAGCCTGGAGTGGGCGGGGTCTGAGGAGGGTGTCTCCCGGCCCCCTGATGGGCGGAGCCTGGGGGTGTGTGTCTCCCGGCCCCCTGATGGGCGGGGGGGGAGGGGGAGTGTCTCCCGGCCCCCTGCTGGGTGGAGGAGGGGGGTGTCTCCCGGCCCCCAGATGGGCGGGGGGGGGGGGAGAGGGAAGGGGGAGCGTCTCCCGGCCCCCTGCTGGGTGGAGGGTGGGGAGAGGGGGGGTGTCTCCCGGCAGCCTGAGGCCCCGTCCTCCGCAGGGTCCCAGCCTGTCCGTGCCAGAGCGTCTGTCCGTCTGTCCGTGTCTGGCCCCCTGGGTCGCCCGCCTGGAGGATGAAGACGGTGCTGATGGTGGCCGAGAAGCCGTCCCTGGCGCAGTCCATTGCCAAGATCCTGTCCCGGGGTGAGCTCCCTGAGCCTGCGCTCAATGGCTCCGGCCAGTGTGGCCCCTGCACGGCCCTGGTTCTGCCCAGCCTCCTAGCATCCCAGAGCCAGGGAGAGTCCCTAGTGTCCCAGATCCCCTCGGGTCCTCGCTGGCAGACAGGGCAGTTCGGTGGGCTCCACCTCTGGCACCTTCATTCCAGCGTCCCTGAGACAGACGGGGCTGGCAGGAGGTGCCTGGAGGGGAAGAGGGCCCCGGCCACCTGCCTGCCTTCGGGGCTTTGGGGACGTTGGGCTGGGGTTTGCCTCCTGGCCGCTCCCCAGAGTCCTAGTTGGGAACCGCGGGGAAACCTTGCTCCCTTCCCCACTCGCCCCGCCTTCTGGCCCTAATCCCCAGAGAAGGGGATGGGTGTAGAATCAGAGCTGGCAGCAGAGAGCTGGTGTCAGGCCTGGCCAGAGAAGGGCAGACTCTGGATTCTAGCTCTGCGCCTCTCCCCTGGGCTGTGTGGCTGGCTCTCTAAGTGAAGGTTTGAGGAGAGCATTGCTTTCTTTGTGATTCTGGGCAGTCCGTCCTGTGCATTCAGAACCGTTATCCTGAGAGGGCCCTTGGGCAGCCAGAGGAAAGGCCCAGCTGGGTCCTGCCCCACGATCACCCTGTTGCTGGAGGTGGCCTGGGTCTGGACGCTGGTCAGTCAGTGGAGACTCTGGGCTGTCACCAGCACCTGGGCTTCGGAAGCCGCCAGCTTCTCCTCCCCCATAACTGTTCTGTTCTCCCAGGGAACATGTCCTCACACAAGGGCCTGAATGGAGCTTGCTCGGTCCATGAGTACACCGGATCCTTTAGCGGGCAGACTGTCCGCTTCAAGATGACGTCTGTCTGTGGTCACGTCATGACCTTGGATTTCACTGGTGAGGCCTCATCCACTTTTAGTTCAGTCTGGCATCCAACATGTCTAGCGTATGCTTGGTGCTGGAGGAGAGTGCCTTCAGTAAGACATGACCCCGGGCCGGGTGAACAAGAGGTCCTCCCAGAGGCTTCCTGGAGAAGGGGTCCCCAGGCTGAGCCTCGAAGGCTGGGGCAGGCAGGTCCACAGGACTGATTGGGCAGACTAGGCAGAGGCGTAGAGGAGGGAAAGCTTGGCACTGAGGAGCCAAGAATCCCCGAAGGGGGCTGTCGTCAGGGACGGGCAGGCTGAGGAGGGCATTTGCCTTCTGCTGCATGGGGAGGGCCTCTGAGCACCTGCTGGAACCTGTGGTGCCCAAGATGGGCCCTGCCTCCCTGGAGCCCAAGTTGTGGTTCCTGTTTGGGCACAGCCTTAATGAGCCTGGACACAAAGTGCACAGCACTACAAATGTTACCTCGTTTGACCTCACCACCCTAGGAGGTGGAGGCTGCTTTTTTCCCCATTTTACAATTGAGGAAATTTGGGCAGGCAGGGGTGAAGTGACTTGCCCAGGGTCACCTGGTTAAGAAGTGTCTGAGGCTGGATTTGAACTCAGGGCTTCTAGCTGACATTCTCTGATCCTTCTAAATTGTTGCATGCCCTTGGACAAGTTCCTTCCCCTTGAGGAGCCCCAGGTTGTGCCCCTCCACATTTAGAAGGTTGGACTAAACAGTGATAACAGTGCCTCACCACTCCCAGAAGACTCTTATCCAGGGACTAGTTTTGTTATTCTGAGGCTGGAAGAGAAAAAGTGAGTTGCCAAGATCCCCGGCCAGCAGGTGATGGAGCCAGGGTCTCTCTTTTCCTCTCCCCCTACCTGTCACTGATTGTGAGTGCCTTTTGGGTGTCCTGTCAGATCTAGCCTCCTGGCCTTTGTCTTTCTCAGGTAGCCTGGCAGAGGTGGTCACACTCCCGAGGGTGTCTCACTTAGCAACATTTTGGCTTTCAGGAAAGTATAACCACTGGGACAGGGTGGACCCAGCGGAGCTCTTTAGCAAAGCCCCCACTGAGAAGAAGGAGGCCAACCCTAAGCTGAGCATGGTGAAGTTCCTTCAGGTGTGTGTGGCTGAAGGGTCATCATTATTGGGAGGGCTAATTTCATCATGGTGGCCCTGGCGGGAGGGGAGGAAGAGAGGGAAGATGGACATTGGGGGCACCACTCTATAAGCGGGATGTTGTGGTTCAGGGCGTTGATGTGCGTGTCAGGGCTCATTCTGAGTGAAGATTCCTGATTGTAAGCTCAGTGCTCTGGCCACTGTCCACATCTCTCCTCTTGGGTCATGGTGGCCTAGCCTCTGGCTGAGGTCGTAGGCTGGCCCATTGGCCACCTGTGCTCAGGTCCCCTCCATGCTCCGGGCTGGATGAGCCTGCAGGCTGCTGCCAGCTCTGCTGCGCTTGGAGAAGAATCCTTTGCTCCTCACTGCTGCCCCTGGAGCCCAGACTTGAGGACGTCTCATTCCCTTCCTCTGGAGCAGGAGCCCCCCTGACAGACCAAGCCCGTCTCACCCCTCCTCTGTGGGATGCCCCAGCTCCATAGCCAGTGCTCCCTCTGCAGACCTCCAGGACAGGGCCCTTGGCTTTGGAGGCCCATCTCCTTTCTAGACAGCTTCACATCCAGCCGAGCTGTCCTCTTTCTCTTCTTTCTAGCATTTGAAGGGCTGTCATGGGAGACACTTGCTTTGCTCATCTTCTGAAAGCTGCCGAGGTCTGTTCTGTAGGCAGAAGCCTGTCCTCCCTGCAGGGTCCTGGGCAAACCCTGAAGCACCCCCTAAGTGTTATTCAGGCATCTAGGTAGCATGGTGTGGATAGAGCGCTAGGCCTGGAATCAGGAAGGCCCTGGTTCAAATCTGGCCTTATATGCTGCCTAGCTGTGTGACCCTGGCCAAGTCACTTCTCCCTGTTTGCCTCAGTTTCCTCATCTGTAAAATGACCTGGAGAAGGCAGTATCTGTGCTCAGAAAACTCCCAGTGGGGTCTCAGAGAGTCGGACATGACTGAAATGACTGAAGAGCATCAGTGTTATTCACTGTTAGTAGTAAGAGTTCTCCAGGATGGGACGGTGTGGCTGGTGCCCACTGGGCAGGCCTTCTTCTTGCCTTGGTGGAGATGGGACAGCCTGTCCTCTGAAGGCCCCTTCAGTCCTGGGCTGCTGGGGTCTGGGTACCACCTTCCACACACTCCTCTGTCTCCCTGCCCCCACAGTGGGGTCTGCCCAAAGGGCTGGTCTCAAGCTCAGGATGCCGTTGTTCTTTGAGAGTTTGTTACTAGAATCATAGTGAGGCAGGGAGCGTAGCTCTTGTGGTCTCCATTTTGCAGATAAAAAGACTGAGGCTCAGAGAATGAAGGGGCAGCAGAGCTGGGTCTAGATCCGTGATGGGTGGCCTATGGTTCTCAGGGAGGCAGGAGCCCTCGGCAGGTCTTGAGTCTGGGGGGACCTCGGGCCAGGCGTGTTGCCGGCTTCTTGGGGCTGTGAAAGAGTGTTCACAAACTTCCTGACCCCGAGCCATCCATGTGAGCATGGCTAGAGCCAAAGCCAGCCTGGGGGGAGGTAGGGAAAGTGTCTTTGGTTTCAGAGAAATCTCAGTGAAGTCTGCTTTACTTGGTAGGTGGAAGGGAGAGGCTGTGACTACATCGTGCTCTGGCTGGACTGTGATAAAGAAGGGGAGAACATCTGCTTTGAGGTGAGTGTCCTTGAGCACAGGTCCCTCTGCTGAGCTCGAGCATCTGGCTTGGGGCGCCTCGGGGACGGGAGGCTGCAGCCTTCGAGACTCAGCCTCTCTGAGTTGCCTCCAGACTGCTCAAAATGCAAGTGCTTCTTCTAGGCTGGGACAAGCATGATTGTCGCTTGTTGGTGAACCTGTAGAACCTTTCCCCAGTAAGGCAGGAAGAGGCATTCCAGGTGCATACACCCTGACGTATTTGTCCTCAGCAGGGAAAGCTGAGAGTAGTGAATACAACTTGGAGGGAAGCAGGGTTCCATTTACTACACATCCAAGAGGCCATGACTCTGTTCAGTGCCCACCTACTACTTCCCTACAGGGGCCCCAGGTCCTGTGCAGGGGAAAAGGCCCCCAGCCCCCCGTGCCTCTGCTGTCCTGCCTCTCCACTCTCTCCTAACCCCCATCATTCAGCCAAAACTGTCTTCTCTCCCAAGTTGAGTGGGAGTCTCTCTTTTTAGGAAAATAAGTTTTTATTGATTTTTTTTTTACACCAGAATCCCTCCCACTCCTCATCCCAGACAGCCATCCCATATAATAAACAGTATTGTTTAAAGACCCCCACATAAAGATCAACACGTGAAAGAGTCTGACAATTTGTCAGTGCTCAGCCCTGGTGGCCCACCCACTCTGCGTGGGAGCTGGGATCAGAGGGTCTTCTCCTATCCCTCCTTTGGAGTCAGGCTTATTCTCTATAGTTTGACGACAAGTCACCATTGACTTTTTTGTGGTTGTTTTTCCTGTGTGTGTTGTTAAAGGCAGTGTATGTATTGTTTCCTGGGTTCTGCTGACTTCGTCTGCTTTGGTTCATTTAGATCTATTCCGGCTTTTCTGTATCCGTCATTTTTTATAGTACCGGGATATTCTGTTACATTCATGGACCACAAGTTAGTGGACATCTACTACAATTCTTTACTAACACAAAAAAGCGCTGCCCTAAATATTTTGGTGTGTCCAGGACCTTTCTTCTTTTCAGTGGTCTCTTTGGCACATAAATCCATTAATGGAGTCTCTGGGTCAAAGAGTCTGGATACCTCAGTCACTTTGCGTAATTCCGAACTGCTTCACAGAATGATCATGCCATTTCACAGCTCCACCAACAATGCACTGGCACACCTGTCATTCCACAGGCCCTCTAGCACGAAAGGTTCCTATCTTGTCATCTTGACCCATTTGCCCAGTGTGAGGTGAGACCTCTGGGTGGTTCTGATTTGCTTCTCTGTTACTATGAGCAATTTGGAGCAGCCTTTCATGTGGTTGACCAGTGACCTCTTCTCAGTCCTCTTTCCCTTTTGAACCTATTGGCCATCCTCTCCCCTTGGATACTTTGTTCCCTCTGGGTTTTCATGATGTTCTCTCTTTCCCTCTGTACAGATTCTTCCCTTGATGATCTCATTAGCTCCTCAGGGTTCAGTTTTCATCTCTGGGCACATGATTCTCAGATCTAAATACTCAGCCTTTGTTTCTCTTGTGAGCTCCAGGCCTCAGCTGTCTGTAAGGTATTTTGAACTAGATGTCCCTGAGTGTGTCAGATTCAACATGCCCAAAATAGAATTCTCTCTTTTCTGCAAAACTCTCCCTCTTCTGAATTCCCCTATTAAGATTACAGAGTACCCTTCTTGCAATCAGAGGGGTGCACAGCCTCAGGCACATTCTTACCTCCTGACTCTCACCTTCACGTCCGGTCAGTCACACTGGCCATAGTAAGCCCTTTGGAAACGCTTGTCTACATGACCTGGCAATTGGGGATGTGTGTCCCCTTCTGCTTTTTAAAAAGAATTTTCTATTCATTCTGAACTCAAATACGAAATGACAAAACCCCATTTCCATTTATGCAGTGCAACACAAAGGAAATTCAACCATGAATCTCCATTTCACATTGCTGACTTTTGTATTTTGGAAGAACTGTGTAATAAATAAATACTGCTCGTCACTTTTGGAGGCTACCCTGCTTCTCTCTGCTTCCTTCCAAGTGTTCTTCTCAGCTGTGCTCTTTTTATTTTTCCCTCCCCACCCCTCCACACTGGAGAAGGCCACTGTTAGACCCGCTATGTGTATGATGCCGGTCTGTGTAGAACCACACTCTGCAGGCTTCAGTTCCTTTTCTGGAGGTGGAGAGCGTCTTCCTTCATGAGTCTTTTGTGGTTGATTTGAATGTTACTAGTACTCAGAATAGCTCAGTCACTCACGGTCACCCAGCAACAATGTATTCGGCATTCTCGGTTCTGCTCATTTCGCTCTTCATTGTTTCACAGGAGTTCTTCCATGATTCTCTAAGATCATTGAGCTCACCGTTTCTCCCAGCACAGCAGTATTCCATCTTGATCGCTGTTCAGTCATTCCCCCCCCCGATGGGCACCCCTTCCCTTTCCAGTTCTTTGCCACCACAAAGAGAGCTGCTACAAATATTTTAGAAAATGTGGGTTCTTGTCCTTTTTCCCCACTCCCCTTGGGAAGCAGACCCCGTGGTAGCCTTGCTGGCCAGAGGGTCAGTGCAGTCTTATAACTCTTTGGGCAGAAGTCCAGACTGCTCTCCAGAATGGCTGGAGCAGTGCCCAGCTCCCCTGTAGTATGTTCATGTTCTCATTCCCCCACATCCCCTCTAGCATTTGTTGCTTTCCCCATGTGTGACCCTCTTCACCTCCCATCCAGATTGTGGCCATGGCCTCCTCACTGGTCACCTCACTCACATCGCCCCCTCCCCCAGCTATCCACCACACAGCAGCCAAAGGGATTTTCCTAACGTGTGGGTCTAACCATGGGATCCCCTTACACAGCAGACTCTTGTGTTGCCCCATCATCTCCAGGACCAACTGTGAGCTCTTGTTGGGTGTTTACAGGTCCTCACCACCAGTCCCCTTTCTGTCTTCCCAGATAGCTTCTACATTGCTGCCCTTCCTGTGTGGCATAGTCTCCTCCCCAATGCCTGCAGGACTCTCCTTTCTCCCCTGTTAGTGTCCCTGGCTTCTTCCACAACTCGGCTCCAAGCCCGCTTTCTGCAGCTGCTAGGGCCCGCTCCACTGAGGCTATCGGGTCTCAGCTTTGTGTGTCATTGGGCCTTCTTGTGTCTCTCATTAATACGTCATTTCCTTGGGGGCTGTGACTCTGTTGGTTTTTTCTTTGTCTCATTGGGGCTTCGTGTCATGCCTGGCACAGAGCAGGCCTAATCACGTTAATAATAGAGTCTGTTCCCTAGGTGGTCTTACAGTCTAAGTGGAGGGAAGACAAATACACAGATGGGGGGGCACTAGGCAGGCTGTGGTTTGTGTGCAGGAGTATCCCAGAAGAAGTCCTAGAAAAAATGTAATGAGGAAGGAATCACTTCCAGCTTCCTGGAGGAGGCAGCCCCTGAGTTTGGCCTCAAGGGAAGAGAAAGATTTCTTTGGACACAGATGAAATGGGGATGTGGGAATGTGTTCCAGGCCTGGGAGAAAGCCCGTGTGGGGGCTCTGGAGATGGGAGAGTGGCCCCTCCCACTTGTCTGGGAGCCTGGGGAAGATGGCCGGCCAGGCCAGTTATTCCTAGAGGGGGGTCCTCCGTGATCAGAAGCTGAGTAGTATATATGTCCCTTGACATGGGGGAACTGTGGTGGGGCTTTGAGCGGGGGAGGGAGCGGGTCAGGCCTGTGCTTAGGAAGATGGTTTTTTGCAGACCAAGAAGGGCTATTTTCCCCAGGGACTATCAGTGTTTTCCTCCTGCCAGAGCCCAGCTGGCTCTGTCTACTTTATTCTGACAATTTGTGCAATATTTGGCCCATAGGAAAGGGTCTGGGAGTAATTGGAATTGTGAAGTAAGCCGCCCAGTGGACAGAGAGCTGGGTCTGAAATCAGGGAGACCTGAGTTCAAATCCAGCCTCAGATACTTCCTAGCTCTATGACCTTGGGCATGTCATTTCACATATGCCTGCCTCAATTTCCTCCACTGTGAAATGGGGGGGGAGTCACATTAGCCCTTACCACAAGGGTTGTGAGGGTGCAAGGTCACATTTGTAGAAAGCACTTAGCATAGTGCCAGGCACACAGGAGGCAGCTGATAAATGCTCATTCATCTCATTCTGTCTTCCCCTCACAGAGCTGCAAAAGGGATCCTTCTTGTTCTCGCCTCCCTTTGCTTTTCTGAGCAAGTTGCCTCTTCCCACCTTTTGATGATGTGAGATGCCCCACTGTTCTGTCTCCATCCCTAGGTCCTTGATGCTGTCCTGCCCGTCATGAACAAACCTCGGGGCAATGAGAAGACAGTGTTCAGAGCGCGCTTCAGCTCCATCACAGACACGGACATTTGCAACGCCATGGGCCGCCTCGGCGAGCCCGATCACAACGAGGCCCTCTCTGTGGATGCCCGGCAGGAGCTCGACCTCCGCATTGGCTGCGCTTTCACCAGGTGCCCGGTCGGGGTAGTCACAGGGTCAGGAGATGAGCTAGACCTCTTCTGGCCAGAGGTCACCTTTCTCTGGCCCATTCTGGCTGCCTGCCCTTATGTGACTGACTCCATGGCGGGGAGGGCCGGAGGCAGGTTGGGTCCTTCCATGGTGGGGGGGGGGGGTGCCCTGGGGCAGGTTGGGTCTTTGGTTTCCTTTGGTTACAGCAGCCAGTCCGTGCCTGTCCTGTACTTTCTCTCCTTCCCCCGAATTCCAACAGACAGAGAAACCAGTTTTTAGATAGGATGTTATGGCATTAAGGGCCAGAGAGGAGAGTTCTCC
Organism: Pseudochirops cupreus; assembly: GCA_028627135.1. Classification (NCBI taxonomy): domain Eukaryota; kingdom Metazoa; phylum Chordata; class Mammalia; order Diprotodontia; family Pseudocheiridae; genus Pseudochirops; species Pseudochirops cupreus. The sequence continues at coordinate 588,400,477 of CM053580.1, forward strand.
ATACCTTTCTTGTGGCATCTGACATGGAGGCTGGGCCTGGATAATGCGTTTCAGATTCTTTTTCATCTTTAGCCATAATTTTCACTCACGCTGTCCTTTAAGCACACCTGGGAGGCCTCAGCCTGTAGTCATCATTTCCTTCTAGTCTCAGCCTAGCCAGAAAGTTCTCTCTGCTCAGCCTGCAGCCTGTGGATCCCTCCTTTACCTCTTAGAGCAGGTCTGAGGGCCTGGGCTTGAGGCTCGTCAGCCATCTTCTCCTCCCCTGAGTGACCATGTGGCCTTCTACAGTCATTCCAATCCTCAATGGCCTCCTCTGTGAAACAGCCATAAGAATACACGTCCCTTATGACGGCACAGGAGTGTTGAGAGAGCAGCCAGCAGGAGGTAGATGGAGGCTGCTGTTGTCATTGTAATTAGTACTGCGATTATACTTAGGCTGTTTTCATTCCTCCCAACTCTCCTCCCAGCAGGAGACCCGTAGACCACCGCTGCCCTCTGTGTTTTGCTGTTCCAGGGCTGTGACTGTGGCTCTGCGGGGGCAGAGTTCCAGGTGTGGCCCATGGCCTGGGGACATTTGCTAGCTACAGGACAGCCTGCTAGGCTCATCCCCAAACAGAGGGCATCCCCCCGTTAAGGCCCGGAGGCCATGGTCTCTTTTGTTAGCAAGAGCACCTACTCTGTGCACACCTTGAAGGATCATCTAGAGGTGCTGATGCTCACTGCCCTTGACCCACACAGCCTGCGAGAGGCCGAGCTGGAGCTTGAGCCCTGGCCCTCATGGCCAGATGAATGAAATAGTGGTCCTTGGGGCTTCTCTCTTTCCTTAGGTTTCAGACCAAATATTTCCAGGGGAAATACGGCAATTTAGACAGCTCACTCATCTCCTTTGGGCCGTGTCAGACACCCACGCTGGGCTTCTGTGTGGAAAGACATGACAAGATCCAGTCATTCAAACCAGAGCTGTACTGGGTGCTCCAGGCCAAGGTTTGTCCTGTGTACCTTTCCCACTTTGCTGTGTGGTCTGGTCAGTGAGGGCCGGGGCTTGTTCCTCTTTCCAGGTTCCATGTGGGGGTGTTGAACTCCTGCACCCCAGGGACAGTACCTTCAGCTACATGCTGCTAAATGCTATCTGGGCCTATTCAGGGTCAAAATGCCTAGAATGTGCCCTGGTCACACTCAGGGGCTTAGCCTGTGCTGGGGTCTTGTCTGGGGCTTCCAGAAATCAGTTGCATGAGTTCATAAGGGAGCTAGGACTAGCCATCCAGGAGGTCAGATGAAATTATCTGGGGAGATGCTCATGCCTTTGGAGACAGCCTGAGTTTTGTAAAGTCTGGCATCCAGAAAGAAGCCAGGCCTTCCCATTGTCTTTTACCCAGCCAGGCCACGTGTGGAAGGTGATGTGCAGTCATAGACCCTAGTTGTTCCAAGGATGGTGACCAGAGTGGGAAGGGCACGCGAAACCATTCCGTGCAAGAATTACTTATAAAAGAATGTGGAGCTTTTAGTCTGTAAAAGAGGAGAGTAAATGTTTATGGTATTCAAATGTTTGCATTGTTGTCACATTGAAGAAAAATGAGCATTAATCTGAGTTGGGTTGGATTGGGAAGAGTTGGTGGAAGATGTAGGGAGACAGATTTTGACCCAATCTATGAAAACTTCCTCCCAGTGCAAGTTGTTTAACATAGGGTAGCCTGGTGCTAGAGGGAGTGAGTTCCCTGTCAGTGGAGGCCTTTCCCCTGAGAGTGGGAGAGATACCATTCAGGGGAGCAGTGGGCTGGGGCACGGGGCCTGCTGTGCTGGAGACAAGGCTCCTTGTGATCGTCTTCTGCCTTCCTCCTCCTCCCTTCTTCTGGCTCCAAGCCCCAGAGGGCATGAGCACATGAGGGCCATCTGTGGCCCTTGGTCATTCTGAGCCCTCAGCAGCTTTAGGGAAGCAGGGCCTTGGGCCTCGGCTCTTCGTAGTTAGACCTGGCCTGGGCATGCCCAGAGACAGCACAGGGTCCTTGGTATGTCTTTGCTCATTTCTGTACCATCTGTACGAAGCTCTTGTTTGTGGCTCCAGGAAGCTGGCACATGCCTGGCCACCACACTGCAGTAAAACTGTCTTGGCAGATGGGCTGAACCAGACTGAGGGTAACCAATGGGCCCCTAACCCTTGGGTGAGTCAGGGGGTGTCTACCCCAAGTGTGTGAAGACTTTCCCCTGTGGAATCGGCAATGAGAACAATCTGTTCCAAGGGTCGTGAAGGTGGCTGAAGCAAGTGCTGGGAACACTTGGAGCTTGGTCAGACATGAAAGTCACCGAGGTCGTCCCCTGCATCCTGGGCCCTCACCAGCTGCCTTGACTTTGTCCTGCTGCTGGTGACTGTGCAGCTCTGCCTCATTGAAATCCGGTGTGAGTTAGGACGTCACCCGTGACATCATCGGTCTCCTTCGAAAGGAAGGACAAACAACCGTCTTCTGTCTCTTGGTACTCCCGGCTCCCCAGAAGTCCCCACTGTAGCGTCCTCGAGGCTGCCCTGAAGTCTGGCTCTTCCTCTGGAACCAGGACGTGGGAGCTCCTGCGGCCACAGCACCTCACCTCACTCAGTGCTCTCCTCCCAGCAGCTGGGGCAGGGAGGTGGTGCAGGTGGGGAAACTGAGGCTTAAAGAGGGTTGGTGACTTGACTGGGATTTGTACCTCGGTCTGCAGACCTGAATTTGGTTTTCCATTTTGCTTCATACAAGATTAGCTGTTGGGGAGGGGGGTGCAGAGAGGCTGGAACCCTTTAGCCTGACTTTGTAGGGAAAGGGGCTGAGGAAGGCAGAAACAAGCAGGAAAGTAGGCTTGTCGGTGCTGAGCCCCGTGCTCTCAATCCATCTCACGCTGCCTCTAGCCTTGTTCACCGGGGTGTCCGCTCTGGCAGAGCGCAGAGCCCCAGACGTGCAGGGGCCTCAGGATGTCTGGTTCCGCCCTTTACTGACGGAGCGATCCCCACGAGGTGCTCCCTCTGCCCCTCGGGCCTCGCGGGGCTCTTTTATTCTGGTTTATTTATTCATTCGTGCCTTTGCTTTTAGCATTCGTTTTTAAAATTTTTACTTCCAAATTCCCTCCTTACCTCTGGCCCCTCCCCTGCCCATTGAGAAGGTGAGTAATATGATGTCAGTTATACATATGAAGTCATGGAAAACATGCTGCTGTGTTAGCTCCCATGTCTCTTCCATGTGCAGTCAGGACCTTGGGAGGCAGCAGAGGGGCTGACCCGTCTTCCTCAGTACCTCTCTCAAAAATAGCAGCAGAAATGCCTCAAAGAAAAATGCCCAGGAATTCTCACAAGGAAGTGAAAAGTCACCAGAAAGAATCAATTGTGCCCTCATGTGATGCAGTGAAAAATTAATTATGAAATCATTCTGGGTAATCTCTGAGACAGGGGACATCGAAGCCACAGGAACTTTAGACACAAAGTGAATTCCACAGGGTGTGATGAAAAGAATAATACCTGGAAGAATTAAAATGAGGAGAAATCCTGAGCAGAAATGAGGAGGGAGCTGGGAGCATCTCTGGATGAAATGAAAATTAAAGTCTCTTGTTAAAAATCCTCAGTGGAAAAAGAATCAGCACAGGGAGCAGCACCCAGGAGGAGGATGGCAGGAGGTTCAGCTGACGCTGAGAGCCAAGCCCACCAGAAACTCATCTGGAGTTAGATGGGAAAGTCATTGAGGTTTAGGTGACAGATCTCGCGCTCAGATTCCGCAAGGGCTCCTTGGCATGACTGGGGCTCTGGGCACCTTCATGTTTCCCCAGACAGACGGTGGGCTCAGGATATGGAGGTTGAGCTTCTTCCCCTTGGGCAGGGGGAGCTCTGTCAGATGACCCTGAGCAAGAACTTGGAGCCTCAGGTCAGCTAGTCCAGCCTTCCCAGGGGCCAGGGGACGATGCCCACTAGCAGTACCTGGACAGCAAGTGGTCCTTGGACTTCTAGCAGGGTATTGTTCTTTCTCCAGTTCCATACTGTGTCCAGAGACATCTTCATGAGCTGTGGTGGCCCCCACATCCATCCCCTGATGAGCTGCAGGGAAGACCTACCAAAAAAAAGCACTGCCTTTGAAATGGGCTTTCTTTAGGTTGTTGTGCAGGCAGGCAATTTCCTCATCCTTGCCCGACTCAGACCCATGATTCTCCCAGCTGACTCCTCCCTGGGGTTGGCCATCTGAATCCTTGTCTGAGGACAGAGAAGTGGGCCAGCTCTCATCCTCAGAATGAGGGGTCAGCAAGTTCTATGTGGCCAGACAAGTACGTGGCAAATTGGTATCCCCAAGCCACACATCACGTAGTCTGACTGAGACTTGAACCCAGGCTCTTCTCTTCTCTGGGCTCTGCTTCCAGTTCATCAATACTTGTCCTGTGTGGGGCCCTTCACTGACCCCTGGGGACATTAAAGCATCCCCTCCTCAAGTTGTTAACCGTCTCATGGAGGAGACCCCCCCCATGCACATAGCTGTGTGAGGCAGGTGGTCTCCTTCATCTGGAGAGCGGGCTTGATTGGGTCAGAGGATTGAGAACACGGGCAGCTCTGGGGCACCTGGTGTGGGGCACCACGGTGCGGAGCGCCGGGCCTGGAGTTAGGGAGATTCAGCTCCTCTCCAGCCTCAAACACGGCCCAGCTGGGTGACCCTGGCCAAGTCACTGTACCCTGTGCGTCTCAGTGTCCTCATCTGTAAAATGAGCTGGAGGAGAATATGGCCAACCCTCCAGTGTCTCTGCCAAGAAGACCCCAGGTGGGGCCAGACACAACTGAAACAACTGAAGGAAACAAACAGAAAGGGGGTTTAGGTGCATAAGCAGCTGGGAGCCTCTTTGTTCAGTTAGTGAGTAGGGAGAGCACTGGACCCATTGGGAGGCTGCGCAGTGGGGTGGCAGTGGCACAGCACCTGGTCAGACATCAGACATCAAATGCAGCCTCAGACACTTAACGCTTACCAGCTGGGTGACCTTGGGCAAGTCATTTAACTCCAATTGCCCTGCCCTTCCCCCTCCAAAAAGCAAAAAATTAAAATTAAAAAAAATACTCCATTCACATCTGGCCTCAGGCACCTGCTAGTTGTGTGACAAGTCACCTCTGCCTGCCTTAGTTTCCTCATCTGTGAAATGGGGAGAATCATAGCATCTGCCTCCCCACGTTTTGTGAGGATCAGAGGAGGTGAGAATGGTAAAGCACTTGGGTCAGTGCCTGGCACGCAGTAGGTGGCTCTTACTGCCATAGTCATTGTTATCTGAGTGCTGGTCACGTCAGGCTCTGAGTACCAGCAGGCCACTCCAGAGACTTTAGCCTAGCCATCTGCGGATGACACATGGGATGAGCAGTCTCTCTTGCCCAGGCTGTGACCTGCAGGGGAATGGGCGGTCTGTGGAGGTATCCCATCAGGGTGGCTTTCCTGGGCAGGTGCAGCAGGCAGTGAGCTGGGCCCACGGAGGCTCAGGAGATGGAGTGCATTTGGGAAGCTGTGCCTGGCTTTCACCAGTCCTCAGGTGCTCCCTGACACAAACCCATCCCTTAAACACCAGTGGTCTGCCATGGTGGGATAGGGCTGGGCCTCTTGTCGCAGAAGAATTTGAATGGAGGGGCCATGGAGAGGCCGGAAACCAGAGAAGATCCCATCCCTTGGGTGTGACAAGCCACATCAAAAATGGCCTCTCATCTTTGAGGGGTCATTTGTGCTGTGAGTGATGGCCGACACAGCTGATGACCTGGGCCAGCCCGACAGGGAGACCCTCCACAGGGTTTCTGAGAATGTATGGATTAGAATGGCCCAGGAAGAAGGAGCCTGGAGGGCCGGAGGGAGCGGCCGTGTCAATGAAATCCCATCTCCAGAAAGTGCTGGATACTAAGAAGTGGCCGAGGCCCAGAGAGGCCTTGACTAGCCTGAAGCTGGGCTGAGCAGCCGGGCCCTCTTGCTGGATCTCTTGGAGGGAAGCTTTGGAGATCGAGTGCAGTAAGATGGGTGCCAGTGCTGAGGCCGGAGTTGTGGCCTGGCACCCACCATAAGCGCCGGCCGTGTGTGGGCGAGGCTGCCTGTGTTGGCTCAGGCCCCTTTGAAACGGTTCTTTCTTGTCTCCTCTGTTGTCTGTTGCTTCTCTGTCCCCTTTGTTTCTTCCTCTTTCCTCCTTCCTCCCTTGGGTGAGCTGTCCCTTAGAATGGAGCTCGTGCAGACCTCAGCCTCACCCCCACGGTGCTCTGCCCCTGCGGGCCCCCTCCCTGCAGAGCAGTGGGGGCCCATCTTGTCAGCTCTTCAAGGACAAGCCTGGCCATGTGCCTTGCCTCTCATGTCACCTCTCTGCTGCAGATTAACGCTGACAAGGACAGTTCAGTCCTTTTGGACTGGGACCGCGTGCGGGTGTTTGACCGGGAGATCGCACAGATGTTCCTGAACATTACCAGGATGGAGAAGGAAGCCAAGGTGGGGACCCGGTCTCTACTGGCTTAGGCCACGTGGGCACTGCCTTGGGAGGCTCTCAGTCCACAGAGCGTGCCTGGGCCTCATTCCAGCATGCAGCTAGAGGGTGCTTTGTGGTGGGCAGTTCCACGCCAAGTGCTGGCAATACAGAGAAAAAGGGGAAACAACCCTGCTCCCTGCAACTCCTGATCTAATGGGGGAGAGAACAGGGACCTACTGGAACCAGAGAGGGCTGCAGGGAAAGTGAAGGTCGTTTCGGGGCTGAGGCTCAGAACAGGAAGTGGCCCAGAGAGGCTTCCCCACCCCCAGGCACTCACCCTAGGGTGAGGATCAGTCAGGAATTTGTTGGGTTATAGGGATGCGGAAGGGGAAAATGCTTCCTCATTTTATGGAGGAGGAAGTGGAGGGCCTCCAGCCCACTGCCAGCTGTCTGACTGGGCTGGTGAGCAGGCTGGTTTGTGGGAAGGGTCAGAGGAGGGGTGCTGTCAGCTCACCCCCAGGGGGCCCAGCCAGGGATTCGAACTATGTGAGGCAGCTCCCTCTCCCAGTGCAGGCCTGTGCCTTTGCATCACTAGGGCTATGAAAGGCAGTGACTTTCCCAGGGTCACCCAGCCAGAGCTCAGCTCTTGTGCCGCTGTGCCCCACTCAGGGGAACCCTCCAAGGGCCTTTGTGCAAATGGCCTTGCTCCAGAGGCTGGTGAGGTGGGCTTAGGTTCAGATTGAGAGGCAGAGCCAGGTTCCCTCACAGCCTTCTAGACTGGCACAGGCTTTGTCCTCTCTTCCAGGTAGAAGGGACGAGCCGGAAGGAGAAGGCCAAGCAGAGACCCCTGGCCCTGAACACTGTGGAGATGCTGCGAGTGGCCAGCTCTTCTCTGGGTACGTGAGGAACCGGGAGGCGCTCATGGTCCTACCCAGGTCTCTGGGCCATGGAAGCTCTGCATCACTTTGGAGCGAGCCAGAGGGCGTGCTATCCCGCAGGGAGCTTTCGCTCTGGTGGGAGCCCTCCCCAGAGGTCCTGCTTGTATGTCTCATTTCAGAAAGGAGGCACCAGGCCGTGTCTTAGCTAGTGTGCAGCCTGGGCCACAAGACCCAAATGCAGACCCATCCTCGGGCACTTGGCTAGCCAGGTGACCCTGGGCAACTCTCTGAACTTTTCTCAGCCTCTGTAAACTGCAGATAATAATAGCATCTGCCTGTCAGGGCTGCAGTGAGGATCAGACTAGCTGTGGAAAGCTCTGCAAAGCCTAGAGTGCCACGTAAATGCACACAGTCGCCTTTGTTGTTTGTGATTGTGACACAGAGAGGCCCCTGGCTTCTTGGAGTCTGGGCTCCAGTCCAGTCAGTCCTCAAGGGCTCAGCTCAGGATCTCCTCCTGAGGCCCCAGTGATATCTCAGCTGCCAGCGTTGAATGTAGCAAGGGCATGATGGCATCTGCTCACTGATCTGCCAAGAAACGGCTAGACAGACTTCCAACCTGGGGAGCCCTGGACTTATCAGGGAGAAAGCTGTGACTGTGGGCTTTGGCAGCCTAGACGCCAAGCCAGAGGCCCTGGGTGTGAGTCCTCCCTCTGTGGGTGCTCCTGGGCACATCCCTGGCCTTGTCCTCGGGTGTCCCAGCCCATTGTCTTTGTGGGAGGGCAGCCTTGCAGGGAGATGTCTGGTCATTGGCCACCTCACTGGCTGGTGGCTCCTTATGGGTCATTGTAGAGTGCTGAGTGGTGCTGGATTTGGCATCAGGGAGTCCGGGCTTCATATCCTTCCCTATACACTTACTAGCTGGGCATGACCCCGGACAAGGTCCTTCCCCCTCTCTACCTCTGTCAGTGAGGGGGTTGGAGCCTCTCTAGTTCAAAATTGATGACCATGTGATGCCTTTTCTTGTAGGAATGGGGCCCCAGCACGCCATGCAGATAGCAGAGAGACTTTATACCCAGGGCTACATCAGTTACCCTCGGACAGAGACCACCCACTATCCAGAGAACTTTGATCTGAAGGGGTCTCTGAAGCAGCAAGCCAACCACCCTTACTGGGCCCAGACGGTGAGTGGGAGGGGAGCTCCCCCCAGATCACTTCTGGGGCCAAAGGCTGCTGCATCGGGGGTCTAGAGCTGCCGCCCACCTGGAGTCTCACAAGACTTTAAGTGGGACTGAAAGCCCAGATGAAGCCTCTTTCTTGGGGGACAAGATCTGAATGTGTCTGAGAGCAGATTTCTTGGTTCCTGGGGCTGGCTGGGAAGTGGTTAGTGCCGTAGGAGAGGTGGGGAGTGGTGGATGGCTCACTCTGTGTCCTGCTGTGCAGACCTCTCTTTCTCTGGCCTGGAGATTTTGTAGGCAGGATGTTGGCCCAGGCAGGGTGGACATAGGGTGCAAGTACTTAGAGGAAGACCCCTTGTGGGCAGGCCCATCACCTCTGCAGCATGTGCCCCAGATCAGCGATGCCACCTTCTCGGACTCACTTTCCTTGACTGAGAGAATGCCACGGAGCAGCCACACATGGGCTGGGCTGTCCAACTCTGATTATCGTCCTGCTGTGTGGGCAGCTCTGCTGGGTGCTGGGTGACTGTCAAGCTCCATCACCTGTCTCTGCTGTGACCATGAAGGGATTGTGCTTGGTCAAGTGGACCAGACACAGAACAGGCCCACGTAGAGAGCTTGACTTGTTAGGGGGCTTTAAAAAGAATGAACTCAGTGCCACAGAAATGTGGTGAATATCCACTGTGTCAGTGCTGGGCTAAGCATCCAGCCGCTGCCCTCCAGGGGCTTTCCTTCTGAAGGAGCCCCTGGGGGGTGTTTGCAGCATGTTGGTACTTAGTGGTCACACCAAGGCTGCAGGAGGAGGGAGAACCCAGAAAAGCCTTCTCAGGGGAGTCTGTGGGGCCGCGACAAAGGCTTGGAAGCGAGAAGGCCCGAATCCAGTATGGCCAGAGCATCCAGTGTGTAGACGAGTGGGGGTAAATCACACAAGCAGCCCACACCTTTACTCCTCTGCCTGGACCCGCCGGGTCTTCTGCCCTGTCTCCACCTGCACTGAATTGGCTGCTCGAGAATCTTCCTTTCACCATCCTCTGCTCAGAAATCTTTGCTGGTTCCCTGCTCTCTTCCGTAAAGTCCCATCTCCTCAGTCCAGCATTCGAGGCCTTTCACACTTGGACACCAGCCTACTTCTCAGACTCTGTCTCATCTTCCTCCTGCTCTCTGGGCCCCAGCCTCGCTAGACTTGCCTCCCCTGCTGTATCCCCTCACCATCCCTCTCCTTGCATTCACTTGCTGCCATGTCCCTGTCTTTGCCTGGTCACGTCCTTCCCATCCTTCAGGCCGCCTCTTTCAGGAAGCCTCCTCTGGCCTCTCTAGACGCTCCCCTAGGGGACAATGACTCTTCCTTTATCAGGCCTCCCCTCATGGAGCTCTCTGGCTGTTTCTGTATACCAGAATGTCCTATTTTGCGTGGACCTTATCCGTCTTCCAGCCAGCTCTCTTACAGGCCTGTGAACTCCTTACATCTTCTGTGTCCAGCACAAGGCCAGAGCATGGAGAAATGTCTGTGGGGGCTGTTTTCATGACTCCCTTTGCCTGTGAGGGCTCAGTGGGCCTCCCTTCCAGCATGTTCCTTTCTCTCCTCTCCTCTAGGTGAAGCAGCTGCTAGCAGAGGGCATCAACCGGCCACGGAAGGGCCATGACGCAGGGGACCACCCCCCAATCACTCCCATGAGGTCGGCCACAGAGGCAGAGTTAGGTAGGTGTGGACGTCCCCAGTTTCCTGTGCATTGCTTCTGGGAGCTTTTAGAGACAGAAGAGGGGCCTGAGACATCCCCCAGGCTGCCCCATTCCCTTTATGGCTGTGAGTGAAAAAGGGGTTTGTTTGGTGCCCTTGAGGAGGCCAGCTGTAAACCTTCTGATCCCTCCCCACTGTTGGCCCCACCGTCTGAAAGCCATGGGAGCTGGCAGAAAGGGCAACATGAAGGGTGTTGGGGAACGAGGCTCTGGTAGCAGGGAGGACCAGGGGGTCAGGAGGCAGAAATGATGGGGGACGTTACATGTCATTTGAGATGGGTCTAGAAACCACAGATTTTGTGAGGATTGTTCTAGGGGTAGAGGGGTGAGCCTTGACTGTGGAAATAGGGACATGAGTTTGAATCTTGACTCACTCACTAGCTTGGGAGTTTGGGAAAGGTACTGCCCTTGTCTGAGCCTCAGTTTCCCCTGCCCTGGGAGGACATAGAGCTCCAAGGGAGGAAACTTTAGTGTACTGTGTTGCTAAAGCCATCTCTCCATTGATGTAAGGTTTACAAGTAACATGGAGACATTTCTGGGGAACAGCAGGAGGGCACCTTGGCTGGCACAGGTGTGGGTATCTGAGGAGTTAGGTGGCCTAGTGGGCTCTCATGCCAGGCTCCTCGGGAGCCTTGGGGGTTTAGTGAGCAGGGGAATGGCGTGGCCCACACCCTGCCTGGCCCTCCACCTGGCACATGGCTCGTTTCAGGGGGCGATGCCTGGAGACTCTATGAATACATCACCAGACACTTCATTGCCACTGTCAGCTACGATTGCAGATACCTTCAGAACACCATCTCTTTCCAGATCGGGCCGGAGTGTTTTACCTGCTCAGGGAAGACACTTATCTCCCCAGGTGAGAGGGAGCGCCCCTCCCACAGAGAGAGCAAGCCAAGAGCACCAGCGCCTCTGCCCCTTGGGGGCTAGGGGGCCTACACCCACTATAGGCTGCGACTCTGTGCCTGGGGCAGTGCTCGCCCAGTGTTGCTGCTGGTACCTCCCAGCTCTCAGCTTCACCCCAGAGCTTCCTTGCTTGGCAGCAGAGCCACTGAGAGCCCGGGGTCACCTCTGTGCTCCACTGAGTATCAGGAGAGGAGGGGGCTTCTGGGTGGAAAGGCTCATTGCAGGGGGTTCAAATGGCCTTCCCTCATCAGCAGTGTGTCAATGCCCTCTCTGGGCCAGGTTCCGTTCTGTGGACCAGGCCCTGTGGCGAGGGGCCCCCGTGGGATAGCTCTCTGAGTAGTCTGGGGGGAGACAGCGCCTGGGTGGGAGGGCTTCTCAGAGGGGCTTTGTGAGAAGGGTCAGGTGGCTAACAAACATTTACCAGGTGCCCACTGTGTGCCAGACACTGTCCTAATCACTGACTCTGAGTAGGAACAGCTTGGCCAGGTGTCAGGCTCACGTATCCTCCCCTCCACCTTAGGCAAGTCTAAGGTCATAGTGTCTTGGTGGGGACCTTTCCAGAGCCATCGGGGGAGGCCGACCTCCTTGACAGCCTTCCCAGTGTACAGTCATCCACCCTCTTCTAGGATGCTCCAGTCACAGGGAGCTCCTTCCTTCCCAGGGCAGGTCAGGCCCTCCCATCCTCTGACAGAGCCAACCTGGGGACCTGCTTCCTTCTCCAGGCTTCACCGAGATCATGCCTTGGCAGAGCATCCCCCCTGAGGAGAGCCTCCCCACCTGCCAGAAGGGGGATACCTTTGCCCTCAGTGAGGTGAAGATGTTGGAGAAGCAGACGAGTCCTCCTGACTACCTGACTGAGGCCGAGCTCATCACACTGATGGAGAAGCACGGGATTGGTAGGTGCTGCCCCTCCACCCAGGGTGCGCCCAGACCAGGCAGGCAGTGCCTAGGGCTCCCCATGCCCCCTGCTTGCCAGGCCCAGCCCTTTCCTGTGGAAGGGTGAGGGGTGTCTCCGTCCTAGGGAGAGGAAATTAGGGAAAGGGAGACTGGGGCTTCCTGCCCCTTCGGTCAGAGCACCTACTATGTGCTGGGCAGGGAGTAGCAGTGGTTTTGTCCTCAGTTGACAGACAAGGAACCAGAGCCTAGAAAAGGTAGTTGACTTTGTCTTTGTCCACATCCAGGAGTACGTTTTTGTCCCCGAGCTGCTGGAGGGGCAGCTGCCCCCCAGGCCACATCCCCTTTCATTGGCAGGGTGTCCTTGCCTGTCAGACCTGTCACACCAGCGGGCCCAGAGGCCTCTCCTCTCCTCCTGACTTCCCTGTTACTGCAGAGGGTACCCACCCTCCCAGCCCCAGTCACCCAGGCTTCCACCCTCCCTCCCTCAACACATCCAGCACCTTGCCAGGTCTTGTCCTTTCTCTCCCTGTCTGCTCCTGGCACTGCCCCCACCCCACTCATCACTGCACAGCTGCTTCTGTTGGCCTCCCTACCTCAAGTCGGACCAGGTGGGGAGCAGGAGAGATACATTGTGTGGCCTGTCCTGGTCTCCAGGACCTCCTAGCTTCTGTGATGCCCCAGCCCCTGGATACAGAGTGGACTGTGATCTGTGTGCGAGGCAGGGTGGGATCAGAGGGTGACACAAGCAGGCAGCGGCCCTAGAACTGGGCCACTCATTTGTCTGGAGGCCGCTGCAGCCCCGCAGGCAGTGGGGAGCAAGGTGCCAGGCCTGGGGTGACCTGGGCCAGGGATGGGACCTGCTGCCCCCGGGGCCTGTAGAGAGAGCTCCCGCTGCCACCAAACAGTCTCCTCCTGTCAATCTCAAGACCCTGAGAAACCATCGTTATCCCTGTTCTCTAGTGGACTCCAGAGAGGGTGAGCGCTGTGGCTGGAGTGACCTGCCAGTGACTTGTGGCTGGGCCTCAGTAGCCTCTCCTGGGGCAGGGGCAGAGAGGCATCGGAGGAGCTGCCCCAAGGCACCATCTCCCCATGTGTTCTAGGCACTGATGCCAGCATCCCCGTGCACGTCAACAACATCTGTCAGCGGAATTATGTCACCGTGGAGAGCGGGCGCCGGCTGAGACCCACCAACCTGGGCATTGTCTTGGTCCACGGCTACTACAAGATAGGTGGGAGCAGAGGGTCCGTGAGTGTGGCAGTGTCAGGGTGGGGCAGGGCCCAAGGCCACAGAACACGGCTCGGGAGTCTAGCAGACGTGTTAGAACGCAAACTTTCAGACACAGCACGTCCCTGGACGGGGTCTGAGCCTCAGCCCAGGGAGAAGTCTTAGAATGTAGAACATGGTCTTCCGGGCTGGGGATGGCCTGCGAACGTTGAAGCCTGAGTGTGAGCGCTCAGACAGTTGTGGGTATCCTGGGAGGGACCCGAGAAAAGGCCTCTGGCCAGCATCTCTCTGGCACAGGGTGTCACTGCTGAGGGCTCCCGGGGAGTGACGTTCTGCATGTCCCAACATGTGTGATGTACAGCGTCCATGTGCCAGGCCTGACTGGGCCCCTCCTGTGTCTTAGGCCACATTCCCTCCATGCACTTTAAATGCCTCTGGCCTGTTTCTCCCCCAAGATTCCCCGTTCCTCAGCTCTAGGCCTGCATGCCCTTCCCCATCGGCCCCCTCTGAGCTTCCCCGGCTTCCTTCAGCTCTCTCTCCACACCCCACCTCGCGCAGGAAGCCTTTCCTGTCCCCTCTGCCTTCTGGGGTTTGTTCTGTAGGCATTTGCACACTGTCTCCCCTGCCTTAGATGACACCTGGCACGCAGCAGGCAGCACATTGAGGCAGGGGCAAGATAGCTGACTGGGGAAGTGGGTGACAAGGGGATGTGGTCAGTCATTTGTTCCTTGTTGCCAGGCCTGGGCTAGGGACACAGAACAAAGCCAGTCTCTATTGTGGCACAGAGCAAAAGGGATTAAGTGCAGATACATGGTGTCTGGGGGCAGGGCACTGAGCCAGGGCAGCGGGTCAGGAAGGGCTCCTGGCAGAGCTTGGCATCTGAGCTGCCTCTTAGTAAAGGGAGGTGGCGAGGTGGGGGGGCAGTGGGGGCGGTGGCCAGGCAGGTGGGAGGCAAGCGCAGATGGAGGCAGGGGATGGAGAGTCCAGCTTGGCCGGATTGCAGGATTTGGGGAAGAGGAGGAAGAGGAGGAGTGTTTAGTGAGGCCGCATTTGAGGGCAGAGGCCATAGGGAGCTGGGGTTGTTCACTGAGCAGGGAGCTCGTGTGGACAGATCTTTACTGAAGGAAGGTTACTTTGGCAGCGGCAGCAGTGTGTGGGATGGACTCGAGCAGGGAGAATATAGGCAAGAGGTGACCGGGCCTGGACAGCAGCGACACCTCTGGGAACGAGAGATTGTGGAGGTGGAAACACTTCAATTTGGCCAGAGCTCAGCTGTATGGGGAGGAGGAGGCATCCAGCATGATTCCAGGATGAGGAGGCCGGGCCGGGAGAGAGGAGCACTGGGGGAGAGAGAAAGCTCTGAGTGAGGCGAAGCCATTTCTGGGATGTCCAGTTTGAAATGTCCAAGGGCAGGAACCATGTGGAGCCTGGGGTCAGGCGTCTCAACGCCAGAGGCCCTGACCAGGTCATTGAGGGAGAGGAGAGAGAGGAGGGAAGCAGGTCTAGGACAGAGCCTTGGGGACCACCCACAGTTTGGAGGGACAGGGAAGGGTGGGTTAAAGGGGCAGGAGGGGTCCCCGATGGAGGCCCAGAGAGAAGTGAGTGTCATCCAGAAGATGGTGACGGGGACTTGAAGGTTTCATGTGTCACTAAGAGCTGGCCTGGGAGCCTCTCCCTGGAGGTCCTGGTTTCCTCTCAGTGTCTTGTGGTCTCTTCATTTCACCCGGATTGAGAAGGCTGAGAGACCCGAGACGTCTCCTGTGTTTGAAGGGTTGTCTTCGGGGCCAGGATTGGTTAGGGCAGCTCTGCTTGGCCTCAGAGGATGGAACCAGGTACAGATGGTGCCTGTGTGGGTTTGACCGGAGGAAACAAGCGAATGATTGCCCGCCCCCTCCGAGGAGGACTTGAGGCATGGCCTGGGTGACTGCTTGTGCTGGCACTTTGTGGAGGGGACTCTTACAAAGGAGGGACTCAGAGGGAGTGATACGGCAGGCCTCACAGTGCCCTGAGGTGTGGCCACAGCAGGTTCCCTCCAAAGGACTGGGCCCCAGGTCAAAGAGGAGGGAATGCTTCTTGGCTGGCCCTGGTCAGTGAGGGCCACTCTTCCACAGCACCCCTGGGGCCCTTTACTGGCACCCTCCGAGGCACCTGGGTCAAAGTGGGGGATGCTTGTTGGCCCAGCCCTGGCCAGGTCTCTGCTGACTGCCCGCCCTCCCTCTCCTCTGGCTCTTGGCCAGATGCCGAGCTTGTACTCCCGACGATCCGAAGCGCCGTGGAGAAGCAGCTCAGCCTGATTGCCCTGGGCAAGGCCGACTACCACCAGGTGCTGGAGCACACCCTGAATATCTTCAAGAGAAAGTTTCACTACTTTGTGGACTCCATCGCAGGTGAGGCCCTGCTCCTGCCTTGCCTCCTTTCCTGACCCCTGCTGGGCACTGATCAGTGAGGGGCCTCCTCTCTGGTCTCCAGTGCTTTGAGATTTCACAATCAGGCCCTTTCCTGTCTTACAGCAGGCAGGGGAAGGGACTGGCCCATCACTGGTCAGTGTCAGAGCTGGGTGGGAACCTGGGGCTTCTAGCTCTGTCCACATGCCATCACCCTTCCACCACATCAGCCAGGAGAAAATGCCCTGAGCCCGAGGTTAGGGACGGGGACTCCCAGGTGAAGAAGCCCCCTTGGAGACAGCTCCCTCGAGTCCAGAGAGGGTCACACAGCCCGTGGGGGCTCATGGCCCCAGGCCCTCCCCCTCCTGGTGCTGGTTTTGATAGAATTGGCTCCTCCCAGGAGACCAGGGGCAGCTGGTTCCCTCACTAGTCCAGGTCACAGCCCAGGAGTGTGCCAGCTCTCAGGCCTGGGGCTCCTGGCTTTACCATGCCCCAGGACCACACACTGCCGCAGTCCCTCCAAAGTGGGCCCCTCCCGTCCCTGATGGTGTTGGCCAGTTTGCCGAGTGTGAAATGAAACCTTGTTGGTGATTTGTAGCACTTTGGGGGGTAGCTAATAGCCTGCAAGTCTTCTCCCCTTCTCAGCCATTGCCATGGGTGCAATGCTCAGCTCATGGGCCTCGCCCCACATGGTGTCTCCCTTTCCTTCCATGAATCGTCCCATCCCATCCTCCCATTTCAGATTCAAGATGCCCTTTCCTCCCAGCATTCCTGTGAGGTGTATGGGGGGGCGGTGTCAGGTTTGGGGGCTCCCTTTTATACATGAGGTGAAGTTACTTGGGGTTGGTGCTAGAGCTCAGACTCTCAGGCCTTGTGGCCACCAGGCCGAAGCCGGCTCCTTGGCTACATCAGCCACCTCCCTCTCAAATGCTGCTTGTGTTTGTTGTGTGCTGGGGCTTCCTGTGCCAGCCTGTGCCAGCCTCTAGATTACAAGCACCACGAGGGCGGGCACTGGGGCATATTTGTCTTGGTGCTCCTCCTTGAGCCACAGCCAAGACTAAGGGCACTTAGTATGTTTACTGAATGAATGAACGAGCTGAAGAAGCCCACAGCCTGATGGGCCGGGGGGGGGGGGGGGGGGAGGCGGTCAGGAAACAGTGGCAGGTGAGAGGCCCGGGCAGACAGCCGGAGTCAGTTGTTGCCTGGCCCTCCCTGCACCCCGCCTCGTTGGCTCCCCCAGCCCCGGCTCCATTTGGGCTCTGTTTTGGCTCTTGTTGCTGGTCGCTTGCTGCGTTCCCACATTCCCCACTCTTGTTCGCGGCAGCCTCATCTGGCATATGGCCCTGCCTCACTGCGGCTGATGGCTGGCGTCTAGTTGAGTCCTCATCCCGTGGGCTGCCCCTGTGTGGAGGGCGCTGGGCAGGGGTGTGAGGGCAGGGAATATCGGATCATCATTCTTGGCTTGCTTATCCTTCAGGCATGGATGAATTGATGGAAGTGTCTTTCTCGCCTCTCGCTGCCACTGGCAAACCTCTCTCCCGATGTGGGAAGTGCCATCGTTTCATGAAGTACATCCAGGTAAGAGTCCCCAGGCCCAGACCCTGGGCTAAAGGGCACCTGAAGCTTGAGCCAGGGAGGGAGACAAAGCTCTTTGCCTCTGCCCGGCGGGCCTCGTGAAAACATCCCTGAGGAGGTTGGGGGCTTGCAGAGAAGACAGAGGGATGGCATTCATGGGCTGTAGAACAGGAAGGAGCCCTAGAGCCCTCATTACACTGCAGCCCAGGGCCAGAGGCACTCCTTGGGGAGGGCCCGGACCCTCATACCCCTGTGCTCTGTGCCTGCTACTTCTAGGCCAAACCCAGCCGCCTGCACTGTTCTCACTGTGACGAGACCTACACTCTCCCCCAGAATGGCACCATCAAACTGTACAAGGAGCTGAGGTGCCCGCTGGATGACTTTGAGCTGGTCCTCTGGTCCTCAGGGTCCCGGGGCAAGAGCTACCCTCTGTGCCCGTACTGCTACAACCATCCGCCCTTCAGGGACATGAAGAAAGGTAGCTGGCGTGGCGGGGGTGGGGTTGGGGGCTCACTGGCTGCTCCCCCACAGGTAGGTGGGGGGCCATTTATGGAGCCTTCCTGGCCAGATGCTTTGTGCCCAGCCCTGTGGTGGACAGGCTCGGCTTTCCCCAAGTACGCTCTGTAGGGAGGAGGGTCGGAGAAGACTTAGGCTGGGGTGGTGGGCGGTGAGAGGCCAGCGGATGAGGACCTGGGCCCAGGGATGGCGGAAGGGACAGAGGAAAGGACCTCCTCCGCAGGGGGCCAGAAGGTTGGAGAGAATGTTGGGGCCTGTGGGGTTTGGAGGCTGGGGAGAAGGGGAGAAGGGGGTGACCAGTGACAACATCATTTCCTGTGTGCGACATGTCTAGGGAGGTCTGCCTCGTAGCGTGTGTGATGGAATCGCTTGTTTTGGGGAGGGTGCCAAGGCCCAGAAAGCATGTGATGGTGCTCCCGAGTCTAGGGAGAACCCTGGGCTTGAGATCAGAAGAGGCGGGTTCAGGTCAGGGAGAGTTGGGGAACCAGCCAGCAGCAGGCAAGCCAGGGCAGCAGCCGGCGGGGAGGGAGCTTTCCCTGGGTTCAGGAGACACCCCCCCAGCATCAGCAGCTCTGGGAGAGAAAAGTAGGGCTGGGTGTTGGCCTGGTGTGGGGCTCAGCAGTGGCCGGCGGGGCGGGGCAGGGCTGGGTGGTGGCCTGGGGGCTGGGGGCTCTCATTTGTTTCAGGGCCAGGTGGGGCCGGGCTGGGAGGAGAGGAAAGGCGAGCACTTGGGACTCTTCACTTCACTTGAATTTTCTCTGAAAACGGGGGCTCTCCTCCCCTTCCCCTGGCAGCATCCTTTTGGCCTCTGAGCTGGACCGACTCCTCCCTGAGGGTGAGGCCCCAGGGACTCTCTGGAAGCCCAGATGAGCCCGAGTCTTGGTCAGGCGCCTGCTCCTGGGCCTGGGCTGGCGGCCCCCGCTGGGCCTGGCCGGGCTCCTCTCACGGCCTCCTGCTCTCCTTTGTCTCCTGCAGGCATGGGCTGTAACGAGTGCACGCACCCCTCCTGCCAGCACTCTCTCAGCCTGCTGGGCATTGGCCAGTGCGTGGAGTGTGAGGGTGGCGTGCTGGTGCTGGACCCCACCTCAGGCCCCAAGTGGAAGATGGCCTGCAACAGGTGCAGCGTGGTGGCGCATTTCTTTGAGAACGCCCACCGCGTGCGGGTCTCGGCAGACGCCTGCGAGGCCTGTGAGGCTGCCCTGGTGGACGTTGACTTCAACAAGGCCAAGTCGCCGCTGCCTGGCGACGAGACCCAGCACACAGGCTGTGTCTTCTGTGACCCAGTTTTCCAGGACCTGGTGGAGCTGAAGCACGCGGCCCCCCGCCATCCCACGCACCGTGGTGGGCCAGGGAAGAGGCAGGGCCGTGGGCGGGCCAGGGGCCGCCGGCCTGCGGGGAGACCCAACCCCCGGCGGCCAAAGGACAAGATGGCAGCCCTGGCCGCCTACTTCGTGTGACGCCTGGGATGCTTTTTGCCCAGTCCCCTGGGGGGCCCGCAGCCATTAAACCTTTGACTTCTTTAGGGGGAGGACCTGCAGCGTCTTTGTGGAGGGCCAGGGTGGGCAAGGAGCCTGGCGTCCTCGAGGCCAGCGTGGGGCGGTTCTCTCGGAGTCTCCCCTCCGGCCCAAGGCCACAGTGAGGCAGTCTCAGGGGCCCAGTGCTTGAAGCAGAGCCTTTCTTGGCCCCACTGACCGCCGGGGCCAGGGCCTGCTGACTTCACAGGGCATAGCGGGGAACGTTAGAGGCCGGGCTTGCAGCAGCCAGCCCCCTGCAGGGGGCGAGGCAGTAGTTACCTGTGGGTGCTTCCATGATGCAAGGTGTCCTGGGGCAGAGCCCTTTGCCTGGCAGGGCTGAGGTCGGGGTTCCAGAGCTTTGCTGATCTGGGTCCAGGAGCAGGGACAAAGAGAAGGTCGGTGGGGTCAGCCCAGGCCCGCCCCACCCCCAGCAGGGCAGGATGGGACAGATATGCTTGCTATGTGCCAGGCAAAAGAAAGGTGGCCCTGCCCTCCAGGGGCTTCTGACTAGGGAAGAGGAGAGATGAGAGGGGAGAGAGTGGCTGAGGAGGAGAGGAGGCTGGCTCGGTCACTGCTTCTGGGAACCTCGGTTTCTTCCAGAGTCCCCAGGAGGTGCCTCGCAGGGTCACCATGGGCTGCTCTTGCTCCCTGCATGATGGGCCATGTGTTCTCTCTGCAGAACAAAAGCCCTGCTTCTGCCTTCTGTGCCTTGTGGGCTGGCTGGGGAGGCAGGAGCGGAGCATTCCTTTGGTGCCGATCCATCGATTCATCGATCCTTTCCCCGTTCTTCTCCCTCTCCCCATCCATCCCCCCCACGCATCCGCAGAGCAGCTGGCAGGTGTGACCTGTTGGGGCTGGGTACCTGGGTCCCTTCTGACCCTAGGATGCATTCAGCCAGCCATGTTCTCTGCTGGCTGTGTGCCTAGGAACAAGGGACCACCCCTCTCTGGTCTCACACTGGAACGTTCCCAAGGATTCCTCCAGCTTTTGATCCTGATGAGTTCCTTTGTCCCCAAGCCTACACGAATCCCACACCACCCCCAGGAATAGAAACAGACCCCGCACGCCCACTGATCCTGGGAGAGAAAGGCAGTGGGATGTGATGGAAAGAAGAGGGCCTTTTTCTGGGCCCGCTTCTGCCATATGCCCTGACCTGGGAGAGTCACCTCCCGTCCCACCCCCAGCCACTCCTGCTGTGCAGGGATGCCCAGTGCACCAACCAGAGGAGACCCCGCTTCTCAGCCCAGGTCTGCAACACCGCCTGGTTCACTGACTAGACAACTTGCATCTCACACACATGTACCCTTTCTTGTGCCTCAGTTTCCCCACTTCTAAAGGGAGATTGGACTATACCCCTGAGGTCCCTTTTTCACGAGCCATTCTGTGATTCTGTGGGTGAGGCTTTCCCACAAAGTAGAAGAAAGGCCGTAGTCTGGGTGCACTGGTTACTTCCTGGCCTTTGTTCCCATTTCCTGTGGAGGTGGGGAGAAATGACCAAATTCCTGCTCTTCAGCCCCACGGCCTTTCTTCCAGCTCCAACCTTATTTTCTTTCCTGCTTTTTCAACATATGCTTTTAGTGAGAAGAGCCCCAGGTTTGGAGTCGAGGGCCAGTCCAGTCCTGCCTCCAAGTTACGACCTCTGACCCTAGGCAAGACGCCTCACCTAGGGCCAGTGTTGGTGGGTCATGTGCCAGGCGCAGCTGACCACTGGGAGTGCAGAAAAAGGCCCCCTGATGGGCTGGGCAGGGGCTGGCCTGGCTGTGCTGGGCGGCCCCTTTCAGGAAGGACGTCCTGGGAGGGATCGGGGAGGGCAGGGGCCCAGGGACTACACTGAGAGGAAAGCAGTGCGAGGAAGCAAGAGGGGACGGCTTTGGGGGGAGATGACTCAGTCTCACATGCACAGCCCTTTAAGGTTTACAAAGCACTTTATGGAATTTGCTCTTCCCAAAGCCCCCATGTTCCACAGATGAGGAAGCTGAGGCTGAAAGTCTTGGTGACTTGGCTGTAGTCACACACCTGGTGAACAGGTGAAAGCAGAATTCAAACTCGAGTCCAAAGCTAGAGCTCCCTGTGCTCAACTGAAGTAGAAGGAATGGGTGGAAGGTACAGAAAGGTATATTGAGGCCTTGTAAGGGTGCGAGGGGGGTGCTGCCCTTCCCTGGAGGTCTTCAGGGGGAGGCTGGATGGCCCTTTGGCGTGGGTGGGGCGTGGACCTCTGGGCTCCCTCCCTCCCTGCTCGGATTCGGTGATCCAGGGGCCTTTCTGGTCGGCGCAGCCCCTGAGCCCCGTGAGCCCGCCGGGCACCACTGGGCCTTTGTGAGCAAGGCCTGAGCCCAGCAAACACACTCAGGAATTACCACTTACTCTTCCCACACAAACACCTTTGCTTGGGGTTGCATCAGAATTCCTTAGTCTAGACTAAAGCAGGTGGCGCTCTAACTCCAAGATTACTAATCACTCCATCTAAGTAGAGCAGAGGGCCTGGTGTTCCAAAGGCCTGGGTTCAAATCCCGCCTTGGCCTCCCGCTGGGCCACTTAACCTCCCTAGACCATTCTAAGACTTGGCACCTGGAACACTTTGGGAGACGATGCTTGTCTAATTCAGGGGCTCTCGCAGGCTCCTTCCAGCTCTGAATCTTTGACACCAGGAAGCCTCCGTTGTCTTGTGGGATCATGGTCAGCCACCTGTGGGATCTCTGAGCGGAGTGGGCATGAAATCAGAGCTCTGCCAGCCCCCAAACTCGGGCCCTCAGTGCAGGAGGGCCGTGGCTGCCTAGAGTCCAGGCTGGGGGGGCTAAGTAGAGGGACA
Source organism: Pseudochirops cupreus (assembly GCA_028627135.1). NCBI lineage: Eukaryota > Metazoa > Chordata > Mammalia > Diprotodontia > Pseudocheiridae > Pseudochirops > Pseudochirops cupreus. The sequence continues at coordinate 588,422,504 of CM053580.1, forward strand.
CTCCCCAGCTCTGAGGTGGCCCTGAGCCAATCGTCTTGGCTTCTGTGATACAGGGACGTCCTTCACTCTCCACCTCCCAGGACTGTTGCAGGGGCATAAAGCCAGGCAGATGGGTACCATGGCTTTGACCCAGGCTGTGGACTTGGGGAGGCTCTTTAGGAAGCCCAGACATCCCGAGGCCTGGCTGTGTTTCTGTTGGTGTGAGCCCCCTTTCTCCCACAGACACACCACCATGGCGCAGGGGTCAGCTGGTCTGGATTCTGAACCTGATCCTGGCTCTGCTAGGGATTACTAGCAGAATCCCCGAGTCAGCCAGCCCCGAGGCCACATTCCAGGCCAGAGAACGAGCTGACCTGTTTGTGAGTTAAGGACCCAGCCAACTGGGCATCTGCTGGGTGCCTGCTTTGCCAGCCGAGTCCCTAAGGTGACACCACCCTGAAATGCCTCACGGCCCCAGCTGAACCAAAGCTGACAAGTGGCCATCCGGCCTCGCTGGGAGGGTCCCGCTGCCGACCGGCCACTTTGGGGAACCTTTACCAGGTCAGGAAGTCGTTCCTGGTGTCCAGTCTGAAGCTGCCTCTGCCCCTACCCAGCCACCCCCTGGGGCGTGGGCCACTTAAGTGGTAAGTACTGGGGGGTACACGGACGTCATAGTAATAAGCGGGGTTTACGGAGCGCCTTAAGGTTTGCAGAGCCGAGGTCACCTCGTTTGACCTTCAGGGGCAGCCCCAGGTCCCAGAGGAAGCCGAGAAGTGACTGGCCCAGGGTCGCACGGTCCGACTGGGGTCTTCCTGAGCCCAGGTTCAGTGCTCTCGTCCAGGGACAGTCCCTGGCCTCGAGGAGCCAACAGTCTGCCCCGGGGGAGGCTTATGGAGGGGAGCGGTCTTGGGGGTCCTGGCCCTTCTTCGGCCTGCACACCCTGGGGGGGCTCGCGGCCAGAGCCGGACTGCGGAGGAGCCCCAGCCCCCAGCACGTGGAGGGCAGCACCCTCGGACTCCGCCCCGTTCCCGACAAGCCCCGCCCTTCACGCCTCGGGTCCCGCCCCCTAGCTGGTCTGCGCCTGCGTTTGCGCTTCTCCCCGGGAAACGGGAAGTGAGAGAGAAGAGAGCTTGGAGCCTAGGGGGGAAGTGGGCGGGGCGGGGGCGGGGCCAGCGGGCCGAGCCCGGGGGTGCGCGTGCGCGTGCGCCCGGCGAGTCCCGGCCGCGAGCTGGGACCCTGAGAGTGCGGGAGCGCGGGCGCGGCCCCGAGCCAGGTGAGGTGGCCGTGGGGGATCCTGGGGAGGGCCTGGGCGCCCCAGCTGGCGGGGCGGGGTCCGGGGGCGCGGTGGGCACTCCCGGGGTCCCTGCGCAGCCTCAGCCTCAGTATCCCTATCCGTGCAATGGGGCAGCGGGGCACGTGCGATCCGGGACCCTCCCCCGGCCTCAGTTCTCTTCGCGGGTCGCTGTCCCCACGTGCCTTGGGCGGCGGGATCGCGTCCCGGTCCCCGGGCCGGGATTGGGCCTCGGGGACCGCCGGGGCGCGCCCCCACCCCGCCTTCGGCCGCCCAGTGCCCCGGAGCCGGGTGGGGGTCCCCGTGGGGCGGGGCAGCCCTTATAGGTGCCTCCCCCAGTGGTCAAGTGGGGGGCAGGGCCGGGTTACCTGCGAGGCCCCACCTGGGAGGGAGGGGGAGGGGAAGGCTGCTGGGAGCCCCCCCAGAAAGGGAGAAGTGGTGGGGAGAAGAGGAAGAGGGGAAAGCTGCAGGGAGCCCCCCCTTGTAGATTAGAAGGGGGCAGTGCAAAGGGAAGAAGAAGAGTTTAGGGGAGTAAAAAGGGGGGTTCCCAGTTTCCTGCTAGAGAAGTGCATCCTTCAGAGGAGCCAGACTCTCCACCTGTTACCTGGGGGGGCAGCCTGGTGGCCGCCCTGGGACCAGACTGGGTGGCTCAGAACCCCAAATCCAGGGCCCAGGGTGGTCCTTGCAGGGTTCAGCCCAGAGCCTGGCCTTTCAGAAGGGGCCTCTTAACCCCTCACTCTCTTTGCTAGTTAGGTTTTAAAACAGGGATTTTCGTGTGTTTTAAAAAGGAAATCTGCTGGGGTACACCCAGAGGCTGACCCACCCCCCTTCCATTTTTAAGGGCTGGAGAGCCGGCCTACTGTGGTCCTCTAGTCCTCAGGGGCGGCCTCTTTCCCAATCCAAGCTTCAGATCCTGATGTGTCTCGAGGCAGCGGCTCCCCAGCCCTGGCATGGAAGGGAAGCCCCTGGCCCACTCTGGGTGGTGTGGCTGGGGTCTAGTGCAGGCTCACCTGCATCAGGCTGCCTCTGTCCCACAGGGCACCCTCTGCTTGTTCCCCCGGTGGCCCTGTATTTGTCCTCCTTAGAGGGCGAGCCCCTGGAGCAGGAGTGTGGCTGGCCCTTTTTGCCCAGTTTCTTTTTTTATTTAGGAACAGGACTTTCAAGCACTTTGGAGGCTTGTGTGTGCAGCCCTGGGCGGCTCTGCCTTCGTACAGGGCTGCAGTAAGGACACTCCGCTCGTTTGTTCGCACCCTCTTCCAAGTCTCGTCTTAACGTTTCATAGATTTGGCAGCATTTATTTTGTGTTCCCCAGGCTGGGCATGGTGCTTAGTTGCTGGGAACACACATTCATCACACATGTACACACACGTGCACATACGTGTGTACCCACGTGAGCATACACGTTCCCACCTTCCAGAGGCTTCCATCTGATTAGACATTGGAAAAGCAGGTGCAGAGTCTTTGCAGGGATAATCCAGACTAAGAGGGTGAGCACAGAGTTCTCTGTGGTCCTTAAGCTGTGGAGGAAGCTGAGGGCACCAGGGCAGCCCCCGTAGGCCAGGATGAGATCCTTGTGCCAAGCTTTGAAGGAAGCTGGGCATTCTGTGAGCGTCCGAAGGAACCAGGCATTAAGTGCTCCGTGCAGAGAGCAAACAGACCAGTAAGGAAGGACGAGGAGGGACGATGGTGCTGGGCCACGAGGGTGGCTCTGACCCAGAAAACACGTCCCCCGCTTCATAGCCCAGCTGGGCATGGGGGACCGTGCACAGACAGGCACAGGAAATAAAGAGCGTTTGTGTAGGCTGCGCAATGAGACCTTGTGCCTCCATCATCCCTGTGAAGTGCACGGCGCCCCCAGAACGAGAGCCCTGTCCGTAGTGGTGGAGGGCACATGGGTCCTCTGGCCGCCTCTGCGTGCCACCAGCTTACAGCTCTGTCACGGTCAGAGCTGGCGCAGGCATGTGCCCCCCACGTAGAGCGTTGAGCCCTTGGACCCTTCGTGCCCAGCACAGGGCTAACTTGGTTTGTTGAATTCTCTCTCCTACACCAGATCTTCCTGAGTTAGGGGTCTCTGCCAGCGGCCTTTCCCACACTGGGAACCATGGGGGCGTCGGAGTCCTTCCTGCCCACAGCCTTTTTGTACCTGCTGCCCCCCCTATGTGCGGGCAGAGGGCACTTTGGCTTCTTCATGTACTGCTCTGATTGTGCAGGATGGAAAGCCTTAGCTTTGCCTGGCATTCGAAGCCTTGGGCAGGAAGGGTGCTGGTGTCTGTCCCGTTGTTCTCTCAAACCTGACCGCCACGTGCCCACCCAACCGGCGCTCTCTGTCCCTCTGAACTTGCCTTTATTGTCCGTTCCACGCCTTTGGCCCTGCTGTGATCTTGCTCACTATGGCCCCCCCGTGTCCTCGGGGGTCCCCATGTTCTCAGGGACTCCCTTGTGTCCTCGGGGCCCCTCGGGCTTCACATCCTCTTCTGCAAATACCACTGGGTTCCACAGTAATCTTCCTCCCCTCTCAGCCAGTTATAAATTAATACTAAATTATTTACCATCAAAGCGAGGCTCTGTGGTGGGCATTACCTGGGACACCAGCGGAGGATGGGGGTTGGCTTTGGAGCCTCTGGGGCCTTGGAGATCACCTGGCCCGATGCCCTCGCCTTAGTGAAGTTTTCTGTCACTGATGGCGTCCGACCTGGGCCCTGGTACTAAGTGCAGCAGTGCAGGGTGGGCTGGAGGCAGGGAGACCAGCAGGCCCATGGTCCAGGGAAGAGGAGGCTGGACTTCTAGTCACTTCTGACAATACTTGTGTGACCTTGGGGCAGTCACTTGGCCTCTGGGAAGCTCACTTTCCATATCTACAAATTGAGGGCTTGGACTCCATGGCCTCTGCAGTCCCTTCTAGCCCTGGCCCTTTTGCCCTAACCCTTGTTCTTTATCTATTAAAGAATCAGGATGAGCTGAGCTCAGAAAAATGGTCTGGCTGTGAAATTCCACATTCTCTTTGTCTTCCTTTTATGAGCCCTGTTCCTCAAAGGGTTGGGGTCCTGTGGGTCCTCAGATCTCTTGAAGGCCATGGAATCCAAATCCCTAATTTTCACAGATTAGAAACCTGGAGAATTTAAGTAACTTGCCTCAGGCACTTTGGATGAGAAGCAGATTTGGAGGTTGGCCCATCCAGTTTAGGAAGATGGTCTGGGCTGTTTTCTGCCTGTATGTCATGAGTCTCTTGGTGGGGGAGAGTTTTGGTCCACAAAGCCGAGCCCTTCCCCAATCCTGCAGGCTGACAGTAGAGGGCAGGAGGTTGGAGGGTCTGGGGGTTAGACTTAGGAGGTCTGGGAGGTTTCAGCCTGCTCTAAGAGTTTGTGAGGGACTGGGGTTTTCATTTATCCTGACACTGGGGGCAGCCTGGGAGCACTGGATGGGGCTTCTGGGGGGTGGGGTAAGCCTCATCTTGAGTGCTGGGGGGGGGGGCCCTGGGCTAGCTAATTCATCAGCCCAAGCCTGGCTCTTCCTCTTTCCAATGGGGTGATAGTTTCACTCCCTCAGAGCCAAGGTTGTTGTGAGAAAAGGGCCATGTAATGTTGACTCCTTGAGGAGAGGGGCAGTCTAGGGGACAGGTCGTTGTCTTCGAGCTGGCGGGTTTCGACTTGTTCCTCTGGGCCATACGGAGCGGCCATTTAAGCAGGCTGTCCATAGGGGTGAGACCGTGAGAGCTGCCCCAAAGCGGGGAGACCAGCGGGCTTCACACTGGGCCTGGGGGACCCCTGGGGTAGGTCATGCAGGGCTTCCCAGTGGACTGGCTGCCAGGCTCTGAGTGGTTTTGCAAACTCATGTACCCGAGACGGGCAGTGCACCTGATTAATCACTGTTCTCAGCACTGGCCCTTTTCCTTGTTAGCATCTCAAAGGTGATATTTTGTGAAGATTCTGCTCTCACAGTCCCGGAGGAGGGAGCTGGCCTGGCCCTGGGGCTCCTCGCCTGGCCCTGCCAGCCCAGTTTCACCCCCAGATATGGACAGGGGGCCATTTTATGAAGCTCCTGGCAAATCCCTCCGAACACTATTGCTTCCACGGTGGCAGCCTGGGTTGGGGGTTTGGTGTCAGGATCACACTGGGAGAGGCCAGGCCCTTCCTTTCTCAGGCGTTCCCCAAGGTTGGAAATGCCTGGGTCATTGTCTGCCCCCAGCTGAGGAAGAAAGGTTGGCCCGGTGGGTCAGTGAGCAGCCCCAGCCATTCCGTGACTGGTCTCTGTGACTGCTCCTCGAAGGGCCACGGCTTCCTTTTGTTAGAGGGTCATTCTTGACACGGCCCACATTGGAGCCTTCACATGAAAGGCTTTCTGTTCTCCACTGAATGGCGACGAAAGCCGGGCCTGGTTCTGCCCGTCGCCAGGGACGGAGTGAGGCCCAGGCGGGCTGGGTGCCATGAGGACAGATTGGGACAGGATGGAGGGCTGCTCCCAGGCCAGGGGCACGGACCACAGGGGACTACAGAGAGGCCACATGTGGGCAAAGTCCCAAGAGGGCCCTGGGCCAGAAGCCAAAGTCCCTGGCTGTCAGGGGGGATTTCAGAGGGGTCTCCTCCCCTGTTCATCCCAGCATGCCACTGGCCCAGCTGCTGTCCTTAGTTCTTTCCCCCCCAGCTCTGCTTTTCCTCCCCTTCCTGGGCCCCTCCCCAGGGGGATCCAGGCTCTTGGAGCATCCTGGGCCCCTCCCTTCCTGCCCTTTCTTTCCTTCTGTCCTGAGGCCTCTGGGCAGGTCTCTAGGAAGCTGCTGACAAACCTTGGGGCCCAGTTTAAATGCGACTCCCCATATCTCTTCCCCCTCCCAGGCTCCGGCTTCCTCCTCATCACCCCAGCACTCTCCCATAATTAAGCACAAGGCCTCCCTGGCCCCCAGCTCTTCTCTCCCATCCCAGGCAAGAGCCAGGGAGCCGGGACAGCTGGCTCTGGGGCACATCTTGGCAGGGTGGGGCCCAGGCCCCCTGACCTCGGGGGGCGGCTCTCGAAGACGGGGCCCCACAGGCCTAGACCCTGGCCCTGCCCCTTCTCCAGTGACTGTTAAATTGTTTTGCTCCTTGTATTTCAGTATAACTAATTTCAGCCGGGGTCCCATGTTCTTTACGTCATACATTTAAAAACTTAATTTGGAGGAGGAGTCCATAGTTTTCACTGGACCGTCCACCAAAGGCCCCGTTCCCCCAGGAGAAGGTTGAGAGGCCCCAACTAGTCCCGAGCTCCTCTTGAGGAGACTGGCTGAGGTTCCGGGTTGGGGGAGGCCACCTTTACTGGGATAGTGAATGGAAGATCAAGGAAGGCCTCCTGTAGGAGGTGATGCCCGGCTTGAACCTGGAAGGGAGGATTCCAAGGTGCAGGAGGGCAGCAAGGGAAGGAGCCTGGGAAAGCTGAGCTCCAGGAAGGGCAGTGGGCTGTCTGTGTGGAAAGGATGGTGTGGGGAGGGGAGCTGGAGAGAGGCGATGTGGCCCAGTGGTCAGAGCTGACCGTGGAGTCAGGGAAACAGGCCCAGGGAACTCTGGGAGAGAGCAGGCTGCAGAGAGGGTGCTGCTCTTCATTGTCAGGGCAGCCCCTCCTTTCCCCCACCAGAGAGGAGCTGGGAGCCAGGCTGTGGCACTGGGAGCCCCCCTGGACTCCTGATCCTTGTAGGCCTCAGGTTCTTGGGGGAAGGGCTAGTGTTTGAACTGGACCTTGAGTAACAGGGAGGAATCCCCAAGTGATGATGGGGTGGGTAGAGAGATGCCCGGGAAAGGAGGGAGCATCCCAGTGGGGAGCCCTGAGCAGCAGTGGGGTAGAGACCAAAGTGGTGCCTGGGCAGGGTCCCCAGTAACTGTGGGAGACAGGGTGGGGCCAGATCACCAAGGGCTGGGTGGCCAGTGGACAGAATTTGGACTTGATTCTGCAGGGAGTCCCTGGAAAGGATTCCGTGGCCTCCCAGTCCCTCTCTGAGGAGTGGCCCTTGGGCCTCCAGGGAGGGGGCACCCGTGGCCCCAGTGAGGGGCCTGCTCCCTCTTTGAACAGCTCTCATTTTTAAGGCTTTTTTTTTTCTCAGATCAAGCTATAATATGTCTCTCAACAGCTGCCACCCCTAACCCTGGTTTGGCCTTTCAGGCTAGCCTCTGTCCCTGTGGGGGTCCTGGTCCCAAAACATGGTGGTTCCAGTGGGCACCTGTGGCCTCTGGGATGTAGGCAGGACAGCCCAGGGAGGCAGTCCGGCCTTTTGGAGAGCCATTGATGCTGCGTTTGGCCCAGCACCCGGCTGCAGCTCCTGCTGTCCTCCGCCTGGGCTGCCTGGCCAGGGGGCCAAGCATGGCTAGCGCCATCTGCCTCACCTGTGTGAGTCTCTGATCCACAGTACCTCCCACAGAGAGGCCACAGGCACTGATTGAGCCCCTCCTATGTGCCCAGTGCTAAGGGAAGAGCATATGAAGAGAGCCCTCAGGGAGCTTAGAGTCCAGCAGGAACAGCCGGCACGCAGCCGTGTGCAGGCACGCCGCCTGTGCCCAGCAGAGATGGCACATCATTGGTGGAGGGAGATGTTTGTGTCACGAGGTGCGGAGGAGGCCTCAGGAAGCAGGGAGGTCCCGAGACATTGCTGAGGAGGCAGGGCACTCTCGGCGGGGGAATGGCGGGAGCAAATGCCTCAGTAGAGATGTTAGGGGTAAGAAGATCGGAGAGGAGTTGGGGGCCTCCTAGGGGCCAGAGGGAGCCACTGGGTATTGAGTAGGGGGTGAGCCTTAGGAAGATCCCTGTGGTGGCTGAATGGAGGCAGCCTGG
>CM053580.1:588438599-588519445 GCA_028627135.1 Pseudochirops cupreus
CCCCCCCCCCCCCTTCTTTGGCGGCCTCGCCCATGGCCCTGCCCAGCGCTGAGGATGTGCTGATGCTTCCCTGGAGCTCTAGGATTCTCAGAGCACCCAATCTCGTCCTCCCTTGCTGCCCTGTGGTCAGTCAACAGGCAGCAGTCACGTCCCCCCAAGCCTCGTCTCTGAGGCCGAGCAGCTCTGGATTGGGAGCTGTGTCTGGGCCCTTCCTCCTCTGCTGGCTCCTGCCCAGACTGGGGCGCCCAGACCCTGTGCAGCCTCCTCTTGGTCACGTTGGCTCTGCATCACAGCTGGGCAGGACCCCCAGCGTCAGCCATGTAGTCTGCCTTCCCAGAAGCCCCCTTGTCTCTTCCTTCGCCCGAGTCATTGGTTACATTTTAGGAAGCAGGAGCGCCAAGGTCATGTCCAGGCCCTCTCCTGGAGGCTGCCTTCCAGAGCATTGTCTCCAGCGCCCAGACTTTGGGTTCATGGGCTCATCACTTTGTCAGATGCTCGGCCATGTTCCAAACAAACCCTGTCTGTGGCATTCCCCCCGTTATCTTGGTGGATCCTTGCCAGAGAAAGAACAGAAGTTAGCCTGGACTTGGTGTGAGAAAGAGCAGATCCCACCCTTGTTAGCTGCGTGACCCTGGTCCAGTCACTCTCTGAGCTTCAGCTTCCTTTTCAGTGAAAGAAGGATAATAATGAAGCATTTGATGGTGAGGTTTAGTGAGGAGGAGTGACTAGAAAGCTGACCTTGGAGCCAGGCAGCCCTGGGTTCAAATTCCACCTTTGACACATCCAGGCACCACCTGACCCTGGGCTGGTTGCCTACCTCCTCAGGGCCCCAGGCCCTTCATCTGTGCCAGAGAAGCTTTGGGAGAGGGAGGTCTTTCCTCCCCCAGGCTGGTGAAATGGCAGGGCCAGCCACCTGGGAGGTCAGGCCCGGTCTGGGGAGCCTTTGGCCAGCCACGCCACACTGCGCGTGCGACCTCAGGGTGGGGGGGAGATCCCCACCGCTTGGCTGGCGGTTCACGGCCCATCTCTGGGGGCGCATGCTTGGGGGTTTGGTGCCTGTTGCCCCTGGCCGGTGGCACTGCTTCCCTTGCCCCTAGGCTCTCAGGGGTCCCTGACAGTGTGGCCCAGTGGTCAGCTCCTGGGCCCCCTGACTGGCAGTGACCCAAGGAGCCGGGCTTCTCCCTGGCTCCCTCCTCTTCCCGGCCTTCTTTCCACCCAAAGAGACAACAGTCAGGAAGCAGGGAATGGCACTGCCTTCCTGCACCCACCCGTCGGCAACTAAACACTTGAACATTGGTCGTGGCTCGTATTCCTGGAACCGCCTCCTCTCGTGCTTCACAATCCTGGCCAGGCCCCACCTTTCCTGCACTCGGGTGTCCCTGCCACACGCTTCTATGTCTATCCTCTCTTGCCTGGCTTAGCTTCCACCCTCTGGGGGGCCTTGAAAGATCAGAATGCCGTGGGCACCTCCCTGAGAGCAGCACAGCAGTCTAGGCATCTATGGGCAGCTGGGGCTCCACTCTGAGCCTCAGAGTCATCTTCTCCAAGTGGAGACGGTGATTCCTGCAGCACCTGCTTCCTGGCCTTGTCCAGAGGCTTGGAGGAGGCCATGTGCAGAGAGCCTGCCAAGCACCGCTGAGCCAGCGTTGCAGGGCGGGGGGTGGCCCACGTCGCTGTTTCTGCCTCTCAGAGTCACTTGTCCTCAGACTGTCATTCCTGTGCCTCCTGTGTCCCTCTTGGTCTGGCATCGCCTGTGAAGCTGTCAGTCTGAGGTTCCTTGTCCTTCTGAACCATTTGAAGTCTGCCCTTGCACAATCAGGGCTCTGACTCCTTTTTCCTTCACTAACACAAATTCTGCAGTGGGCATTCACATCACCCCTCCTGTTTTCTGTACCAGGTACTGTGCTAAGCTCTGGGGACACAGAAAGAGGCAGAAGACAGTCCCGCTCTCTAGGAGCTTACAGTCCAGATCTGTGCAAAGCAAACTTAATAGGGATGATTAGGAAATAACAACCAGAGGCGGTTGATAATTGGAGGCAATGAGGCATACTGGTTAGGAACCAGGAAGATCTGGGCCCCACATAAGGCTCCATGGACCCTCTGACTGGACTCTGCTCTGGAGGAGGGCCTCTGCTCCCCTGGGAGTTCCGGGTGCAGCTTCTCTCCTGTCCATGCACTTGAGCACACATTTCCTCCTTGGGTAAGAATCAGAGCCAGAATTGCTGTTTTTCTTCCAATTTTGAAGAATGATGTGATCATTTAGGCAAGCCAGGACCTTGTATCCTGCATTAGATAGAAGGAGCCTCCAGCAGAGAGATGGGGGGCGTTGACACTGACTGTCACATCTAGGCTGTGTCCCTGCGGTGCTGTGGTCCACGCCAGCTCTCTGGCCTGCTCCTAGAACACCTTGCCCTGTGGTGGCCTGCGGGTCTCTTCCCTGTCCTCTGTAACAGGACTCTGAAGTCGTGTCCCTGAAGCTCCTGCCTCTGCTGGTCTTCACTCGCATGGTAGCTCTTGGATTTTCTCACAGGGATATAGCTTAATGTCTGGGTTATTCAGCACCCTTGCGCCCTCACCTAGCCTGTTCCATTTGTGCAAGGCAGCAGTTCTGAAACTTTCTAGCATCAGGACCCCTTTTTAAGAGTCCCATCAGGACTCTTAAAATTTATTGAGGACTCTCCCTCCTAAAAAGCTTTTGTTTCTGTCAGTGTTTACCATGTTTGATACTGAAATATATTGGTATTCTGAAAACAGTTTTGGCCTCAGAAGCCTTGTGGACGCCCCAGGGGCCCTCTGCTGGCCTTAAGAACTGCTGTTGGAAGGTAGACCCCTCTCAAGCCTGCTGCACTTTAACGATCTCTGTGAGGTCAGAATTCCAACTTTGCTTGGGACCTGCACTTGAAACATCTGTGAATCGACATTTGAGGCCATGGGCTTGGGGTTTTTTGTTTTTTTTGATAACTTCTCTCTTGGAGTTTTTCTCCAGAGGATTTTTGGGTCCTTCTCCTGGTCCCTCCCTTCTTCCCCCTCTGTAGCTACTCTCTGTGGTACCTGCATCAGTGGAGATCCAGAGGCAGTTTTCTTAGTCCCCTTTCACTTGAAAACTCTTGATTGGAGGGTCTGTCTTGGTATTAGACTGCATGTCTGCAGGCAGAGACCTGCCTCACACTCTCCGTCCCTGGCCAGGAGCCCGTTGGGCCTCTGTTTTGAGCTCTGCCCCCATTCCCAGATAACATTGCTTCTCCATTGGCCTCTCTCCTCTTAGCTGTCACTGGGCAGCAGGGATGCAGTCGTCACTCACGTTGCATGATGTAGTCTCTCACTTCTCCTCCATGATCTTGTATCCGTGGCCTGGCTTGCCACGCTGCCCGCTCCTGCTTGCAGGGTTGTTCGTGCCTGCATGAATCACAGGAGGCCCCAGGATATGGTTGCATCACATCCAATGGTTCTGGCCTTCAGACAGAGGAGCAGATGTGACCAGAGATCCGTCGGGCTCAGGACCGAATTTGGCTGGGCTGGCCAGGGTGGAGTTCAGGGTAGCCCATGCCCTACCAGGAACCGAAGGAATCGGCCTGGTGGGCAGCTTCATTGTTGGCCGAATCCTCGGTCATCTGACGCTGAGTGCTCTTGCCAGCAGTCAGGTGTCAGCCGGTTAAGGGCACGGACTGGCTTTTGTTGTCTTTGTGTCTCCAGATCCTGTAAAGTCAACTGGCTCATAGCAGGTGCTTAACGAAGCCTTGTTGGAGTAGATCGGATTGAGTGTCAGCTGGAATGTCGTTTCTAGGGTGTCACGATGACCGCGTTGTTGGCGTAGAAGACTCATAACCATTTCCTTGTTACGTTCTTGTCCAGCTTGGGGAATCCCAGTTGGAGGCAAGGTATCAGACTGTGAAGTGGATTCCCTGGCAGTGGAGGCACCGAATGTCAGAGCTGGGCAGGCACCTAGAGACTGGGCTATGAGCTCTGGGAAGGCCTTGGAGATGGCTCCAGTGTGTCCCTTTGCCTGGTAGCACTCGGTCCCATGGCCGCAGGTAGCCGCGCGGCTGCCAGCAGCCACAGAGCCAGGCCTGGAGCCATTGGAGGGGCTCTGGCCGTCCCTTCTGCCCTTTGCTCACAGAGCCCTGCTGTCTCCTGACTGCGTGGCCATGGAGGTTTGGCCATCTCACCACCTCCCGGGGTGCAGACTGGCCCCTAGCAGCGGCTCTGGCCTCTCCAGCCTCAGGCTGGACTGTCTGGCTTTCCCTGCAGGTCAGTTGTGATCCCCCCTCCCCCAGCTGTGACTCTCCATTCTTTCACGTTTTTCTAATTGGCCAAAGTTCTGAATTTTTTGCCAGGCGTGATTGTGGCGCATGTGCCCGAGCATGCTTAATTTTACTGGCCGGCAGAGCCAAGGAGGCAGGAGGACACACAGAGCTCCTGGGAAAAGAGCCCTGGCTGTGAGCTCCGCAGAGGCTCTGACCCCCAGACCCCCAGCCGGTCTGCCCAGGCAAGCCTTGGTTTCTCATCTCCCTGGGGCCCCCTGCTGGTGGAAGGCAAGACTGCCGGGTGCCCCTACAAGGAAGAGCTGGTGACCCAGGACTCCACAAGGCCTCCACCCAGGACAGGCACAGCCTGCCCCTGAGCCTGGCACAGCTCCTGTACTGGGAAGGGACTGGGGCCAGCTCTCCAGACAGGTATTAGCAGGGTCACTGCAGTCAAGCACACAGGCCTTTGTTAAACACCTGCTATGGGCTGGGCCTGTTGCTGCCTCCCCTGGAGGAGCTTACATTCTCTGGTCATTTAACAAGGGGATCTCTGTGCATCCACATCTGGACAGAAAAGTAGCTCTCTGCTGCAAGGAATGACCTAATACAGAGTTTCTGTCCATCACTGAGAATGAGACCCCAGTAATTCACAACAGGAGAGGGGTGTCTGAATCAGCATCAAGGAGACCGCCAGGTCTAGGATACGTTCTACACATGGTTTCCTCAGGAGCAGAAGTGCTCCCGGGACAGGGGGCCAAGGCCAGTCCTTCCCCAGTAACCTGCCTTGTTGAGATAAAACTAGCACCTGAGGGATGCCAGGGCCCCCTCCCTGGGCTGAGCTCAGGTCTGGCCACCTTGAGCAGGGGGTAGGAGCTGGGGAGCCCAGAGGGAGATGTGCCTGCCGGTGGACCAGAGGCCGCCACAGACCCCAACTCCCAAGCCAGCTTTAGTCCATGTTTGTTTAACGGAAAGGTTTAAATCAAAACTTTGTCATGGCTGCCTCTTCTTGTGAGAGAGAAAGGGCTCTGCAGATGGTGTTTAGCTCTTGACAGTTCCAGAGCTCTTCCCTATTCTCTCGGGTGCCCCTGTGGTCAGCATTGCAGGACTCTTTCACACTAACAAGAGTGGGGAACCTGTAGCCTCAAGGCCACATGTGGCCCTCTAGGTCCTCAAGTGCAGCCCTCTGACTGAATCGATACTTCACAGAACAAATCTTCATAAAAGGATTTGTTCTGTAAAACTTGGGCTCAGTCAAAAGGCCTCACTTAAGGACCTAGTCCTAGAGGGCCACATGTGACCTTGAGGCTGCAGGTTCCCCAGCCCTGCAGGAGTTCTATGGGTTTCCTGCTAGGTTATCTCCCCTGGCACTCATCCATGGGAATCGAGGATTCATGTCCTTGAGGACCCCCAGACTTGTCTTTGGGGACCTGAAAGGCTGAAGATCGCATTGAGCAAGCATCTCCTTCCTATACCAGAGTCTGCAGCCTCGGGATGCTCTAGGGATATTTCTTGGGCCCCACCCAGGATGCTGAGTGAATGCATGGATGAGCAGGAGAGCCAGAACCTTCCAATTATAGATGAGCAGAATTAGGAGACCCCTTAAGAGTCAGACCCCAGAACAGAGGAAGAAAGCCCATACCGTAGGAGCCTTAGAGTGCAGGATGTTAGACCTGGAAGAATCCAAGAGGGGACGTTGGTGCTGGAAGAAGCCTCAGAAGTCAGTCTGGCGTCCTCATTTTGAAGGGAGGAAACGTGGGCCGCCCGTTCTTCCCTCCACCCTGTGTCCCTTTGCAGGCTGCACAGTCTTTGTTCTGCTGCTTCCTGTCCTCTTCCCCGGCTGCCCCCTTGGTGTGGGCAAATTCACCTTCTGACTGCTGGACCTACCCTGTCTTCCTCCTCTCTTCCCCTTGACAATGTCAATAAGCATTTGTTAGATACCTGCCACATGTGGCCCAGGCCCGGGTATCATACTCATGACCCCTCCCTTGTGGGGGCACAAATACATGTGAAAACAAACAGTGTAAATATAAAGAGGCCCGAGTACTTACAAAGTCTGGCGTCGTCTAGGAAGGCGGGCACCTGCAGCTGGAGGAACCGGGAAGGGCTCCGCGGAGAGGTCTGCCGCAGAGACGTTGGAGGGTGGTCTAGACAGGCGAGACCGCCAGGGGCCATAAGGCGGCTGCTCCGCTCTGTATTCAGACTCCACAGTTCTTTCCCTGGGTGTGGATGGCGTTGTCCATCTTGAGTCCTCCGGAATTGTCTTGGTTCATTGTATTGTGAGAAGAGCCAAGTCTGTCAGAGTTGGTCACTGCGCAGTACAGTCATTGCAATTACTTGTACGTATCCTGACTCCCCCGTTGGGTTTTATGCTTGGGTACAAGGACTAAGCCCTCAGGGAGGTTTAGCTTGGGTGTCTGCACTTATTAGACACTTAACAATGTTCTTTAAGACAGCCACAGGATTTAGATTTGGAAATTGAATTAAATAGGGGGATTAATCTGGATCATAGAACTTGAAAGTGAGAGCAGACCTTGGAGAATGTACAGTCTGGTTTACTCGCTTTATAGGAAAAAAAAGGAAGTTGAGATCCAAGCTCTCAGGCCTCAGGCTGCAGGGTGGGTTTTTTCCCACCAAATCCCCACTGCCCAAACTGAGTGAACAGAGCCTTGGACTTAGGCTTGGAGAGCTGGCCATGGGCTCCTTGTCCTTGTCACCTTCCTTAGGTGGCCCATCTTACCTGTCAGAGGGGCCAATGATAGTGCCCGTGGTGCTCCCCACCCGGCCTTGGAGGCACAGGGCTGTGACCATCTCTTTGTCTCCTTTGCCCAGTACTGGATGCAGAGAGCCTACAGCGATTCTTCTTCAGAAAACTTTGGGAAGTTTGTAGCCAATGGCAGAAGCAGATGCCAGCCCCTTCCAGATGGGCTTCATGTCCCTGGCTGATCTCCATCCATGCCATCCGAAACACCCGCCGCAAGATGGAGGACCGCCATGTTTCTCTTCCCACCTTCAACCAGCTCTTTGGTTTCTGTGTAAGTATGTTGCGTCTGGCTCCCTTCACAGCCCTAAGCCCGGGGGAGGTGGGGTTGGGAAACAGTCAGGCATCAGCAGAAGCAAGAGTCATCTCTTTGCACAGTTAAGGCTAAGTTTTATAGGGTAAACTGAGCTTCAGGGAGGTTGTGGTGAGGAATGGGGGCTTTGCCCAGGGAGTCTGTGGTGGCCATAGACTAGAATCAGTCTTCGATCTGGAAGGGCCAGCAGAGTCCATCTGGGTCAGCATCCCACTCAGTGTAAGAGTCTCCTGAACAACATTCCTCCCAAGTGGCCCTCGAGCCCAGTTTCCATCGAGGAGTCACTGTGCAGAAACTCCCACGTGGTGTTAGCACATATTAATCATTTTGGGACTAGGGAACCAACATCCATTCTGGTCTCACTCAGCGTCTGAAAAGGTGCTTTGTTGTTGTTCCATCGTGTCAGTCATGTCCAACTCTTAGTGACCCAATTTGGGGTTTTTTGGCAGAGATATTAGAGTGGTTTGCTGTGTCCTTCTCCAGCTCATTTTATAGATAAGGAAAATGAGGCAAACAAGGTTAAGTCAGTTGCCTAAGGTTATAGTGTCTGAGGCAGGATTTGAATTCAGGAAGATCATCTTCCTGCCTCGAGGCCTGGTGCTCTATCTACCCCACCACCCAGCCGCCCCAGAAAGGGTGCTTGGCACTTTCTAATATTGCTCTTAATCATTCAGCCATAAAATATTAGAGTGAGAAGGGGCCTTAGAACCTGGAGCAAAGAACATCAAAGCCAAGAGGACCCTCAGATCCTAGAATGGAGAGTGTTACTCTTGGACTAATTTCCAGTTTGGTCTAGGCCAACATATTCATCTTACTGAGGGAGACAATGAGGCTGGGGGAGACAGTGGCTGTGGGCAGGTTGCAGGAAGAGTGAATGCTGGGTGCTGGGCCAGAACGCAGCCCTCCTGGCCCTTGACCCCTTGAGCTTCTTTCTGACTCAGTATCCTCCAAGATCTCTGAGCGATGGCCAGCATGTCCACTGAGCCTCAGAGAGGCTTTTTCAAAACCAGCTCTTCCCAAAGGCAGGGAGGTGGAAAGAAAGGGCTACCATTGGTGGGGTTCATGTTATTGATCTCAAAGTCCTTCCTGGGTACTCAATCTTATGACAAGGATTGATTCTTCTAGGCAGGACCTTCCTGAAAGTCACAGAGCTGTGTGATTTTAGATCTGGAAGAACCCATACAGTGTAGCCCAACTGTGTCATTTTATAGATGAGGAAGTTGGGACCCAGGCTACCCAGCGAGTCAGGTGGCAGAGCCAGGATCACACTCGGCACCCCTGACTGCCAGCCCTGCTTCACAGAGCTGGGAGGTTTGACAGAAGGCCTTAGCCTCATCTCACAGATTTCACAGAAAAGGCAGTAGTTTGCTGGTCTGCGTTGTAAGGCCTAGGATAGAACAATTCTATTTTATAAACACTGTCTGCCAAGGGAAGGCAGAGGACTTGAGGAGAGGGCCTGGAACAGTCATGAGTGTGAGTGTCCAGGCCCCTGGACCACCTCTTCTGTGCTGAATGCAGCCCATTGGCCCAGGGCTGCTAGCAAGGAGTGCTTCTTTGCACTGACAGGCAAGCCTGGAAGAGGGGTCACTCAGCAGATCTCTGTGTGGGTCTGTTTTCCCAGGACCAGGTAGATCGGGCCTACTTTGCTGTTTTTGATGGTCACGGAGGAGTTGATGCCGCCAACTACGCTGCTGTTCATGTTCATGTCAATGTTGCCCGGCATCCAGAGGTGACCAGAGACCCCAGAGAGGCCCTCCGGGCAGGGTTCAAGCAGACCGATGAGATGTTCCTCCGGAAAGCCAGGCAGGAGGTGAGAACCATCAGGCCAGACACGGACCTCATCCCTTATCCTAATACTATGCTGGCAGGGGGCTCAAGGATGAGCTGATGCCTTGTACTCAGTAATAAGAAGCAGTTTGTGTGTTTCCCTTGCAGCAAAGGAAGAGCAGGGTGATGCCTTGTGCCCAGACCATTTCTATCTGAGCCCATGGGGAGGGAGAGCAAGTTTTCCAGGAGCTTGCTCACTCTGGAAGGTTTGCTGGATGTCTGTGATCTCATTTGATCCCATCACCCAGCATACAGACCCCCAGCATACACTACACCAGTGTAGTGACCTGAGAGCCAAGGGGCCCTGGGCTCTGACACCAATCAGTCACCAGCTCTCTGTGCTCTTGGCAACTCTGAGATGGTCCAGGTGCAGAGAAGGGGTGGACCTGCACAGATAAAGGGAATCTCCTCCACGAGTGCACCCCATGCCCACCCACATCACAGGTATAGTCCTGTCCCCTTCCCCTCCTATAAGGTCAGACCTCATCATCCCACTCAAACTGCCTCTCTCCAAAGTGACCAGTGTTCTCTTAGCTGCCAGATCCAGTGGCCTCTTCTCCATTGCCATTCTCCTTAGCCTTTCTGCAGCCTTGGACACTGTCCATCACTCTTTCCTTCTGGATCCTCTCTTCTCTCTGCGTTTTCAAGACATTGTCTCTCCTGGTTCTCCTCCATCTCTCTGATGGCTCTCCTGTCTTAGCTGGATCACCATGGCTGTCCCTCAGGAATCTCTTCTGGGCCCTCTTCTCTTCTCCCTCTGTGCTACTTCATGGGCTGATCTCATCAACTCCCCTGGATTTAATTTAACCATGTCTATGCTCATGATTCTCAAATCTACTTTTCCTGCCCCAAACTCTCTGCTGACATCCCGTCTCTGATCTCTCTCCAACTGCATGTCCAGGAGGCACCTTATGTTCAACATGTCCAAAACTGAGCTCATCATCTTCCCCCCTAAAATCTTCCCCTTCCCTCCACCTCCCCCCTTCCTTTTTACTGTAGAGAGAATCCTCAGGCTCCCAACCCAGGGGTCATCCTGGATCCCTCACTGTCTCTCACCCCGCCACACTCACATCCAAGCTGGTGCCAAGACCTGTCGATTTCACTGGGGGAGCATCTCTTGTCCATTTCACCTTTGCAACATCTCTGTCAGTTTCATCTCTGCAGCATCTCTTGACCATTTCACCTTTGCAACATGTCTTGTTGATTTCACTTCTGCAGTATCTCTTGTCCATTTCACCTGACAGGGGAGGAGACAGAGGCTCAAAGAGGAAAGTGACCAATTTACTTATGCTCATGCTGCTAATAAGGGCTGCAAGTAGGATTGGAACTGAAGGCCTACTGTCTCCCCATTAACCCACACTGTCCTATATCTGGTTCTGGGATTGGGCCGCCAGGGTCATTGCAAATCTGGACTGGTCTGGGAGCAGTGAGAAGGTTGTTTATAGCATCTCCAGGAAGACCCATGCATTGTTGGTCCTGCCATCCAGACACAAGGAAGGGGTGGTCCTGCTGCCTTCTGCCTTCTGCCCCAGTCAGATCCCATCCTGAACATCAGGCTTGCTTTTGGGAGCCCCATTTTAGGAGGGTCATTGACCAGAGGAGGGCAGGACAACAAAGGTGAAGATGCTTCTGGGCCCATGCCCTACAGGAATGGCTTTGAGCTAAGGTGCAGCAGCTGTCCCTAGAGCCCTCTGTGGCCATCATATGGAAGAGGCTTTCTCCAGGACTTTAGCTGAGATGGTTAGATGGGGAGATGGAGGGAGCATGATGGCCGGGGCAGTCTGTTGGAAGAGACAGGAGGGGATGGAACCAGGGGTGCAGGTGGTGACCAGTGAGGTAGGGTCTGCCAAGACCAGAGAGGGAGAGTACTTCACATGAGGCTGTGAAGGTGATGAGAGAAGGCCTCCATTATTTTTGTGAAAGGTCTTGGCTCTGGGGTAGGGGTGCCATGAGAGAGGTCTGACAAGGGGCAGAAGAGTCATTGTGTAGAAGTCCTCCTTGTACCTGACTGGAAGCCTGCCCATCCAGGCACTTCTTGGGCCTCTGAACACTGACTTCCCATCTTCCATCTCTCCTTACAGAAGCTGCACAGTGGCACCACGGGGGTCTGTGCGTTTCTTGTGGGACGCACCATCCACATGGCCTGGCTTGGAGACTCACAGGTCATGCTGGTGCAGCATGGGCGAGCGCTGGTGCTAATGGAGCCTCACAAGCCAGAGCGCCAGGTAAGGACCCAGGGAGTGTCCCTGGAGAGAAGCTGCCCCAGGTGACACCCCTGACCACCAAGGCTGTGGCTGGACTCCTCAGTTTACCCTTGTAAAGTGGGAATGATCAGACTGGAATTAGCTATCTCACAGGTCGTTGGTAAACCTTCAAGAGCTATGAAAATAGGGATTCTGATGGCTCTTGCCTTCCCCCAGAAAAGGTTCAACTACCTGCTCTGCCCAGAAGTTTAGCGGGAAGGAATCTCGTCAAGCTCTGGTTGGGCCTTGGCATGAGTGAGGGCCTGGGGGGGTGATAGCCAGTGACATCAGGGAGCTCCCAGTGACAGAGGTGAGGTGCTCATGAGGCACAGAGAGGCTTCTGGCGCTAGCAAGGGGAAGCATTAGGACTGGTCCCAGGCAGGCCTGAGGATGTGTCCAGCCCATGTGCTCTCGGCTTCTCTGTAACAGGCACACAGGGGCTCTCTTGATTTTGGGCTTAATGGCCCGTTCTTGTTGCCCTGACTCAGGTTGGTATGGGAGCAGGACTCAGCCTAGGAGTGACCCTGCTGTCCTATGCCTGAGCCTGAGCCAGCATTGGGAGTGTTGAGAGAGCAACCAAGAACCTAGAACTGTCATGGGCACCTGGTGCCATAGGCCCCTGGGCTGGAGGCTGGCCCCCCAGACCTTGATGGGGCGTCTCCAGGCAGCTCATGGGATAGTGCATGAGCCAGTGGTTAGGAAGGTTCCACCCAGGAACCGGATGCAGATGTCAGCCCTCTGGAGGAAGCACTTCCCAATACCCAGAGCTAAAGGCCGGAGCCTGAAGGCTTCAAGTTTGGTTGGCCACTTATTGGGGATAGCCCACTCCAGCTCGCGTGTGTGCACATCCGTTCTTAACATAGTGTGAGGGGCCACCCTGACTACCCCAGAGAGAGCTTTCAAGGTGGTTCCTTACCCAGTACAGCATGTGGAAAACGCTGAGAAGAAAAATGGCAGTAGCGTCCCCAGAGCCCATGGAGGTGGGCCAAGAGCCCCTCCCAGTCAGTCATCTTGCAATATGTGGGGAGCTGCCCCCTGACCCAGGGCTCAGCCTGGTTCTTCTCTGCCCCCGAGGCAGAGCCAGGGCCTGTTTGGGTTGGTCTAAAGGAAGACTTCCTCACAGCTCAGGTTATCCCAACGTGGGCAGGGGTGAGCTCCCAGCCCTTTGTGAGGTGTTCAGGGAAGCCAAGTGCCCCTTGTCAGCAGGGACCAGAGGCCACTGAGACTCCGTGAGTTGGCCATTCTGGGTCCTAGAATTTTGCTTAGACACAGCTGAGCTCTCTGGCCTAAAAGTAATCTGCTCCAAGTGGCCTCCCCTCTCCCGGCTCAGCCCTCCTGGCTGCCTGGTCTCTCGGGGCTCAGGGTGTTGTTTGTACAGATCTGTCACCCACTTTCTGCCCTTACCCCGGCCTACTGCGGTCACCTTCTCCTGGGTCTCCCGGTCCTCCCGGTTCTCCCGGTTCTCCTTCATCCTTCATGGATATGCCAAAGCAATGTTCTTGAAGCATCCCCTTCCCTGAACTCTGGTGACCCCTGATTGCCCCAAGGGGCAAATATTTCCCTCTTACCTCATCCTTTTAAAATTTCTATTTGTCAGGCAGATTTCCCGCATGTCTGTTTATTGGTTCTATAGGACTTATGTGATAGCTCTAAAGTAGCCGTCATCTTGTCAGCAAGCCTGTATACCAAGTGGGGATAGTGAAAGGGGAGACCCCATGGCTGCCCAAGGAGCCTCCATTCAAGTAGGAGGGAATATGGAGCCAGGTTGCCTCTCCCTCCTTGTCTCCCTGGGCCCCCTCACCTCACCTGGCTGCTCCCGTTCCCTGGGCGTGGAGCTCAGGGCTCTGTCTGTACGCAGTAGGCCCACAGTAAATGCTTGACGGTCGCCTGATTTCTCTGAGGGCTCGCTGAAGGGACGAGGGACAGTTGGCTGGGGGAGAACAAGGTCTGAGAGGGGATCTGATGGGCATGGGCTGCTTCGGAGGAGAGGAGGTGAACTTGGGCTTGGCCCCATGGGGCAGAACGGGCCAGGAGTAATGGGCCAACCCTCAAAGATCCGTTTGACTTCCCAGCCCCCTGCTTAGAAGAGCCCAGTGATGGAATGTGCTCTTGTGCAGAGCAGTGAGTGAGCTCCCCGTCCCTGCAGGTGTGCGAACAGAGCTGGCGGGGTGATGCTGGGGGTCCTGGATTAGAATCCTGGCTCAGGATTTTTACACATGAAGAGACTAGGGCAGGCGGGGGTGGAGTGACTTGCCTAGGGTCACTGAGTCAGGAAGTGCCTGAGCCTGAATTTGAGCTCAGGCCTGTGTGCCTCTAGGCCCGAGCTCTGGGCACAGCCTCGGTTTGATCCAAGTGGAGTCCCCCTCTCAGGAGGTGGCAGGCCTAGCGCTGTCTGCACACTCAGGCCCGTCCTGAGCTTCCCTCCCAGAGAGGGAAGGAGCTGAGGCCTGGCCCAGGACCTCCAGAGGCCTCTGGGAGGCAGAGGCCAGGGCCTGCGCTGCACATACCTGGCACCCTCCCTTTCCCCTTGTCAGCCCCATTTACAGGTGAGGAATCCAGACAGAAGTGAAGGGACTTGCCCAGGGTCACACAGATAGTAAGTACCCAAGGACCAGACTTGAACTCAGGTCTTCCTGACTCCGGGCCTGGTGCTCCAACCCCTGTGCCCCTGAGCTCTCCATTTTGAGCTGGTGGGCACCCTTTCCTGGGGAACCTCAGGTGGAGGCTAGTTAGGCCAGAGAGGTCTCCCAATGGCCTTCAGGGCCCCTCCTGCCTCTGATATTCCATTGACTGGCCCCAGCTGGAGGCCTCTTCCCAGCATTCCATGCAAGTGGCCATCCCCGAGGTTTCCCTAAAACAGGGAGTTGGAAGCTGGCTGAGTGACCTTGGATGGGTCCTTTGACCACCAAGGAGCAGTGTTGAATTGGTTGCTCCCCAGTTCGATGCTTGACCTGGGCTCTCTGAATCATGTGCCCTTGGCCTTTGGGAGGGCAGAGACTTTCCCCCATCCTCTGCTCTATCAGCACCTTGGACTTTTAGGTGTCAGGGGTACATTTTAGAAGGGACTTCGCCAGGGGAGGGCATGAGGTGCAGCCTGGAGAGGACCACAGGCATCCATCTGCAGCCCTGGGGCTGACCCCCTGGACAGAGGCCTGGGTCTGGGGCTTGTTACTCCATGCCCCGCCCCCGGCCTGCAGCTGTAGAGGGCTCAGATAAGGGTGGAAGTTCCCCTGGAAGCCTCAGGAGTCTGGGCCCCTCTGAGCCCCCTCCCCATGGAGGGCAGGCAGGGTGTGGGCTGGCACTTGGCAGGCTCCAACGGCCTGGGAAGTGGAGATCCTGAATGCTGCTTGGGGTTCAGGTGAGGTCATGGCTCCAAGTGTGCTGCGTAGCCTTCGGCATTAAGGAGATGGGGGTTAACATGGGCAGTGTGGTGCAGACTCGGGGCTGCGAGGGTCCTGAGAGGCTGATTGCCCAAGGCCACCCCTGCATTTTACAGAGGAGGAAACTTGGATCTGCCCAAGGGCACTCAGGATTTGAGCCCAAGCCCAGCCCTTTCTCCTCTGGGCTTCATTGTCACCTTCATTTCAGCTCCTGGGCCTCCTGTGAGGCCAGGCCTGGCCCAGGTGCCAGGCTGGCAAACATGTGTGGGCTGTGGGTCCCAGCACCTTGGAGGGTCATCTGGGGCCATGAAGACTTCGTTCAGCTGCATGAAGGCCTGGGGCCTGGCAGCCTGGATCCTGCCTCTGAGCACCTCCTGGCAGGAAGGAGGGCCAGGGCTAGGGTTCAGCTGTGGGAGGGCCCCCCTCCATCACCCAGGGGCACCCTGTCTACCATCAATCAGCTCGGGCTGGGAGAAGGCCATTTGGGTTTCATGCCCTTCCTCGCTTGCCCTGGGGAGACTTAGGAGTTTGCCGCTCTGGCTGTGGGCCAGCAGAACCCCTCGTCTAGCAGCCTTTCAGCCCCACTCCGCTTTTCTCCTAGGATGAGAAGGAGCGCATAGAGGCCCTGGGTGGGTTTGTGTCTTACATGGACTGCTGGCGAGTCAATGGGACCCTGGCTGTCTCCAGAGCTATCGGTAAGGAGGCCTTTGGTGGGTTGGCATCAGTGAAGGGGGGGGCGGCAGAGAGTTCGTCCCTACATATATTTAGAGAGCGGCCCAGGGCACATTCCCCCTCTGCTGGCCATGCTTGGCCCCTCTTGGTACAGACTGGGGAGGACAGGGGTCCAGGACTGGCTCCTGAGGACATCCCCCTGGAGATCCCCACAGACCCCCTGCGTCTTCTTGACCTCTCTGTGGGGGACCTTGGCTGGCCGCCGGAGGTCTGGGGATGCAGGGAACCAGGGTGGGTCCTCAAGGGCCAGCCAGGCCAGGCCCTGCTTGAGGCAGGAGCTCCCTCCAGAGCAGGCCCAGGTGGCTGCCTGACCTCTCCCCAGAGGTCTCTCCTTCCCACCATGACCCTTTGGACATTGGAGACCCCAGATTTTATAGTGGGCAGATCTGAAGGGAGGATCTCCTGTATGATGTCCCTAGACAGTGGTCCTCAAAGACGTACAGTGACAGCCATCTCGCTGGCTCCCAAGGCAGCCCTTTCCCCTTTGATTTTGTGGATAGAAGTCCTCCCTTCTGCTCTTCCTCTGGCCTGTTGGATGGGAGGTGGTGTGCGTCCCACCTGCCCCACTCCAACCCCCAGGGAGCCCAGGGCCACCTTCTCTGAGCCCACACCTCCAGGATGGTGTTTTCCATTTCATTTCCTGTTTTGCCACCCTCGAAGGCCAGGCCAGCTGTGAGGCCACAGCTCCATGGAGGAGGCCCCATTAACCGCTGGCTGGCAGCAGAAGGTTTCCGAGCCCAGGTCCAGGCTGGATCAGCCTTTGCCCTCACAGATGTTCATCCGTCATTCCCCTACCCACTCACCCCATCCCCAGGGAGGTCCCTGCAGTGGATCCCCGGAAGCCTCCCATCACCTCCCCTGGCAGTGGTGTTTGATGCCAGCCGCCCGTCCTGGCCTCACTCCCTCAGGCCATTTAGAAAAGGGCCCTGTGGGAGCTCGGGGTAGCCACCCTGAGGCCAGACCTGGCTTCAGCCTCTGGCCTCTCTCCCTTCACACCCTCTACTAAGGCCCCCTATTCCTCAGCCCCAGATTGAGGCCCTCACATGACATCCAGGGTTTCCTTGAGAGGACACAGAGTCATCGGGTCACTGTCGCCCTCAGTTTTAAGGCTGACTGGGTTGGGCTCGTTATTAGTGGGCTCCCTGAAAGCAAGCATGCAAACGGGACAGCTCAGAGACCTGAGGGGTCCCGGCCAGGCTCCCCTGCTCGAGCCACATCCCCTTTTCACACTCAGTTTTCTCAACAACAAAGAGAGGGGACTAGGAGATGATCCTTGGTTTTGGTAGCTCAGAGGATGTCAGTGATCCTGGGGGTGAGTGAAGGTGGGGGAGGTTGGGGCCAAAATTCCCAGCACAGTGGATGCTTTTAGGTAAAGCTTAAGGCTGGCCAGAGGACTGGACCAAATGACTCCAACTCCCTTGGAACAGAGTTACCCCCGGGTCCTTTCTGGCCCACTCTGGCCATCAAGGCTTTGTATGTGCCAGGCCCCAAGGAGAGGCAGCCACTGTCATGTGGAAGCGGCCTTCACTGGGGAAGACCAGCACATGGCCAGCCTCGGGGCCTGCTGGAAGGACCACGGACAAGGCATCACTTTGGCCTGTGGATGGGCAGGGGTGGAGGAGGCCCCCTCATGGGCGGGCTGGGTTTTGGTGATCATCTGGTTACTCCTCCTAGGGGATGCCTTCCAGAAGCCTTACGTGTCTGGCGAGGCTGACGTGGCCTCCCATGAGCTTACGGGCGCAGAAGACTACCTTCTTCTGGCCTGTGACGGTTTCTTCGACTCTGTCCCGCACGATGAGGTAGCCGGCCTGGTACGTGACTTTTTGGTCCAGAGTGAGGGCAGTGCTCTTCGGATTGCTGAGGAGCTGGTGGCAGCTGCCCGTGAGCGGGGCTCTCGTGACAATATCACTGTCCTGGTGGTGTTCCTCAGGGACCCCCAGGAGCTTCTGAAAGACTGGATTCCTGAGGCAGCAGATACCCAGTAGGGCCTGAGCGCGGTAGGCTCAGCCTCTGCCTTCTAGGGGCACCAGAA
Source organism: Pseudochirops cupreus (assembly GCA_028627135.1). Lineage (NCBI taxonomy): Eukaryota > Metazoa > Chordata > Mammalia > Diprotodontia > Pseudocheiridae > Pseudochirops > Pseudochirops cupreus. Next base: position 588,456,129 of record CM053580.1, read on the forward strand.
CAGCAGTCTGGATGGCAGCCCGGGCACCTCCTTCCCCTGCTCCCCTGCCTCCCCACCCCAGGATTCCTTAGGAAATGAGGGGCCACTGTAGGCCTTAGAGGCTAGCCTGGGCTGTTTCCTCCAGTGTTACTAACCCTTTCCCAGGGTCTCATGTCCAGGCTCCCCCCAAGTTATATAAACTGGGTTCTGTCCTGTGTGGTTAGGTCAAGGGTCCCCTGAATTCTCAGGAGAGAAATGTCCCGAACAAACAGTTAGCAGTTATTACCAAAGAGTTCTCTGTAAAGCCTCTTGCCCTCCTGGCCTTGGGGCTTTCACACACCAGACAGACCAAAGATAAGCAGGTTGGCCCACACGCCATTCCCTGCCTTCTCAGCCAGGGGTGCAGAGGAGGAGCAGAAAAGGAGAGCCTTCTACCTGCCCTCCTGGCCCCCTCAGTGACCCCCAAGGGTCAGCACTGGTTATCTGGGCCTGCTGGTCCTTCATTGGTCCCCTCTGTTATCAGCCCCGTCTGCCAGGCTGAACCAGGCGTCCCGGCCCTGTCACAGAGGTCAGCACCGGCCACCTGGGCCAGCTGGTTCCTTGCTGGTCTCCTCCCTGACCATCCCCAGGTGGGTGAGGGGAGGGCACAGCAGGGTTCCTCGAGTGCCAGGCCAAGCCAGGTGCCCTGGCACCCTCACAGAAGTCACTGCCCTGTGAGCTGAGCACATTAGGGCAGCCCCTTTAGACAGTGTTACTTTGCAGTAGTTTTATTTTCAAGAAGATGTCAAAGAAAAGCCTTTCTAGGTGGCTTTGCCATCCCGCCAAGTGCCTTCAGCAGCCTCAGACGGGCAGTCTCCAGGTGCAGCTTACAGTTTCAGGCAGGGCATGGACCGAGGATTTCAGTTTGTAAAATGGTCCCCAGGGGAAGACCAGGGATTTTCCAGGAGTGGGAGAACACACTAAAAACCTGGGCTGGACCTGCCCCCTGGCCTGCCCAGGAAGAACAGGACCCTGGGGGCTTTTCAGGAATGACCTGAGGAGTCTGGCTGTGCCCACTTGTGTCACCCACCTGGCTCAGCCCAGAAATCTTGGACACTCACTCCCTTCCTCGGCTCCTCACTTTCCTCTGCTGTGAAAGGGGTGGGTTGGAGTAGGGGGTCCCAGAATTGGAAAGGACTCAGAAGTCATGTAGTCGAGCAAGAATCTCTCATCTCGCACCTTGAGCAGTGACCATCCCACTTTCAGGGATGGAGGCTCACAGGCTCCTCCTCCTCCCTGGAGACTTCAGATGCTTGAGCTGCCTGCAGGCCTGCCCTCCTCCCCAGCCTGGGCCCATTTCCTCCTGTGCTCAGTGACACAGATGATTCTGTGACCTCTGAGATTCTTCCCAGCTCCAGACTCAGGATCCAAGAGCATGGGGCTCCCCTTTGGGTGGCCGGGGCTACCCTGGATTTGGGTCGGTGTCTCCTCTGGGGAAAACCACTGGCTTCTGCTGAGGGCTCCTTTGCTTAGGGCCTGCTGGCGGCAGTTACCAGGGTCATTTTGACCCAGTGGATCAAACGAAAGTTTGAGTTGATTGTGGAGACTGAAACCCAAGGGGAGAGGGCCTGGCCAGGCCTGCTGCTGAGCCCTCGTGGTCTGGGTGCCCATGCCCTTGTTGCCTCAGAGGAAAGGCGTGGGAGGGATTTCCGAGAGTCTACACTGGAAGGTCCAATGGACAATCCCCTCCAACACCTCTAACAAAGGGAAGCTCACCCCCTGCGTGCTGTTTTCCAGTGGCATGTGTCATGAAGATGAGTGTCAGCTGGGGGGAAGCACCAGAAGAATCGGGAAGAGCTGTCTCAGCTTGGCCAGTGGTGCCCGCTCCTCCACATGAGGCCAGCCAGGCCCCAGCTGCCTCGGCTGATCTCCCCGTCCTTGGTTCTGAAGCCTCTCCTGGGTAGACCCACAGCCGTGTCCTCCCTCTGTTGGTCACTTGGCCCTCTGGGCCCCAGAGCAATTTGGGAACAGCTGGTGGAGAAGGCCCTGGAGTCACTTGAGCCGTGTGGACTGGTTCATGGTTTGCTTCTTCCATTTCCCTCATTCTGCTCAAATGACATGGCCTCCTGGGGAATGGCTGATGCACAGATGCTTCATCCCACACAGACTGGACTGTGTGTGCTCCCTCCCCTTCCTTACCCATCTTGGGGCCCAAGGGAGCAGCCTCTGCAGGACACAGCACCGGCCCTGCCAGGTCCACCTTGGAAGCCAGGCTGCTGGGGCAGAGGGAAGGAAAGGAGAGGCCCTCCCCCATCTGCCCCAGCACCTTCCTGGCTGAGGCTGAGCTCAAGCCCACAGATGCTTAGCAGACGCTTACTCTTTGCGAGACCCTGTGTACCCCGTTAGTGCTGCCTTGATGCATTAGCTGCTTAGCGTTCAGTATGCCAGTGTAGACCACACTTGCACCCCCTTCCCCCCCAGGTCCTGGGAGGACTGACAAGCAGCTTGTGACTGGGGCTGTTTCCAGCCTTCCCAGACCAGCATTTGCCGGAGCTGTCCCCTTGAGAATCCAGGCTCTGCCTCCACCCTGCGATAAGGCCATGGAGAAAGCCAGCTCCTTTCTGCCTCAGACAGACTGGTGGGCTAGCCTGGGGAGCCAACCACAGCATCCTGACTCGGTGCCTTTCTGTGGGGCCGGCCAGGTCCACCCTGCCTGGCACCGTTGCTGCTGCCTCTTGGTCAGCACCAGGGAAAGCGGAGGCTTTCTTGGGCTCAGGGCACCTTGCGCTTGAAGCTGTTTGGCCTCTTGGCTGTTGTGTGATGCCCCTTCCAGCCTGAGCACAGGGCCCCAGGGAGTACTGGTGGCCACGGGGGACTGAGCCTGGGGGACTTCATGCCCCCCAGGGGTTGGCCCTCCCAGCCAAGTGCCAGGCAGTTGGTTAGGACTGCTTTGCACAGCATCCCTGTCTCCAGCAGAGGATGATTAAGTATTATTAGAATCTATTTTTAAAATTAAGTGGGCTGGGAGACTGAGCTGCAAATGTCAGCTCCTTATGCAGAAATACCAAACACTAGGAGCCAGGTGCCCCCCTCCCCCAATACTTTTTTTAAGGTACAGCTGATCTTGATGCCTTTTCTTCAGTCTGGGAGAGCAGGGAGACCCCACCCTCTAAAGGAGATGGGAGACAGTGAGGACAGGTGCCTCCTCAGGTGAACGTGTTGACCCAAGGGTTGTACTGCCCATAGCGAGTCCCCTGCCTTCTGTCCCCAGTGAAAAGATCATGGAGGACAGAGGAGGTGTGGGCCTAACTCAGGAAGGTGCTGGGACTGTTTCAGGCACGGTGCCCAGCATCCCAGACACCTCAGCGTCCCACAGTGCCTTTGTGGATCCCTTGGGCCGGCCACCTGCCCTCTCAGAAAATCAGTTTCCTCCTTATCAGTAGCATGAAAGAGTGAGCTGAGAAGGGGGAGAAGGCCCTCCTGGCCCTCACGCTCTGTGGCCCCCCTAAAGGCTACTCCTGGCTTCTTGAGAGGTCTGCTCCCTGCTGCCTCCAGGCTCAGCTGGATTCTGTATTAGGGCTGCCAGCCTTCTGCCGTGGGGGCTTGCGTGGTGCAGGTTCTACAGTGAGTTGGAAAAGGTGTCCTGTGTGTGAGTGTGTGTGTGTGTGTGTGTGTGTGTGTGTGTGTGTGTGTGTGTGTGTTCAATGAAAGCGAACCAGGGCTTGGGCTATAAAGGCTGTGGTGGCCCCAGAGGAGTGGGGGGAGTGGGGGTTGGAATGGGGAGAGAATAGCCCATCCCCTGGCCACAGAGTCTGCTAACAGTATAGATGAGCTCAGACCTAGCTGGCAGCCTTGAATGCAAGTGCTTTTTGGCACAGGGCTGTCTTCCTCAGCCTCACTTGGCATTCCTGCAGTTGAGAGGAGCATGTTTCCTGCCTCAGTGTCCAGGCGCAGCTGTGGCCACAGGAGGCCCTGGGGGTGCATGGCCAGAAGCATCATGTCACACTCAGACTATGCCGGGAGTATCGAGTACTCTTCCAGCACCTTGTTTAGGAAGGACATATGCAGGCTGGAGGGTGTACAGAGCAGGGAAGCCAGGGTGGAGAGTATCCTGAAGACCGAGCTATACAAGAATTGAGGATCTTGAGCCCTGAGGAGTGGGATGTGTTAAAGGGCTGCCATGTGAGAAGGATGAGACTGGGCAGAACTAGAAACAGTGTGGGTATGACAACGTGAGAAGAAAATGCCTAACGGTTAAGAGTTGTCCAGAAGTGGGCTGGTTGGTTCTGGCAGCAGGTGGTATCCCACTGATGGGGGCCTTTGCTTGGAGGCTGGGTAGAGTGACCTGATGGAGGTATGATGGTGGCCTTTCCTGGGGACAGTGCCTTCCCATACAAGGTCAAGCTAAACGGCTGGGGTCTCCCTGTCGTTCCCCCCCCCCCCAACATATACACTGAGTCAGTATTCAAAGAGGCCCTAGTAGCCAGGTGTCGCCGTGCTGAGAAAATCTGATTTTCCGTTTGTCCTCCCCCCAAGAGGAGCAGGCCCCGGAGGCCTCCTTCCATTCCCATTGGAAGTCTTTCCCAGTGACGGTGTGATGGCCACAGGCCTGGCTGGGGCCCTTCCTCTCCCCCCACCCCCTGCCCCAATTTCCTTACCAACAAAGTTGGCGGGGTGGTCTTGTTGGCCTCGGGCCTTCCCCAGCTGGGACGGGCCTGGGCTCTGGAGCAAGGCAGTATTCTTTGCCAATAAATCCCCCTTCCTCCCTTGGCTCGTGGAGGCCGCTTTGCTCCTGTATTTATTGGCGAATGCCTCTTTGCGTACATTTGCATATATCCTGGTGCCGAGCATGAGCTCAGTCACTGTGGTGACGCTCTCACTTCTGCGATGCTGCTTTGTTCAGAGAGCTTTTCTTCTTGCACCCCGGAGAGTCTGCTGCGGTGCCGAGTGGGAGGGTCACTCTCCCCTTTTCCAGAGAAGAGATCTCAGAGTTGGGCTCCCACTGCAGCTGCAGGGGCAGCTCAGACTCCACCGCACCACACACACACACTCCAGTGTGTGTCCCATTGGGAGTGCAGTTGTCAAAACCAAAGGAAAAGGGAAGTGTCTTTGCCGTTTGGATTATATTGGCACAAAGTATTAATAAACAGGAGTATCAGTACCTTGGGTCCTTGAATTTTGGGGGTGTCTTGTGTTTTCTGCTAACCCACAAAGTCATTTCATGAATGGGGGTACAGGCTGAGCATCTGTTAAAGGCAAACGGGAGCCAAACCACTGACACACTCTGAACTTTTCCCTCCCAGGTGCCTTTCTGGAGACCCTGAGGGGTGTGGGGCTGGGACTGCACTTCAAGGGGCGGGAATAATGTCAGATTCCTCCGGGGCAGCAGGGCCTACTGGGGAAGGAAGGCTGCATCTTGAAAGTTGGGAAATGAGGGAAAGCAGATCTTCCTTGGGATAGAGAAAGACAAACCAGAGGAGGTGGCATCCCTCAGGGATGCCCTCATTCAGGCCCTGGGATCTGCAGGCAAAGGACCTGTCCAACCCCACCCAAAGAACACCAGGCAATGGCTCATTGGTGGCCTCCACCACAGATGAAGCACCTGAGACCTGGGAAGCTTGGCCTTGAGGCAGCCATTCCGAGTCTAAGGCCAGAAATCCATGGTGACGCTTCTGAAGCATCTGCTCTGTGCTGGGCTCTTGCCCCCTAGGAGGCTGCATTCTCTCTGCCCTGTTCCCTGTCTTCAAAGATCCAATTGCATGAACATTTAGGAGCCGTCCTGTGCAAACCCCTGAACAGGGCTTGTGGAGGGCCTGTCCTCCTCTTCCACATTTAGGAATCTCTGCCCAAAACCTGGAGCATTTGTCTGCCACTGATGTGGGGCTGCTGTGATCCAGAAGGGCTTCCTGGAAATGGGGCTTGTGCTGGACTTTGAGGTAAGTGGAGAAAAGGGGGGATACCAGGAGTGATGGGAGCAATGTGGGTAAGCCCGGGGTGTGCCCTACAAGTCTTTATTGAGGGATGCAAAGCTCAAAAATAGGTTGGGGCTGGATGGTGGGGGGATTCAAATGCCAAGCTTGGGAATTTGGACTTGCTCCCATGACGAGTGAGAGTGCCACTGGAGGAGTGAGGTGGTCAGTGCTGGACCTGAGCTGCTTGAATCGGCCTCATAACTGATGGTCTTCCTAGTCAACGAGTGCCTCCTGTGTGCCGGGCGGGACAGTGCATAGAGTGCCAGGTGTGGAGTCAGGAAAGCTCATCTTCTTGAGTTCAAATCTGGCCTCAGACACCTTCTAGCTGTGTGACCCTGGACAAGTCACTTAAAATGAGCTGGAGAAGGAAATGGCAAACCACTCCATCTTTGCCAAGAAAACAAGTGGGGTTGTCGAGAGTCAGACATGAATGGATGTGTGCTGGACGCCGTGCTACGCAGATACAAGACTGTGCCCTCGGGGAGCCCACAGTCTAACAGAAGAGACAATTCGCAAACAAGGTCTGGACAGGAGAAAGTGGCCCTCTTGGAGGGCAGGTGCTTGCAATGAGAGGAGGTGGTGTGGAACGTAGACCCATAGTCAGTGAGGAGGGCTGGATCCAGAGGAGGGAGCTTGGTGCTGGTCGGTAAGATGGATGGATCGAGGGAGACAGCCAGGAAACAGAAGCCGAGTGAGAAGGAGGGATGATGGAGGGGACAGTCTGCTGAAGGAGACAGGATGACAGGGGAATCACTTGTGCTGGCAGAAGGGATGGCCTTGGGAGCAGAAAGGGCCACTTGTCCCTGTGAGACAGGGAAGGAGGAGATGGTGCCCAGAGGCATCTGGGTGATGGGAGGTGAAGAGGAGGGGAGAAGGGAGCTCTCGGTGAATGGTCTGTTTTGTCAGTGAAGTGTGAGGTCAGATTTTCATCTGAGAGGGTGGGAGATGGGATGAGGGGCTTGGAGGAGCCACTGCAGTGAGTCAGTTGGGGAAGTGAAAGGATTGCTGTTGAGGCTGTATGATACAAGTTTGGAGTGGACCCAGTCACCATGGTTTTGTGATGGTTTCTGGTTCTGTTCAGCAGTGTATGAACAAGTATGAAGGCAGATAATGGGAGTAATACAAGACTGAGACCTGTTAGGGTAACATCAGTGACAGGATAAGGGGACAGGGTAGTCCAGTGAAGAGGACGTGTAGACTGAACGGAGGAGAAGGTAGAGCAGGGGTGATTGTCTGGGAGGAGGCTGAGGGGGCGAGAGAATGGGGGCGTGGTTATGACTGAAAACAGGATTAGGGGCATGAGCAGAGGGAAGAATGAAATAATGAAAGAGTATGACCAGCTAGAGGAGTTTCAGAGTTTGGGAAAGCGGAACACTTTGGTGGGTGGTGACAAGATCAAGCGTGTGGCCAGCTCTGTGTGGCTGAGGTGGGGTGGAGAAGGAGCTTGTGGAAAATGAGTCAGCTGAGGAACTGGGAGTTGGGATGCCTGAGGGAGGTTCCCTAGTGGGACCTGGGAAGGGGAATGGCCCCAATCGGGTAGTGGCTGAGGGCCCAGATGCAGGACCCATTGGGTGGTTGCTGGGTTGGTAACGTGGCCCTGTGGGATGAAGGCTTCTGCCAGGGCTCGGCTCTGAGGTTCCAAAGTGGGTCCAGCACAGGGCTGGGCCCATTAAGGTGGTGGTGTCCCTGGCTGAGGTGAACATGAGAGGGAGACACCCGCTCTCCAGAAGTCTTTGTCCCTGTCAGGGGAGAGGCAGGGGGTGCCCTTCCCAGGACCACCTTGGAGCAGCTGCCTCATGCCCCCACACAGTGGTGTCAAGGCAACTGTGGCTCGTGCAGCTCCTCCCCAGAACTGCTGTTAAAGCCTGTAATTAGAGTGAGTGCTAGGAGACAGCAGAGAGAATAGAAAATGGGCTGGAAGGTGCCAAGGCAGCAGGAGTCTGCACCCCCCCCCCCAATCCTTGAGATCCTCAGCACAAAGAGTCTTCCTCCCTCTCACACCCTGTCCTGGAAAGCTAGGCAGGCAGAGCAGGCTCCTTCAGCAACATCCCCTGCTGAAGGCCAGGGAGGCTTCAGTGGCCAGGAATTCTTGATGCCTGCTCCCAGGGAGTCCCAGGTCTTGCTATCCGGGGCCTCACAGCCTGGCTGGGCGAGATCAGAGCCGCCAGAGAGCCGAGGCTGCTGGAGGCCAGAAGCACCAGATTTCTGGGTCAGCTCCTAGTCCCCTGGGACCACTGGGAGGGGACAGCACATTCCAGACACAGGTGTCTTCTGATAATACTGAGCCAGCCCAGATCCAGGCCCCCCCTTACCCCTCCCCCCACTCCCCATTCTCTGGCTTCCAGCCTCAAGGCCTTCTGCAGAGCTCTGGAAGTGGTTCCTAAACTAGAACCACCTAGACCTGCTGGCTCCTGCCTCTTGTGCAGGTGACCTCCATTAGCTACCACCTGCTGGACCTCACAGACGCACACCACCTACCTTGATGCTAGATCTTGATGGTCTAATCACCTGCCTCCCTCAACGGACCACTTTCCAGCCACTGGTGGTCTTCCTGGACTCATTCCTCCTTGGTTAGCATACTCTTTGCCCATCATACTCTTCCCCATCCCTATGACTCTGAACTCCCAGCTGCTATCATACAAAACCCATTTCCCATTCCCCACTGCCTGCACCCTCACTCCTATCCCCCTCACCCTGCCCCTGAACAACCCACTCTGAGGCTCCCTACCCTTCCTCTGTGCTCTCTGGAATACCTGCTCCATAGGTAACAGACTTAGTTTATCTGAAATCTTTTCATTTTTCTTTAAAAACATTTTTAAGGGGGGAAGGGAAGGCAATTGGAGTTAAGTGACTTGCCCAAGGTCCCACAGTAAGTGTTAAGTGTATGAAGCTGAATTTGAACTCAGTTCCCCCTGACTCCATGGCCGATGCTCTATTCACTGAGCCACCTAGCTGCCCCAAATCTTTTCCTTTCTTACTCCTTCCATCTTCTGCCCTCACTGAGATCTGTCTCCCTCCTCAGGACACAGCCCCCCAGGCTACCCTTCCCAGGATGAATGACACTGTCACTCCTACTCTGTGACTCACTAATCATGGGAGGGGAGTTGGAATCCTCCATACTTCCCACTTCCCCTTCATGCTATCCCTCTACCGCCATCTCTCAGCTGCCACTCCTCGTCTGAGGTTCATTCAGTTCGCGTTTGTCACCGCACCCAGCTCTTGGTGGCTGTTCTCCACCAGTGCTCGGGCCATTCTCCTCCCTTCCTCCATGAGTTCAATGCCTGGTTTACAGTTTTCCTCTCCTCCCCAAATTTATTGACATTTCCTCAGATCCCTCTCTCAGTTTCTCAACTGACTCATTTTCCATCAGACACACAGATCTCGCCACCACCCACAAGTATTGTTCTGCTCCCGTGTTCATGAACTCTGAAATTCCTTTATCTGGTCATCATCTTTTGTCATTTCTTCTTTCTCTTATGATCCCTGCACCCGTTCCTCCACCCCTCAGTCCTCCCCCACTCTCGCCCTTGCACCGTCCACATTCTTCCCGCTTTCTCATCTTGACCCCCGGGGCAAACTGGTTCAATACTACGCTGTCCTCTTCTCTTGAACAGGTTTTGTTTGTTTAATTTAAAGTAATTATTCATGTAACATTATTCTAAATCGAAGCATTTCTAGTGTGGAGAGAGAGATGTCCAAATTGATTAATTCCACACACACACACACACACACACACACACACACACACACACACACCCCACACACACACCCCATGCTCTCAGACATCTCTCTAACAAAGATAATTTGGAGTAACATTTATAGGAAACCTGAACAAGGAAAATGTCACAATATGATCAAATACAATTTGGGAATCACATTCTACCCCATCTACCAGTCTGTCCCACCTAGTAGAAAAGTAGTGACTTAGTGTTCTAAAACCACTCAGTTCCTTCTTGATCGCTCCCCTCAAGAGATCTGAGGGCTCTCCACCCTCTGATCAATGCCCTGATCCTTCCCAGTGGGCAAGGGAATGACCTTACGCGTTCATACCTCTCATTTCTTCTGGGGTTGGGCAAGGCAGTGATTGTAACTGAACTAGACGCATTTTTTGTTCCAACTTTGGTTTCCATCCATAATTACAGGTCTGAGCTTTTGTTCTCAACCTTTTAAAAAGTTTCCTAAAGAAAAAGACTGGAAAGGACTCAGAACTAGAGAAGTATTTGTTTCTCAACAACTTCCGTTGACCTTTGCTTCCACACCTCTTTCCAGCTTTTGACACTGTTAATCAGAAATTCCAGAAATCCTGTCTTCTCAATCGTCAGTCAACATTCGTTGAACACCTATGTTCCGGGCAATGTGCTAAGTGCTAAGGATCCAAAATGAGGCGAGAGACAGCCCTCGAGGAGCTTACCCTCTAACAGGGGAGGTAGCGTGCCAACAATTACATACAAAGCAAGCTCTACACGACAGAAATAGGGAATAACTAGCAGAGAAAGCTTTAACATTAAGAGGGGTTGGGAAGGCTTCCTGTAGAAGGTGAGATTTTACTTGGGACTTAAAGTAAGCCAGTGAGGTCAGCAGGCAGAACAGAGGAGGTGTCCTGAGGGAGACAGGATGATTCCTAGGCTATGAGCCTCGGGGTCTGGGGAGATGGTGTCCCCCTCTACAGCCATCGGGAAGGTAGTATGGGGAGGGGGTGGTTAGGGAGAAGGAGAATGGGGCTCTATTTTGTCCATATTGAGTGTAAGATATCTGCTGGCCATGTAGTCTGAGATGTCCAAGAGGCAACGAGAAGGGAGGTGGGAGGTCAGCAGCAACGTGAGGAGAGGTAGATCTGAGAGTCATCAGAATAAAGGTGGTAATTAAATCCATGGGAGATGAGGAGATCACCAAGTAAAAAAGTATAGGGAGAGGACCGAGCTCTGAGGGACACCTCTGGTGAGAGCATGACCTGGAGGAGGGTCCAGCACAGGAGACAGAGAAGGAGCAGGCAGGGAGGGAGAGGGACAGTCCCACCTTTCTGACCTCTCCTCGGGTTTCTTACCCAGGTCCCAGCCACTAACACTGGCTGTCCCCTAGGACTTTCCTGGGCTCTCTTCTCTGCCCCTTCTATTCTGTTTCCCTTGGTGATCTCATCATTTCCCATGGGTTCGTATCATCTCTTCGCTGATGATTCCCAGATATATTTGTCCAGCCCTCACCTCTCTCCTGGTCTCAAATCTCCAACTGCCCCCTGGACACCTCAGATGGGGTGTCCCTGTTGGCATCTCAGACTCCACCCATCCAAAACAAAACACTTTATTTTCCTCCCCCCAGAGTCCTCCTGTGGGCTCCCCATGTGGCTTCTCCGTTTTCCTCTATCCGTCAAGGACATGAACATCTTGCCCAACATCACCCAGACTAAAGGCCTCAAGAGCATCCTGTCCTCCTCACCCAAACTCCACCCACCCACCCAAGCCGCTGCCACATCTTGTTTCTCCTCCGCCACCTAGCTAAGTCTCTCCTTCCTACTCCTAGCCACCTTCCCATATTTCTGAGGGTCTCAGCTGTCTCTGCCATCCAGTGATGCTGGCACAGGGCATTACCTCCAAACTTTATGCACGTACCCGTTGTCCCCCGTGCCTAGAGCTCTCGTCCCCTCTGCCTCCTGCTTCTCTCTAGCCTCAGCTCAGATTCCATCCCCATGCCTTCATTTACACTGTATCTTATACACACGTCGTATGTGTACACAGATTATCTTCTGTTTGCTCTGGGTATCTCTCCTGTGTACATAGTTTCATAGCATATGTGTTCACTATCTCCCTTTTGCATAGCCAGGCCAGCTCTATCCATCCCTCCAGGCGCTGTACAATCCCAGGGGTGGGGAATCCTTCCTCTTCACTGCAGCCACTTGGGGAGTCCAAACTGACTGTGCTCTGCCCTCCATTGGGGGCCTGTCACGAGCACCCTGATTCCACTTAACTACCCACCGTGGGGCAGTTTTTACAAAAGGATATTTACTTCAAAAACAAAGCAAGAACAAACATACGAATGCCCCTCCTTGCCCATACTCCCCCCTACCTGCACCACCATGCTTTTTGGAGAGAGTCGGCTCCACTTGGCTCAGTCCCTGCCCTGCAGTGGCCCCAGCACATTCAGGTTCAGAGTTGTGATGATGGATACCTGAGTCCTTGTCCCTATTTCCTCCTGGTTTGGGGGTCCCAGAGGTCACTCCTTGGGGCATCACCCAGACTTGGAAACTCCAGGATGCCTTGGTGTTCCCAGTCTAAAGAGCATTCTTCTCGGAAGAGAAAATGGAAGCAAAAGTGGAGTTCTCCTGTTGTCCATCACCATTCTTTCTGTCCGAGGTGTGGTCCTGTCTCTTCTTTCTCTTCCCCTCTCCCTCCACTTTTCCAAGAGATGGGAGTGGGGAGAGAGAGCATTCCAGGATGGGTCACAGCCTGTGCAAAGGTTTGGAAGTGGGAGAGACAACAAGTAGACCAATTTGGCTTGAATGTTGAGTTTATAAGGGGGAAATGAATGGAGTGATGAATTCAGAAGAGAACCTGTAGTAAAATTGTAAAGGTCTTTAAATGCAAAGAGAGGAGTTTGTGTTTGATCCTAGAAATGATAGGGAGCCATCAAAGCTTCTTGAGCAGGGGAGTGACCTGTGTTTCAGAAGTATCCCTTTGGCAGGCACGTGGGGAGAGATAAGAGTGATCTGCCATTTGGGAGGGATGGAAGTAACAGACAAGAGCCTGCACCTGGGGGGATGGCGATGGGGACAGAGAGAAGGGAACCTTTGTGAGAGACAGAGATTCTGGAGGCAGAATCAGTGAGACTTGGCAAAGGATTGAAAAAAGGTCTGAGGACAGAGGAAGAAGCAAGGGTGACTCTGGAAGGACGCTGGTGCCATAGAAATTGACAATCAGTCAATAAGCATTTATCCAGAGCGCCTACTATGTGCCAGGCACTGTGGTAGGCACAGGGGATACAACTGTGTGGGGTAACAAAGACCCTTACCCAAATTAAACTTAAAGGCTTCTCAAGGTACGAAGTAGAAAGGAATTTTTTACCATTTCTCATGAGAAAAGAACAACTCTTACTGAGTGCATTCAGTACATTCTTGATGTCAGACCACACCAGGCATAGAGAAGATACATACTTTTATAACCCCAGCCCCACTACCTAATGGCAGTCCCCCCCCCCCCAGCCCCCTTCCTCTTAGCTCATTCTCTCAAGCTTTGGGGGCACAATCTAAAATGCGGTAAATCTAACCAAGGACAGCGATGACATATACACAGTAAGCTGATGCAGTTACTCTGTAAGTTTAGCAGTCCATTGACTTTGGCACCGCTCCTCCATTTTGGGGGTCCCCTTTTTCTTTGATTAGCAAACAGACTTGATCAAAGCCTATGTTCTTGTCCTTGTTCCTGTAACACTTCATGGTCAGCCTACCCTTACAGTAATAACTGGGCAAGGAACTGAGCAGATATGATTATCCTGCAGATTTGGTAATCTAAGAATTCTTGGACAGCTCCCATCCTTGTTAGTCTCTTAACTTGGGTAACCATGCAGATGTGTCTGCATCCTGCATTCCTATCCTCCTCTCCTGGAACACTTCAGGGTCAGCAGCTTGTTTTTACAGAAAAGCTGAAGTGAAAACCCAACCTTTAATTCTATGAGGGTCCCCTAGCCTAAAAGTTTTATGAGGGGTCTTCACCATATCTCACACACAAAGAAAGGCAAAAGACAGCCCCTGCGCTCCAGGAACTCCCAGTCTAATGAGGAAGTTGGGAAGAGGGAAGTCTGGGGAAAGCAATAATGAGGTCTGCTTTGGACACGTTGAATTTGGCACATCTTTGTAGCAGGTGGAAAATTCTGGGCAGCAATCAGTTTAGAGAATTTATGGGAAGTGGTACCTCTTTCTGACTGGGACTGAAAAAAACAGCCCTTTGGAGGAAAAATACTTATTAGAAGACCTTCTACTAAGCAAAGACGAGATCGGCTTCTCCCCTCCTTGGCTTGTGGTGGAGATGACTGTCCCCAAGGGAGACCAGGACTGTGAGTGCCTGCAGTGCAGAGTTGAGATAGGTCTGGACTCAGGTGTAGCCCCCATTCCTGGTCTCTGTGCTATGGTTTTGTAAGTCTGTGCACACTGTCCCCCGCAGATGTTGTGGCATTGGTCCGAGAGTATGTCCCAGGCTTCTGGGTAGAAGAGTATGCTTGACTTTTTCTTGCATTCTTCTCCGTTTCATAAACTCTTCTGACACATCGCTGTGAATACAGGTTGGGTGAGTGAACCAACCCAAAAGGGAGGATAAAGAAAGCTGGATGCCACTCTCAGGCCCACAGGCTACATGTGGCTTTGGGAGTCATTTGCCTAAAGACTAGAAGGATAATTGAGTGGGGGGGGGGGACAGTAAGAGAGGAAAGTCCCAACAGAGCCTTGGGAGACACCCAGGTTTTGGTAAGAAAGACCTCGATGAGAATCCGGAAAGCGTCAGACAAGCAGGAGAAAACCACTGTCGGAACGCCCACGGTCTTTGCCGACATTTTCTCCGACTATTCCCCACGTGTGGCACTCTGCCCTTCCTCATCCTCATTCCTTCCAGCTCCAGCTGAAATCTCTCCTTCTGCAAGAAGCCCTTCGCAGCCTCTTTGCATTCTGGCCCCTTCCCTCTGCTGATTGTCTCCCGTTTTCATCCCACTTACGTCTCATCTGTACATGCATCTTCTCTGCACTGTGTCTCTCTCTGTAGACTGTGAGCTCCCTGAGGGCAGGGACTGTTTGTTTGGGGCTTTCTTTTTCTCTCCAGCTCTTAGCAAGATGCCTGTCACAGTGGGTGATTAATAAACACCTGTTGACTTAACTTGAACAATAGCACCTAACAATGCAATTATTAAAAAGCCTGGAGACCGAGGAGAAGCCGCTGGCTTTGGCAATTAAGAAGCCAGCCGTTCAAGGTGCCGCTAAGATAGGAATTCTGCTTGTCAAAGTGAGCCAAGCCCTAGATGCTGAAACTAAAAGTGAACCCCCAGTTTGGAGGAGACTCCTTTAATCAGGAGAAGAAACGTTTGTATTATTAAATAGTGGGCTTGGGCGTCCTTTTTGTGGGCATGTTAAGAGTTCATGGTTTTCTCTGAAGTAGATCCCATGCAAGTGCCTGTAATATGCGGGATCAGTGTCTGACATTTTCTCCTGACTTTTGCAATAAAGGCTGAGTGGGCTTGGCTATCCCCTGCCCTCTGAGTGGCCTCTTCAGAGGTCATCCTTAGGGTATTTATTAGGATCTCCCCCGGGCAGACTGACCACTCTGAGATAAGAGCCACCTTCTAAGGCTATTGACCACGGGTCATCCTTGGTCATTGCGAGTAATTGCGAGAAACGGCCCATTATCGGCTTCCTCTTCCCCTGGATAATGGCCACCTGCATTTGAGGCCAGGAAGGTCTTTATGTGAGGCAAGACTGAGCTGCCTGAAGGACGGTGAGTTATTGTGCTCGGAAAAGACTGTTTATGTACTCGGTCAGGTGTGCCTTAAGCGATTAACAGACTCAGTAAGAACTACAATGAATAAAGGGCCTTTGAAAAAAGGATTCAAGCTTGAATAAATTAATACCAGATTCTACGATCAAATCGTGGAAACAATAGATCACCTCATTAAAGAAAAGAACAGTAATGAGACAGATTTTGAAATCTAGGCAAACTAGTTCTGAGGGGAAATACGCATTTCCAAATAGTGTCATTCACAAAAGAGAGGTCGACGAATTGTTTGAGCGCGCAGGTAAAAAAATCAGAAAACCTCAACCAAACACAAAGACAGGGATTATGAAAATCAAAGGATTTAATAAGTTTCAATTTAAAAAACCGTCGAGTTAATAGATAAATAACCCCAGGAGCTTCTCCCTAGCATCCCTCGTAATGTTGGGGTTCAGGGTTGGGAGAGCGGGTTCAGATTTTTGAAAAAACTCAATCAGACATTCTCTTTAGCCAAAGAGAGCTTTATTAATGCAGAAAGATGCAGGCCTAAGACTTAGCAAGGAGCTAAACAAAGGCCGTGATGTAGGACAAGGACTAGATTTATACAGCCAGAAAGGTAGACAGTTTGTAGAGTGGTGATGTAAATTTTAAGGGGGCTGGAGATTTAGGGGCAAGATAAGTCTTGTAAGATAAGGACACGAGGACGAATGACCCAAGATAAGGGGGGCAAGGGAATCTTTATGACAGGATGGGAGGAGACAAGGAATATTAGGCTAAGGTGAAGTTTTGTGGTATTTCAAGATAAGGGGAGACTTTAGAAGGCCAGGGAATGACCAACTCAACCTTTAGGGCAGCTCTGTATTTTAGGATGCCTCTAGAGGATAAACCAGTGAAAGGACAACTCAAACTTTGGGGCACCTTTGTATCCATATCACTAAGGTAAGGAAATGAAGCCCCAACCCTCCTCCTCCTCCCCACAGTGGTGGGAGTCGTGGCCAGTTTGTGTAACAGCCTCTGGCAAGTCTCTGGCTGGCCACGAAGACAGGGCAGCTGGAAGTCCAGAAGACCATGCCATCCGGGAGGTGACACCATGACGTGCAAGTGAAGTGGACTTAAGGGAGGGAGGGCTACTTAGGAAACGAGGAGACTAATGCCAGACTAGGGCTGGAGGGAACAGGTTTTCACATCCAGCAGGAGTTTTGAGGAAGAAAATGAGGCAAGAAGGAGGGAGAGGGCGGCAGTTCTGCGCTGGCTGGTGGTGGTGACATCTGTGGTTCCCTCCTTCAAGACCGGGAGAGGTGACCTCTCCACAGACAGCTGGCATAGTACACAGCTCTGTGTGTGTGTGTGTGTGTGTGTGTATGTGTGTGTGTGTGAGTGTGTGTGTGAGTGAGTATGTGTGTGTGTGTGTGTGTGTGTGTGTGTGTGTGTGTGTGTGTGTGTGTAATCATGGGGGTTGTCATTGTGTTGAATCTGAACCTTTGTGAGCCCATTTAGGGTTTTCTTGGCAGAGATAATGGAGTGATTTTCCATTTCCTTTTCCAGGTCATTTTACAGAGGAGGAAACTGAGGCAAACCCAGTGAAGTGACTTGCCCAGGGTCACACAGCTAGAAAGTGTCTGAGGCTGGATTTGAACTCAGGTATTCCTGACTCTAGGCCTGGCTCTCTATTCACTGTGCCACTTACCTGCCCAGTTAGTCATGGGTACTCAGAGCAGAGGAGGAACTGGCAATTGTTACAACCTTGTCCCCCTGTCTCCGGCCTTACTTTGACTGAATGCAGTTGGTTCCCATTTCTAGTTTAAAGTGTGTTTTTAAAAATGTGGATGAAGACTGCATCCGATGCACTTAATATTGTTTATCGTCAGTGTTTGGAGCTGACCCTATCCTTGAGTTTTCTGGTGTTTCTTCGTTCTCAGTACAGTGAGATTTCGTGAATACCTTGATCGCCTAGAGGGGAGGATCCATGGGGGAGATGCCAATGGGGGGAAAGGGGTCAAGCTGCCACCTTGAATTGGCAGCATAACAAGAGGTGACTTCACCCGTAAAACTACCACAGTGGACAAGTCTCTCTTTCTAGTGGCACCCAGGGAGTAAAGATGTGTTTAGGACCTCACATGGAGGGCGCCACATACTAAGCTGGGTGCTGGGAGTATTCAGACCCCAACCAGGGTTAGCCCGTCTACCGAGATGGTTCTACCAGCGTGTGGCCTTTGTGCCTGTGAAAGAGGGACCCTAAAGGTGGGTGAGCAGCCCTGACAAGCCTCTGCAGCCTTCACGCCAGAGGTGCTGATCCTCCTTCAACACCCCTTTAAAAAAAAAGAAAAACAAGATATATAAAGTTATAAGGTTTATTGCAGGAAAGAAGAAAGGAAGGAGACACACATTTATTAAATACCTATGTGTGCCAGGCCCTGTGCTGAGCACTAAGAAGAAAGACAGCCCATGCCCTCACAGAGCTTCTGTTCTAATGTTGGAAATAGGAGAAAGAAATGAAGGTGCCTGGCGCCCAGTCTACAAAGTCAGGAGCAGGGCTGGGCTGGTTGGGGCATGAGGGCAAGCCAGCCTAGGCTCCTTCACCAGTTGGAGGCCCCAGGAGGTTCTCAACAGTGGCAGAAGGAGGCTGGCTTTGTGCAGGGTGTTCTGGGGGGAGTTACCACAGGGATGGCACTGCCATCCAGCGGTGGCACTGCCATCCAGGGTGCATGAGGAGACTCCCAGACATCGAGGGAAGTTCCAGGATGGGACAGCGCTAAGGAAGGCCTCATTCTGAAGTCCAGAAAGTCAGAGACAGGGCCAAGATAAGTGAGTATACTTATCTTACTTCATCCCAGGCCACTCAGATAGAGCCGACACAGATTTGTTTTGTGTAGCCAGTCCTTGCCTGTTACCAAGGAGGCCTTTGGTTTTTCGGCCAAGGTGGGGGTCAGGAAAGTTGAGGGGGGTAGGAGGCACAGTGGCAGTGATTTATTTTACAGAGAAGAGAAAGAAAAGATTATCAACAAATCGTCCAAAACAGAAGGGGAAAACAGACTCTCCCTGTGTCTGTGATGTGCCTGGCCCTGTGCTAAGCATTCAGACGGCATTCGAGCTTCTCGGTCACCCCGGGAGATGGGTGCTATGATGACCCACAAAGCTGAGGTGAGCAGTGGTGAAGCGACTTGGCCAGGGTCACATAGCCAGTAAGAGTCTGAAGCTGGATTTGAATCCAAGTCTTCCTGCCCTGTGCTGCCTCACTGAAGAGGGCAGAAGAAAGCTTAGAAGGGGCTATCAGCAGGCAGGGATAACTGGAGTTACCACGGTAAATGTGAAATAACCAAGAACGATTTTTAAAAGCCCAAGCTGTACTTAGTGGAGACTGATGACTTCATATGAAGTCACCTTTTTAATTTGTCCTGTACGTCCCCACTTAGGGCATTCCTGGCAATCCAGTGGAAGCGGGAGGGGTGGGAGTGTTTCCGAGAATGGGTGATGGAGGGCCCTTATCCCCTCCCCCCACACACACACACTTCAGAGCATGGGAAGATATCCTCTGACCGCTTCTCAGCAGCCACAGTGACTCAAAGTTGGTGCCGTGTGGGGATGTGAAGTCTTCTCCTTGGCTGCTGAGCCAGAATTCTGAGGTGGTACCGAAGGGGTGATGCTGGCCCCTGGGGTTCTCCTCATCCTGCAGGCCTTGGAGCTCTCTGGATGGCCAGGTTCAAGGTGGCGAGGGAGTTCCACTTCAGGTAGTGAGCGCCTGGCCTCCTGGAGAAGCCTGCATCTGAGCTTCTGTGTCTGCCCTCCTCGGGTACAGGCTTCCCCCCTCCTGGACCCCCAAGCATCGAGCTGACACTAGGGTAGCTTTGGAGGCAAGAGCAGACCAGCCTGTGGGGAAAGAGGCACTGTGAGAGACTCTGGAAGGAAAGACCCCCTCGCCTTCGGCCAGTCTGTGCTCCCTTAAGGTGAAATACAAGAAGAGAAGTCCCCCTGCCCCCATGCAATGAAACTGTTTGCAAATGTCCCAGGGAGGCTTGAATACCAGCCTCCCAAGTGATTGATCTCAGAGGGATTCTGCCCAAGTCAAGTCAGCAACGAGCATTTATTAAGCTCTTAGTGTATGCCAGGCACATACAGATTCAAGAAGAAAGAAAGACGGGACCTGCCCTCAAAAGCTTACATTCTGATAGAGGCGACTACCCGTAAAAGGAAGCTGGAGAGGGGTGGGGGTGGGGAAGCCTTCCTAAGAAGAACAAATCGGCAGATGATTCTTCGTTGCTTAGAATTCCCTTTAGTGTGTGGGAATAAAACTACTTCATTGAAGTTGGTCCTGGTACCTCTTTTAACCTGCACTGCCCTAGCTGGGCAGAACCCCGAGACTAGAGCAAAAACAGAAGTTCCCCTATTGGGAAGACAAGTGACCCCAGAGCCTTGAGCCTGGGAAACACTCCAGGACAGGGAAAGGTCACCAGTCACTGCAGCTTCTTTGCACAATCCATCCCCAGCAAGCCACGGCCCTAGATTTCACAGGGGGACAGTCGTGTCTGTTGATAGTTGTAAAGTTCCTAATAAGAAAATGGAAAATTTTTTAAATGAAAAAAGAATTGGAAATAAATCCACTAATTGGGGGAAATACCTCATAGCACATTTTTCTGATAAAGGGCTGAGGTCTATGATCCACATCTTAGAGAGGTATAGAGACATTTTAGGGAGTTGGTAAAATATCAGTGAATAAAAGCTATTTCATCACAAGGTAGGTGGTCAATGACAATTCTCCCAGGAAGAAATCCAAACCATCAACAACCGTGAATCAATGCTCCAAGTCGCCGATAAAGGCAATGGAATAAGATAAGCTGAGAGCCCCCCTTGCGAGCTCTTCAGAAGAACAGGGGTGACAGACGATCTCAGTATGACTCACTGGAAGCACCTGTTGAAAGACGACCCCCCCCCCCAGAATCACTGAGAGGGCCAAAGAGGCTGAAGACAAGGAGGCAGGAAAATAGTTACAGCAGCAGTTTTGTGTTATAGCAAAGAACTAGAAACAAGGTGGGTTCCCGTCCGTTGGGGGACAGCTGAGCAAATTGTGGTAAATGAATGTAACATTTCTACACGGTAGGACAGGTAGTTAGGTGGCGCAGTGGGTGGAGCTGGGCCTGGAGTCAGGAAGACCTGAGTTCAGATCCAGCCTCAGATACTTATGCGCTGTGTGGCCCTGGGCTAGTCACTTAACCCCGTTTGCCTCAGTTTCCCCAACCATAAAAATTGAGATAAAAAGAGCCTCCACCTCCCAGGGTAGTTGTGAGGATCAGATGAGATAACATTACTTAGCACAGTGCTTTGCACATAGCAGCGCTACTTAAATGTTAGCTCCTATCATTAATAATAACGAATATGACAAATTCATAGTAATGTGGAAAAACTTGCTTGAATCTGGGCAGTGAGACAGCAGAGTGGAGGGGTTTGGAGTCAAAAAGACCTAAGTCCAAATCCAGCCTCAGATACTTCCTAGCTGTGTGGCCCTGGGCTAGTCATCTCACTTTTGTCTGCCTTAGTTTCCCCATCTTTAAAAAGGGGGTAATAACACCCAGCTTCAAGGATTGTTGTGAAGATCCAATGAGGAAACATTTGTCAAGGGCTTTGCAAACCTTAAAGTTCTGTGCAAGTGCTAGCTGTGATTATCAACCGATACAGAGCAAAATTCAGAAAGTCTCAGGAGCAATTGACAGAAGGGCATCAACTTGGAGAGGCCGCAGGACAGCAGCTCATCGTGACAGCAGAGGGACGACGAGGAAGCCTGCCACCTGTGCCTGGGCAGGAGGCCATGGAGGAGGGAGGCAGGAAGAGACGGGCACTCTCACACAGGGCTAAAGTGTCGAATTGTTCTGCTTGAATGTGATGTAATTTGTTGGAATGGAGGTCTTCTATGGGTCTTCCTTTACATGAAGAAAGAAAGGGAGAGAGAAAGAGAGGAAGGAGGGAGGGAGGGAGAGAGAAAGGAGAGAGAGAAAAAGAGGAGAGAGAAAAGAAAGGAAGGAAGGAAGAATGGAGAGAGAGGAAGAAAGAAAAAGAAAGAAAGAAAGAAAAGACCATTAATACAATATCTTAAAAAAAATACCCAGATGAAAACAAGAACTTCATGGTGTGGTTGCAGTAGTTCCCCACCCCTACCCCAGCTGATGTAATCACAGAAAGAAAGAGGTAAATAAGAGAGAAAGAGGCATTAATGTGCCAAAGGAGAGTACGTGCACCTCGTTACCCCTTTGCAAAGTGTGAAAAGGTTTCCTGGGATGGGTTTGGAAGGGCAGCCTGCCATTGGCTGGTGAGACTGGCCACAGCCCTGATGGCCTTTAGAAGGGGAAGCTTGCCGTCCCCAGAGACCCGGAGAGGCAGGAAACAGCTTTGTAGGGTGTAACTCACTCCAGTGCCAAAGGCAGCAGGGGAGGAAGAGAGTTGCTCTCTCTTCCTCTCGTCATTGGCCATAGCATCTTGCATCATTCCTACTCTCCCAACAGGAGGCTCAGCATGGGGGCAGGGGGGGTGAGGGAGAGAGAGGAGAGAAAGAGAACAAGAGAAACAGAGAAGACAGAGACAGAGAAGGAGGGAGGGAGGGAGGAGGAAGACTGACAGAGAGACAGACAGTGACAGAGATGGAGAGAGGGAGAGAGAGAGAGAGATAGGAAGTTCTTGACAGAACAGCGAATCCTGACAGAAGAGAAATAACTTTTTTTAAGGGTTAGCCCTGGGGCGGCTAGGTGGGGCAGTGAATAGAGCACCAGTCCTGGAGTCAGGAGGACCAGAGTTCAAATCCGGCCTCAGACACTTAACACTTACTAGCCATGTGACCTTGGGAAAGTCACTTAACCCCAATTGCCCCTATGAAAAAGCAAAAAATAAAAAAAGAGTGGGAAGTCAGGCCTCCAAGAGGAGAACTTGGTCCAGGTTTCCCAGCAGAGATGCCGTGTGTGTGCCTGGGGAGAGCAGAACAACGGCATCATAAGAAAAGAAAAGACATTGGTACAGGGAGTTCTAGAGATTTACTTTGTTTTGGCCACGTGCTCCCTCTGCGTGGATCTCACTACCAGTGTTGTCTAAATGCGTGCCCTCTATTCCCATCGATGCTGTATGTGTGTGTTCGTCATCCCAGGTTTACGGGGGGAATGTGCTTACTATGCCAACTTTATGAGAACCTTTGCTTTGAGCTAATTGTGTCTATTATCTGACATAAAGGGGAGCACACCAGTGGGAACCCATGACCTTTTAAGTTTGAGATTACCGCAGCATATCATTGAACCTGAGGTAGTTCTCTGAGGGACCAAGGGAAGTGTGGATGGTAGGGTAATTTCTGGAAAGGCCTCTACATCCCCAATAGTCTGCAAACAGGGCAGTTTAGTTACTACTGTATTAAATTTATATCTACTTTTTAAAGAAGAAAAAAAATTATACATGCCATAAGTTCACAGTTTCCTATTTCCTATTTCACCTTTATATCCTGAAATATTCAGGGTATGTTGAAAATTGTTTTAAGTCCCTAATAGAAAAAATAAATAAATAAAGCAAAAAATCAAAAGGATCAGGTGGGGTAGGAGCTGAATGGGTGGGAACCCCCTGAGTGCATGCGTTAAGGACAAATTCAAATATTGAGGCTGCAGGCTGGTCATGCCACGGTCAGGGTCCTAAGACAGTAGAACGGAATGGGAAGAAGGATGAGTACAAAGAATCTCAAGAATCCTGGGAAGACTTGTCCAAAGTGATGTAGAGTGATGCAAAGCGAGAACCACAGAACCCTGGGAAGACTGACTACAGTCCTCTAAAGGAAGAGCCATCTGCCATGAAGCATAGGTCCCTGTCTAAAACAAACTTTCTCCAGTGACCTTTTCTTTCATCAGTTCCCAAATGACATCTGGGCATGGCGGCTGGAACAGACATTCAAAGCCACTTTAGCATAGTGAGTTGCTGAATTGTTTATGGGACTTGGAGTTAAAGCATGTTAAAAAAATAATAATCACAATCAGGAAAACACGCAAAACTCCAAGCTATGGGGCAAAATCGAAGGACTTGCTGTGTGTGTTTGTATAATCTCAAACTGGGAGAATTTGGAGAAAGTTCTGTTGTTTTTTAAAGCAGAGCTGGAGATGCCAGATGGACCAACATTCCAAGATGAGCCAGAACGTCTCTGATCAGAGCTTTGAGAATACCAGGGCTTTGGAAAAGAAAGACTATGGACATGCCCAGGACCCTCAATTTAGAGCCAGAAGGAATATGGAAATGAATCCAAGCTCCTTGCAGACAAAGAAGGGGGCTCAGCCAGGTGAAGGGACCTGGCCCAGGTCTCACAGCAGGAAGGGATCGAGCCACACTTTTAAACCCTGGTTCTCTGACTCCAAATACAGCCCCTCCTACCGTATCACATCTCACCTAGAATGCAGGGATTGAGAAAGCCCTGGGAAGGCATGTGAACATAGCCAGAGAAAGTTGCTTAAGAGCCCTGACATTGCAGAGAAAGGACAGACAGAGCTAGCCATTGGACAACATTTGAGAAACTTCTCTTCTGATTGAGTCACCAAGGCCACACGTGGCAGAGAATTCAGTTGACAACACAGTGTAGGGTTCTGATTCCACCTAAAAAAATCTCTGACCCTATTAGACACCACTTTTATGACTCAGTCTGAAGGTATATACATGGGCAGGTCTAAACATCTAGAGAGCCTGGCAGATGGGGACAGATGCAGAAAGATGAGGGGTAAGAAGCAGTGGCAGATGGAGAGGAAGGGACAGGAGGGAAGACAAATGAAGGGCAAACGGGTGGATGGTCGGGAAGGAGATGAGACAAAGGGAAACAGAAAAAGTCTCTTTAGCAAGAGGGAGTTGGGGAGACCAGTTGGGCAAAGAGGGAAAAGAGCTGATTCTTCCCAGTTGCCACCTTGTGTCTGGAAGTCTAGTCAGTCTGAGGACTCGCCTGTGGATTTAAGTCCAAGTTGGCTGCTTCAACATTCCTTTCCTCAACTCCATGCCTTTGTATACAGCCCCTGTCATGCCTGAGATACTCTATCTCCTCCAAGGAGCCTTCCCTGATTCCCCGGGATGTCACTGCTTCTATCTCTTCCCCATCTTCCCCCCTCCCCAAAAAAGAAGAATTATTTTGGATTTGTTTGGTGTCTGCTTATCTATGCCATTGTTTCTGTCCAAGAGAATGTAAGCTCCTTGAGGGCAGGCACGAATTCATTTTTGTCTTTGTACCACAGCCCCTATCCAATCAGTTGATCAATAAGTCAGTTAATAAACACCTGCTAAGTACCCACCACTGTGTCCCAGGCACCATGTGCTGTGCTGTCCCAGCGTAGTCCCAGGTCCAGGCTCTTTTTCTACCCCAACACTTGGCGCAGGGCCTTGGACACAGTAGGAATGAATAGACAATAAGCTCCTTGAGGGCAGGGACGGTCTTTTGCCACTTTGTGTACCTCAGTGCCTGGCACATAGTAGGCACTTAAAAAGCATTTATTGGCTGACTGGCGTTGAAGTAGGTCCCTTGTCTTTGTCCCTCATTCAGAACTCACTCTTTTTCTCTCGGCGTGGAGCCCTCCCAGCTCAAGCATCACAGGACTACAGAGTAAGGCTGGCAGGATTGTAGAGAACGTTGAGCCCAGTGCCCTCCTCATAGAAGTGAGAGAAAGCACAGGGAAGGGGGAGGGTGATTTATCCAGGGTCTTACAGATTCTGTGCCATGCTGGGATTAGAACCCAGCTGCCTAATTCCAGTTCAGATTTCTTTCCCTAGCTCTCCATGACATTCCTCCAAGCTTGGGTCCCCACACCCGAACATCCTAAAGCTGACTCTTAGTGGAGGGAAGCAGGCCATGGGGCCCCAAGAGCTAAAGAAAAAAAGCTCATGGACCTTTCAGAGGAAACTTCAGCCTGGATGACCCTAGCCCATTTTCTTCTTCCTTTGTACAGGGAAGATGAGCTCCTGGGGCCACAGACATCTCAAGAAATGACCTGATATTGTACATGGACCAGCAGATAGAGCGCTGGGCCTAGAGTCAGGAAGACCCGAATTCAAATCCAGCCTCAGATACTTCCTAGCTGTGTGAACCTGGGCAAGTCACTTCAGTTTCTTTATCTGCAAATGGAGGTTAATAATAGCACCTACAATATTTAAGTGTGTGATACGTTTTTGTTTCTTTTCTCTATTTTGTATTTGTGTTCTGGTGTTTGAGTCTCATAATAAAATTTTGAAAAAAGGAAAAAACCTCCAAAGGTCGTTAGGAGGATCAAAGGGCACAGTATTTTGGAAAGTACTTTGCCAACCTTAAAGCCCTCTCTAAATGCAGGCTTTGAGTCACCTATACTTTGATTCTTACGAGCTTGTGTTGTTCCAGGATTCACAACCATGGGGCATCCCCAGGAGCACAGTTTGTGCCAAAAAGGTGGTCTCTTGTGTCAGGTATCAGCCTGAGAACTGGGCATGTTCCCAAAGGCAGGCTCCCCTGATTCCTTCCTACTGTTCAGTTCTTTGCCACCTCACTGTCCATCAGAGGGGCCTGTCCTAGAGAAACAGAGGCAGGGGTGTGACTGTGTGGTGGAACCAGCTCCAGCTGGCTCCCAGGATTGATTGTTAAATGTTCTGTGTGAGCATTCACACCCTGGAAATCAGCAAATGCTACAAATCTGAGCCTGATTTACTGTCTTGTTGATTATCTAGACTTAAGAAAGTGATGGAGGAAGTGTTAATAATGTCACGTAATCAGAAAAGTGTGTTGCAGGCACAGGTTGGGTGTTTTGGGGTCTTTTGGAGAGCCAGCTGTTAAACACTTACCAGCATACCCCCCGGATACAGGGACACACTCGCTCGCTGGACCGTCCATCCAACAGCACGTCTTAGCCTAGACAATGAGCCTCCTTTGTTCCTTCCATTGCTGGATCGAGGTGGTTGGGCTAATCAGAGATCTCCTGGAGGGACCCTGGCAACATTCCAGGGTGCACTGGGCAAAGCCTCTGGCCTTGAGCGTCTGGAAGGCTCGAGCACCCTATTCCACTTGGTCATGGCTCAGAGCATCCTCCCTGAGGGCTGAAAACCCAGAGCAACTCCAGTTCTGCTTAAGCTGATGTCAGTAATCAGATGGCTGTTCAAGGGCATTATTTCTGCGGCTGAAATCCTGCATGATTCATGCATATGGGAAGAAAGCTTTTACACTTGGCTCTGCTCCAGCAGGCATTTATTATTTTTTTTTTTAATCAACAAGGCATGGCATAAAGGTACACAATGAGCTCTCATATTTTCTCTACTTTCAAATCCACTGTGTACTTGTAAAAATAAGGCCTGCTACAGAAAACCCTTTGTGAAAACCTAGAAATGCCTTTTTTATATTTGTCAAGGATGTCCTTCAATCAATCAGTCTGTCAGTCAACAAGCACTTAGGAAATGCCTACTACGTGCCAAGCTCTGTTTTATGCCTAAGGATACAAGGAAAGGGGAAAATGTGGTCCCAGCCCTCAAGGAGCTCAAAGTCTAATGGAGAAGGTAGCAGGAAAATAATGAAGGACGTGCCAACTGTACCTTAGCTACGTATGTAACAGGGATGTGGAGCGTGAGGGTGCTCAGAAGGACGAGGCTCTCCGGTGGGAGGGCTGCCGAGCCCTCTTCAGAGTTGTTCATCCACCTTTGGTCTCCACCTCTCACCAACCTCTCACTTGTGGCACGTACAGTGGCCACACCCCAGTAAAACTGTCTGGGCAGAAGGGTTAAACCTGTCTGAGGGTAACTGATTGGCTTCAAGCCCGTTGGTGAGGTAGGGGGGTGTCTATCCCAAGCGTGTGAAGACTTCCCCCTGCAGAATGGGTAGATGAGAACAATTTGTTCCAATGGCCATGAAGGCGACTGTAGCAAGTGCTGTGGAGAGCTTAGAGCTTGTTTGGACATTGGAGATGCCAAGGTCACCCACTGAATCTCAGGCCATCACTGGTCATCTTGACTTTAGTGTCGCCACTGGACTTTGATGGCTCTGG
This sequence comes from Pseudochirops cupreus, assembly GCA_028627135.1. Lineage (NCBI taxonomy): Eukaryota > Metazoa > Chordata > Mammalia > Diprotodontia > Pseudocheiridae > Pseudochirops > Pseudochirops cupreus. The sequence continues at coordinate 588,483,501 of CM053580.1, forward strand.
AAGAGAGGCTCAGGTTGGCGACTTTGTGCAACTCTGCCTCACTCAAATCCAATTCACACGAGAGTAAAGACATCACCCCTGCTGTCACTGGTGGTCTTCAAAATGGGGGAACAGCAACAACAAAATGCAGCCCCTCACCCTGTGGTTCCCATGTATTAGGTTTCAGCATATGGGAGGAAGCTACGTGGCTCGAAACTCCATCCAGGTCATCTCTGCTCGAAAGTCACCAGAAATCAAACAGCACAAATTTAATTGAACTATATCCTAACAAAACCAAACTTGAACCACAAAATCCCTTCCACTGTGCTTTTCACTGTGACTGGGAAAGTCAGTAGAACGTGGATCGTGGAAGCTTAAAAAGTCATAATAGTCATTTTTTGTGATACAAAAGGGAGTCACAGAAAATTTTTATGTAAGAAAGTTTCACAGTCATTATGTTTTAGGATGGTCAATCTGTCGGCCATGTGAAGGAGAAGTGAGACTAGACGCAGGAAAGCCAATTAGGAGGATATTACAGGAGAGAGGGGATAAAGGCTTGGCCATGTGAGGAGAGAGAAGGGACTACCAAAGAGTTTGTGGAGATAGACTCAATTTTGGAGATGCTGTCAGACTTGGTAACTGATGGGATTTGGGAGATGAGGAACAGGTAGGAGTCAAGAACCTTAGAGGTCACCATGGCCAGAGAATTCTTTACCCAACAACCTACCTACTGAAATTTTCCACTCTTAGCTGAGTTGGTACCAGACTCAAAGTGTTTCCTTCATTGTTTGTGCTCAGCCAACAAGAGCTTCCAAGAATTAAGAGTCACCACAACAACATGATCAGGACTCTGAGGAGAGACCCTGTCGCCTTGTGACTCAATGAACATGGCTTCCCTATGGTCTCTAGGATCATAGATGAACTGGAAGATCTTTGCATCCTGATCTTATCCTCCATTTTCTTCTCCACATACTCCACGGTCCAGCCAAGCTGGACTTCTTGACTTCCACACACTCACCACACCATTTCCCATCTCTGTGTCTTTGTACTGGTGGACCTCATGCCTGGGAAGCTGACGGAGGCAGCCTAAGACCTGGAACCTAAGAACCTGTGAATAGCAATGCTTCCAGCCCAGTGTCCACAGTCATCTTCCTGGGAAACCGCCCCTGTGGAGATGCTCCAGTCACATATACTGAAGACCCAGGACAGAAAATTCTTGTCTCTAAATTTCTTGGCATTGTCAAATGGTTCAACGTCCGAAACTGATATTTGATCAAGTGCAATGATATTAAAGAAGAGTTAACAACCGTTTTGCTGATATCCCCTAAGGACCAAGGGACCTTTCCACCTGACCAGCAACTGAAACCTTCCAAATGAGAGTGTGAGCAACCCAAGAGCACAGTCTGTCTCTAATGTGTCACTGGTGCTTAGCACAATGCTTTGTACAAAGTCCACACTCCACAAATGCTTTATTCACTTACTCATTCATTCATTCACTCATTCATTCAAGATGCACTAATGAATTGTTGGTGGAACTATGAACTGGTCTAACAATCCTAGAAAGCAATTGGAAATATGCAAAGAAAATAATTGAAATGTCCATATCCCAAGGAGGTCGGTGACAAAAAGAAAGTTCCCCATATTAACCATTTGGAAGCCCCTTTTTGTGGTGGCAAAGAACTGGAAACAAAGCAGATCCCCATTGACTGGAAAAGGGCTAAACCACGTGGGATACATGGGTAGAATGGTTATTGTTCCATAAGGAATGACAAATAACAGAGAATTATGGAAAGACACATACACTGAGGAACCAGGAGAGCAGTATCTGCAACGATCTAGAACCGTGTCAGAGGAAAGAAATCTAGAACCACGTCAGCGGAAAGAACAGCCAAGGAAAAGCCGTGGAACCTGAAAACTGTACGACTCTAACGACCAAATCTGGCCTGGCAGGGGATCTGAAAAGCCCCTCCCCCAACTCCTCTCCACACGTGGGAGCCCGTGGGGGTGGAATGCTATCTACACTATCATCCTATTTTTCATACGTTGGTTCCGTTTTAAAGAACTTTATTTTTCTTTCTTCCTCTTTTAAAATTTCATTATAACAAGGGGGAACTCTCTGGGAGGGGAGGGGTGCAGTGAGCAATCCCAGGTTCAAAGCTGGCCTCAGACACACCCCAGCTGTGTGACCCTGGGCAAGTCACTTCACCTCCATTTGCCTCATTTCCTCACCTGTAAATTGGGGATAATAAAAGCACCTACCTCCCAAGTGAGACGATAATTGTCGATGCTTAGCACGGTGCCTGGCACATAGTAGGCCTCTTATAAATGTTTGCTGTTGTTATTGTCAAATAAAAACAAAATATGCCACTAAAGACTTGTTTAAAAAATTAAAATTTAAAAAGAAATATGTTTATAGAGAGAGCTAATTAAATAAAAGGGCAGCTAGGTGGCACAGTGGGTAGAGCACTGGGCTTGGAATCAGGAAGATTCCTCTTCCTGAGTTCAAATCTGGCCTCAGACAAGTATCAGCTGTGTGATCCTGGGCAAGTCACTTCACCCTGTTTGCCTCAGTTTCCTCATCTGTAAAATGGGCTAGAGAAGGAAATGGCAAACCACTCCGGTATGTTTGCCAAGAAAGCCCCAAATGGGGTCACAGAGAGTTGGACACAACTAAAAATTGACTGAACAGCAAAATTTAATGAAGTTGTAACAAAACTGTTCAATTTGTGTCTTCTCCTGCATTTAAAAATGTTTTGTGGATGCTTCAGGGTTAGGTCTGTGATTCCCCACCAGCCCACCGTCCTCATTCCTCCACCTCCCCCCTTAGAAGGCAAGCTTCTTGAGGGCGGACATTGTTTTGCTTTTGTCTTTTTGTCCCCGTGCCTAGCAGAGGGGCTGTTTCCTAGTGCATTGACTGGTCACATTTCATCTCATTAGAATCCATCCTTCTCTGCAGCAAGGTGAGATCTCTTTGAATCTGGAGGCTGTGAATCCCCAACATTTGGCCAGCTTGGCGTCCTTTGTGAACCTGAGCTGAGGGACTTCTTTGCCTACAGAGCTCTGGGGGATCCTACCAGAGTCGCTCTTCTGGGCTACCAGGAATTCCTTAATAGACATTCTTCTTACAGCTGGATGGGCTCAGAGCTGAGTAATGGTCCCCAGTCATCCGATCCAGAGTCCTTCATCCCGGCCAGCAGAGCACTGGCAGGATCCCCTCAACGGCCCCCTCCTACGTCTTCCTGGTCTGTGACATGAAGCAGGGAGGCCAAGCAATGGCCCTCTCCCCAACTTCTCGCTCTGGGACACGAGGGGCAGAGACCCAGCAACCTCAACAGTCCGTCTTTAGCTAGCTTCCCACAGCACCATAGATTTAGATCTCCAAAGGAAACTTCCAACTCGTCCAGTCCGACATCTTTGTTTTACAGGTGAAGACACTGAGGCCCAGAGAGGGAAAGTAGGCTATCCAGGGTCATTCAGGAAGTAGGCCGCTAGATGGCACCACAGTGCACAATGTTGAGTCTGGAGTCAGGAAGCCCTGAATTCAGATTCAGCTTCCGCTGAATTCAGCCTAGCTGGGTAAGCCTGGGCAATTTGATGATTGTGATTGTGAAGATCAAGTGACGTAATTGTAAATCTCTTAGCACAGCGCCCAGCTCGTGGTAGGTGCTGTGTGAATTAGCTATTAATGTAATAATCATACCCACTATTGTTCTTATGATATAACAGAGCCAGATTCAGATCCAGGTCCTGTGGATCCAAATCCAGCATACTGTACAGGCTGGTCCCAGGAAGTGAACGGGTAAATGAGGACGGGGTCTTCAGCTGCTGCTCAGTGGGGAGGGGAGGGATCCCTTAAGAAAGGCTAGGACAGCCTTGCTCTCCCTGCGTCCAACTTTGGGCAGGCAGAGACGTCCTAACCTGCCCAAGGCGGGGAGCTTTCCCTTCCAACCCAGATTTCTGAAGATCTTCACCTCCAGGAGATGCCTCACCAAGGCCCATCAACAGCGGGTTCCCCCCGGGGGCAGAAAGCTGCTCTGGGAGAACAAATAAGTATAAAATCATAACAATGCCGTGGATGATGTCACGTTCTAGAATTCTTTAAAACCTAGAAAGCCCTTTTTTGGGGTAACATCCCTGTTGTTGTGTTTGTCCTTCCTTTCCAGAGGACCACGGCATCGGGGAATGATGACACGACTGGCAAATGACTTTGAGTGAGGCAGGGCTCTGCACGGTCACCGGCCTCACCGTCTCCTCCAGAGCCATCTGGGTCCAGTGGCCAGATATTCATCAGGAAGACTGGAGATGACCCCGGATGCAATGGGAGACCCTGGCCCTTTCTGGCTAAGGCCTTTTCAGGTTCTTGCTTAGAGTGAGGTAAAGGTAGGTAAAAAGATAAGGAGATCTGGAGAAGCTCCTGACCTGCTGCCCCAGGCCCTCCCTCCAGCCAAAGCAGGCGGACCTGCTCCATGGAAGCTGCTCTAGTCTAGCGGCCAGCTAGACCGGGGAGATCCCTGATTCCCCTGGTGATGAAAGAACAGTATTATTACTGTTCTGTTACCATAATTTACAGAGAAAGAATCCAGCTGAGACTGAGGACGTCCAAGGGCCTCCGCCCACAGTCACCTAGCTAGCGCATGCTGGGATACTCTTTCCACACTCTGCTAAACCTCATTTAGCCAAAGAACATGGGAGAAGCCCCAGCTCCCTTGAAAGGCCCTGCTTAGCCTGGGCAGGCCCTGTCTGAGCCATCTCTAGCTGGCTGGCCCCTATCCAAGGACTGAGCTCGAATCCTGCCTGGTGAGGCTGCTGGGCCCACATGACTGGGTTGACCTGATTGCCTGTCTCCAACCCTTTCTGCTGCCGCCACCTGGGCTCACTTGTGTTAGCATCGGTGATAACTCGCGATTCAGCCTCGTTCTGCGCCAAAGTGTTCAGCACTACAAGTGGCATCCTATGGGACTGCTTCCTCTGCCAGGGATGTGTGCCCACCAAGCCAGTGCCCTTGGTGACTGGGCAAATCCTAAGAGCAGAGATCTAGGGAAGCAGAGCTCGGACAGCATTGAGTCCAGCCCCCTCAGTCAATCAGCCTTTCTTAAGAACCTACTGTGTGCTGGTTGCTGGGGAGACAGAGAAAGGCAAAGACAGCCCTGCTCCGAAGGAACTCACAGTCAAACTGGGGAGACAATATGCCGGAGACTCGGCATAAACAAATATAAACAGGAAAACTGGAAATGACCTATAGAGGGAAGACCCTGGCATTAAGGGACTGGAGCAGGGCACATTTGGGGTTTTACTTGGAACTTGGGGGAAGTGAGAGAAGCCAGGAGGCAGAGAAGAGGAGGGAGGACCTTGTAGGTGTGGGGGGCAGCTGGAGAGAATGCTTGCACCCAAGATGGGGACGGTCTTTTTCTAGGAAATGCAAGGAGGCCCATGTCTCTGGATCATATGGTGTGTGTGTGTGTGTGTGTGTGTGTGTGTGTGTGTGTGTGTGTGTGTGTGTGTGTGTAATATGTGTGTATGTGTCTGTAGGGGTGTGTGTGTGTGGTATGTGTGTATATATGTATGTATGTGTGTGGGGTATGTGTGTGTTTGTGGAGTATGTATGTATGTGTGAGACAGTATAAGATACAAGAAGATTGGCAAAGTGGTGGGACAGAGCAGGAGGGAGGAGGGCAGGGCTGGGGGAATTTAGGTTATAAAGGTTTTGAATGCCAAAGGATTTTGTATTTGATCCTGGGGCACTGCTGGAATTTATTGACTGGAGTGGGGGAGGGGTGACATGGTCAGGCTGGTACTTTCAGAAAATCCACCTGAGTGGAGAGTGAATTGGAGTGGGGGGGAGAGACTGGAGGCAGGCAGATCCCCAGCAGCTACTGCAATAGCCCAGGAATGAGGTGATGAGAGGGGATCTGGGTCAGAGGAAAGAAGGGGGCTATCAGAGAGTTGTGGCACAGGTGAAATCAAGGAGAGATGGTGGAAAAGTGAAATGGACAAGGAGATGCTGCCACCAGACAAACTGACCAGAGATGGTGCAGAGGTGAAACTGACCAGAGATGCTCCAGAGGTAAAAGTGACCAGAGATGATGCAGAGGTGAAACTGACCAGAGATGCTGCCGAGGTGAAATTGATAGGCCTTGGCACCATATTGGATACGTGAGAGAGAGTCAGGAGTCCAGGCTGATTCCTGGGTTGTGAGCCAGACAGACTGGGAGGAGGGTGGTTCCCTGATAGTAATGGGGAAGGTGTTTGTGGGGGGCAGTTTAGGGAGAAAGAGAAGGAGTTCAGTTTGGGACCTGTTGAGTTTAAAATGTCTACAGGAGATGTGACACTGGAAGTCAGCAAAGCATAGAGATGGTAATTGAATCTTTCTCTCTCCTCTTTTCTCCTCTCTTTCCTACCCTCTCCTTTCTCCACTTCTCTCTCTTTCTCCTCTCTTCTCTCCTCTCCTTCCTCCTCCTTCTTCTCTCCTCCTCTCTCTCTCTCCTCTTCTCTCTCTCTCTCTCCTCTTCTCTCTCTCTCCATCTCTCTCTCTCTCTCCCCCCCATTCATTTACTTATCGATCTATTGTATGTCTTTAGTAATGCTGCCCTTGATGGCAGAAACTTTTTTCATCTTTTTTATCCCTACTGTGTGCCTAGTACATAGTAGGAACTTAATAAATGCTGGTTTTCTTTCTTTCTTCATATAAATATTTGCTAAATTGAATCCAACTGAATATACATCTCCTTGAGGGCAGGAACTGTTTGGATTTTGTCTTTGAATCTCCAGTCCTCAAACAGAGTAACAACAACAATAACTAATATTTATACAGGGCTTGCCATGTGCCAGGCATTGTGCTAAGGGCTTGATAATTATTATTTCATCAAAGCCTCACAACAACCCTGGGAGTATGGTGCTATCATTATCACCATTTTACAGATGAGGAAACTGAGGCAAAAGGTTACATGAATTGTTTGTTGAATTGAATTGACCTGAGTCCATCCAATCCAACCTATGAACAATACAGTCCTTTCTAATGACCCTGACAAAATTCATCCTATCTTCACGTGAAGACCTCCATTCATTACCCCTAGAAGCAGCCCACTCCATTCTGGGACAGATCTCATTTTTAGGGAGTCAGTCTTGACATCCAGCTGAAATCTGCAGCTTCCACGTGGGGTTCCCAGCCCTGCCCTATGGGGCCAAGCAGAACAAGTCTCAGCCTTCTCCCACAAGCCAGCCCTTCCACAACTTCGGGATCTAGGGTAGGGCTTTGCCTTGGGGAACGCACAGTCCTATAGCACAAAAAAACTGGGCTTAGCATGGAATTGGCAAGAAGAATTCATTCAGGCCCAAAACTCCCTTTCCTGCCTCACCCAATTCCCTTCCACTCCCCTTTCCCCCTCCAGCTGACCTTGACTCTGTTCCCCCAACCCTAACTTTGTCTCCATTCATGGAGGGCTGCATCCAGGGGTCTCTGCCTCCCCTTTTAGGGGAGTGCTGCAGGGTCCTGAGGTGTTTTGTAAAGCTTGTCCTGGCCCCCTAAGGAGTGATGGTTCTTCACGAGAGTCCCCTCCTAATTTTCTCTCCACAAATTTTCAACAAATATGCATAAATTCTTATGCATACAAGACACTTAGCTAAACATTTCCAATTCCTTATCCAGTTCTCATGGGCCTGATCTTGGGTTCTCTTCTATAGCACCAAAAGGTTGGCCTAGATGGTCTCTGTGGTCCAGGATCCTGAATCCTACAGTGTTCGGTTGATGGCAGAAGTGTAGAGGAGGCTGTGGCCAGTCACCAAGAAGGGTCAGCAGAGGGTGGTTTAGTTGGGAGCCATGAATTTGAAAAGAGAGGATGTTGAATGCTGTTGATACTGTAAGTCAAGGCCTAGAAGCAAGGACTGTGGTGATTCCAGCTCCAAGTCCTGAGAAACCTGGGATGGGGGAGAGGCGAAGGATGGAGGGGAAAGATATAAGAGCTAGCATTGAAATAGCATTTTAAGGTTTCTCAAGCCTTTACAAACATGATCTCGTTTGATGCTAGCTATAACCCTGAGAGACAGATGCTATTAAGACCCCCATTTTACAGATAAGGAGACTGAGGCTGAGAAAGGTTCAGTGACTTACCGATTTACAGCTGGTAAATGTCTGCAACTAGACTTGAACTCAGGTCTTCTTGACTCCAGGTTCAGCACTCTATCCACCCAGCCACCCAGCTGCCTCCTTAGCTGCCTCTGGTTGAATATAAATAAATGGGGGAAGAGTGAGGCCAGCACCAGAGAAAGTAATCAGGCTCGTAGACAGGGAGCTGGGAAGGCCCTCAGAGTTTACTAGATGGCGAAACTGAGGCACGGAGAGGAATGATTTCTTTAGAGGAAAACTAGCTTTCCTTTAATGGGGGGGGGGGGGTAGAAAGAGTGAAAGAAGAAGAGGCAGAGGATGAACTGATTGAGGGAAAATTCCTTCTTTCACCTCGATGCTTTTGCACAGGTAGTTCCCCACGCCTGAAATGCCTTCCTTCCTCATCTCCACCTCTTGGAATCCCCAGCTTCCTTCAAGAGCATCTCCGATAGAAAGCCTTATCTGAGCTCCCTAGTTATATAGTAAAGATCATTCCCATGTATGTGGCCTTGAAGACTTCCAGAGAGCTTCATGTGCATGATCTCATTTGACCCTTACCAGAGCGGAGTAGATACATTTTACAGATGTAACAACATAGAACTGCTGCTGAGCTCAAGGAGGTTGGAATGTTACCCTTTTCCTACAAAAGGGAACCCTTGTTCTGGAACCCAAATATGTGGACCTGGTTCAGTCTTGAGTGGGGATGGGGAGCCTGTCTCCTTCCTGATTCGTTAATCCCCCACCCCAGAGCCCTGGTGAGATATAGAAAAGTTGAGGTTTGGCTCATGCCTAAAGTCTCTCCCAAAAGTGAGTAAAAGCATATTCAGTATGCAGTGTAGCTCAGGTAGAGGACGGCTATTTACTTCCTCCGTGGAAAAGGAATGCTTAGAACACCAAAGATTCATAAGTATACATTAACAGAGACTGAGGAAGCATTAGCTTCTATGGACTCTTCCAAAAGTTGATTCCTAAAGTATCAAAACATGAAACACTTTACAGGATGGTCCTCCCAGCTCTGTGCTATCAGAACAACTCCCTCAAGGTAAATGTCTTTGGACAAACCAGGCCAGGGACTGGGCTTCTCTTCCTACCTGTGGTCATTTCCAAGATGTACCCAGACTAGCCACAGGGGGTTTCTCTTAAAATTCAGCCTGTACCAACTGAGGAATCCAGAAACTCTCTAGGTACTAACTAATCCTGAAATGTCGATCGCACAATCACTTTTTGGTCATCTCTGTTCAGGGAAAGAAACACAAAGCAGAAGAGGCAAAGTCCCAAGAAACAGACACAAGGTCTCCTGTACCCCATTCCTATCCTTTACAGGAAGTCAGAAAGAGAGAGAGAGACACACACACACACACACACACACAGAGATAGTGAGTGATACATCCTCTCCATTCTGGAGGCTGGAAGGAAGGAGAACTCAGAAGGTGAAATCACTCATTTTAAGATCCACTGAGTGGGTGGCTCTTCCTGGTTCAGTGGCCAATTTTCTCTGATGCCTCTTTGATACAGCCCTCGTTTCATCACCCCAATGTGCCATGACCCTCAGCAATAAGCCAGAACACACTTGGCCCACTAGAAGTGTTTCAAGGACAGCAGACAAGGGTGAGGAAGGGCTCTCCTGATTCCTCCCTCCTCCATTACACCGATGAGTGAAACTGAGGCTCCAAGAGGTTCACCGACTTGTTCACAGAAGCACACAAATTAGTATGTATCTGAGGCAGAGTGTCTTCTGGACTCCAAGTCCAGACCTCTAATGACTATACTAAAGAGATGTTTTGTTCTTCCTCAAATGATCATATCTAGGCATATCTGTACATAAACTTTCCTTCCCCTTCCTCCTGTAGAATGCAAATTCCTTGAAGACAGGGGCTATTTTTCTGCAAAGTACATTGTACATAGTGGCTGGATTGGAAGAAAGGACGTTTGTTAACAAAGAAGCCATTGGAATGAGGGGTGGAAAGCATCCAAAAGAAGGGCTGGGCAGGGGACGAGCGGGTAAAGGGGAGGTAGAGCCCAGCTGAAGACAAAGCCAAAGGACTTGTGCCTCCGTGTCTGCCCCTGGATGCCAGGACCAAAGGGAGTAGAAAGTTGTTAGGGGCACTGAAAGGGCATCTCAGCCATAGGGGAAAGGCAGGGCAGGATAATCAGAAATGGTGAAGGCTAGATCTTAGAAGATGAGATCTTTTCCCCAAGCTGGCATTCAAACTGTTTTCTGGCAGGCTGCTTGTGTACAGCACTGATGTGGGGGTTGCCCAGCTGCTGGTGGGGGAAGGTGACTCAGCCTCTTCCCAGAGCTCCATCCTATCAAGGGCTCGATAGCAGGACTCTTGCTAATAAAACCCAGTTCAGAGCCAAAGACTTGAGTCACATAGATAACAGAGCTAGGGCTCCAGGGAAAAGCCAGCACCACTTACTAGGAAGGTGTGAGTGAATAACAAAAGTATTTATTAAGTATTCACTAGGACTGGCCACTGCAAAAGCAGGCAGTCCCTGCCCAGTTTGTAAGAGGGGACTGGCCACTGACCTGTCATCAATGCCACATTTGAATGGAATATTAGGATTGATGAGCTGTGGAAACTCGGCCAAGCTGAGCCCACTCTCCCCAGGGACTGAGGAAGTAGAGAGGGGAGTGTGGTGTTGGGGGGAAATGTTTGGACTTCTGTTCTTACTGTGTCTTCTAAGTCAATATCCATTTGTAAAAGTGTATTGAAATTGGTTGGCCTAATGGAAATCACTGGGGGCTAACAGTGGGTGGGGAGAACCTACACCAGAAATGGGAGATTTGAGGCAATGACATTGGAGAAAAGACACAAACCCCTCAGAGGTACTCTGGAACCCTTTCTCAGGGAGAATAAGGCCAGAGGGATACTAACTCTACCTTCTAATAGTGGAAGATAAAACCTATGGTAGGGGAGTGGCCAGGGACCAGTGATTTGGATGGAGAATTCAGAGAGAATAGTGATGAGAGTCATTGGAAAATTGATTGGCACAAGCTTACAGGGAGTAGAGGTGTGGACTTGGTTACTGTTCTCAAAGATAGAATTGGAAAAGGGCCACAGTGGAATTTAGAATGACAGCAGGGCATGTAGATGGATGAGTGTTGAAAGTATAGGATCCTCGTTAATCCATTATACCGATTAGGAAACTGAGGCCCAGAGAGGTTAGAGATTTGCCCAAAGTCACCCAGCTAGCCTTCTCTTGTGGCCCACTCAGTGAGCCAGCAAGAGGATTAGACATACGCCTTGGTTTGGTTTTTCAGGTCCACAATCTCCCTCCACAACAGTCACTTGGCAAGTTGTCCTGTTCTGAGGCTCTCTCCATCCAGCTAGGTTGTCCCATCCAGGTCTGATGGGTGTTTTTTCCCCACCCTGGGCTATTCTCTCCTCTTTCTCAAAGGGTCTAGAGCCTTCCTTTCTAACCCAAAATGTGACTTCATACTTGGGGACTTCAACATATGTGTTTATTTGATATATAAAAAGGAAAAGAGACATACTTTCTGGGTAATTAATCATTTCATTAATCATGCTAGCATATAATTAGTAATTACACACACTCTCAAATGTCAAAGACTCCTCATGAAACCCACTCAATGCTTATATGCCCTTGGAAGAGTGGGTGTTCCTGAGGGTGGCAATTGACTCTGCTGGGTTCACGAGTAATGAGAGAGAATAAATACTATAATGAGATCTATTCTAACGAGGAGCTGGTGGAGCGACTTTGATCACTCAATTTGGGTCAAAGAGAGTTATTTATCTCATGTCACCCTCTGACAAAAGGGAGAATCCACAATTTCCCAGACCTGTCTGAGTAAAGCACAAGGGGCTGGAATCCATCAAATCACCTAAACCTGAACAGAGCTGAGTTCTCTCTCTCAGCATCAGCCCTGTACCTCAAAGGCTGCCTGAGTAACCACCGGGCCAATTTCTGAATGAGGAAGTTATTGATACAAGTAACAGCTCCTTCTCTCATCATCTAGTCCCTAAACATCCTGGCCTCCTAGCTCCACTTCTTCAAGTCCAATGCTCTGCAGAGAGGAGGCGCTACAGCACACACAGTCCTGGGCCTAGAATCACGAAGACTTGAGTTCAAATTCAGCTTTAGACACTTATTAGTTGTGTGACCTTGGGCAAGTCAGCCACCCTTATTTTGCCTCAACTTCCTCAACTGTAAAATGGGGATGATAATAGCACCGATATGTCAATGTTGTTGTAAGCATCAAATGAGATAATAATTGTGAAGTGTTTAGCACATAGTAAGTAATATAAAAGTGTTAGCTATAATTATTATTATTAAGAGGCAGCCTTCTTGCCAAGACTGACCCTTCTACTTGTACTCTTGTTGTCATCCCTTCCAGTCTCAGAATCACTGAACTTGAGATGGAAGGGACCAGAGGCAGCTGGGTGGCACACTGCCTAGAACACCAGCTCTAGAGTCAGGAGGACCTGAGTTCAAATCCAGCCTCAGAGACTTCCTAGCTGTGTGACCTTGGGCAAGTCACTTAATCCCAATTGCCCAAGCAACCCAGACCAAAATCTCTGCTATGTGTAGATTGCTTTCTTTCTTTAAAGTATAGTGGTACCAACCTTGCCTCATTTGTCTGGGATCAGACTAGCCCAGAGCCTGACACATAGCTAAGCGTTTAATAAATGTTTCATGAAGTCACTTGCCCATTCATCTCTTCTGAACTTCCTTTTGCTCTGCTACTCACTTACATCGTTTCATTGGTGCTTTTTTTCTTCCTTTTCTTTTTGCATTTCTGTCACATCCCTACTCCTCTCTCCCAAGCTCCTTTCTTCTCCTCCACCTTGTAACAAATGAGTACAATCATGCAAAATGAATTCATGTCTTGATTGTGTCTGAAACCCGACCTCTTCCTTTGTACCTTGAGCCTCGGCCCTTGCTGGCAGGAGGTAGGGAACATCCTTCCTCAGCTGTTTTCCGATGTGGCTGCTGTCATTGCATCAGTCTGAGCTCTGGCGTCTTCCAAAGTTGTTTTTCTTTATAATGCCACCGGCCATCATCTAAATTGTGTTTCTGGTTTTGTTCACTTTTTTTTCTTCTGCATCAGTTCATACGAGTTTTGGCTGGTTTCTCTGCGTGCTATAACATTCTGTTCCATTTGTGGGCCATGGTTTGTTCAGGCCCTTTGGGGATCTGCTTTGCTAGCACTGAAAGGTACTTCTGTGACTGTCTTTGTCCATGTAGGTCCTCTCCCTCATTCTTGGAGCCCCATGGGAAGGATAGACCTCCTAATGGGGCCCCTAGTTCTATGACTTTTGGCATATAAATCCAAACTCCTTGCCATGATGATTGGGCCAATACCTGTCTCCACCAGCAATGCAGGAGGTGCCTGTCTTCCCACAGGCCCTCCCACAAGTGCTGCCCTCCCTTCCTGTCATCTCTGCCAATCTCGCAGGTAGAGGCAAGAACAGTATTTTCATTCCCATTTCTCTTGGGGATGGGGAGGGCTTTGCGTGTGGCAGTCGATAGATTGCTTTTCATTTCCTTTGTGCTCACATTCAAGGGTTCTCATGTGAACCTTTATGGACAAAGTTGCTGCAAAGATGTTTTCCCAGTTCATCAGAGCTCCAGCCTTGTATCACCATCTGTCTGGGGGACATCTCTAGCTGGACGTCCCACAGGTCACTCGAACATGTGCGGAATGGACTCACTTTTCTCTCCCCTCCACCAATCCATCCCTTCTTCTGTGGATACAGTGGGTAGAGGGCCGGGCCTGGAGTCAGGAAGACCTAAGTTCAAATCTGGCCTCAGACACTCGCCAGCTGTGTGACTTTGGCCAAGTCATTTAACCTCCATCTGCCCTAGTTTCTTCAACTGTAAAATGAAGATAATTTGTTGTGAGGATCAAACGAGAGTATCTTTGTAAAGGACTTAGCACAGTGCCTAGCACAGAGTAGGTGCATAATTGCCTCCCCTTTTCTGTCAAGGGTACTTCATTTCAGTCACTCAGGTTAACCTCAAAGTCATCTTTGATTCTTCATTCACCCCTCCATCCAATCAGTTGCTTAACCTTTTCCTCTTAATTGTCTCCCAGTCTCTGGTCCCCACCTTTCCCAATTCATGCTCCACACAGCTGTGAAATGGACAGGGCTAAAGCACGGGACTTCTCCAGCTCTAGAAGCTCAGAGACTCCCTACTGCTTCTAGGACAAAATGCAAATCTTAGCGCTTGGCATCTAAAGCTTTTCACACAATCTGGCTTCAGTCTCTATTTCTAGAGCAGTTTCCCATGACTACCTATCATGTATTCTATTTTCCAGAAAGTGGATCTATTTGCAGTTCTCTGTGCAGAAGGCTCCATCTCCCATCTTTCTGTCTTGGCCCTGCATCTTGGATTCATGGCAGTCAGTCCTTGCTCTTGTCTACTTTGGGGCTTTGCCCAAGCGCCTGCTGGAAATCTTTCTTAATTCCCTCAGCGGCTGGGACCTCCTCCCTTTCCCCATCCATTACACTGTGTTTACTTTATCTCTGTAAGTGAATATCCACAGCGTGGCCCCTACACTTGAGGAAACACCTCGTCTCCCCCAAGTACGGAGCACAGATGATTGTCTAAAGACAACTTCTAAGGAGGTAGATGGGATCCAGGGAATTCCCCTGACTGGTTCCCAGTGGTTGGGATCGCCTCCCCCCAAGAAGACTGGTACTGAGAGAGGTAGAGGCAGGCTCTTGAGGGAAGAGCTGCTTTCTTCTCCTTCAAGGTCAAGTCCAGAGTAGCTCAGGCCTGTCTTGGAGCCCTTTTTCTGTCCTGGATTTCCAGACCTGAGTGCTCAGGGGGTTGAAGAAAGCCTTCTTCTCCTCTGCCACACCCTCAGAGCAGAAAATGGTGAGTTACAGATGAGGCACACAGCTCAAATGTCTTAAGTGCCTACTATGTGCTGAGCATTATTATGCTAAGCATTAGGGATACGTGACAAAAGTGCCCCCCAATACGCACCCCCTGGGCAGTCTGAGGGGGGAGCTCCTAGACTCCAGTTTCCGGCTGCCTTCTTTTTTGTCTCTTTCCTAAGATCAGGTAAGCCCCTAAAGTTTCTGAGAGTAGACTTCTCCTGCCTTAAGCATTACTTTGTGGGGATTCCCAAGAAGTTCCAAGGGACCTAGAGTTTCTGAACTGAAGCATTCAGACACCAGACATCCTAGAGGGAGATTTCTTTCAGTGTTAAGGAAATTCCTTGGAGAAGGAAGAGATCTACCAATGTGGCCTCCTCAGCTAGAGGCCAGAGCCACATCATGGGGGAGCCAGGAGATCTGGGACTTGCCAGCCCTTTTCCTGCTATTGGCATGAATTGCTTAGACCATGCAGGTCTGGGGCAAATGAGAAGCGTAAACTCAGTCCCAAAGCACACTGGGATGGGACTCTCTTCACTGGTGGAGAATCATCCTGATCCTGCCCTGTGTGAGGGCAGGGTGGAATTGATGAGAGCGGGATTGGGGCAAGCTCTTGGGTTCTGACTCTTCAGGGCCTGGATGCTTCTGGCTTCCAGCTTTGAGGGAGAAGCTGGAAGGTGCCGACCCCACTGCAGGCTGCTGAAGAAAAGGACTCTGGAAAGCAGTCCATGTGAGAGGAGCGGCCATTCTCCTTCAGGTCTCTGTCCCCAGCTTGCTCCACTAGATTCTTTGGGAAACCTCTTGTTGGGGGTGATCTCAGACTCCCCTCCTCGGTTCTGATGAGTTCCCTTGCTCTGGATAGGAGAACTCCTTCACTAGGCATTGTCTGGTCTCGTATGTACGCTTTCCCTGATTTCTACTTTGCTACCCATTAGGACAAATGGGTTTCTTGGCCAAGTGCAATGCATGTTTATTGTGGAAGTGATATTTAGTGGGAAGGGAGTCAAGCCTTGGACCTGAAGTAACAGGATTTAGGGGAGAGAATAGATGTAATCAGGGTGGCTAGGTGGCACCATAGCACACAGAATGCTGGGTCTGAAGTCAGGAAGACCTGAGTTCAAATCCAACCTCAGATACTTGCTAGCTGTGTGACCCTGGGCAAGTCTCTTCACCCTGTTTGCCTCAGTTTCCTCACATGTAAAATGAGCTAGAGGAAAAAATGCGGCATCTCTGCCAAGAAAATCCCAGATGGGACCATGAAGAGTCAGACATGACTGAAAAATGAGAGAACGACAGACCCTCTCTGTCCCTGAGGAAGCAGAGTGCCCGAGCTTTTGGGCCCAAGCCCTTGCTTCCCTTGGCAAAAATGAAAGTCTCCCTTGGAAAAGGGTGGAGGAAGAAGAGGTTGGAGACGGCCAAGCTGCCTCCTGCTGAGCCTTCTGAGTTACGTGTAGCTGACAGTCCTCACGGATGCAATTGTTCAACACCTCTTTCCCTTGCCTTTCCCCAAAAGGATCTCGACCTTCTGAGAAGAGCTGAACAGGCTGCCTGAGTGCCTTACAGTTATTAATGTGTTCGTGGGCAATTTGTGCAGGATGACATCATCTAGAAGTATTTGAGGCAGGATTTGAACACTGAGCCTCCTGGCTCGAGTCCCAACACTTTATCCACTACTGGCCATTAGAAACATCATGCAAAAGCTGAAACCTTCCAAGCATCAGAATCTTAAATCTCTCTGGTGCCAAACTTAGCAACTTGATGTCACATGGGAGAGGGTGGAGACCTGGGGTGCTTGGTCCCACAAGGGAGAACCAGGACCAATGGAAGGAAGTCGTGGGCGGGGTTGGCAGCGTTCAGTTCACCATTAAGGAAATGCTTTGGAACCAGCTCGCTGTCCTAGAATGGCGTGGGCTGCCTCCTAAGTGCTCCAGAGGCTAGGCCATTGCTTGCCAGGGAAGTCAGGCTTCAGGTAGTGCTTTTGTGCTGGAGCGAGCTCCAACCTGCCTTGTCTCCAGGGATTTGTTCCAATATCAGTGGGGGCATTTGCACCTTGGAAATCAGCAAACCTACAAATCAGGGCTGGATTTAGTGTTTTGTTGATCATCCAAGCTTCGGAAAGTGCTAGAGAGAATGGTAATGAAGCAGATTAAACTCGCAAAGTGGGTCATGGGTACATCTCTCCTCCTCCCCCGTCCCCCACCCTAGGACTGGCTATTGACCAGCACACCCTGATGTGGTCCCCTCTACACCAAAATAGTGCCATGGAAGACCCATTGATGGCAGAGCTCACTTTCCTTCCATCTGGAGGTGGGGAGTGCAAAATTATTGCCCTCGACAAACGGAGGAGTCAGATGACTTATCTAAAGTCACACAGCCAGCAAGTGTCCGAGAAATATGGTTGTTGTTCAGTCAGTCCAGATTCCTCGTGACCTCATTTGGGGTGTTCTGTTTTGCCTCAGTTTCCTCATCTGTCAAATGCACTGGAGAAGGAAATTGCAAACCATTTCAGCATCTTTGCCAAGAAAACCCCACGGCCAGTGTTGGCGTGCCATGGTCCATGGGCTCACAAAGAGTGGGACAACTTTGTTGTGGATGTTGTTGTTAACACCGGCTTTTCTCATGGGGAATTCTAGGAGCCCACACTTCACTTCCCCTTCCTGCCCCCCTCGCCCCAGGAGAGGTAGCTAGAGATGTGATCTACAGTGTGCCTTTGTTTCCCCTTTGGAAGAATTAATGGAATCATTATATCCCTTCAATAATCATCTGTTCACCTTCCTGTTGATCCATCTCTAGTCATTGGCCTTGCTTATCCCTTCTGGGGATACGCACAGTTAACCCATTCCCTCTTGGGACAGACCTCCAGCCATCTGAAGAGGAGTGGTGATCCCCCCCCCCCGCAATGTTCCCATTTAACTCAGTAAAGAAAAGCCTGGTCTGCACAGGTCACTGGGCTTGACAATGGAGCTGAAGAACAGAAGCAGCCTCAGTTTCCTCAGCCAATCACAGGATCAGGGAGGCGGTCACAGAAGGGCCAGACTTCCCCACTGAGTCACTCCATTGGTCACCCTGCCCCAACCAGTGTAACCAACCAGATGCTTTACCTAGCCTACCTTTACCTGGTGAAAGCACCTTGGATTAAGTTACAGAATAAATCAATTAAAGGTATAAACTAGGCATGGGAGGAGTCTTTAAGCATTCTGAAATGCTAGCCATTGGAACAAATGAAATGAGATGATACTACCCAGGCTGTGTATTGGAATTGGCTGAAGAGCATCAGTCCTTCCCTGTGAGGCTTGGATACAATTAGCCAGCCAGCTGGAACCTGGGCTTCCTTCCACTGGCTGGACAGCCTGGTGCTGGGACAGTTCCAAACAAGCTCTTAAGAGACCTCTTCCTCAGAAGGAGGGAGGGAGGGAGATGGGGGAGAAGGAGGGAGGGAGACAGGGGAGGAGGGGGGAGATAGGGGAGGAGGGAGAGAGACAGGGGAGGGGGGAGGGAGGGAAACAAGGGAGGAGGGAGGGAGACAGGGAGGAGGGAGGGAGACAGGGAGGAGGGAGGGAGGGAGACAGGGGAGGAGGGGGGAGATAGGGGAGGAGGGAGGAAGACAGGGGAGGAAGGAGTGAGGGAAACAAGGGAGGAGGGAGGGAGACAGAGAGGAGGGAGGGAGAAGAGAGGCTCTGTCTCCTCCCCTCCCCACATCTGGTCAGAGGGAGGCCTCATGACTGTCCTCTTGAGCATCCGTGGCAGGCATCTGTAACATGTGCCTCAGGGGGTAAGAGCAAACAGTCGTCAGCTTCCTGAAGGATACACATCACTGGCAGTTAACTGCCCTTTAAGGTTCCAAAGCCCTTTACAGATATTATCCTCACATCCCTGGGAGGGAGCTGCTATTATTACCCCCATTTTGCAGATGAGGGAATCGAGGCCAACAGAAGCAGTGATTCGCTCAGGGTCACCCAGCCTGGAGAATATTTGAGGCTGGGTTTGAACTCGGGTCTCCATGACTGGGGCAGCTGGTAGTGCAGGGCACAATGCACCAGAGTCAGGAAGACTCATCCTCCTGAGTTCAAACTGACCTCAGATACTTCCCAGCTGTGTGACCCTGGGCAAGTCACTGCACCTCGGCCTCAGTTTCCTCATCTGTAAAAGGAGCTGGAGAAGGAAATGGCAAAGCACTCCAGGATCTCTGCCAAGAAAACCCCAAATGGGGTCATGGAGAGCCATACTGGGCTGAAACATGGCTAAACAACCACAACAAAAACTTTGTGACCGTCACGTGCTCTACCCACTGTCCTACCGAGCCACCGTGGGGGTCTCTGCCCTTAAGGACTGCAAAAGGCTTCCCCAAAGGGAAAAAAAGAAGCCCAGAATGCAGGCATTGTGACAAACTCCCTAAGCCCTGTATTCTATAGTTCTTGGGGGAGAGTGTATCGGGTGTGTGTGTGTGTGTGTGTGTGTGTGTGTGTGTGTGTGTGTGTGTGTGTGTGTGTGTGTGTGTGTGTGTGTGTGTGTCTGCCCATGGGACTTAGTTGTACCTGGGTCCTCTCTATGCCTTAAAACCCCTTTGTAAAAGATAACTAATGCTGACTGAGGATGGGGCAGCATCAGCTGGTTCAATGACATTGGGAATCAAACCAGAGCAAGCTTCTCATGAGCAGCAAGACTAGAACCTGGAAGAGAGAGGTCAGTGCCCCTTGGGAGACCCAGCCTGACTGTGGGAATGAGAAAGGAAGATGAAGAAAGTAGGCCCAGCCCTGTGCTCCCACAGGGCTCTGGATCCAAGGTTGGAAGTGCCCTGGGACCTCTTCATTTCACAGATGGAAGACCTGAGGCCCCGGGAGGCCAAGGGACAGGTCATGGGGTGGGGAGCACTAGAGGTGGAATCTGAAGCCAAGTGCTCCCACTCTAATGTCTCTGCTTTTCCTTTGGTCCCGGACCATCCTGCCTCCCAGAGCAAAGGAGAGCAGAATCGCCCCCTCTCTTGCCTTTCTTAACACCTCCCAGAAACACATCAGCTTCCTTGGGCAGCCACAACACATTGCTGACTCATAGGGAGCTTGCAGCTTCTTCAATGTTTTTTCATATCCAGCTCCATCTCCTTCATTCTGAGATCATAACAGTTGTTTTTGTTGGAAGTTAGAGTGCAGCATTGATCCAATAATCACTAGTCTTTGAATAGTTTTTCAATTAGTCAAGAATTCATCTAACTGTATGCTTGTATGTGCTACATCTTGGCACCTGAAGCCTTTGGGTTTTTTTTTTGCTGAAATCCATCTATTGTGTATCACAGCCTTGCAGTCAGTAAACTGGCAAAGAACGGAATTCATTTAGCCTGGCATCCTTTGTTCTGGCTCCTGGCAGTGGCCACTCCTCTTTCCAGAGGTTCACGAATTATGTTTGGGAATATTTTCTAGAATTTTGATGGGTGTTTGTGTCCAGCCCATCAGCCTCTATCTTCCAGAATCATGTTCCTCTTTTCAATCAATCATCAGTCTACATTTATGAAGCACCTACTGTGTGCCAGCCACTCAGCTAAGTGCTGGGTACACAAAAAGGGGTTAAAAGACAGTCTCTGCCCTCAGGTAGCTTTTCAAGAACTAGGGCTCTCTTACTGCCTCAGTGTCGCCTCAGCGTTCACTGACAGCAGCCTCAAAATCAGGTACACAAAATAGGTCCAGCAGCTACACTCCCCGGTTCAGATTTTGTCATGTACTGTTTGCAGGTCCTGCTTTAAAACAGTAGCTGAAGCAGGGTAGATGGCGTCAGCTTATCTCTGGCTGGCTGTGGTTTCTAAGTGTCTGGGGTGTGTTGTGTGTGTGTGTGTGTGTGTGTGTGTGTGTGTGTGTGTGTGTGTAAGAGAAAGGTGCAGAGGTAATGGAGTTGGGATGAAGGGGTGTGTGTGTGTCTGTGAAGGGTGCCTATAGGCTGGGGGTGCCTCTGGAGGGTGTGTAGGAGTGGCTGTGAAAAGAGTGGGGGTGCCTTTGGGGAAATGTGCCTGTAGGGGATAGCTGGGTAGCTGAGTGTGTGGTATTCACTGAGTGGGTGTGAGATCTCAGTGGGTTGTAATGGTATGTAGAGGAAGAGGGGTCCTTCAGTGTGTGTGGGGTCTGGGCATCTGAGGGTGTCTCTAGTGGGGTGGGGGGGCTCTTGCCTCTCTACATGGGTATGAGCTGTGTCTTGGAGCATTTTATTAACTTTTACCTTATAGGGTCCTAAATTTAGAGCTGGAAAGAACCCCACCCTCCTTACTTTTACAGATGAGCCTACAGAAGTTAAAAATACCACATTTGAATGGCTACACCTGTGGCTACACCCACTGGAATTGGATCCCAGGTCCTCTGACTCCCAAGCCACTGTTCTTTCCACTAACACTCTGGGCAAAGGAACCTCTTTCAGCCTCAGTCTTCTCATCTGAAAAATGGGGGTAATAATAGCCCCTCCCTCCCAAGATTTTCGTGAGGATCCAATGAGATATTTGTTAAGTGCACTGCAAATCTATACAGCAGCTGGGTTGGGCAGTGGATACTCTGCTCACAGGGCCTGTAGTCAAGAAGAGCTGAGTTCAAATCCAACCTCTGACACTTACTAGTGGTGTGACCCTAGGCTGGTCACATAACCTCTGCCTGCCTCAGTTTCTTCCACTTCAAAAGGGGAATGACAGCAGCTCCCTCCCAGAGTGCTTGTCAGGATGGGATGAAATCATTGCAGAGTGCATAGCATAGCTCCTGACACGCAGTAGGCCCTGTAGCTAATACTGTTATTATTCTGTTAATTGTTAGTTTATCATTAGCTCACTGTACCATCCCAAGATGAGGGTGTGTTTTGGAGCAGTGCGCATCCCAAGGACAGGCTGCAGGAGGGACCTTGTACTATCCCAGGGGAGTGTCTCCGAGTGTGACTAACCAGTAGGCAGCACAAGTTCCCCGTGCCAGTGGCCACAGGGGTCTGTGTTTGGGCATCTCGAGCGGCTAGGTGGTACCTCTATCTCTGAGGGTGACTGCCCCACACAAGGTGTGGGTGGGTCTCTGGAGGCTCTGGTGGCTGAGCATGTCTGCAGAGTGTATGTGTGTGGGGGGGTGCTGGAGTGGGAGCCTGTGCATCTCTGATTATATTGGAATGGCATGTTCAGGAAGAAAAAGGTGCTCCTGGGTGTGTGTGGGGGGTCTGCGCACGTGGATATCTATGAGGGGCTCGTGGGAGGCTCTGAGCGATCGTGTTCAGTATCTGCATCTCCAACTGTGTGTTGGCAGCTTGGCAGCGAGTGTTTGTAGGGGAAGGCTGGGAGTCGGGGTGTGTGTGGGTGTCCCCAGAGTGCATGTGACCCCCATCTCTGAGTGTTGGCTGCCTGGAGGAGGGTGAGGAGGAGGAGCGGGCTCTGTGTGCGGGGCCCCGGTGGAGTGATGGACGTGAGGGGGCAGGTGGTGCGCTGACCCCGAGGGGGAGGGCAAGCACGGGCATCTCGGGGCCTGCCCGTCCTGGGAGGAGGCTGTGCCTGCCAGCGCGCCTGGGCACATCTGGCATGCGTGCCTCTGCGGCTGCCGGGGGCCGCCCTCGAGGCCAGGGGCTGCCCTCTGCGTTTCTCTGCACCACGCCTGGCACACACGGGGGCCTCAATCAGCGCCCCCCTCCCCCCGCCGGGGACCAGGGCGCCGCGCTGCGGGGTGCAATAGGGATGGACGGGGCGAGCTTGGATTCTGCCCGCAGGACCGTGCGGCGCATGCGTGGCTTCCCACTTCTGGGTCTCGGGCCAGGGCGTGGATGTGGCGGGCGTGTGTCGGTGCCCGCGTGCTGGGGGCGCTGGCGGACGGCGGCGCGTGGGCGGGGCGGGCGGCGGCGCCGGAGGCGCATGCGTGCTCCGGCACCTCCGGCTTTCTGTCAGCAGGGGGTGCGTGGGTGCGGTGGCCGCCCACCCGGACCGAGGTCCTCCTTTCGGTCTCCTCTCGGTGGCTCTCTCTGGGTCGCCTGCTCAGGTTACCGCGGCCCCGCTCCTCGTAGCAGTCTGCGTCCTCGTCCTCCTCCCAGACTCTCCCCGGACTGCGGCGTGTGCGCGTGCGCGCATCCCTCCCCGCTAGCTCCCCTCCCACGTGACTGCGCAGCCTCGGGCGCCCCTCCCCCTCCCCGGCGGCCGCTCCTTCCGCATCGGCGCGCGCTCGCCGCAGGCCCCGCCCCTCGCCGCGCGCCCGCCCTCCGGCCCCCAGTCAGTCCGGCAGTCGGGCCGTCAGTCGATCGGGGCGGCAGCAGCGGGCGGCGGGCGGCGGGCGGCGGGCGGCGGGCGGGAGGCGGCAGGCGGCAGCGCGCTCCGGGGGGCCCGCACGCAGCTCTCGGCGGCTCGGTGGTGGGCGCCCCCTCCTCGGCTCGCTCGCCCTTCCCTTCCTCCTCCCTCTCCCCTCGGCCCGGGCGGCGGCGGCGGCCATCATGGCGGCGGCGGCGGGAGGCGGCGGCGGCGGCGCGGGGCCCGAGATGGTCCGCGGGCAGGTGTTCGACGTGGGCCCGCGCTACACCAACCTCTCCTACATCGGCGAGGGCGCCTACGGCATGGTGTGGTGAGTGCCCGGCCGCGAGGACGCCCCCCCGCCCCCCCCCCGTGAGGCCCCGCCCAGCCCGGGGCGGGGCCGTCAGGGCCCCCCACCCGAGCTCCGCGCGGCCTTGGGGGGCCGGGGGCCGGGCCTCTGCCCCCTGGGGGGGATGGAGACGCGACGTGAATGTGAATGGAAGCGTGGGGGGAGAGGGCCGCCCCGGCTGCCCAAGATGGCTGGTTCGGGCCGGCCTCTCCTCGGCTCCGGGGGGGCTGGAAGGCGCCCCCCCCCCCGCGGCCCGGGTCCGACAGGCTGCAGAAGCGCGAGGCCGTGGGGCTTCCCCGAGGAAGTAACAGTACGCGGTGCCCCGCTGCGCCGGGCGCCGAGGGCATCGCCCCCATTTTACAGATGAGGAAACGGAGGCCCGGAGCGCGCTGAAGGTCACGCAACACGGCCGGGCGGGACGCGGGCCTGGGTCCCCAGGTGCTGGAGATCCTCCAGGAATGCCGCCCCAGAGGGGTGTCCTGGAGATGCAGGGCAGGGCGGTCCGCACCGCCGCCTGTCAAGCACCCCCGGCCGCTCGGCTCCGAGCCGATCCTGGCGGAGCGTTTTGTCGGGGGGCTTTACACACAGTTATGAACCCTTGCTCTCGGGGTACCCGCGGTTGGTGCTGCGGTGCTGATAGAGGCGCCTGGGCACCCCCCGCAGAGCCCGGCGGGGCAGGTGTCACCACCACTTGTTGGCAAACAGGAGGCCCGAGGCCGGTCCGGTGGGGATCTGAACCCCAGATCCTCCCTCCTTGACTCTGAGGCGCCTTTTCAGGGCGCCGTTGTCTTCTCTTCGGCGTCAGAGTTGCTGTCCCTCGTTTCAAATGTAAACCCCGGGCTGCCATCCCGCATGTCATATTTGGGGCGGTGGGATGGGTTTATTTTCTGGTCACCAACAGACTATGCTTCAAAGCTCCCTCGTGTGACCTGGTGTTGGCCTCCCTCCGTAAATCATAAGCCGCTTAAGGGCAGGAACAGCTGCCCATTTTTACTCTCTGCATCCACACCCACACCCTTTCCTCGCACACAGTGGGTGTCTAATGTTTGTGGAACTGGGCCTAGTGAATACGGTGTCTGGTTTCAGACTCATTTCTGCCCCTGATGATCTGCCCTGTCTAACCCACATGGTGCTTTTGGAGTGACTTGAGTTTTCCTTGTCAGCTTCGACCCTATGGCAGCATCCAGTGGAGAGTCAAGATGGAGAGCAAATTTTTTTTCCTAAAGTGTATTTTTTTCAGTGATTCAAAAGCAAATTATATTTATCTTCTTATTCTGCTAAAAAAAAGATCTCAGTATTGTCTTCTTATTTGGAATAGAATTCAGACTTTTAATAATACTCTTCTGAGCCTCATGACTCTGACTTACCATATATTCCCCAAAGTGAGAGAGAACTCACCAGGGTGGTCCTTTATTGCTTGATCTTAAAAGGAACCAAGCATGATGGATTCTCTTAATCGGTCTCTCCTCCCCCTTCTCCCC
Organism: Pseudochirops cupreus; assembly: GCA_028627135.1. NCBI lineage: Eukaryota > Metazoa > Chordata > Mammalia > Diprotodontia > Pseudocheiridae > Pseudochirops > Pseudochirops cupreus. Next base: position 588,508,474 of record CM053580.1, read on the forward strand.
CTGTCCCCCTCTCTCCTGCTTCCCCTCCCCTTTCTCTCTCTCTCCCCTTCCCCCACCCTCCCCCCTTTTCTCTCTCTCCCCCTCCCTCCCTCCTTCCCTCTCTCTCTCCCTCTCTCCCTCCTTCCCTTTCTCCCTTTCTCCCTCTCTCCCTCCTCTCCCTCTCGCCTTTGCTATTTCTTTGCTTCCCAGCTAGCAGGCCTACTCCTGGTGGTTATCCTAGGTGTTACTGGATTCTTCAAGATACAGTTTGTCTGTCCTTTCCCACAGTGTCTTTTCTGTCCCTTCATGACACTCCATTTCAGGGTGCTTGATATACTGTGTTGTGACCCATTTTCTCTTCTTTTTTAGAAAATTGTCACCCCTACCCTGCTATGGAGGCAGCAGAAGGCTGACCCCACAGGAATGGTTTTGTTTTGGGAACACTTAATGATATGTGTAATTATTACTGGACATGTGTAATTAGGCAGAAGTTACAGGCAGTACTTAGAATTGCCTGGGATTGCTTCAGTTTTGGAAGGGAAATGTGGACTTCTGATAGCGACACACCGTTCAGCATAGTTTCTCTAGTTCTAGAATAGAAAATTCATACTCGTTATGTTGTGATGCATCCAGTCCTTTTCTCTTCATTCTCAGCACTAAGCATATGGAGATTTGAAAGTATGCTTTAGGTTCTTTTCATTGGAGTGGAAGTACTTATCTGCTACTGGAATTTAACAAAGTTTTAGTGATGCTTTACTAGTAAAACTAGTTTTTCTCTTTCTTCTTAGAGTTTTCTGGAATTTATGATTTAGTACCACTACTGATAGTTTTCTGCAGTACCATATATAGTTTAATCTTGAACCCATATGTTGCCATTAAGGAACCAGGATCCAGCTACCCAGCCACCAGGCTTCCCTGAGTTCCCATCTCCTTCCACCTGAAAGACGTGTTGCCACTGGGCATAGTGAGTGCTTTCTGGCCTCCTGAGTCCACAATGCTGCAGTCCCCTAGTTAGTAGAAACTCTGTCTGGCACAAAGCTCTTTGCAGTATAATTGTTGTGCTGTTTCCGGGTGGTATAGGGTGGGGAGAGAACCTGGTGAACTTGGACTTTGGCACCTGGGTGTTGGAGTAGGAGGAGGCACCATTTGGTGAAATATGTGTGTATACATACATACATACATGTACACACACACATATGTAAAACCTTGGACAGATCATAGGACCCTAGGGACCTTAAAGGTCTTCTACTTGTCCACTCCCTTTGCAGGAATCCCTTTTGCCCCTTCTTCCAGAATCCCCTGTTGGGGTCAGGGTCTGTTTGAGCACCTGTGGTGAAGGTGCATGCCTTGTCTCTGCATTCTGAACAGCTCCAGCTGAATCAAGGATTCATGGTACGTTAGACTAGGAAGAGACTTTAGAAGTGGTCCAAGCCAAACTCCTCCCGAAGGACAAACTCACTCGATAACATCCTCTCGATTGTTTGAAAGTGCTTCTTTATACTGAGCAAGACTTCTCTGACAACTTACTTTATTCCCATTGGTCTCCACTGAAGCTAAGAGAATGGCTGGGCCTCTCTAGTTGGAGATGGCTGGCCAGGTCAGATATCCCCTCTCTGGCTTTGAAAGCCCTGCCCCATCTTGCTCCTCTCCATATACTCTGTGATCTGGTGACCTTGGCCCTCTTGCTGTGGCTCACACCAAATGCTCCATCCCTGTGCCTCTGCCTCTGGCTCCCCTGACTGGTTCATTCCCAGACCTCCTCATCCTGGCACCTTTCTTCTGAGATTTTCTCCAGTCTGTCTCATCTGGACATTGATTGACTGTAGTTCTTTTTCATATTGTCTCCCCCATTGAATTATGAACTCCTTGAGGGCAGAGGCTGTTTTCCCATCACTTTGTATCCCTGGGGCTCAGCTCAGTGCCTGGAACATGTTCAGAATCTGTGTTTCATTAGCCAAGCAGTGTTTAGAGGGGCATAAATATTTTTGATAGGACTTAAGGTAGTAGCTCTTAAGGGGTGGATGGGAGATATATAGGCAACTTCTGGCAACTGAGTGAATGGAGGGGATGAGAGGGAGGGAAGAACAGATGCCCGAGGCTATAAATCAGACATTTGGGGTTTGAATGCTCCTAGGAGACCTTCTTTTCCAATCTGTTCATTTTCCAGATGAAGCAATGGAGGCACCAGTAAGTTTTAGTAACTTGTTGGACTAGCTGGCCTCTGGCCCCTCCAGCTCTGCATCTGTCTTGGTGGGAGCACCATGTGGGGATGCTTTGTCCAGCCTTCCCCTTTAGACTGTGAACTTCTGGAGAGCCTTAGTACTTAGCAAAGGACCCTTCACAAAAGCCTATTGACTGATTAAATGTTTCTGAACCTCTCTGCCTTCTGCTTCTTCCTGTCTCTTCTCAAAAAGACAAAAAACAACAAAATAACCAAAAACCCAGCCAGCAGCAGCAGCAACACCAAAACTTGGAGAATAGGGAGGTAACCCCCTTTTACACCATTTGGTAAAAGCCTTCTCTTGTGTGGTTGGCTCACAGCAGTTTATTGCACACTTACGTCCTGGGCATGACTATAACAGCTAAGTGACAAGGGTGCAGGGAAAGACAGGGAGGGTGCCACGGTGTAATGGGGTAGGGGGAGAGTTCATAGGAAGCTCCATCTAGAGCCAGAGCGGCTCTCAGAGACGTAAGTGTGTGAGGTGGGGTGGGAAGCCCAACCCTCTTGACTCCAGAGCCTGCACTGTTGAGTTTTGAGGTCAGGGATCATATCACAGCCTTGCACCTATAATGCATCAGTCATCTTTTAGAAATAGTAGAAGGTGAGATCTGGTTTGGAAATGTTAGGAGTCCATGTTTCATTAGCCAAGTAGTGTTTATTGAGGGACATCCTTTGAGAAGGCAGCTTGATGAAGGCCACTAGCTTGTGGGGAGCCTCTTAGTTGAGGTAGCATGATTGAAGTCTGGCTGTTTTACTGCCTCTGTGACCATGGGGAAGTCGACTTATCTCTCCTCCATTTCCTTAGCTGTAAGTCTCTAAAAAGTCCCTTCCAGCTGTAAGTCCTTTGATTCTAGGATTGATGGGAAAACACGGTCAGGATTTGCACAGGATGGAAGGCCAAACGAGGCTTCCATCTCTGGGTATGAACTGTTGGGAGTTATCGATTAAGAAATTTCTCTTGTGCATGTTAGAATTCAAGGTGTTCTCTATATACAGAGGACTAGGTGTGTGTCGTCCATCTCCGACTAGACATGTGGTTCTTTGAAGAAAGAGAAAGGCTCATCTGGAGTCTCTGGAAGAGGTCTGATGAGTTGGGCCTGGAAGAGTGGTCAGGATTGGAGCAGGTGGAAGAGAGGGTTGGACTTTCTCAGCGATTAGAGTAATGACAGGGGCCAAAGGGAGAGAGGTACCGATGATGGATGATGACGTTGCCAGGAGACTGGTTTGACTGGAATGCTGGATGTATTTTGGGAAGTGTGGGAAATCAGCCAGAAGAGGTAGTGGGGCAACCGCAATTTGGAAGCCTGTTTGGATCTGCGTTGCGGGAGGGAGAGGAAGTGCACCCTCTCCCTCCCAGGAATCTGGAAGGATTGACAGGAGGTGGGCCTAGGGAATGGGGTGGCTGCTAAAAGCTGCCTGGAGGGATACAGGCCTGCCCAGGAGGTGTCGCCGAGGCTCTCCTTGCAGATCTATTGGCTGGAGGGTGATGAGATGGGCAGGGCCTTAGGAAGAAGGCCTGGACCTATCCAGTTCAGGGTGATTAGGGGAATGAAGGGGCGCAGATGACCCTGATTAGGGACAGAAGAACAGCCTGGGGACCCCCAAGACCCAGAACTGCTTCCATGGCTGTGGGCAGGCAGGGCGAGAGGAAGGGAACAAGCATCGGCAGCACCTACTGTGTGCCAAGGGCTTTTTACTAACGTGACCTCAGTTGATGAGTGATGCCAAGACATTGTCATTTCTAATGTGGCAAGTATCAGTAGATACAACTCACATAAAGAAAGGATCCTCAGTAAACTTGAAGAGCAAAAAGGAAGTTTGAGAACCACTGTTACAGAGGATGGAAGTAGAGTGAAGTGTAAGATTAAGATGATTCCAGGGTTTTTTAGGGAACTTGGGATCCATTTGGATTTTATTTCCGTAGCATTCCCTCTACCCCATCCTCTTTCCACCCCCACCTCCCACTCCATGATTACAGGTTCTTATTGCCCCGCAGCACTGGCTGTTGCTGTCAGCTCCTGACAGGTCTCTCTGGGCATTACCCCTTCTGAGCAGTACTCGGTGCTGCCAGCGTTTCAGTCTCTGTGCAGAGCTCTTGTGTGGCTCCCTGTTGCCTGCCTGAATAAAGTGCAGGCTTCTTAGTTTGGCATTCAGAGCCTTCCATAAGCACCAACTCCAAGAGCTGAGAGGGACCTCAGAAGTAATCTAACCCAGCCTTTGCAGACTCCCACTCATCTCTCTATGACTGCTGTGGGCTCATACAGCCTCTATTGGAAGATCTCCAGGGACGGGGAGCTCACTCCTTGAGTCCAGCTAGTCTAGGAAGGTTTCCTTTGTATTGATTGAGTGGGAATTGGCCTTTCTGCAACTTCTGAGCTATTTCTTCTAATTCTACACCCGAGAAGAATAAATTAATCACTTTTCCATAACTGCCTTTCATATACTTAAAGATCTTTGTCATGTCACTTCCACATGTCCTCTGTCTGTCTTTCCCCCTCTCCCATTCTCCCTTCCTCTTCTTGCCCTCTACATCTTCCCCTTCCTCCTTCCCCTTCCTTCTCTTTCTGTTTTTCCCCTCCCTTATCCTCTCTCTCATATTTGTGTTACTTTAATTGGTTTCTCACATTTCCTTCCTATCCCAACTCTCTCCTCATACTTTAAAGTTCAGCTCAGAGGCTGTTTGTCTTTCCTCATCTCTCAGTCCATCCATAGTGATCCTCCCTCAGACCTCACAAAGCATCTGCTTATTTGCCTCTTACGGGATTACTTATCTGGACCTCTCCTTACTAGACTGTAAACTCCCTGAAGGAAGGACCTAACTCTCACCTTTGTCAGTATTTGCTGAATTGAATTAAAGAATGACTGACAGGAATGGGCTGGTTGAATGATCAGGCTACCTTTTCTTAGTTTGTGCTAGAGGGGTAGCCTTCTTGGAGAGAGCAGTATGTAGGTTCCCTTTAGTATGCAGCCTAATGCTTTTCCATTGACTTGTTTTAAGCTGGGAGAATTTTCCCCGATTTTCATCTTGTTCTTCCCTCTTACAAAGAACAGTATGTTTATTTCAGCTGTAATGACTGTCTAGAAGTTGTGTCTGGGCATTCTTATTTAAAGCCAAACTTGGGGTTGTTTTCTGTATTAGGGTGGAAAAAGCACGGAACTTGGCTAGTGCCGAGATCTGGGTTCAGCTCCTGACACTGTCCCTGTCTGTATGGCTTTGGACTAAAGTCCCTGAAGAAGAATGATGCTGATGGCTTCGAGTTGTGTGGGCCACTTTATAGCTGCAGCTCTGAGCCTGAGCTTCCGCATCAGGGAAATGATTAACTCACAAATGGTTTGCAGATTAGATGGCACAATGTGTGTGAGAATTTATGATGGTGTCTCTGTTTCCAGTGGTGTGCTGTTCTTTATACTACCCTGCCTTTCACTCTGTGGGCAGCTGGGTGGCTCAGCGGGTAGAGAGCGCGGGTCCTGGAGTCAGGAGGACCAGACTTCAGATGTGAACCAGCTGTGGATTGTGGTGTGGTAGAGCTTGGACTAGATGGCTCCTGAGGTTGGAGGTTCTGTGATAAAATTTGAGTTATGTAATACAATTGTAAAGAAATCTTCCTCCTAATCTGATTTGCCTTCTGTCTGGCCTGATGTTCAGCTTTCCAGAAAAAACGTAAAAAGAGGGACGTCAGCGGTAACTCTCCCCAAACTCACTCTGAAGACTCTGTGGCCCCAAGTTCCAATGTGGCCTCAGACATGCACTAGTTTAACTGCTTCGTGGAACCTCGACCTCTCCAGACTTGGCTCAGGCACCTCCTTCTTCAGGCCTTTCCTGATGCCCCAGGTTGCTTTTTCCTACACACACTCACCACTGTATTTGTTTTGCATCTCTCCTGCAGTTACCTATCTGTGACTATCCCCTCCAAGAGGAGGGTCTGTCTTGGTTTTGTGCTCCCAATACGGAGCATAGTAGGTGCTTTCAAGTGCCTGATGACTAGCTGCAAAAAGCAGGGGGCCCCTTTTTCTATCCTGGTCCCCTTGGGTAGTCTGGTGACTCCTTCACAATGTTTATAAATGCCTCTGTTTGCCTCAGGTTCCTCATCTCTCAAATGGGGGTAATAAGCGCACCTGCTTCCCAGGGTTGTTGTGAAGATCAGATAAGGTCATCATTGCAGTGCCCAGTGCACAGTAGGTGCTGTATAAATGTTGGCTGCTGTTATTATTGTGATGATGTTGCAGACTCAGATTTCAAGTGAATGCTCAGTAAAGGGTGTGTGGCAGGTACTTTGTAGATACATCTTTATCGGTTAACTGAGGCACATAATTCATCAGCCATTCTCAGGATTGTGCAAAAAATTGTAATTGAATTGAATCAGTATCTTGAAAATTTTTGCTGTCTCAGTGTTTCTGTTACTGGCCCCTATTAAAAAAATTTTTAATTTTTGGGTTAGCCCTTTATAGCTGTCTTTTCTCAGAAACTACTTGAAAGGAGGGGTGTATAACATTTGGCATTTGTAAGGCCGTTCAGAAAATGCCTTACTTCCCCCCAGAGAGTGACCATCAAGGTGCCTGGGGGTGAGGCAGTAGCCAGAGTTGAGGTCAGATCCATCTCTGTTTTGAAAAGACCCATCTCCAGCTGAAGAAATCTCTAGTGTGGTGCAGCAGGAAAGGTACTCGAACCTGCTGCTGCGTCTAGCAGCTTGTAGTCAGGGCTCTCTGAGGACAAGGATGCGAGGACTGGCTTCATTTTGCAGAAGAAACAGGCTCAGAGACGAGAAGCTACATGAACATGGGTGCCTGGTGAGCAGAGCTGGGCTTTGAACCAAGAGATCAGGATTTCAAGCCCAGTGGGTGCATGTCCTGCGCTCCCACATGGCCTCCTAAATATTGTAAGCATGGACCAGGCTTTCTAGGGGTTAAGGGGAGAGAATGCTGGGAGGATGAGAACAGAGTGGAAATGGAGAGAGAGCACAACTCCTCAACTCTGATTTTTCCTCATATCTGTTTGAAAAAAACAATCATCTTCTGGCTGAAGAGGGTGAGGCAGACATGGGAGGGGCCTTTGGAGCCCAGATCCCAGGTTCAAGGACTCTTCCTGAGGGTTGGAAGAGGCCCTTTCACCCAGTGCAGCCTGTTGGAATCCTCCCATCTTCTCTCTCAGATCACCAATTCGGATCCCATTCACTGGTTTTGTTTTTTCCAGTGTGCTAGTGTGTAGTGGTATCTGGGCCTTGGCACTTGGATTGCAATGCTGCCTCCCACCCAGCCATTTTTGGTTCTGTCTGGTCAAGAGATCTTTCTCCTGATCAGAGGAAACAGCCTTCTTGTCTATCATCTGTGATTGTCCTGTCTGAGCTGAGATTGTGGCTGCTTTGGGGTATTCTTACTCTTGGAAGCTAAGAAAGCCCCACCTCCGTTTATTGTCCTTAGTTTTGCTCACATGCCTTAATTTTCTTTAAACTTTGTACTTTCTTCTGATACCCTTGTTCCTGGACAATGCTATTCTCTCATCTTTGTTACTTCTCTTTACCTTCGTACAGAGTGTCTTAAAAAAAAAAACAATCAAAATGGGCTAATAGGTTTTCTCTCTATCCACAACTGTCTTTTTTTGGGGGGGGGAGGCAGTCAGGGTTAAGTGACTTGCCCAGGGTCACACAGCTAGTTTCTGAGGCTGGATTTGAACTTAAGTTCTCCTGACTCCAAACTGGTGCTCTGTGCACTGCCCCCACTTCGGTCTATTTAGACTAAGGGTTCTTAACTCTGGGATCCATGAACTTGGGGAATAGGGCTTGTTTTGTTAATGATTTAGATAGAAGTGGTTTCCTTTGTAATCCTCTTATTTTATGCATTTGTAAACATTCTGTGAAGGAGTCACCAGACGACCCAAGGGGACTGTGATAGAAAAAGGTGCCCCCTGCTTTTTGCAGCTAGTCATCAGGCACTTGAAAGCACCTACTATGCTCCGTATTGGGAGCACAAAACCAAGACAGACCCTCCTCTTGGAGGGGATAGTCACAGATAGGTAACTGCAGGAGAGATGCAAAACAAATACAGTGGTGAGTGTGTGTAGGAAAAAGCAACCTGGGGCATCAGGAAAGGCCTGAAGAAGGAGGTGCCTGAGCCAAGTCTGGAGAGGTTGAGGTTCCATGAAGCAGAAGGGGAGGAGGGAGAGCATGCTAGGCATGGGGGCCAGGCAGCCTGTGCAAAGGCATGGAAGTGGGAGATGGGGTGTTACATATGAGGAACAGGAAATGGGGCAGCCCTTTGTGAGCACCGAGAGGGACAATGGTCTCTTGAGTACCTTTGTTCCCACCTTCACTCTCACACCCACCAGTGGGATTACCGGGTCATGGCACACACAGTTTAGTCCTCTTTCTTGTGTGATCCTGGGTTGGAATCCTGAGTCCATGGCAGCTCCGAGAAAGCCCCCTCAGTGTGGTGACCCTGCAGCACTGACTTGTCCGGTCTTTTTTCCTGTTTGCAAACAACGAGTTGCAACTGGAGAGTTCTTTTCAGAATTTCCATTTTCTCACTCTGAGTGATTTGGTGTGTATTTTCACACACTTACAGACTGCATTCTTCTTTGGGAAGTATTTGCAGTCTTCGATGTGAATTCTGTTTGGCTATGCGGAGGTTAAGGTTCCAATGGAACACATATGGGTGGGGATGTCCAGTGGGCAGGAAGAGAACATGGATGGCAGCTCACCCTCTTCTTCATCAAAATTTTCTCTGTGTCATTGGAATTTCGGTCTTGAGACCCCCTTGTACTAACTGGGCTGACTTTTCTTGTAACATTTGAGTGCTTAGAATCCTGTCTATGCTTCAGTCAATGAGCATTTACTAAATTCTTGCTACTGTGCCTGGCATCGTGTTGGCATGGTGAATGCAAAGATGAGAATGTGGTAGTTCCTTCCCTCCAAGAGCTCCCATTCACGGGGAGCAGAGAGAAGAGACACAGTAAAGTCCAAGTCAATATAGTTATTTGGGAAGGTAGGGAGAGGCTCTGGCAGCTGGGGGTGGGGATCATGAAAGGCCTCTTGAAGGAAGGGGGTGGTGCTTCATGTGAACTTGGAAGGGGGCGCATTCTGGGCTTGGATAAGAGCATGGAAGTGGGAGGTGCAGCATAGTCCTGTCTGACTAGACTGTAGCGTGTATAAAAGAGAAGGGTGTGTGATCATCCTGTACAGGTCAGAGGGAGCCAGGGTGTGAAAGGCCTGGGAAGTCAAGCTGAAGTGTTTGTATTGGATTCCCGGGGTGATGTGGCCACACCTGTGTTTCCTTGGCAGCTGTGTGGAGAAGGGTTGGGGAGGGGAGGGGAGAGACTGCATGGAAACAATGGGCCCATCTCAGAGCTGTTGTTGTGGTCCTAGTGAGAGAGGTGATAAAGGCCTGGCCTAGGAACAGTGACTGTGGGAGTAGAGGCGCTAGTGATGGCATGGATGTGGACGGAGCATCTGATTGGATGTGGCCCACCACGCCTAACTCACCTCTCCTTTTCTATCACAAGCTTTAGCAGGGAGTGATCCCTTTGACTTTGAGGTTTTTTATCTCATTTTACCCCAGCAGCTAGTACCTTCCTGTTGGATGCAAGCCCCCTTTGTTGATCCTTCTACCTTTATAGTCCAGAACTATAAGAGACTCTGCTGTGGGCACAGAGCACCCTAGTGGTTCTGTCTCCTCTTGCTTCATTGAGAAGCAACCATCCTGACCTCCCTGGTCTCTCCTTCTCTGCTTTCACTCATCCTCGTTTAGTTCTGAAGGAAGAGTTGGCTCTTTTCCTCCGAGGTTAATTCCTCTCCTGCCCTCAGTCTCTTCTTTTCCAAGGAGCCTCTCGGATCCACAGTTACATCCTCTAACCTTCATTCTCTCCGGGTCTCTTGACTCCTTTCCCATTGTGTACAAATGTGCTAAGCAAGATCTCCCTATCCTTGAAAACCTTCCCTTGGTTCTGCTGTTCTGTCACCCTCTCTTCCTTTTTACTGTCAGACTCAAAGAATCACCTGTTCTTTCTGCCTCTACATCTTCACTACCTCTCAGCCATTTGCAGTCTGGGTCTGTGATCCTTGGAAACTCTCTTTTTCCTTGGTACCCAAAGCCTTTGGGTAAATTCAAAGCACTTTTTCATCTGGTCCTCGTTCTGCCTGATCTCTCTGAAGCTTCTGATACCTGGGACCTTTCCTTTCTCCCGTGTATACTTTTTTTTGGTGGGGCAGTTGGAGTTAAGTGACTTGCCCAGGGTCACAAAGCTAGTAAGTGTCAAGTGTCTGAGGCTAGATTTGAACCCAGGTCCCCCTGATACCAGAGCCAGTACTGTGTTGCATATTCTTTCCCCTTGGCTTCCGTGACACTATTGTCTTCTAGTTTTCCATTTCATCCCTTGTATCTGTCCTGGGAAATCTTCACTGTTTGTTTTGTTGTGACTTTTCGTAAGACTCAGCCTGTCCCTTAGCCTCTATTTATCCAGCCTTGGTGGAGAGGATAATTCTCCATTTCCCAAGGCGTGGTGCCTAGTACACAACGACAGCTTAATATACGGTTGTTGGTTGATGGATGGGAAGGGAGAAGAATCAGATGTTTCCTGAGGTTTCAAGTCTGGGAGACTAGAAGAATGGCGGTATTGCAGACAGAAACAGGATCCCTTGATTCTTGATGTTGCAAAGAGGAGGCGGTTTGCGAGGGAGATGCTGAGCCAGTTTTGGGCGTTAACGTTTTTTAGTGTTGGCCACGTCGCAGAAGTTCATGCCTCAGTCTGTTCTCTACTGGAGCGGGGGGGGGGGGGGGGGG
>CM053580.1:588519945-588532011 GCA_028627135.1 Pseudochirops cupreus
TTTTGGGGTGGTGGGCGGGGGAAAGACGGGGAGAAAATATGTAACTCAAAATCTTGTAGAAATGAATGATGCAAACTATAATAAAATTTAAAAAAAAATAAAATAAAATAGAGCCTCACTGCTATTGTTCCCAGAGAACGATTTATATTCCTCGTTCAGGCAACAGATCAGACTGCCTCTGTTCACCTCCATTGAAGCCTCAATAACTAACATTAGTGGGTTTCTCCGATGCCACCTTCTGGCCGAAGGGTACTTTGGGGTTGGCACTGTAGCACTCTGTCAGGTCTGTCAAGCTTGATCACTTCCCAATCCCTTAGCAGGCTCATTCCCCTCCCTGGGGCAGAGCCTTTCTGGCTGGAAGTGAGTGCTGGCCCCAGGCTGTGCTTCACACCCACCAACCACAAATGTCCTGCTCTGTCCAGTCCGAGCATGATTCCCCAGAGTGGCGTCCCTTCCATGGCCACCATTCCTCCACCAGTTTTGTCTCCCTCTGCTGGGGGTCAGTTCCTTGAAGGCTCACTTTGCTGTTTGTACCTACAGGGCCTAGTACATTGCCTGGCACAGAGGAGGCATTTGGTGAACATTCTTTACTTCGTTTTTCATTCATACTAAGCCAGTAACAATAATGGCAGCTGGGATTTATATAGCTCTTAGACCTGGTAATGGCCTCTGTGCCTGCCATTGAAGAGTCTTCTGGGTTCAGCTGTGAGTGTTTGATCAGAGGTGCCAGCTGTTAGAAGGTGGGTCACCACACATTGTTGCATGACAGCCCCTCATGAAGACTGTTTCGACATGATACATAGGGGAATACCTCACCCAGGGAGCCATAGTCTCTGGCTGATCCCCCATTTCTTTCTGTGGCTTTGCTGATCCCCACCATCCTCTGCTCCCTTTGCTCTTCACCCACTCTCTAGTCACATACATAAAAGAATCCTTCCCTCCGAATCTCAAAATTCTTGCCCAGCCTTATGTTTTTAGAAGCCTGCCATTTTAACATCCTAGCGTTCCACTACAACAGGAAGTAAAACCTTATAGGATGACTCCTTGTGGGCACTGAAGGGAGGCACCAGTTTTCACAGAAAATTTTCATTGGATTGAAATTGATGTAACCACCAAGGCAGTTTTTATAAAGAACTCAGGGTCCTCCTGCTAGCCGGGTGTGGCCTTTACTAATGGCGGTGGGTCTCATTACACCAGGAGTGCCATAGGTAGCCTTAGAGAGATCTGAGATGGGTTTACTTTACTAGACTGGAAGCAGGCTGCTTCCTCTTCCTGTGTGCCAACATGAGAGTGTGTTAAAGGAAACATTTTGTGCATACTACAGATGTTTTGTTCTGTCTTTGAGAAGAGTCTTGTGGGAACTGTGGAAACACAAGGGGGTGATCATCTGCTTCCCTATAAGGCAAGGTAAGCCATGTCAGATGTCACTAATAAATGTCATGTTTTTCAAAATGTTGGGGATTCTTTGTCTTTGGATTTTTTGTTGGGGTTATGGGAGAGTAGAATTCTAGTGGGGCCATAAGATAATAGGGTTGAACAGAAATGTCAGCTTGTGCCTTTACACTTAGATTGGCTGGATGAGAAGCCTTGGTCTCTGGCAGCTGGCTCTCTCCCTCCCTTCTTTCTAATTCCAGCCCTGAGCTCTCTCTCCTTCATTCTTTCCCTTATCTAGGCTTCCTACCACTGCCTTGGATGCAGGAAATGGAAGAGCCACCAGTCTCCTGTCATGAGAGTTTAACTCGTTCTTGGTTTTAAGCAAGCACCCTGACTTGGGGACTTCCCTTCTTTTCTCTATGTGCCTCATTCTTCTCCCTTTCTTCTTTCCTCCCATCTCCCCGGTCAGAGTGCTGCACCCCACATCCCACCTTCTTCTCTCATCTCCGCTGCTCCTCTTCCCTTGTCCCCTCCCTTCTCCCATCAGTCCCCTTCGAGCATTGCTAACACACTGACTCCTCCTTGCCCCTTCTGGGACCCATCAGTGACACGTGGCGAGCTTTCCACCTGGCATGCAGTGGAAAAGGGCTGGCAAATAGCAAATCTGCTAACAGGATAAAAGGAATTTGTTTTACATCACTAAGTGGAGCTTTTTTTAACTGGCAATTTACAGTTATAATTATCCTTCGGTCCCCCCTCCCCCCAGCTCTCTACCTAGGTTAGCATCTGTTATGTAACACCACACCACCTGTTCAGATGAACAAGGAGTTCTTGCCAATTTAGATACGAAGACTGTGCTTTCATGAAGTTGCAGTTTCATTTTTCCCCAGTGACATCGCTCAGAGGTCTGTAACAGCCCCTACCTTGGCCTTTTCCAGAGACCTGTGTAGTATCTCTCCTGAGGGCCATGGAGTTGCTCTCTGACCAGAGCTGAGGAGACCTAGCCCCAAACTATTTTTCATCTGACCATCTCAGCCCTAAGCCTGGTTCTTTTGGCCACCCCTTAAGGGCTGCCTCCTTTTGAAAGATCCTTGTTCTCCCTGCAAGGCATAGAAGAGAGACCTCTTCCTGGGCCCAGACCTAGTGGGCAGTAGTTCAGCTCTCAGAACTGAGGGAACAGGAGGGAGCTCCTCCAGATCTGAAGATGATGATGAGAGTACTTGGACTGTGCGGCACAAGACACATGACTGGTTAGCACACGCTGGCTGAGAATTGATCTCCCTAGTAATGCCAGGGCCCTTTCTTTTCTCGCTCACCATCTTTCTTGGGGGTTTGTCTTCAGTCCCTTGCCAAGTCTTGTTCCTTCCACCTCGACAAAAGACAGTAGCTCGCACAGGCCAGGATTGGGGCCGCTCCTCGGCTGCAGTTCCCCAGTCAGGTTTACCCATGTCAGTCCCCTGCTCTAGAAATTCCATTTGACCCTCAATGGTCTCCAGAATAAAACAGCCTCCTTAGCCTGGTGCTCAGATCCCGCCAGCTCTGGCTCTAGCCACCTTCTCAGGCTTCCCACATCCCATCCCCACCGCCCCCCCTTGCTGTTTCCTGGGCTTGGCCTCCATCCCCTTTCTCTGAGCCTCGTGCCCATGTCTAGTGTGTTTGGAGCCTCCGTTTCTCCCTTTTGCCTTTCAGAATCCTTGGCCTTCTGTCCTGTTCCTTCTCTGTATTATCTTGTACGGGAGGTGGGGGAGGAAAGTGTGTCTTTGTGTCCCCAGCACGTAAGGCTGGTGGCGGCGCATCAGATGTGGGCCACTCACTCGCATTCAGGATCTAACACGCGGTCGTACTTCGTGTGTGTCTTTCCATTACCCTTTGATGATTTATAGTTTTACTTTTCTTTTTCTGGCATCGTTTGGGTTACTCACATGTTCTGTTTCCTCTTTCTGTTACTCTGGGCAGCTTGTATTTTTGTAAATATTCATCCATTTCACTTAGATTGTCAGATTTCTTGGCATATAATTGGGCAAAATAGCTCCTAATAATTGCTTTATTTTCCTCTTCATCGGTAGTGAATTCACCCTTTTCGCTTTTGATATTAGTAGTTTGGTTTTCCTCTTTTTAAAATCAAATTATAACTAATGGTTATTTATCTGTTTTATTGGGTTTTTTTCCCATAAAACCAGCTTCTAGTGGTTTTCTTATTTTCAGTTTTATTAAGCTCTCCTTTGATTTTCAGGATTTCAAATTTGGTGTTTAATTGCAGTTTTTAATTTGTTTCCTTGGTATTCTTGTATAATTCTTTAGCTTTAAGGCAGTCTTCATGTTTCCTGGAAGCTTTTGGTGTGGGAGCTCCTACTGTGCTGTCCTCCCGCTCCCTGCCTTGATCCTTCTTTTCCTCAAAGAAGGAATCTAGGGTTTGGTTGCTGTTCTTACTTTGCTTCTTATGCTTATTCTTATTCATGGTAGGTCAGTCTGTGATTTTTTTTTTAATCTCTGTGGAGCTCTGCTTCCAGAGGGGAAAGCTCTGTCCCAAATCGCTGGGGTTTTCCCAGCTGCTGGAGCTCTTAGGAGGCTGCTGGGTCCCTCCCCCACTCCAGCTCACTGAAAAAAAAAAAAACCACAGGACCCCCACCCAAGACTGCAATCAGGATCCAGGCCGCTCAACGTGAGAGCGCTTGGCCTCTGAACGATCGCTTGGTCCCCCTGCAGTCTGCAGGCTGAGAGCTCTGAAGCAGCAGTGTGGAGGCAGGTGCAAGACCTCCAGTTCTGTGGCCTCGTTGCCCTGGAGGCATTTTGGCCGGACCTGCTTTTCTCCCCTGATTTCGCCGAGCTCCGCTAACCTAATTCTGGATACTGCCACAGCTGCGGCCGATCTGCTCACCTGAAGCTCCAGCCAGGGCTCGGCTCCTCTCGTCCAGCTGCCTCCGGGGCTGGTTTCGGTTTTCGGTGCTGAGATGGTTCTTCGTAGCCGAGCTGACTTTAGTGGAAAGTATATTTGTGTGTGTTTTGGAATTCTAGGATTGGTTTAGAGTCATATTTTATGGGTATTTTGGGGTGGCTATGTGAGAGCTGCGATATGTTGCTGCTCCTACGCTGCCATCTTGGCTCCACCCCACTCTTGTATAATTCTTTATTAGGTTTCAGCTATTAGTTGTGCAAATCCATTTTCTTTACCAAGCAGTAATGTGTTGTTCAGTCACGTCTGACTCTTAAGACCATGATGTTTTCTTGGCACAGATACCGGAGTGGTTGGCATTTCCTTCTCCACCTCATTTTACAGATGAGGAAACTGAGGCAAACAGGGTGAAGTGCCACAGAGCTAGTGAGTGTTGGAGGCCTCCTGACTCCAAGCCTGGCGCTTTCTCTGCCGCGCGGCCCAGCTTCCCTTGGTGAAGGGAGACATTTACAAAATTGAGAAAGGCAGCATGCAGCAAATAGTGTGAATTCCAGTGATCGGATTTCCCGTCTTGATGTCCTGGGGTGGAGAGGAGCGAGGCATGTCCCTTGGGGCAGGCAGCGAGTTCCAGAAAGTTCTTGGCACAAAGAGATGAGAGAGGAGAAAGCAAAGGAGTCCTCTCACGTTTGACCAACTGCTGGTCACGTTACTTCAGGGCCATTTTTGCACCTTAAAAGAGGAGGTTCTTGGCTCCAGTGTCATCAGTAGGAGCAAGTTAAGCCACGGCTTCCTTAAGGATGCTGGGAGGTGACTCACTTGTTCCCAGAAGTCTCTGACTTCCTCGGATCTTCATTAAGCATTCCCATCCCTCAGCAACGTCTTCAGTCCCAGAAGTCGAGAGCCCCTTTAACCCACTGCCTTTCTCAGCACAAACCAAGTGTTTAATGGATGTCAGTGTTTCCTTCCCTTTGGCCTTGTTCAGAGAGAGTATGACTGAGGTTCTAAGGTGCTACCTATAGGCAGGACTTGGGATTGGGGGAAGGGTGACGAAGAGCAGCTGCACAGCGGATGCCTCCTGAGGGATGGTCAGTCACTCGTTACCATAGGTTTAAAAATGGCCCTTTCATCTGTTAGCTGCCAGTGATTTCCTGAATGTAGTTACATTTAACTTCAGCACAAAACTGCCCTTGTTTTCCCTTAGACAGGCTTCATGCTTCCCTGGTGACCAGCCCTTCCCCTGGCCTCACACCCCACCTGGAGCACTTCCCAGCATTTGCCTCTGGTAGGTGGCTGTGGCTGCTCACAACAACAATGACATGTACACGCATGTATCTGTAGTCACAATACATATATACATAACATACATGTATATATACACATACATACATATTAGCTTTGAGGATTGCAAAGTACTTCACACATTATTTCATAAGATCCTCACAACAACCCTGGGGAATAGGCGTTACTGTTACCTTCATGTTATAGATTGGTAAACTGAGGCTGGCAGAGGTTAAGTGACTTTCCCAGGGTCGCAGAGTTAGTAGGTATCTGAGGCTGGGTTTGTACTTGGGTCTCTCTAGAGTTAAATGCTCTCCCCACCACGCCTCCTGGCGCTGCACCCTAAGATGCCACAGCGGAAGACTTTACTGAACACCCAGTTGGGTTTTTATGGTTCTCTGCGTGTGATAATGCTGACGTGGCAGGGCCCGTTCTTTTAACTTTGTTTTGTTGTTTCTTGAAGTCTCGTGGAGTCATTAACTTCCACTGGACCAAATCTAATTTTTGAGGAGTTATTTTCATCGGTGAAGTTTTGTTTCTCTTTTACCATTTAGCTGATTTTTCTTCGCTGTTATTTTATGCTTTTTTAAACCAGACTGTCAGTTTTCTTGTCTTGCATTGCTTTCATTTCTTTCCCCAAATTTTCCCTCTAACACTCTTATTTGACTTTGAAAATCTTTTTTCCCCTCTTTCTTTAGCTATTCCAAGAATTCTTGTTGGGTTTATGTCCAGTTTGCGGTTTTTTTCTTTGAGCCTTTGTATGTAACTGTTTTCATATTATTGTTTTCTTCTGAGTTTTTGTGTTGGTCTTCCTGTCACCAGAGTAGCTTTTTTTGTGGTCAGATTCTTTTTTTTGTTGTTTGCTCATTTTCCAGCTTGACTTTGAACCATATATTAAAGTCTGCCCATGTGTGAAGCAGGGTACTGTCCCAAGGTTCAGACTTTTGTGCCCTGCTTTTTTCACAGTTAGATCTACTGGTTTGTATATTTTCAGTTCCCTAAGGTGGTATGATCTGAGGAGAGGTGTGGCCACTGCTCTCCTGGTCTGTGCTGTGATTCTTACCCAGGGAAGGACCTTAGTGCTGGTTGACTGCAACACCTTTTTTCCTTGTAACTGAGACCCACTGCTGGGTAATGGAGAGTGTCCCATCGTCTTATCTCTGAGAATATAGAGCTCCTGGTACTGCTGCTGTTGCCTCTGAGGTCCACCGCTGGTGTTGCACCTTGGGTACTCCTGGCTAGCCCCCACCCCAGCTGGGAGGCTTCTCTTTCTGACTTCACTAAGTTGACCTGGACTGGAAACATGTCTCACCCTAGTTTTTTGTTGTTTCTGCCACTCCAAAATTCCATTTAATGTGTTACTTAAAAGTCATTTGGAGGGGAGTGTCGGGAGAGTTTGGCTCCCATGCTCCCTCTGCTCTGCCATCTTGGCTCCAGGGCTCATTCTTAATTATTGATGTTCAGCTTCATACCATTGCTACCAGACTAGCAAGAATGTCATGGAATAGAATATCTCCGCCCCCTTCTCCTCATCTGTCTCCCCGTCTCCCTCTTTTTCTCTCTCCTCTCCCTTCTTCCTTCCCCCTCCCTCTCCCTTAAAAAAGGACAAAGGCTTGCACTTCTCCAGATTTTGGATGTGTTATTTGCAATAGCATGAAACACATTAAAATGGAAATATGCAAATTAAATGTAAATGAATAAATTTAGAAATGTGTTTAGGTGGGTGGAGTAAGGAAATAGCAAATTGGACCGTTTTTTCCCTTCATAAAACAAACTCCAAGATGTGCCATTGTTTTAAGATAGGTGCAGATCTTATATAACTTCACAACATAACAGAAGCACATGGCAAAATGGGGAGAATGCCACAGCCCGATCCAGCTTCTGGGGCCTTGACTCCTGACTCTGCTATTCATTCCTGATTGTGTGACCTTGTCCAAGGCTAGCTGCACCTCTGGTGTGCTTGGTGAACGGGGACCTAGGACCCCAGCTTTGGAGGCCGAGGCAGGGCCTTGCATGGGGCTCTAGCGAGGATCTGATGAGATCATGTAAAAGGCTTTTTATTATGGAGTCACTTTCAGTGGCTTCTTTTCCCATTAAGGAGGCCTGCCCTTTATAATAACTCATTTCCATAGCCCTTTGGGGTTGGCCGAGGCGTTTACAGAGATTAGCTCATTATGAGGTAAGTGCTGTAGGTATCATCCTGATTTTACAGATGAGGTAACTGAGGATCAAGGTTGGGAAGAGATTTTCCCATGGTCCCAGAGCTAGTGAAGTTAAAGGCAGGGTTAGGGCCTCAGCTGCCCTGGGGTCAGTCTGCTTCGTCCCTCAAGCAAGGCCTTTCGGTCCGTGTTGACTGAGGCCCTTCATCCTCTGTGCCAGTCAGCTGGAGAATTGTTGCTTAGAGAGATCTTTAGGCTGCCTGTAGGGTCAACTTTTTTTTTTTTGAAGGGGGCAGGGCAATTGGGGCTAAGTGACTTGCCCAAGGTCACACAGCTAGTGTGTCACATGTCTGAGGTCAGATTTGAACTCAGGTCCTCCTGATTCCAGGGCTGGTGCTCTGCTCACTGCGCCACCTAGCCACCCCTGTAGGGTCAACTTCTTAGCATGAATTTTTTCTTTCTGGAAATCACACACAGGGCCACCTGTTCTCAGAAGTACGCTTCTCTCCCCTCCTCCCAACCCTGAAAGGGGTTCCAGTGTGTTTTAGATTTTTGCTGAAGAGCAGACCAAAAAAGCCCAGCTCTGTGTGTGTATATTCTACCCTCTTTGGCAGCTAGATGGGGCTGCAGTGGATAGAGCACCGGACCTAGAGTCTGGAAGACTCCTTCCTGAGTTCAGATTTGACCTCAGACACTTCCTAGCTGTGTGACCCTGGGCTAGTCACTTCACCCTGTTTGCCTCAGTTTCCTCATCTGTAAAATAAGCTGGAGAAGGAAATGGCAAACTGCTTCAGTGTCTCTGCCCAGAACACCCCAGTGGGGTCATGGAGAGTTGGATATAACTGAAATCACTGAACGACAATGGGCAGAAGGTTCCTTGTGGAGATGAAGGGGGGGAGCATTGATTATGGGACTTGGGAGCCCACTTTTCATTCTGACCACTCTCTAGCTCTGGCCCTTCTCCCCTCAGGCCTGGGCAGCTGTGTCTGATGGCTTCCTGATGGGGCCTCCTGCTTTAGCCACCCCTCTGCTTTGACCACAGGGCTTCCCCTTCAGTTGTCTCTGGTCACTGGGGAGAGTTTCGGACCGCTCAGCCTGGCGTCCAGAGCCCCCACAGGCAAGCTCACCCAAACTGCATGTGGGTCCGCCTGGCTTCTCGGCGGTGGCCAGCACTCTGGCTTTTGTCTCTCTGCCCCCTCGTGGATGTTGTTGGACACCCTCCAGCCTCTCCAAATCTGGAGCTGCTTTGAGCTCCGCCCAGAGGCCTTGTGTGCATGCTAAGTGATTGTTGTTATCTACTCACAAGCCCCTCAGTCATCAGGCATTTGTTAAGACCTACTGTGTGTCAGGCACTGGAGGTGCAGATACAGCAAGTGAAAGAGCCCCTCCTTGCCTAGAGCATGCATAGTGCCCATCTCCCCTGGCAGGATGGAAGTGCTAATACAAAGCACACAGTAGGTGCCCCATAAATGTTTATTGGATTGGACCCCATGACTCGCCTGGTCTTCATTCTGGGCCTGCAGTGTCCTGGTTGTTGGAGTCAGATGGAGGTGTTCAAGGAGGCAGATGCTTCCCATTGCCCCCATCACTTCAAGGTCGTGCACCGAAAAACCAGCCTGTGCCCATCGGTAGAGTTTGTATGGCAGCACCAGCCCACGTAGAAGCAACTCTGACCTTGGTGCACACTTAGTGCCATTGTTGGGGGCAGTTGGAAGCCTGGCGCCATCCAGAGGGGAGAACCCGCACATCCGTTTTTACCAAGCCCTAGAGCCGAGTGGCCGCTGACAGAGAGGTGAGAATGAGAAGCGGAGATGCAGAAGAGCTAGGCTCTGTCTAGCCTGCTGCTTCAGAGCCCTCCCGAGAGAGGCTCTCATAGGCAGCCAGCGCTGGGAGGGAAGGCCCACAGATGCGACCATTTTACAGATGAGTAAGCAGGCTTGGGGAGGCCAAGAGACAGTGACTCTCGTGTCAAAGGCGGCAAACCTCACCTGGTGGCAGCTTCCAGGTGGGAGGGGGCCTGGGCAGCCCTGACGATGCCCACTGGCATTTGCTCAGCACTTTACAGGAATGATGATGATGATGACAGCTAGGTAGCATTTCTGTAGCCCCTATTACATGCCAGGCACTGTGCTGAGCTCTTTACCAATAGGATCTCCTTTGGTCCTTACAACAACCCTGGAATGTAGGATTTTGTTATTATCCCTCCTTTACAGATGACGAGACTGAAGCAGGCAGAGGGCAGAGGTTAAGTGACTTGCCCGGGGTCATGCAGTTTAGTAAGTGTGTCTGAGAAGGGATTTTACTTCAGGTCTCAACATTTACCATTTCTATGTTCTCTTGACTTCTTTGGTCCTCCTAACCCTGCTCTGGGTGGGGGCTACAGTTAGGATCCTTGTGTTGCAAATGCAGAACCAGGTTCTCTGACTTCCAGCTCCCTGTTCTTTCTGTGCCTCAAGAAGAGGAAGCAGAAACAACAGGAGGAGGGTTGCCAGGGAGACCAGGGAGAGGAGATGGAGAGATTGCTGCAGCCAGGGGAGAAATCTGTTGCGGTAAACAGGCCCCGCCACCCCAAGATCCCCGGTTTTCTCGGCCTGATTAGATCATTGCCCCATAACATAGACAGCTTTTTGGGTTGCTCTGATGCCTACATCTCGTGAGCTTTCTCCCAGGGATGGCCCCATCTGCCTATCAGGGAAGGACAAATTACCATTCGCGTGCTCTGGAGAGTGACCAAAGCAAGGATATTCTGGAAGCCTGAGCCACTTCGTTCAGCCAGGAGCTGACCAGTCTAGAGTTATTCTCTGAGATTCACAAGGCCGACCAGGCCGCTGCCTGGAGTAAGCAGTTTCAACAAAGGCCATGGCTCCTCTTTCTCCCTCAGCAGAAAAGGGAGCCTGAGTCATTCTTTTGTTTTCAGCTTCAGAGGAACAAGAATGTTTTTCCAAGTGACCCAGTAGAGGCTGGCCTAGACCTCCATTTAGAAATCGCATTGCAAGTGTCTTTGTCAGGAGTAGCATTTCAGGAATGCTGCGAGAAGCAGGCGCTCCGTCCCCCAGCCCTGCATTCCCCTCAGTTTTGGACATGGTGCTCAGATTTGGTTCTTCACCATGGAATGTTGTAAGGGAGGCTATCTATGAGCCTGAGTCAGTCTGGCCTATGCTTAGAGGGTGCCGGCTGCAGAGACCTGAAGCGGCCATCTTTTGTTGGCCAGCTCTGGCAGGGGGTGGTTCAATTTCTGCTTGGCACCTGCAGTGATCAGGAGCTCCCTACCTCCCCAGACAGCCTGTTTCGTTTGTGGTAGCTCTCATTTGTAACATTAATACATCCATCCATCCATTTATTTATTTATTTGCTTTTTAGAGGGGCAAAAAGTGACTTGCTCAAGGTCACATGGCTAATAAGTGTTAAGTGTCTGAGGCTGGATTTGAACTCAGGTCCTCCTGACTCCAGCGCTGGTGTTCTATTCACTATTACCTAGCTGCCCTTTAATCCCTATATTTGACACAGTGTGATTTTTTAAAATGTAAGTTCTGAACTCCATGAACTCCACCAAAAGAACATTTTTGTATACAAAGTAGAACAGGAGAGAGGCTTATAATAAAATCTCATTCTCTATTATGTACACTTTGCTTTTTTAAAAATATAGAACTAAACAGGCTGCTTTCCAGGCTGTCTTGCTTGTCTGTTTCTTTTTAAACTTTTGTTCTCATCTGTGCATTTTTGAAAAATGTCGTTGGCTCTCTTCTTTTTTTGAGGGGTTAGCTAACATAAACTACTGTTACTGTTTCTTATACTGCTAGGCTATATTAATGTTAGTAAAACTTCCTGACAGCCATCGCCAAGTAGAATCAACTTTCACAGGAGGTCCTGGGCAGCAAGAATCCCAGACTAAAGAGGAGCCTACATTTCTGAACCAGCGCTCCAGCCGGCTGATAGGCTGGAGTTTAGTGAAGGCTATTCCTGTACAGACCCAAACCCAGGTCAGGAGCACAAAGAGCTCAGAGCAAGGAGGGTGGCAATCAGACATTGCTCTGCATCAGAATGCTTCAGGAGCAACAAAAGCCTGAGCTGCCCCTGAGATCCTGGAGTAACTAAACACTCAGTTCCTCAAGAAAGCAGAAACAGGACCAGCCCAAGGCTCCCTCCAGAAGTGCCACGGAGCCCAGCCCCACCTTCAAGTCTAAAGTTAGTAGGTGGCTAAAAGAATGAAAGAACAAAGAAGAACGACGCCAGAACGAGCTATTCTGGTTAACGGCTCAAGATACCAACCCAGAAGAGAATGACTCCAAAACATCAACAGGCAAAGCCTCAGAAAAACACAGACTGCACACAGACTTAGTGCACATTCTTGGAAGAGATGCA